>JAJJWW010004943.1:0-600000 GCA_023531295.1 Papaver armeniacum
GATGTTTTGTCTTTAATACGATATTGTTCACATTCCTCTTGCTTCATTTTTTTCGTGAGTAATTATTTTGATATTCGAATAGGTTTGGGTAGAAAAATAATGGGTTACGATCTTTTTATTTTTACTTAAGCATGTTTTCAATTTATTATCTGTACGGAGTAATAATGTTGTGCCAACATGAAAAAAAAAATACAGTAAATAGATATTTTCCCCATTTATTGTTCCATCACACCATAATTTTAAATTTCAAAAAGAATATTTCATCTAACAACACCTGTACCTAAACTGGCAATCCAACTCCATGATTTTTATGACTACACTGGTTCCGAAATTTTTGATAACTAAGGCTCTAAGGAGTGAAGCAAAAACCCATAATATTTTCCCTACTATAGATAAAAACTATTTATTTATTTTTTGCAAATGTGATGAGTTATAAAAATGAAGAACCCTTGGCTATTGGAAGAATTGAGATATACACATGTGACTGAAAAAACAAACTTACAAAAGTAAATCAAAACATGTGTAAGATTCTTTCTCAGTCATATTGATAACATAAAATTGAAGAAATTCGTGGATAAAAAAGATTTCACGCCAACTATGCTAAGTTGTGCATGAATGTCGTTCTCACATCTAGTGTTACTCAAGTAATTTGGGGAAATAAAGAGCATAGTCATATTGATATTTGTATCTACATAAATTTAACTAACCTTCTGAAGAAAAATTATTAGTTTCAAGGTAGAGCCAACACAAACTTATATCTCCATCAATGTGTAGAACACATACTGAGGTTTAATCGGTAGTGAGATTAAACAAATACCCCAACATTAGTCAAATAATGTCTACAAATACGGGATCGAAACAAAGTGCTAACGGGTAAAATGAGAGACTAACATCGGTATTACAAAGAAAACACCTATACGTATCAAATTTTGTTAACCAAACATGTATTAAAATTAAAAGTCATCAACTTAACACAAAAATAGAAAAGAACCAAAGTTAAATCAATACTTGCATAAACAAAACTTATAAGAGAATTTTTTTAACAACCAACTATATTTTTCACAACACAATGTTTTTTGATCATGTAAAAAAATAAAAAATTTATTTTGATGCAAAAAGAAAAAACCAATACCACTACCGTGAAAACCATCCAGCGCCACTATTTCTTCCACCAAAACTAATATTACCACCTCCACCACTTAGTAACACCTTCCACCGCTTCCACCACCTACTTCTTTTTCTACAACCACCGCCAACACTAATATCTATTGATTTTTGTCAAAATTATTTATTGATGTAGATATGTATTAATATTAATTAAGGGACATTTATGATGTAAAATTAATAAATCATTTATCATGAGAAATTAATGAGACATCAATTAATAAAACACTTACACTAATTAATATTTAAGTTGAACAAACCATGACCATAGATCTTTCTTTTATGTTGATTGATCTAATCGTTATTGTGTTGTATGCATATACTATACTAATAAGGAATTAGTTTTGATTGATTATTATTTAAGAGTGCGGTCATGGTTAGTACAATCTTAGAAATAAATATTATAATTAATTAAGAAAACATTTATAATTAAAAAATAATTAGTCATTTATTATGAGCAATTAGTGAAACACTAATTAATAAAACACTTTATAATGAATAGATTATTTATTATGTGCAATTAGTGAAACACTAATTAATAAAGCAATTATGGTATTTAAGTTGAACAAACCACCACTGTTGAGTTATCTTTCTATCAATTCCAACCAAGGTGGAACATTTGGTTAGAGGCCACTCTTATGACACAATAGGTCATGAGTTCGAACCTCCGTTATAATTTTTGAAATTCCATATCTTGACTTGAGTATTCATTTTTCATTCATAATATTGGAATTAATGCCACGTGTGCGAGTTGTAGGGGGTGGTCAGGAGAACCACAACCCTTGATTTATCTTTCCCATGGATAAATCCTGACCACCACTCAGACAGGCAAACTTAGCCTAGCTTTGTTTTGTATTATAGATTTGTTATATTATATAACATTAATTATAAAGTACTACTTTCGTTTTTGGAAAAGAAGTACTTACACTTTTTCATTTTAGCTTAAAAATATGTCAAATTGAAAAAGTAAAATTAACTCCGTTCTCTTCTTCCTCATTCTTCTAAAAAAAAAAACCTGCTACAAAATGAGCAATCTGGTAAGAGTTGGCATCAACAGTTTTAAGAGTAAAAGAGATCGTAAACATGAAAAAATACCGAGCCTTGCCACAAATGTAGATTAATACTCAAAATCGTGAAGCAAAGTTTGTTTTTCCAAGTGTCGATGTTGCTCCATCATTAGTTGAAGGTCGTGTATCGGGGCATTAAGAGTGGTATGAATGTTATTATAAAATGAGAGGTGGATTTCAAGGCTTAAATGATGTTTATAATGATCTACCCCCGTAGTCCGAGATAGAGTTGTGAGATATCACGGCGTGTGTTTTATCTTGTGAAGCACGAGAAAACACAACAACAAAATTATGAGAGTATTGGTAGAAAGATGGTAGCCAGCGACGCTTTTACGTTCCTTTTTGGATTTCAAAATTGGTAAGTTTGTTTAACTTAAATTGAAATTTATTTTTAAAAGCAATTATTAAATAAGCCAAAACAATTAATTGTATATGATATTATCCTTGTAATAGGAATTACGCTCCTTGATTTGTATTTTATTTGTAGGATTCCAAGTGGAGTGGGAGACCCTGTACCATTCAACCAAAACGAATGGGTGTGGAATGATAAATGGAAGACGTTTTTCCCCTCGTTTTTATAATCAAAAATACGTGAAGATCATAAATATTTAAAAGGAAATGGAATATACTTTTCAGCGTTGAAAAGTTTTCTTATCTACAATAAAAACCTAAAAAATAAAGTTGACTATCATGAACTCGAAAGGGTGTTTATTTTATGGTTAATGGGACAGACGTTCTATCCAAACTCAACTACTGTTACTCATATTGGTTGGCTTGAAGCATTAGAAGATCTTGGAAAGGCACCACATTATAATCGGGGATCTACAATTTTAGAAGAATGTATTGTGGGCTTGATCAAGCATTCATAGGTGTACCTAACTTCACTGGTTTCTGGGGCATCTTAGACGTAAATATCTATAATTATTTTTTAATTTAAAAAAAAAAATTAACAAATGTAGATTAAGTCAAAATACTAAATGATTGAGTAATTTGCAGTATTGGTGGTATACCTACTTCCGTGTTGGTAAACCAATTCTTAAAGACAATCCTCGTAGACTTTCAATTATATGGACATGTACTACACGAGCAACTGGTCGAAGGACGCTGGTAGGGACGGCTCGATTTCCAGTTTTGTTCAGAGGCATCAACAGATGACTCGGAACCACAAGAATGTTGTTGTTCACCGTTACGTTGATTTTCATGAGTATAATCGTGAAGATGTACGATGTATTCTTGATTATTCTCTCCGTATAGTTGTTTTTTACACTCCTGAAATGGATAGAGGGGTCTGGTACCTGGGAGAAAGATTGATGTACCAATTACGTGGAATTAATGCAATTGCAATTAACCCGCCACAACAGATGCAAACCTCCGCATAAGATTTCGATCGGGAGACAATGACGCTTTGGGTGAGGTGTGAACTAAACACACGGGTGAATATTAGTGAAATGCAGTATGTCAGATGGTACCAGTCAATTGTGAAGCCTGTAATTGGTACAAACAACATGCACGTCTATGGGTTTGATTTCCCAGGGTTATCACGTCTGGGTCACGATACAAACATCATTCCTAGCCAGACGCCTCCGGAAGATCCACGCTTTATGACTTATCCCATCATGGGTGCAAGTTCTTCATCATCTTCGTCAAATTTGCCCGGAATCCGTTGGAGATACTTAGTATTACTTCACAAGGTGAGCCAACCACGATCCCCGTTGTTTCCCAAGCTATGGAACGTGATTATTCTTACCACAATGTACGTGGATGCTTCTACTTGAAGAGTTGAAAAGACAACTTGACGATATGCATTGGCTAGCTCTGCAAATGGGGTATGCAAACTTGACTGCGTATAGAAAATGGCAGACGGAGAAAATATTTGGGTTGATTCCATCCGTAAATCCTAAGGGGCGTTCATAGTCTTACAGTTCTACCAGGAGCAACAGATCATGGCACGAGAATGATACAATGGTGGGAGATACACAGGTACCGCACAGTACTTCACTTATATGCTAGGCACATTTCATCATCATCCTCGCCCTTCAACCCAAATGATTCTTACTACCTTTGTTACACCACCACCACAACAACAAACCACCGCTTATATGTTGGGAGGACCGAGTACTATCCAATCGGTGGTGTTCAACCATCTTTTTCCCCTTATACAAATTTCGCAAATATGTTGGCAGTTGGGGAAATTAGGGTCTTGGAGAATGGACGACTCGGGCCCCGAAGATAATAGTGGAAGACGTTGAGATATTATAACTTTTAATTATGCTATCATTGTAATTTAATTTTAATCAATTAAATGTATGACTGTTTGTTTAAATCAAATTACATATGTTTAAAATTAAGTGTTACGTTAACTTCACTGAAGAGAAGTGCTAGGTGGAACGCCAACTAAAAAGAAGGGGTTGAAATTGTTTAACATCTTAAGGATTTCGAAACAATTTCTGAAACAAAAAACCATATTTTTCCATCTTCGCCATTCCTCTTATGATCTTGGTACCAACTCGTCATCTGCTTCGCCCCGGAGTCTAAATCAATTGACTTGCATGGTTAAAGCTACAAATTCACTTACTTCTTTCTTAATTGAATGAAAACGATTTTCTTTGTCGCATATAGCACGACGACTCGAGTTACGTGTGTCGCTGCAGAACCCCTCGTGAATAACCTCCCAGAAACTCACCCATGGATAGCGTACTGAAGCAAGCTGAGTTAATAAAAAAACATAGTTTCGCAAATAGCTTTATCTTCTTACACGGTATGTCTGAGCTCGCCTAACTAACAAGGGTCAAGACATTTTTCGACAAATTTTGAATTGAGGAATCTTTTTGACCGCAAAGAAGAGTAAAGAGACTAGAGGTGTAGAATGTGTGAATTTGGAGTTGAAATGAGGAGTATTTATAGAACTCAAAATTCTAGTCGTTGGATGAACAGATTTTCCAACCGTTCAGATATAGCCGTTGCCGGATGCTGTTTACCCACTGGAGGGACAAATAAAGCCGCGGTTTGCTTTCACCCACCAGCGAGTTTTTTTTTCATCTGCGCGGTTCTGAACTAAGCGCGTGGCTAATAATGGTCCACACTCAACAAACCGTCAAATTTGTTGATTTGCCCGTCTATTTTTCATGTTTGTTGATTCTATAGTAGGAGCAAAATGATGGATTTGTTCATTCCATAGAATTGCCTTAAGACAATCCATTAATTACCTTTGGATTGATATACCCCAAGCATTATGGTGCCCCATTAGCAGCCATTAAGTTTGTGATAAGACTTCTTTTCAAACTTATGACTTTACCCTTTTTAGTCCTAATTAGACAGCAGTAGCATTGATTTCTATCACACGCATACATTGAAGTATACATGTGGGACAAATTATATTTATTAATATGGTTCAGAATAATGTACAGCTGCCTTTTTGCTAAAAAGATATTTCATGTTCAAAAATTTTAAAGCTTAAATTTGGGAATAAATCTAAGCACACTTATAGGTTTTTGATGTGTTTCTAGCTAAACAAATGCAAAGGGAAAAATATGAATCTACTTTCCATGTTAGTATTGTTGCAGCAATGGGAAGGAGAACAGTTAGAAGGTTATTCAAACAAGCATTTCTTTTTTATCTCAGTTCTTTTGTTCTCAGTTTTCTTCTTGTTTAAGATCCATAGAGTTTGGTCATCATCAACAAAAACCCATCTTTATAACTTACCACCCTCTCCACCGACGTTTCCAATAATTGGTAACCTTCACCAGCTAGGAATATTAGCTCATAGATCCTTACGAGATCTTTCTCAAAAGTTTGGCCCCTTAATGTTTTTGCACCTGGGTCAATCTCCAATTCTTGTAGTTTCATCTGTAGAAATGGCTAAAGAGATAATGAAGAACCAAGATCTTGCCTTTGCAAACAGACCTCCGCTCACCGCCGCTAAAGCGCTTGTTTATGGATCTACTGATATTGCCCTTGCACCTTATGGTGAATATTGGAGACAAGTGAAAAGATTGCTGTAGTTGAGCTATTCAGTGTCAAAAGGGTTCAATCATTTAAGCATGTGAGAGTAGAAGAAGTAGATATTGTGATCAAGAAGATATCTAGTTTATGTTCTTCAAGGGAAGACGGTGCACAAGTAGTAAATATTACCGAAATACTGCTAACTCTCACAAACAACATGGTTTCAAGGTGTGCTCTTGGTGTCAGGTATGAAACTGCTCACGGAAACAGATTCCCTAAAATGTCAAGTAACTTTTTGGGGTTGTTCAGTGCTTTTAGTTTCGGTGATTTCTTTCCATCTATTGGTTGGATGGATGTTGTTACCGGATTGTCTAGTAAATTTGAGAAGGTGTTTAAAGAAGTAGATACCTTTCTAGATCAAGTCATTGATGAGCATCTCCTTCGTCATTCCAAATTGGAAAATGATCACGGTAAGGTAGAAGACAGTGATGAATTAGACGTGACGGATATTCTTATCCTTTCTCAGGAGAATTATAAGAACCTCTCTCGTAATAATATCAAAGCAATACTAATGGTTAGACCATCTATTTTCTATATGTCTCTGTCTCTCACAATTTAAAACTGCTAATACGCGTTCAGCTAAATCCAAATTCTTTTGTCACTACAGGATATGTTTATTGGTGGAAGTGATACATCAGCAAGAACAATGGAGTGGGCAATGGCAGAGCTTATAAAGAATCCGAAAGTGATGAAGAAGGCACAAGATGAGGTGAGAAGAGTTGTGGGGAAGAGGTCTACGGTAGGAGAAGTCGACATTCATCAAATGGACTATTTGAAATGTATTGTGAAGGAGATATTACGACTGCATCCTTCTCTTCCTAATTTAATTCCTAGGGCAACAACTAAGAGAACCCAGTTAGCAGGTTACGATATCCCTCCAAATACAACAGTTTTCATCAATGCATGGGCAATCCATAGAGATCCTAACGTATGGGACGACGCAGACGAATTTCGACCTGAGAGATTTATTAACAACCCAATCGATTTCAAGGGTCAAGATTTCCAATTCATTCCATTTGGTTCAGGAAGAAGAGGGTGTCCTGGGATTTTCGTTTGCCATAGCACTTGTCGAGTTTGCTCTTGCGAACCTCTTGTACCACTTCAATTGGGAGCTTCTTGATGGTGAAAAAAGAGAGGAACTTGACATGACTGAGCATTTTGGTCTTAGTGCTTGTAAGAAAACCCCTCTTTGTATTGTTCCGACAATTTACTCGTCGGGTCAGCTGTAATGAAGATGCAAAGGACAGTAGAAACAGCGTGTCTTAACATGAAGGAGTATGATGTATCTGTAAGGTGGAAAGTTGTGTTTACCGATCCAAAACGAGATGTCGGTTTACAGTAAGAGCATTTTTAGTGCTGGACTGCAGGAGGATGTATGGATAACTATCAAGGTTGAAGATCACATAGCTCGTCACAAATCCTGATGTTCGTGCTTAACTAAGTTTATTGTTTCTTGGTTTTATTGTAGCAGTTTTATCCTGTCTATGCATTCATGTTATGGTTGCGTTGCAAACAAATGTATTATGCTGACAACAAAATTAGCCATTATGTTTTAGCTAATCTGTGTTGAATATGTTTAGCTAAGTGTGGCTGAGTGTGATACGTTCGGGCTTCATGATAGCTTGCGCTAGTCGCATTGATAGGCTGGT
Source organism: Papaver armeniacum (assembly GCA_023531295.1). Taxonomy (NCBI): domain Eukaryota; kingdom Viridiplantae; phylum Streptophyta; class Magnoliopsida; order Ranunculales; family Papaveraceae; genus Papaver; species Papaver armeniacum. Next base: position 7,883 of record JAJJWW010004943.1, read on the forward strand.
AGTTGTTTTCGTCTGTGAAGTATTTCATAACTTTTTGCAAAGTGCATAAATTGTAAATTGAACTGAATATACATAAAGAGATAATGTAAGATCATTACCATTGAGCAGTCCAGCAAAATAGCCTACACTAGATGTGGCAAGTCTCAGTGGAAATGCGTGCAAGTGAACCCTGCAGTAGCATAGAAAGTATTTGAAAAATCACATCATAATTTAGTACTTCTGTTATGTATACATTTTCTTTCTTTTTTGTGGGGAAGGAAAGTAGGTACACAGATATCGACAGTGAAAAGAGTTAATGTGCAAATCAGAGAACTTACCTCATTCAGGTCAATCATCAAACACATAGTGTGCAGTATACAGACATTCAATTGAGCAGAGTAGTACAATTTTCAGATCCTAACATGGCAAAATGATATCATCCAAAGTCATGAGAGTCGTGGCTTGTGCAGTGGAGAGTCCACGAAAGAAAGGAAATTGCCGATGATAACATTTACAGTTTTACACGGTGAAATAATATTATTCCCCATGAGGTAAGGGTTTCTTACTTTTTACCGACCTTTTTTGTTTTCTCTTTTCTTTAAGCAAGTTTCACCCACCCATACGAGAGATTATTAGATTTTCTTCTGCTTTTGTATTCCTTTTGCAAATAGGAAAAAAAGGTTTAGTCCAAAAACAAAAACGGCCTTAAAAAGTAAGGATTAATCCATCCCGAATTAAAGGGTACAATTTATTTTAAAAATTATATAAAATATATATTAATACATAAGATTTTCATGATTTACAATTTAGTCCAAATATTTACAGTTTAGCCCTGAGTGGCTCATGATGATGTCAATAATTTTAAATAGTATAAAAATAATTAAAAATAATTTATTTTTCGAACCGTTAATCCAAAATTCGTAAACTTTATGAAAAGGCGAGGGTACCCAAATATACCTCAAGCTAACACTTTTCCTACCTACAAGTCCTTTCTCCGAAAGTGATTTTCTATGGACTGAGTCGAGACAATGCAACTAATCGGTTCACACTTCGTGTGATCGTCTATGGATACGAGATCGAGACAATACAACAACGAAGTATGTTTACTTGATAAAAGGGTTCAGACTTAACCAAACACAATAGGATTGCTTGTCAAGTAAATAGGAATTAACGTTTGTGTAATTTACTTTAATTATAATAAAACAATTATAATGCGGAAATATAAAGTAAATGATACAGCAATATTTTGTTAACGAGGAAACCGCAAATGTAGAAAAACCCCGGGACCTTGTCCAGAATTGAATACTCTCAGGATTAAGCCGCTACACAAAATTAAACCTAACTTCGTATAGTTGAGACCAAGCAACTGTAGTAGCAGGTTTTCCCACACTACACCCCTTACTCGATTTTGCTTAATTAGTCCATTGTAAGATGTAAGATCAAGAATATTTATTGATTGAATCCATGAATTGTTTACACAAGAAAATAGAATTACACTTAGAAATTAAAACACTCTTAAACTTTCTCTCTCCTAATGACTTGCCTAACAATTCCAAAAAGATCTCTCTCCTTTACAGACTCCCTTAGCCCTTTATATAGGGTAATACATAGTGGATGATGACTAAGCTACCCCTTTATTTTCGGGAATGTCTCGCGAAGTGTCGCAGATGCACAAACATTCACTCTCGCGACACTTCTTAACCCTCGCCAGATCTCACGTCTTCTTTATGTTTTGCCTGTTGTTATTCATTGCGTCGTTTATTTTAGCTCCCTGCGACTCCTTCGCGACACCGTCGTTTACTTATCCCGCGAGTCTTGTCTGTTGCGATATTGTGATCCTACATCTTGCCTCTTTTTCCTTGAATATTGCTTGAAGAGCGATCTTTAAGGAAAAATCCGTTGTTGTAGTAATCTTTGATCTTTGTTGATGAAGGAACGAAAGGGAAGAATATTGTACTTGAAAAGTACGTACTTGCCTCTATTCTTTTTTGCGAAGTTCCGAAGCTTCCTTTAGATATATACAAAGTATCATCTCCTGTCTCTCCTCATACTTCTCCTGCGAAGGGAAGAGTATCATGAGAGTGATTCTTTTGATTTGCCTTGTTGCTTATCTGTTTGGTTTTGTACTTTTACACGGATTTTGATTATTAATGTCTTTTCTTGACACGTCTCTTTCAACCGTTTATTCTTGACCGTTCATGTCTCTTCTCGCATTAAATGACCTCGTTTTTCTCCCGAGGATCTTTTTCCCTATATATAGTTTTCTTTTCTCTCCTTTTCATTCTTTAGTTTTCTCTGCAACTTCTTTGATTTTTTCCTTCCGCAATTTGCGCTTCGCTCTGCAAATCTTTTCTTCATCTTTTCTAACGCTGATCCTAATCTCCAACCTCCCATCCATTCCCATACTGATAATGGCTTTCATTAGTCGTGCATATAAAGCTTCTTTTGAAGAAGTTCAATGAAGTTGCTCGAGAAGGGTTTCACTCTATCAACCATTCCCGATCAAGAATCTTCATCCATTCTTTCGCAAAATTATTTTACGATCATCAATGTGATGATCAAAGGATTATAGTCTCGCTTAGGTCGACTTCTCGCGGGACTTCCCATTCCTTATACGATCCGAGTTGCCTCTATTTTATGAAATCTTGGCCCATGAAAAATTCTCTCGGGCTATTTATCAATTGAGTGGCGATTGCATTCGCCTGATGCTTGAGTTCGCGAACCGCGGTGCTGGCAAAGGATCTTTATACCCTAATTCTGTCAGAAACCCCAAATTCGCATACTTGGAAATAGCCGCTGAGAAGTACACTGTAGAAAACTTCTTTGAAAATTATGCAGTGATAACTATGGTGAATATGAAATCTCGCTGGGGCATTCGCCTGAAGAAAAAGGATATGTCCCTGAAGATAAATTACTCATGCAAGATATTGATTGGCACCCAGGCAATAATACTTCTCCTCGCCATTCAAAGATGAGAAGTGGTGGGTTGTACCCTTGATCTTAAGTGGCCCTTACATTGCGGGCTCGCATATTCTTCCCGCAAATCTCGCAGATATCATCCTTGGGAATTCAAATGGCACGAGAAGGCGAAGGAGGTATGTTTCCTACTTCAAATTTTGCTTTCACAACTTTATTTCTATCATTGCTGAGTTTGTGAAATCTTTCAGATAACTAGATTAAGAAGGAGCTACAAGAAGGATCCGTCGGAGGATACTCTGACATTGCTTCGATCGCTTACGAGTGAAGTAAGAAACATTTCCTTTCTTTTTATTTAAAACAATATTGTTGCCTCTGTTTCTTATCTTTACGCGTACGCGAAGGTTGGAGTTGATGAAGCTTTAGCTGCGAAGAGTAAAAGTAAAGGCAAAACTATCGTTCGCAGGGGTAAATCTTCTGCTCCATTAACTAAGAAGCGAAAGATTCAATCTTCTTCTCGCCTTAACTCAAGCTCCGAATCTTCTGATGAGGATAACCATGATTCGAATCTCTCTCTTGCTAAGGAGATTTCGTTGGCCGGCTCTCCTATGGATCGATTATCTAGCATCTTCTCAGATTCTTTCCAAGGAATGGGAGATGCTCCCCTAGCTTCCCTTTGCGGTACTCTCGCAAATGTGTGTAACGCTACTTTATTAGAAGGCAATGATTCTTTCAATGGAGCCTCTAGAATCGTGTCTCGACTTCTTGAATGCCCTTGGGTCTTTGGTATGCATGCGATCACATTTCTGTTAATTTTAAATTTTAAATATATATGTACTTGACAGGTTTTTTTTTTCTTTCATAGGTTGGAAGAACTTCTTTTGTAGTTGCCTCGGATCTCGAGAGAAGACGCAACAATCTTGAAAATAAGAACTCGCAGATTGAGCAAGAAGATTCGAGAATTAGAGACTGAAGCTGCGTCATCTCGCGATAAAGACGAGAGAATTCAAAAGTTAAATACCGAACTTGACTCCCAAAGGGATAGGGTGTCCTCTCTTCAGAACGCTAACCAGCAACTTTATGGTATAAGATTTCACTTCCTTTTATTATTTCTATCTTATCGGTCGCATACTACTACCTAACTTATTACCTTCGCAGATGTATATAATCTCTCCGATGAGGCTATTCTTCTCCATACATTTTTCGAACCCATGGATAATGACCTTCTTCTCGCACACCTCAATCAATCTCTAAGTAGTTCCTCGAGATAAAACTAACCTCCTTTCATTAAAGGATCTTGGTCCAAACATCGGCTTTTAGAGATCGAACACAGATCTAGTTTAAATTTAACTAACCGCTTTAAACGAATGTACCTTGATTAGAGAAGAAAATCAAGACTTTAAGGAAGAAAATTAGTGATCTCATAGATGAGAACGATCGCATTACTAACGAGAGGTGCACAGCGTTAGCAGAATTCCACAAATCTCTTCTTGGTGTGCAAGTTGAACGAGATGAACTCCTTCATCAAAACACTATGTTTAAGCAGCGAGAAGAGCAAGTTCGTTCTCTTCTTGTTATTAATAGTGATGATGAATTCGCCTGGGCTGCGAAAGTTTTAGATAATGCCAGGAATAACCTAGGTGTTGATGTTAGTCTTCATCTTGAGCATACTTCCTTGATTAAAGATATGATATCGATAGAGAAGGTTACTTGTTATACCTTACTTGCTTCTTACTACGTAGTATTGCTTGTAAATTATTAACTCGTTGTTACTTATTTGCGAGAATCGAGAAGAGGCTTCATGTTAGAATTAGAGAGCTTGAATCGAGAAAGAACAACTCGCCAAGAATTTTCAATGAGAATTGAAGAACTCGAAAGCGAAAAACAATAGCTCGCCAAGAGTCTCTCCCTTCGTAATAACAAGTATTCCAAGTTGAAGAAACAATTTGAAACAACGGTGGAGAACTTTAATAACGATCTTGTTCGTTTTTCGCAATGGAGCCATGGAGTATGTTTGTAAGGACAGAATATCCCTCTGCATACATATCCTCGGCTTCTTAAAAAGGTTCCCGAGAATCTACCCTGTCTCAGATGTTTCGATAGTGAGGCCGCGAAGAAGAAAATTCAGCGATGAGAATAATAGAGCGAAGAATCAAATGAAGGAGAAGAATCACCAAAGAGATAACTCTTTTTGTTTCTTTATTTGCCTGTAATATCCGTATATTTCGTATCTTTATTATAGTGTACTTCTTGGATTTTTCCGTGAGTTCAGTCTTCACCCCCTTTTGGTATTTCTTCTTTGTAATATAATTGGCTAACCTTATTGATGTATAACTCTTTCATCGGAAGATGAATAACAATATTCCATCTTTTCCATTCCCATACTTGCCTCTGTTATTTATCTTCAGATGGAAGATTTTAGTTGTCTTCATGTGTTTGGTTTGATAATAATGTTATTGTTATTGAAATGGATCGTCGCGACGAAGTCATGGTATCTTCATGAGTTGAGAATTCTATCTCTTTTTGTTGCGACAGGGTCGTGACCGCCTTTACATTTTCATGTAATGGCCCATTGACCCTGCCTTATCATTTTTGTGTGGTCTTCGAGTTAGACCTCCTAATTAGAGGTCTTCCCACCACCTTTTATTGCGACAAAATCGCAGGACGTCTTTACACTTGCATGTAAAGACCCATTGATCTTGCCTTATCATTTTCCGAGTATTTTTGCCTCTGCAGGATGTTTTAGTTGCGACAATATGACAGGCCTAGATATCCTTGCGAACATAAAGCCCCATGACATTGCCGTCGTGCGACGAAATCGCAGGACGTCCGTACACTTTCGTGTAAAGACCCATTGATCTCGCCTTACCCTCGCGTTAGTATTATTGCCTCTGCAGGATCATTGCACAAATATGACGAGCCTACGTTCTCTTGCGAAAACATAGCCTTATGACATTTGCGTCTGTTTTGACACCCCCCCTAATGGAGAGTGTCGCCCTTATCATCTCCCCGGTTGCCCCTTCAAGGAGGCGAAACATCGGCCATACAAGACTAGCTCCTCCCATCCGGTCTTAACAACAACCAGTTGTTTTCGCAGCCTCTTATCCCTTATACCTATATGGTTTATGGTTACGAGGCGCACCCTAAGTGGAGTTTTCTTCGGGCGAGTGCGGCGCATGCCAAGACTTGCCAAGAATGGCCAGGGTAGGTTCATCCATCCGGGCACTCTGGCTCAACCGTGTACCTCGGCGCCTTGAGCATACACTCGACTCCTTGGAAGAGACCCTCGGTCGCCCAACCAGGTATAACCTACATATATAGTTGGGAATCCAAGGTATCTCCCAGGATAGGCTTTCATGGGCCCCAAATTTTCATGGTTCGGGCTTCGGGAGCGGTGTAACCTTCCCCGAACCATGGCGAGAGATACCCCTTATATGACGCACTTTAGGTCTTACATTTGCCTCTTACGAAATGTTATTCGCGAACTAGGGTGTACGCCATAAAGGTTCGTCCCATTCTTTTGCGCATTCATCTTTGTTAAATCATTCATATTTCATATTTCATTATTTCTTGATATTTGTTTTGAAGTATTCGCATAGTTCCATTTCATTTGTTGTATTTCACTTTTCTTTCTTAGTCGAAATCTCATTTTACTCTTGGGCTGCGAGATTCTCGCACATCATTACTTAATTTTGCTACTTTGCATCTTGTTTTTATTGATTATTCACTTCTTATGCCTTTTGTTCCTCATATCTTTTGCTTCTTTATTGTCATAATATTGATCTGTCTCCAGGCATTCACCTCGCGAGATATGTTCAGTCCTCACTTCTATAGCATCTACCATCAGTTTCTCCTTTCTGTTCATTTCTCACATGTTGCTTCCAACCCTTTCTTTTGGCATTTCTTTCTTAATGACTTTCTATATCGACCTCATGACACTGTTGCGACTCCTTCCAATCTCCCTGTATAATACCAATGCCGTTTGGATGTGGAAATTTTATACATTGATGATATGTTGACGCGACCCCCAAGATTTCATGAAGCCATGGTCTCCCAATCAGTGCATTATACGGGGATTCTACGTCAACCACACAGAATAAAACATCAGTTGACAATCCTTGTAGAGGTATTCTCATGTGAACCTCTCCCTTTGGCTTGTTTGCAGTGCCATTAAAGCCATATATCTTGTATGTTGAGGGGATCAAATCCTCATCCTTTCCTCCCATCGTCTTATAAGTATGGTAAAAAATAATATTCACCGAACTTCCGGTATCGATTAGGATTCGGTTGATCGCCCAGCAAGCTTCTGCTTCATCATCTTCTCCATCAACTGATTTTGGGTTAATCTCTAGTTTCACAACCAACGGGCTATCATGTGTTTCTCTTCCTTTTGGCACTTCATCTGCAGAGAAAGAAATAGTCTTCAGCTGCCACTTTTCTAATCTGCGTCGTTCTCGCCAAAGCTCATTATTTCTTTATCATTAGCATCTCTCGCAAAGACTCTCTTGAGCACATTGTCATGAAAATCTTCAATGGTGCGATAGGAGTGGACGATAGAGTTGCAATTCAGATTTTTAGCTTTTGTCCCGATTTCTATCACAAATGTTTCCTTTCCTTTCGCCGACACTGTTCTGTGCATCTCTGGTGGTGGTGGTAATGTCTGGCATGTTTCTTCTCCCTTTAGAAAGTGATTTAGCTTCCCCTGATCAATCATCCTAAGAATAATTCTCTTTATGTTTCTACAATCGTTTGTTTGATGCCCATGGAAGCGATGGTAAGAACAAAACTCATGACTTCTATCGCCTGGCGGTGGTTCCATTCCCACATTCCAAGGTGCTGGTACATTTTCCATCACAAGTATAGCTTCCCAGATCTTCTCCACACTAGCATTCAGTGGGGGCATCCTAATCTCTTCCCACACTATTCTGCGACTTCTCTGCCCTCCACGGTTATTTTGCCTTCGTCCACCATAAGTTTCTTGCACATGATCTAGCCTCTGAATCTTATTATTGTTGTTACGGTTGTAATAGTTCCTTTATCGTTCAAACTCTTCTTGATCGTGGCTTCCCATCGCTACTATCTTCCTTGTTCCTCATTGCCTTTCCTTGCTTCTTTGTCCTTGCGAAGTGCTCGCCACTGTATTTATGAATTGAGGTAACAAGCTTGCGTTCGCAGCATTCGAGTTTGTGTTCGCGATTTGGATAAGAATTCATTTCATTCTGTCTTTCTTCTAAGGCAATATATTCTTCTGTAATTCTCTTGATTACGCCATCGTGATTGTATTTTTGATTCTAAAAATTTGAATGTATAACAAGTTAGTTTTAAGAGAGCATTCACAAATGAGAGTATGAGATATCTTTCCTCAACCGTCCTGCCATTTCGCTACACATGGTCCTCCATCTTATTGTTAACACTGTCTTAAGCTCTCGCCAACCCTTTGTTTCAACCCAGAATACATCTTCAATACACAGTGCCCAAGAGTTATTACTTATGTATGCTCCGGGAATGTGGCTTGTAAATGGTTAAATGATGTGATTGTGTTCCTTGGTAGACCTTCAAACCACTTTAGTGCTTCTCCTATTAAGCTTGACGCGAAATATTTGCACAATATGGCATCATGATTCTCCCATTGTAACATACATCTCATATAAGCCTTAATATGTTGTATCGCACAGGTTGTTCCATCAAAGATGTTAGTTAATGCAGGTAGATTGCACTTAGGAGGTATTCCTCCCATCTGTACTTCTAGCGTGAAGGGATTCTTCGCTGCTTCGCGATGGCTTCGCCTAACTGTCTCCTTCCTCCTTCCCTTCTACTATTCAAGTAATCCTCTCATTTCAGCCGGTTCTCTTAAGATCGTTCATTTGCCTCGTAATTTGATTCTACTTTGGTCTTTTTAGCTCGCTTCTCTCCTTCTTCGCTCGTGTCTATTTTGACCTTCCCGCTCGTTATTTTCTCCTCTTCTTTCCCGCGACGCTCTTCTTCGTTTCTTTCGTCAATTCGCACGCCATTGTATCGGTTGTTCTCTCTTCTTGGTTGCCTCTCAGCTCTCATCATCTGCACCCTCTCATATTCTTCGTTAATATTTCTATTGGTACGATTTTGTTCCCTCCTTCTCTCGCGGTTGTCATGGTTATTCTGCCGGATTGCTTCTTCCATCTCTTGATTTTCCATTTCTGCTCTTATTCTTTCTCTCTCGCGAGCTAGTCGCGCTTGTTCAATGTAGTGTCTCTCAATGTCATCCTCGATCTCTCGGTTTCTTCTTAATTCTTCTCTCCCATGCAAGATTATTCTTCCTTCAGCAGTTGGGTCATTCGGTTCTTGGAGTTGCATGTTTCCTTGATTTTCCCTATTCCGCTCATTTTGAAGATTTTCTGGAATTTGAGGAATATAACGATCTTCTATTTCCCACTTCTCTCGCCATGCTCGTATTCGGATTTTGTGTTTCTTCCTCAGTACTTTCTGTTGGTAAAACTCTCCTTCTTTCTTCCCTATTTGATCTTGAACTTGATCTCGCGCTACTTCTTGATCTCCTATTTTGCAACCTCATATTTTCTATCCTCAATTCATGATTCTGTCTTGTCAAGTTTGCTCGTTCCTATGCCTCTAGCCGTCTCTCTTCGTGTACTGTTTGTCTCAATCTTTCTAACGCTGCCATTTCTTCGTTTCCTGGATTCATTTCTCCATTCATCCCTTGCTCGCCTCCTCCTTGTCCATTGTTCGCGCTCCTCTTCCCTCTCGTCTTGAGAATCGGATCTCCAAGTATGTACACTTACTCTATCATAATCCACAGCCGTGTTTACTCTGCGGGGAGATCGGTGGCTGGTCTTGATCTTCTCCATCATTTCTCATATTCATCCTTGACGATTCTCTGTTTCATTCCTCCTTTCTCCAAAGACAAGTCTCCCACTTCTTCTTACAATCGTTGGTTGCTCTTGTACATTTCTTCTTCTAGCCATCTTTCTTTTTCAATGAATTCTTGAGTATCTTTTCCAAATCTCTTCTCTGTTAATACAAATTCTTTCCGATTTCTACGTCGATCACTGCCAATCCCTGTTTCTAGCGCATATGTAGTAGCAGGTTTTCCCACACTACACCCCTTACTCGATTTTGCTTAATTAGTCCATTGTAAGATGTAAGATCAAGAATATTTATTGATTGAATCCATGAATTGTTTACACAAGAAAATAGAATTATACTTAGAAATTAAAACACTCTTAAACTTTCTCTCTCCTAATGACTTGCCTAACAATTCCAAAAAGATCTCTCTCCTTTACAGACTCACTTAGCCCTTTATATAGGGTAATACATAGTGGATGACAGCTAAGCTACCCCTTTATTTTCGGGAATGTCTCGCGAAGTGTCGCAGATGCACAAACATTCACTCTCGCGACACTTTTTAACCCTCGCCAGATCTCACGTCTTCTTTATGTTTTGCCTGTTGTTATTCATTGCGTCGTTTATTTTAGCTCCCTGCGACTCCTTCGCGACACCGTCGTTTACTTATCCCGCGAGTCTTGTCTGTTGCGATATTGTGATCCTACAAGAACTAAACCTATAGTTCACCTAGTTCCGTCTGTATTCCCACGCCTCCAACTTATAAATAAGTCACGTACTTGGAACAATTCCTTTGGTTCGTATTCCAAACAGTAAGGGAACAAGAAATCTGTTTGGTATCAACTCTCTTCAACCAAGTGATGTGAGTTCGATAAAGGCTCTTATGTTTATCTCAATAAACTCCTTCGTCAGGTTCTTAGATCTATCTTATTCTCAACTACCGAAGTAATTGTTAAGATTTTGCAATCAATACTTTTAATCACAAATAATTGTATTGATGCCGATCTACACAACTAATCAATCCAATCTACCACAAAGATAAACTGATTATAGTTGGATCCTCTTATACCGAAACAAGTTTTGCACACCAAAGATTATGAACCCCAAATCAGAAATCTTCAATATCTTCTTTGTCTTCAAATCTTCTTAGATCTTCAATAAACACCTGCACACATCAACTTGAATCTCTTATGATCAATCACGCACAGAACGGAGTCTGTTAATAATGGATTATCACAAGATCGTCTTTAGCACTAACAACAGTCTAAAGATCCCTGTCGAAACTTCGATCTAGTTTGAGTGAATCTTATATCAGAAGAGACGATTCTCAAGCATAAACAAACTAGGTGCAATCAAATTTCAACCACCGTTTGTCAATCAAACCAATCGAAAACACAAGATAAACCGCAATTATCTAGTTTCCCACCAATGGTACTTGTAGAGCTTCTCAATCCCAAAAAATACTTTAAACTGAGAGGTCGTAAGAGGTTTCGCCCAATTAGGTTACTCTCCTCTCCGAATAGGCGGCTACACCAGTAACAACACAACCGAGGAAGTTTGTTGTCACGAAGGATTAGTTTGATAGAAATGCAAACTTCAAGTATTTATAGACAAGGAAGTTTAGACACCAAGGAATTTCCAAAACCGAAAATATTCTCAAAGATATTCAATATATTCCAAATTCGGTTTCCATAATTCCTGGAAATGCTCTGTCCAAAATAATGACCGAAAATCTCAGTGGAAAATCTCAACTAGTAAATGTACATTACTAATTCTCGTTTTCCTAAAATAAAATTAAAAACCTTAATTAAAAGATTCTTAACTTATTTATGTTTCGATCCTGCGATTTTCTTCCTGTAGCTATTAAGGAATAACTTTGAACAATAAAAGATAAACAGTATTGCACGTGTTCAAAGTATGCCGACATCCTTACTTTGTAAGTCCTCTTTCATACTTACAACCTTGAAACCGATTTGCCACACTTCCAAACAAGTTTAGAATTGGTTCATCTGACTTTCAAGAACTGTGCGATTGATTAAGAAACACTCAATCTCAAATCATGGGTTTAACGGTTCTACCAAAACAAGTTTCAGTTCTACCTCCATGTGAGTATTGTGCATAGTCACACTAGCTTTCCAAAATTCGGTTGACTAGGTACGAGGATCGGTTCCCCACATATATATGGTATCTAACTTATATGTGTTGCACATGTCCATAGGATCGGTTCCCCTTTGCCTAAAAACGTGTTGCACGTGTCCATAGGATCGGTTCCCCTTTCTGCTAAAAACTTGATGCACCTCATACAAGGATCGATTCCCTTTGTGATGTGTTGCACCTATTCATAGGATCGGTTCCCCTTTTTGCATTCCAGTCAAACAAATCACAAACTTGATCATACCATCTCAGGTGATTACTTAAGACCGATTTCACTAATAAAAGTCATACCAATACATAAGTCAGGCCTTTGTGGATAGTTTTACCAAGAACACAAACAAGTCGTGAGCGGTTATACTAAATCACACATATTGGGTCTTCACAATATATGCAATGAATAACAATCCCAATAACGCCTGGCGATTGCCTTTTCGATTCATAAACAAGTTTATGAACTTACTTCCTTAAAACACATGTAAAACATTGTTTCCTAGGATGAAATCCTCACCTCATACCCATACATAATCACAATAGCATTTAAACGATTATGTTGATGTCTTATCTACAAAGTTTAATGGTTAAGCAATAAACTTCATATTGTATTCCTTAATACTATGTCTATCTAGAGTGTTCATGCTTCGCAGTTTCGTTTTCAATATGCACGACTTGAAAGATACGTTAGAGAATGAAACAGTTCAAGTCAAATATCACTAACCTCAAGTGGAAGGATGATGTTGTCGTTGTAGCTTATTACTTCTTCACTTCTTCAAGTCTTCGCAATACTTGTAATGTCTCATATCCTAATACTTTCAAGCTAACCTATACGAAGTTGACTCTAGTACATAATCAAGCGACACTTTAAATGAGTTTTGATTCACTAAAATATGACAACCAAACTTGACATACCAACGCTTGGTGGGTTCAACCGAGCTATGCTCTAACAATCTCCCTCATTGTCAATTTTAGTGACAAAACTCTTACAATCATATGGATAAACAAATTACAAGAATTCATTACACATACGCTTGATTCCCGAATTCAACAGCACAATAACCTGCATTCATTCAATCCTTAAATTCCGCTGTTGATATTATAATAACAAAGCTAATACTCCCCCTAAAGGTGAGATAGGTAGATTTCATCAATCTGCACGTCTTTGTTATACCAATTAATATGATATGCTACTCCCCCTTAGTATATGCTTTCACTCTTTCGTTAGATAAATGTTTAAGCACAATGTTCTTTTCCTTAGTGATACCAATCAATATAAAATCAATACCAGTATCACTTGTTTACTCCATATATTTCTCCCCCTTTTTGTCACAAAATGACAAAGAAGCGAAAACATAAAGGAAAACACGAAAAGAATCTTACAAATCTCAAAATAGACTTGCAAACCTATAAACAAATAGAGAGGGTCTAATGTGTTATAATGATCCATTTGTTTGCTTATTGTAAAAGTATAACATCCTTTTGTTTTGCAAACATATTCTTTCAAGTTCTGACAAAATGTCAGTGAATCGATGGTAGTCTTGTGAAGCAGAGGCTTGTACTGCTGCTTAGGGGATTCGATGAATCACTGTTTTAGACAATTTCCTTCAAACCTGACTAATAGTTTTTCAGCACACCATTGTTCACAAAAACGTTTTGTATTTGTGAGAAAGAGTGCCTTCAATAATGGTGGTGGGAGATCCTTGAATGTATCCTAGAAAGCATTTTCTCTATTGAGAGTGGAAAAATATCTAGAATGGAATTGCAAAATTTTTATTTGTGCAGGCTACTGTGGAATCTCGAAAATCAGAAGCGATGTGGGAAAGCTGCACTTAAGAATCCTGCACGTACGTGCTCAAAAACATAACAAATAGATGTTGCAAGTGTAATTTCTGCGAACAAGTCTTAATTAAATCCAAACATCATATTTGCCATTATAATAACGTTGTTTTAGTTTATTTTTCAGCAGATTTTTTATGAAGCTTTGTTTCGTGACTAAATGTAACTTGGTAGCTGTTACACCTTCGTTCATTCTCTCCTTTAGTCGTGTATTTATTAACAGAACGTTGGTCATTAGTTATCCTGCACCACTAACACTAGCTTGTTTTCTCTTACCTTACTGAGAAAGAGTTCCGCCAAAATGATGGTGGGAGAAAAAACAATTGCCCGATCCAATTTTCCCAATTTAGTTTATCAAACCAAAAATTAACTAAGCACCTTAGTCCCTTTACTAAACTGATTGTACAAATACAATCGCTTCATTCGATAAGACCAAAATAAAGATAACTCTATTTTTCTCATCAGGTTGTAATTATCCATATAACTTAGACCTTTCAATTTTAAACAAGACAAGTGTTAGGTTAGTTAACTAGCATTTCTTGTTAAGGCATTCAATTAGACTTGAATAACAGAAACCTCCACTTTGATAAGTCTAACTAAGAAAACCTTAGTTTATCTTATCCGGAATCGAATTGGACTAAATAACTCAACCCGTAAATCTTTTCTTTCGTTAAGCCATAAATAATTCATACAAACAAAATAAATCAACTTGCATAATTATTCACCTCAACCGGAAGCAATTGAAACAACATAGACATTATAGCACCGCAATTACACCGAAATTTTGTAAGCCTAAACAATTCATACCACACAATAAAGCAAGATAACAATAGTTTTTCTTAACCGAAACCAATTGAATCACACACACATCCATACACACATCATGGAATAAAACATCAATTGTACCGAAATTTTGTTAAGCAAAAGAAAAATATATATGAAATAAAATCAGGCTTTTCTTAAACAGGAAAACAATTAACTAATAACATTGTTACCTCAAATTTCGCATCCGCTTCTCCAATATGTTTGCATCTTCTTCTAGGGAGAATTGATATCCAAATATCATTATGTTTTCATCCTTATGCAAAACAAAATAATAACAACAACCAACCTTTACCAGAGAAAGTTTGAAAATCGGTTTTAACAATTGCAAACAAAAGTTGAAAACTGTCGAAACACATATGCTTTTATGCTAAACCAAAACCGATTCAACATATTGTGACTTTTTCACATATTGTTTCTACCAGAATCCCTCATGATCCTTTGATAAAGCCTACCAACATGGGCTAGAACTCAATCCTGCTAAATCAAAAATTCACCCAAACCATAAGGGTACACAACATATGAGATAGAATATCAAGGTTATGAAAACCGAAATCATATATCTCATAAATCAATTTGCAATACACCATAAATATTCAACATTAAATCAAGTATTGCAATCACCTCAATCTTGTAGGGAACTGAATTGCGAAACCAACGCAAAAAGAATGAGGTCATTCCGAGTTCGGACGAAGAAGTTATAGGCAAAACAGTTTTACACTCCTTCGTATTGCACCTCTCACTAGGATCGGTACCCATGTGTTGCACCTCTCACTCGGATCGGTTCCCTTGTGTTGCACCTCTAACAAGGATCGGTACCCTTGTGTTTCTAGTGAAAGATCACAATACTAAACTGTTTTTGACATAACTTTTGCATACAATGTCCGAATTCAGTGATTTTTGGCTCGTTTTAACCGTAAAGCAAGAGCTACACATATATGATCAGTATATATCAACATCATAAACTCACAATTACCGTTTCTATAAAAATCTCAAATATAGATAGATAAGGTATGAGTATAGAAGAAAAGCAATCTCCCTAAAGATGTTAGTTAGTCATATAATAACCGAGAGATCATGTGCTCAGTTTCATGTGCTTCCTCACCCTTCATAAGATTGAGCACAAAGGTGAGCATGCACATTCCAACACAACTAGGTTGTGTTGAGTTGATCATTGTCTTGTTCGTCACGAGTGACTAAGACAGAATCATCATTCTTGACCTCTTGCTTGGTTTGTTTTCTCTTGTTCCATCTCTTGTTTTTCTTCTTTGACTTGTGATGAAGAGTGTCATTATCACAACATTTACTAGTACAAGAACACTCTTGACTTTAGTCTTTCAAGAACACTCTTGTAATTATTGTCGCCAACAATTAACAGCTGAGAGTTATTCTTGTGACTAACTTTTGGTCCCTTCTTGGCTATGGAGGACTTCGGGACCCATTTATAGTTAGATTTTGCAGGAGCAGCTTTCTCCTTCATATCATTAGGACGATTGTCCTTATGAATACTTTGAGAAACATCCTTTCTCCAATTTGGAACATCAGATATTGTTTTAGCATTTACAAAGTCATCTTTCTTTCTATATTCGGGTTTTTTATGAGATGTCCTTGTCGAGGGATAGGCAAAATTTGAACTATCATTATAATAATTATTTTGTCTAAACTTTGGACAATATCGATTTGAGTTCTTTCGGGGAGCAAACTTATCCAATTCGTTTGATACAAAAGAATGTGCATCTTACGAACTTTACATCCCCATTGCAAGTGCCCTTTATTACCACAATAATAACAATGCTTAGTATAAATATACGAAGTGTGAGTTTTAATGTTACCTTCTTGTGGATCCTCTTGCGCTGGAGCTCGACGAGTTTTCTTTTTCTTCTTCTTCTTATCTTTGTTCAACGTTGTTGCTTTCTTGACATTAGCAGAGATGTCGTCTTTTATTACTGCTGGTTGAACACTATTATTAGGCTTGACATACTTTTATTCTTTACAAGAAATAGGAGCATCTTTGTCATTAGTGGAAACCTCTGATTGAGAAGAATTTGTAGCTTTAACAAATTTTACCTCTTTGCTAATATTTGAAGCATTTATTCCCTTATAGCCCAATCCTCGTGTATCACGATGATTTCTACTTGCTTCTAACATTGAGGTTAAATTGTTTGAGCTAACATTGAACTATTTAAGGTCCAAATTTTCTTCTTCTAACGTCTTGATTTTATCCAGAGCACTAGCTAGATCAGCCTCAAGACGTATTTCTCGTGAGAGATATTCTCCTTCTTTCTCTTCAAAGTTATTTTGTTGGGAGTTAATCCTTGCATCAGATTCAACAAGTTTCTCTTCCAACAAACGTACTTGTTCATTATCCGCATTACGATCTTTCTCACCTTGAGAAAGACTAGCACATACTTTTTCATTAAGACTCTGTATTTGTTGTGAGAATTTTACTTTCAGCAAGTTATGCTCTTCATCGATATTTTCATACTTTAAAGTTAAATCTCGTTGATAGGGTGTAGAATACATCCTATTTACTATCTATTGTTTATGCTTTCTTTGCTATTTTTCTTGTAAATTATGTTTTTTACGCTTGTTTTGAGTTTTGTAGCTACTTTGGAGTCACACGGAGGAAAAGAAGAAGAAATTACCCAATTTGAGTCAAAAGGGCAAAAAGGTCATTTTACAGGCGAATGATATATGGAGCCCAGTTAAGGTTAAGGGGCAACTCTTTTGGAGGAGTACTAAAGCCAGGTCTAGTCAAGGTTAAGGGGGATTGATATCAGGGTACCCCTTATCATCTGCCAGAGGGTGCATTTATCGACTCTCATGTGGGGTGTCTTAATCTATCCTAACACTCATACCCTAGTTCAGTCAAGAGATTTTCTCTTCTCTTCTTCACTCTCGTCCTGTACACCTGAAAGTGAGCAGCAGCCGCTGTAAGAAAAGCAGATCGAAACCCAGAAGAAATTAGGGTTCGATGATTGCATCTATGAATCGATTGAGATGTTGTTCTTGAGATAAAACCGAGAGATCGAGAGAAAGGGAGACCAAATCGAGAGCCGAGAGAAGAAAGGCCGAGATCGATGATGGTGGTGGATCAATTAGAGTTCAAATGGAATGGGTGTTGCTACGGTAGATCGAAACGCAGAGAAGAATCGATGCTGCAATTGATTCAGAGAAGAGCAGATAAGGTTTGAGAAGGAGTTGTTGATCTGTGAGTGGAGTTCTGTGATTCACGTATGGCAGGGAGGAATTGCTGTGGAACAGATATGTGTTGATTGTGGTGACTGCTGTTGCTACCATGATGGCAAAGACGAGAAAGGGATTAGACAGAGATTGAATGGGTTAAGAGTATTAGCTCGGTGAGAAGAAGGAAGTGAATTGGAGATGTAACTGAAGCTCGTTCCTGCTGCTATGGGACTGTGAAACGATGAACGAATAATAGAGATGGGTCTGTAACTCTAATAGGGAGTTAAAAACGAGTTGAGCTACTGTCGATTCAGGGTTTGGATGCTTTTGGAGTTGCCTTTGAGAGATGGGTTCGATGTCATTCGAGAGATGAATCGATTGGAAGAAATCGGTTTCGATCTCTCGCAATCGATAGAACATGGAGATGGAGAAATCGAATGGGTTGCGACTAATGAATGAATGAAATGAATAGATGTATGTTAGGGATTGTGATTGATACAAAGAAGGAGTTTGTGAAAAGTAGGAAGTTGGCCTGGAAACGATGGAGAAATAGACATAACTCGGCGGTTCTCTATTCGGCGAGTCGACTCAGTGTCTGAAATGACCGATCCAGCCGATCCAGCACAGCCGAGTAAGACGAGTAAGCTCAGCAAGACTGACTCAGAAGCTGACTCACCATCTGGTTTGACCTGATTGACTAACAGTTGACTGACGGTTGACCCTTTTGACCGTTAGTCATAACGGTGGACTGACGGAATATTCCGTCGAATATACCATTGACGGAGAAATTTTCAGGCGGCCGGCGGTGATGGATTCCGTTCAAATTCCGGCCATAATACTAGTTTTCCGGCGACCAAAATTCCAGAATTTTTTGTGGACTTCTCTCATGGGTGTGAAGACTTGGACTAGGAATTGGATGGAGAATTGGGCTCAAATTTGGAAAGAGAAGATGGAAGAGTTGAGAAAGGCTTGAATTTGGAAGTTGAATTGCTAAAGGAAAAGGATTCTATTCCTTGGAAGATTTGGAGAATATTGAAGCCTATAAATAGAGAAGTTTTACACATCTTTACACATCTCTACACACACAACACTTTTCTTTTCTTATTCTTTGTGTGAACTCTTTAACATGAGTAGCTAATTTTATTATTGATTGAGGATGAATTCCTAGTTCTTAACATATAATTTGAGTTTTGTTTTCAATTCTATCTTGAAGTTTTTCACATGATTATAGTTTGTGATCTTAATGACATTCATGATTGATTGATAGATTTTTTGGGTGGCCAACTAAATTGATTTGTCGATTTAATCTAAAGCTAGTGAAAGTTAGGGGATAAGTAATCGTTTCTTGACTCTTTACATAAGTAGCAAACACGAGACCTTGCGGAGGGATTCCGTGGAGCAATTGTGTGTGAAAACAACGTTAGCAAGTAGACCTTGATCTAAGAGTCTAACTACTAATATTAACCTAGTAAGTTCATAAATCTTAATGCGTTTATTTAAATTACATCTAGAGTGATCTACTACTAGGTGGTTTGGTAAATAGAATCTGGTAGTCGAGAACTTCCGTGTCCGGTGATATAAGGGATTTAGGGGTTTAGCACTGATCTAGCTGCTTTACCTACGGTTGGTGATAATTTGTGACTAATAACAAGTAGAAAAGAACATAACTTTAATCATTGTTTCGCAACGAAGAAGGATTCCTTGATCTTGTCTCTCTTATTGCTTTCAACTTTATCTTTTAATTGCTTTGTTTATTTTCTTTTGCTTTTTACACCCCCCTTTCGTGACAATTTTTACAACTAGAATCTCTTGCTCCTCGTGGGAACGAACTTTACTTCCATTATATTATTTTTAATTGAGTGGAAATAAGATATTAATTTGATTGCACCTACGACACGCATCAAATTTTGGCGCCGTTGCCGGGGAGCAGCGGATGATTTTAGTTGTTTTTATTTTTCTTTTTGCTTTATACTTGCTTTGTTGGATTCTATATCGTATCTAACTTAAGTTTTTGAGAATCTTATTTCAGGTACCAGTTTTCCATGTATGGTGGACAAGAGCAAGCATATTACAACAATCAATACGGTTTTCAACCTCAACATTATGACAACTTCCAACCATCCTTAGGATACAATCAAAACCAATATTTTGGCTATGATAAATTTCCTACAGAACCTTATGGATATTCTCATACATATCAACAACCTTATGACGGGTATGTAAGTGGACAAACACACGGATGGAAGGATAGTTATGCATCTAACAATTTGTTTTCTAGTAATGTGCAGACAGAGAATTTGGAATATACTCCTCTTCATCGTGTTTTTCCTTCACTTTTTCCAAAAGAGGAGATGCCGTTTAGAAACTCTATCAACGGTGGTAAGCGTGTGAACGTCAGGAAACTTGCACAGAAATTATACAAATTGGAAGATGATGGAGACTAGGAAGAGCTTGTCGCAGAAATTAGTAGGACTATTCATATGGAACTTAAACGACGTCGGGATAAAGGTTATGAAACCGATGAAGATTCTTATTATGGTGAGTCTGAAAATGAAGATGATTGTGTTGAAAAGGACCAACCTTTGGATACTTTTGATGACGATAGTGTAGCTTACTCGAGCCTTGATCTTAATAATGATCAAGCACCTATTCAAAAGGTAGAGCTTGAGGAAGATGCAATTAGTGCTTGGAAAAAATTCCTTAGGGAAAGATATGAGTCCGCGGAAGTGTATGAGCGTTGCAACAATGAGGAAGTTATTCCAACTCCGGATCATAATAACGATCCTTCACCTATTCAAAAGGAGGAGATTGGGTGTGACTTACCTATTGTTATAAACGGTGTAACACCCGCACATGAAGATCTTACAATCTATACCGACGAGAATCATTTTAGTGAATGGCCCGATTCCGATGATGAGAATGTTGAAGAGATGATACTAGAGGATGAAACCAAATTGATTGATTTTTTGGAAGACCCAATTGAACTTGCCAATGATTTTAATGATGCCAAGACTTTGGTTAAGGTAGAAAACGACGAAGAATGGTTGCAAGGTTTAATAGAGGACCACGATATACAAGAGGTAAGTAATTCACTTGAATTTTTTAAGGATGGAGAGGATTCTATAATACAAGAGATTGTGCAAGGTTTGTCTAACCCTTTGCATATTGATTCTTCTCCTTTACCTCTTATTGGTTTAAATGTTTGTGCTTCGAAAGTATTTTTGGATGATTTTGTTTCTAGATATCCACCATTGGAAACACTTGATGCTAACACCATGCAGGTTTGCCAAGAGGAATACATGGAAGTTCCAAAATTCTATGTTCTTTATACACTTCCGAGTGTGGACGAGAATAAGTGTGGGGGAAATTTCTATCGAGCAATAATTTCACTATTGTTTTCTTGTGCTAATATTTGTATGGAGTTATTGTTTGCAAAACAGGTATTATGGGTGGATCCTCAAATTTTCAAATTGTTAGTATATGGGGAATGAATCTTACAAGAGCTAAGTCGGGCCGTCGACTTTAAAACAAGCGCTTAATGGGAGGCAACCCATAGGTTTTGTATTTCTTATCCTTTTGCTTTTTGTTATTTGTTTTTCTTGTTTCTTATCATGTTAAAATTTCCCACCTTGACTTTACTAGGAGGATTCAATTACATTGAGGACAATGTAAGGTTTAAGTGTGGGGGAGTGGTGAAGCATGTTTATTAAAAAAATTACAAAAAAATTTAAAAATTTAAAAAAAAAAAAAAAAGTTTTACATAGAGATTTTAGAGTCACTAGCATACTTCTAGGTATGTTTACATAGAGATTTTGACCGACATAATTGAACTTGGAAATGTTAGAGAACTACATTCGGATTTCTTGCTTGTTTGAGTGTTAAATAATGGATTTAATCATGCCGGTGATGCGAATTTGGTGCATGGAGAAATGCGTTATTAGAGTTGCTGATTAATCATTAGTGGAGACTACCCGTATTCATATCATGTGAGGCACCGACCAGAAATTTTCCATATACTAAAGAGCTTTCTTGTGAGTGTGTGTCACCGTAAGTAAATTCCGGGTAGAATGGTGAGCTACCCAACCTCCCACCAATAGAAGCACTACTCTTTGATCTCTTGAGTGCTAATTTTGTCAATCATGAGGGTGACATCCATGGATGAAAGCTTCCTTCTTGTAGTTCGATTTGCAGTTAGCACCATTCTCTCTCACGACAACAACGGGTCCATAGAAACACCATCATCATCAACAAGGAGCGATATCAAAATCTACAAGGAAAGTTGGAAAAAGTTCACGGTTTACAAGCAACGGAATGAAAAAAAAAAAAAAGAGCAAAATTTCAAATTCAAGTAAAGCAACATACAAAAGTGCAGATTTTTACATATATCTTGAGGACTTACAATACAATGAGCATAATTCTATATCCAAGTATGAAGACTTATTCATAAGAGCGAAGAAAATCAAAAGGTGAGAATTTTTGAAGTTTATGATTTCAAGACAATACAAGTTGTGAAGAATCAAGCGGTAAAATACTTCTCCCACGGCCATGGCTTATTTTGTATTTAATTTCTCTTGTTTCCAAAAAAAAAAATTGAAAATTTTATATAAAAAAAAAAAAAAAAAAAAAAAAAAAAACAAGAGAAATATTTGTTTTTATTTAATAAGCCGTGGGGAAGGAAAATATATAAGGAAGTTTCAAGCGACAAGGATTTAAGGTAAAAAGGTTACAAATTATCAAGGATTTATGAAATTCGAGAGTTTATCATCAATAGTTGAAACCGAAGACGAAGACCAAGAAGATAAAGACGAGGAGCGGAAGACGTTTCTATTGGATGCCGTGAGAGTGGTGTTATTATAATTGGCGATCGGATGTGAAGGTGAGTAAGTAATCTCATCCTCGATAATAAATGGTTGATTTCCTTTCGTAGAGATCGTCAGAAAAATGGTTTTTCAAAATATTAAAAGATGTGGGTTTTTAAAATATTTCGGAAGTTGTCCTTCCCACCATTCAACGTGTTGCAGGAAATCTCTCTTCATTCCTACCTGCACACATGTGAGAACCATAAAAAAGCCGTCTTTTTGAGTGCAATTATCATAAAATCCTTTTTGGTGAGGCAGAAGTCGAGGCGAAATGCTTATTGATCGTTTCTCAAACACGCGTTCTCTCATTATGGTGTGGTTATTTCTCACTCAACATTTAAGAACGAGAATATGTTCTTTAGTATTTCTAACTTCTTATTACTAGCATGCAGAAACTCTATGTCCTCATAACTCTTTGGATGCTTGTGACGCTTGAACGTTTTGAAGTTGTGAGTTTTTAGTTTGATTTGCTCGAGGACTAGCAAAGTCTAAGTGTGGGGGAATTTGATAGGGTGTAGAATACATCCTATTTACTATCTATTGTTTATGCTTTCTTTGCTATTTTTCTTATAAATTATGTTTTTTACGCTTGTTTTGAGTTTTGTAGCTACTTTGGAGTCACACGGAGGAAAAGAAGAAGAAATTACCCAATTTGAGTCAAAAGGGCAAAAAGGTCATTTTACAGGCGATTGATATATGGAGCCCAGTTAAGGTTAAGGGGCAACTCTTTTGGAGGAGTACTAAAGCCAGGCCTAGTCAAGGTTAAGGGGGATTGATATCAGGGTACCCCTTATCATCTGCCAGAGGGTGCATTTATCGACTCTCATGTGGGGTGTCTTAATCTATCCTAACACTCATACCCTAGTTCAGTCAAGAGATTTTCTCTTCTCTTCTCCACTCTCGTCCTGTACACCTGAAAGTGAGCAGCAGCCGCTGTAAGAAGAGCAGATCGAAACCCATAAGAAATTAGGGTTCGATGATTGCATCTATGAATCGATTGAGATGTTGTTTTTGAGATAAAACCGAGAGATCGAGAGAAAGGGAGACCAAATCGAGAGCCGAGAGAAGAAAGGCCGAGATCGATGATGCTGGTGGATCAATTAGAGTTCGAATGGAATGGGTGTTGCTGCGGTAGATCGAAACGCAGAGAAGAATCGATGCTGCAATTGATTCAGAGAAGAGCAGATAGGGTTTGAGAAGGAGTTGTTGATCTGTGAGTGGAGTTCTGTGATCGGTCACGTATGGCAGGGAGGAATTGTTGTGGAACAGATATGTGTTGATTGTGGTGACTGCTGTTGCTACCATGATGGCAAAGACGAAAGGGATTAGACAGAGATTGAATGGGTTAAGAGTATTAGCTCGGTGAGAAGAAGGAAGTGAATTGGAGATGTAATTGAAGCTCGTTCCTCGCCTTTATGGGACTGTGAAACGATGAACGAATAATAGAGATGGGTCTGTAACTCTAATAGGGAGTTAAAAACGAGTTGGAGCTACTGTCGATTCAGGGTTTGGATGCTTTTGGAGTTGCACTGAGAGATGGGTTCGATGTCATTCAGAGATGAATCAGATTGGAAGAAATCGGTTTCGGTCTCTGCAACTGATAGAACATGGAGATGGAGAAATCGAATGGGTTGCGACTAATGAATGAATGAAATGAATAGATGTATGCTAGGGATTGTGATTGATACAGAGAAGGAGCTGTGAAAAGGCCGGAAGTTGGCCTGGAAACGATGGAGAAATAGACATAACTCGGTCGGTTCTCTATTCCGGCGAGTCGACTCAGTGTCTGAAATGACCGATCCAGCCGATCCAGCACAGCCGAGTAAGACGAGTAAGCTCAGCATGACTGACTCAGAAGCTGACTCACCATCTGGTTTGACCTGATTGACTAACAGTTGACTGACGGTTTGACCACTTTGACCGTTAGTCATAACGGTGGACTGAAGGAATATTCCGTCGAATATACCATTGACGGAGAAATTTTCAGGTGGCCGGCGATGACGGATTCCGGCCAAATTCCGGCTATAATACCAGTTTTTCCATGACCAAAATTCCGAATTTCTCGTGGACTTCTCTCATGGGTGTGAAGACTTGGACTAGGAATTGGATGGAGAATTGGGCTCAAATTTGGAAAGAGAAGATGGAAGAGTTGAGAAAGGCTTGAATTTGGAAGTTGAATTGCTAAAGGAAAAGGATTCTATTCCTTGGAAGATTTGGAGAATATTGAAGCCTATAAATAGAGAAGTTTTACACATCTTTACACATCTCTACACACACAACACTTTTCTTTTCTTATTCTTTGTGTGAACTCTTTAACATGAGTAGCTAATTTTATTATTGATTGAGGATGAATTCCTAGTTCTTAACATATAATTTGAGTTTTGTTTTCAATTCTATCTTGAAGTTTTTCACATGATTATCGTTTATTTTTACTAATAGGAATGATCTTAATGACATTCATGATTGATTGATAGATTTTTTGGGTGGCCAACTAAATTGATTTGTCGATTTAATCTAAAGCTAGTGAAAGTTAGGGGATAAGTAATCGTTTCTTGACTCTTTACATAAGTATCAAACACGAGACCTTGCGGAGGGATTCCGTGGAGCAATTGTGTGTGAAAACAACGTTAGCAAGTATACCTTGATCTATGAGTCTAACTACTAATATTAACCTAATAAGTTCATAAATCTTAATGCGTTTATTTAAATTACATCTAGAGTGATCTACTACTAGGTGGTTTGGTAAATAGAATCCGGTAGTCGAGAACTTCCGTGTCCGGTGATATAAGGGATTTAGGGGTTTAGCATCGATCTAGCTGTTTTTACCTACGGTTGGTGATAATTTGTGACTAATAACAAGTAGAAAAGAACATAACTTTAATCATTGTTTCGCAACGAAGAAGGATTCCTTGATCTTGTCTCTCTTATTGCTTTCAACTTTATCTTTTAATTGCTTTGTTTATTTTCTTTTGCTTTTTACACCCCCCTTTGGTGACAATTTTTACAACTAGAATCTCTTGCTCCTCGTGGGAACGAACTTGACTTCCATTATATTATTTTTAATTGAGTGGAAATAAGATATTAATTTGATTGCACCTACGACACGCATCACTCGTTCTCTTTCAAGTGATGAAAGAAGTTCCTTAGAACAAGTAAGAAATTATTTGTTCACTTCCTTTAGTTCAGAAGTTTTTACACTTGATCTTTCATCAGAAATTTTCAAGCATAGAACTCAAAAAAATATCGTTATCAAAAAAATATTTTTCAGAATCTGAATCATTGATTGTGAATACAGGGCTTAACTTAATCTCCTCTAGAGAACCTTCAGACTTATTTTCAGAAGAGCAAGTAGAACTTGATGAAGAAGCCCCTTTTAAACATTTCTTAAAATCAAAACTTCCAATGTCTTGTGATACGTTAAAATAGTCTTTCTTTAGTTTTCGCTCTCGCTTAACTCTACTTTGACTCATGTCTTATAGGTTGGATTGCATCAAACACATATTGTTAGATCTTTTCGTGTTTGCCTGCTCTGATATCAATTGAAAAGGCGAGGGTACCCAAATATACCTCAAGCTAAAACTTTTCCTACCTATAAGTCCTTTATCCGAAAGTGATTGTCTATGGTATGAGTCGAGACAATGCAACAATGAAGTATGTTTACTTGATAAAAGGGTTCGAACTTAACCAAAAAAAATAGGATTGTTTATCAATTAAATAGGAATTAACGTTTGTGTAATTTACTTTAATTATAATAAAACAATTATAATACGGAAATATAAAGTAAATGACACAACAAGATTTTGTTAACGAGGAAACCGCAAATGCAGAAAAACCCGGGACCTTGTCCAGAATTGAATACTCTCAGGATTAAGCCGCTACACAAAATTAAACCTAACTTCGTATAGTTGAGACCAAGCAACTAAACCTATAGTTCACCTAGTTCCGTCTGAATTCCCACGCCTCCAACTTATGAATAAGTCACGTACTTGGAACAATTCCTTTGGTTCGTATTCCAAACAGTAAAGGAACAACAAATTTGTTTGGTATCAACTCTCTTCAACCAAGTGATGTGAGTTCGAAAAAGGCTTTTCAGTTTATCTCAATAAACTCCTTCGTCGGGTTCTTAGATCTATCTTATTCTCAACTACCGAAGTAATTGTTAAGATTTTGCAATCAATACTTTAATCACAAAGAATTCGTAAGAGATTTCGCCTAATTAGGTTACTCTCCTTTCCAAATAGGCGGCTACACCAGTAACAACACAACCGAGGAAGTTTGTTGTCACGAAGGATTAGTTTGCTAGAAATGCAAACTTCAAGTATTTATAGACAAGGAAGTTTGGACACCAAGGAATTTCCAAAACCTAAAATATTCTCAAAGATATTCAATATATTCCAAATACGGTTTCCATAATTTTTGGTAATGCTCTGTCCAAAATAATGACCGAAAATCTGTTTGGAAAATCTCAACTAGTAAATGAACATTACTAATTCTCGTTTTCCTAAAATAAAATTAAAAACCTTAATTAAATGATTCTTAACTTATTTATGTTTCGATCCTGGGATTTTCTTCCTACAGCTATTAAGGAATAACTTTGAACAATAAAAGATAAACATTACTGCACGTGTTCAAAGTATGCCAACATCCTTACTTTGTAAGTCCACTTTCATACTTACAACCTAGAAACCGATTTGCCACACTTCCAAACAAATTTAGAATTGGTTCATCTGACTTTCAAGAACTATGCGATTGATTAAGAAATACTCAATCACAAATCATGGGTTTAACGGTTCTACCAAAACAAGTTTCAGTTCTACCTCCATGTGAGTATTGTACATAGTCACACTAGATTTCCAAAATTCGATTGACTAGGTACGAGGATCGGTTCCCCACATATATATGGTATCTAACTTATATGTGTTGCACATGTCCATATGATCGGTTCCCCTTTTCCTAAAAACGCGTTGCACGTGTCCATAGGATCGGTTCCCCTTTCTGCTAAAAACTTGATGCACCTCATACAAGGATCGATTCCCCTTTGTGATGTGTTGCACCTCTTCATAGGATCGGTTCCCCTTTACCCAGATTCCGTCAAACAAATCACAAACTCGATCATACCATATCAGGTGATTACTTAAGACCGATTTCACTAATAAAAGTCATACCAATACATAATATAGGCCTTTGTGGATAGTTTTACCAAGAACACAAACAAGTCGTGAGCGGTTATACTAAATCACATATATTGGGTCTTCACAATATATGCAATGAATAATAATCCCAATAACGCCGGGCGATTGCCTTTTCGATTCATAAACAAGTTTTTGAACTTACTTCCTTAAAACACATGTAAAACATTGTTTCCTAGGATAAAATCCTCACCTCACACCCATACATAATCACAATAGCTTTTAAACGATTATGTCAATGTCTTATCTACAAAGTTTAATGGTTAAGCAATAAACTTCATATTGTATTCCTTAATACTATGTCTATCTAGAGTGTTCATGCTTCGCAGTTTCGTTTTCAATATGCACGACTTGAAAGATACGTTAGGAATGAAACAGTTCAAGTCAAATATCACTAACCTCAAGTGGAAGGATGATGTTGTCGTTGTAGCTTCTTACTTCTTCACTTCTTCAAGTCTTCGAAATACTTGTAATGTCTCATATCTTAATACTTTCAAGCTAACCTATACGAAGTTGACTCTAGCACATAATCAAGCGACTCTTAAAATGAGTTTTGATTCACTAAAATATGACAACCAAACTTGACATACCAACGCTTGGTGGGTTCAACTGAGCTATGCTATAACACTTTATATATTCGGGAAACTCTTTCCGAGTTCTACGAAAAGAGTATCCATATGACTATATAATTTTCATTTTTTACAAATCTTAGTGTACACATGTGTACAAACATGTATTTTTTTTTTTTGCAAACTGGAAATATAATAAATAAGGCTAACAAGAGGGGTTAGCAACCCTGTATACACAAAGAGTGAAGTCAGAAAGATTAAGATCCCAACCCTGTCTGGAAATATAATGTTAAAGAAGTGGGTGTATTCATTGCATTAGATTAATCTACTTCTAAAGCATTGGAAATGCAAGAGGGTGGATAAGATCCCAATTTAAATTACAATGAAAATGTTTTGCTTCTTTTGAAAAAACGTCTGCTACACTATTTGTCGTTCTAGGGACTAGGGAAAAGCCTAGAAAATTTGGACAGTCACTGACTTCCAATTTTGCTTCTTCCATAATTGCTTGGTTTGTTCAGGAGATGGATGACTGGATGTCATTGAGGTAGTCAAAGATATTTTTACAGTTGCATTCTATGTCGTAGTTACAAAGATTAAGCTCCTTTGCCCATTTTGTTGCCTATAGAAGACCTACTGCCTCTGCTTCTTCCGGAGATGTTGTTCTTGGTGGTCCTGCTTTTCCTTGAACAAATTCACATGTTTCATTTCCAAGAATTAAGGCAATGCCTAAAGGATCATCTATAGATAACCAAGCTGCATCTATGTTGATTTTGTGTGTATGTTTCCTTGGAAGTTTCCAAATCTCTGTAAGATTTTTATTCAGTTCATGTCCCTGTTCTCTAGCAGTTCTATGCTTACTCCAAAAAGTGATATGTCTTTGAATATCTGTAGCTAATTGGTTTGCGGATCTATTTTTTCCTTGAAAAACTCGGTTGCATCGTTCCTTCCATAGGAACCAGATTTTTGTAAGAATAGTCTCTAAGGGAATTGTGCTGTTAGGATTTTTTTAACCAAGAATCACAAAGATTTAAAAAAGAGGAGTATTATCCCAATTTTAGTTTACAGGGTTGGGATCTAGAGCCCAGACAGATTTGGCATAACTACAATGAAAGAAAAGGTGTTTTGTTGTTTCATAAGCTTCGCAACCAAAAGTACATTTTTGAGAGATATCTCTGTGAAATTCAGCTAGCTTTGAATTGGTTGATACATCATTCTGTAAATACTTCCAAGTAAGTATTTTATTCTTTGGGAGACATCTAGTTTCCATAAACTTTTCCAAAAGGAATCTGGCAGATTCAAATTATGGGAGTTTATTCTGTTTTTATTTAGTTTATCATACATAGATTTGACTGTGAACTCTCTTGAGTTATTTAACAAGTATCTTAGTTTGTCTGGTCTAGTAATGTGAGTCCATCTGGGAAGAAATTAATACTA
Organism: Papaver armeniacum; assembly: GCA_023531295.1. Classification (NCBI taxonomy): domain Eukaryota; kingdom Viridiplantae; phylum Streptophyta; class Magnoliopsida; order Ranunculales; family Papaveraceae; genus Papaver; species Papaver armeniacum. The sequence goes on from JAJJWW010004943.1 coordinate 37,658, forward strand.
CAAATTTTTCTAGCTATTTGGGTGTTGAACATCGAAGTTATCGAGGGTATATTCCACATTTTTTTGATTGGATCAATAAGGCCATATCAAGTGTTAAATGGTTTTTAAGATTGTTTTTATAGTGAGATAGTGTCTCACCTAAATTGGGTATCTAGTTATCCTCCCAAATATGTATGCTTTTACCATCACCTACCTCCTATTTTGTTCGATTAAGCTAACTCCTTTACTAATACATTTCCAAATCCATGAGCTAGTTGAGGCAGTCATAACCTTAAAGACATATTTTTTCTTGAAGTATTTTGGTTTTAACTGAGAAGTAGAATTTGGTTCTCTAATGATTCTCCATGCTAACTTAGCTATTATAGCTAAATTAGTATATTATGAGCATTTCTGAAACCTAAACCTCCCTTATGCATAGGCTTACAGAGACAAGAATAGGATTTAGGATAGTAACCTCTAGTGTTCTTTTCTTTTCCCCACCAGAAATCTCTTTGAATAGCATTTGTCTTCTTAGTTGTAGTTTCTGGGAGAATAAAACACCCCATTGAAAAGTACTCATACTGGCCAAAACTGATTTGTTTTAAACCATTCTGCTAGTTTGTGGTAGAACTTTTCCTTTCCATCTTTGTGATTTATGTTCCGTTTTCTACACTATTAACTCAAAGGTTTTGATTCTAGATTTATCAATTAAGAGAGGTGCCCCCAAGTAAGATTCTTTAAGATCCATTTTCTCAATTTTGACTAATTCAGACATCATTCTTTGTGTTTAGGGTGAATCTTCTTACTAAAAAATACCCTTGATTTTTCAAAATTTATAAGTTGGCCTGAGGCTTTACTGAAAATGTCTGTAGTAAGTAAGATGTTTTTACATTCTTTTAGATCATCTCTAACAAAGAGAAATCAGTCATCAGCAAAAAACATATGAGCGAGAGGGTTGTTTTTCGGAGGAATTTCGGCTCCATGAATGAGTTTTTCGGCTTTATGAGTTAGTAGTAATCTAGAAAAAATCTCCAAACAGATTATAAAAAGGTAGGGAGAGATAGGGTCTCCTTGTCTAAGACCCCTAGTTGGTTTGAAGTAGTCTTCAGGTGAACTATTTAGAAGAACAACTATAGAAGAGGTAGAGATACATCGATATATTATATTACAAAATGAAGGGCTAAATCCAAAAGCTTATAGAGATGATAGAAGGAAATCTCGTTAACTCACAAAAGCCTAGGACATATCTATTTTTATTCATAAGATACCTGTTTTTGGTTTTTTCTTTTTAAAGGAGTGAATAATTTCATGTGCAATTACTATATTGTCGAAATTATGTCTTTTAAGGAGGACTAGAGCGTCCAAAGCCCAATAATTTTGGGACTAAACGTTAATTCCTACTTTGAAAATCACTTATAACCGACCAGGGTTTTCTTACTCGGTCGAATGATTGAAATAGATACTCGAAGCCAGATGCTAGAAACCCGCACGAAAAAAAAAATGGGCTGGTCGGTTTGAATCCACGAATTTGAGATTGAACTCGTTGTATCGCATAGGGGTGAATATTGATCGGAACCTAATAATGCATATTTTTAGATTGTTTTGTTGTCTTTTATCACATCTCTAATGCCTTAATGTTCTATTATGCGACAAATATTGTATCATGAGCATATCTCTTTTATTGGGTAATTTTGTTGGAATAATCTCTTTTTGTGTTGTGTTGTAGGTGGTTGAGTGAATGGAGAACATGGTGTTTGTGGGAAGTGGAAATGCACTACACCATTTTTAGGAATTAGCAACGGAGCCTGGACGTTGCTGACCGGGGTCGCAACGGCAGGTTGACGTTTCAAAACACGGTGTTGCAGTTTTTCGCAACGGCATAAGCTCCGTTGCTATTCTTGGTCAGCAACGGAGATTCGCAACGTACCGTGCCGTTGCGACTTTGTTTATTCGCAACCAAGGTCTGCCGTTGCTAAGTTGTTTCTAATTACAGGAATACCCCTACCCGGAACTATGGTTCTGGTTCTAATTTATTGGTTCTGGTTCTAATTTAGCAACAGAACATCGACGTTGATAATATTTTGCAACAGAAAAAAAAAGGTCAGGGATCAATTGACCTGGTAAAAATCCATTCCCCCATATTTACCCCACTGCAGTTACCCAGTTCCCCATATTCAGCATTCCACAGATATACAAACTTTTACACATTCATTCACTTTCATTTCCACATTTACCATTATGAAAAAGAATTATTCAATTGAAGTTAACAACAAGTATTGAGTATTTGATACAAACTATGTCATTCATTTAATGGTTAAGAATAGCACTTAGGCTTATATTTATGCAATCAAGATATTGCCATCAGTTAAGTCTTTAGGGAAAATGAACAAATGATAAATCTTTGAACATGCGCAAGCTAGAAATTTAAAGACCATGTAACATTTTTATAGATTTGAATGACAATTGTAGTATCGATTAAAAAACATGTCACTTATGAAAGCATGTTTCATAAAATTCATGATAACTTGTTAGAACGATTCTCGGATGACTATTACCGGGGGTGAATGCGGTCCAACCATAAAAAAATCCATGCTTTCGATCTGTTCTCCATCGGGAGACTTGTAGGTACTTTGCCACAAGCACATGCTTCCAACAACTGACATTTCTACGGTCATTAGGTATGAACTATGCTTTTTCACCTGAAACATAGAGAACCCATAGTGGAAGAGGGAGTTAGGTGCCTTAAATCAGGAAGTGAGTCTCAACTTTGAAAAATATGTAGTATTTATTAGTAGTGACTATTGACTAACCTGAGAAGCCCACAGACAGAGAGAAGAAGCGAAGCCCGAGAGTACAGATGCAACTAGAACAGGAATAATACCATGAAATAAAATCAGATCCGCATCACTGCCACTAGAGACCTTTCCCGTGCCTTCCCAACGCTTAATAGAACAGCTGCAAGAATCAAAAGAGATCAGTGAGTTTGAAAATTGTACTTACTATCAGCAATGCTAGTAAGTTGAAGAGTACCTTGGAATATTGGTGGAAGCTTATAAATCCCCAAAGCTGCAGCAAGCAATCTGTGTACAATGACATCTGCATAAAAATGAAACATAACCAGGTTAGGTTCTCTAATCCATTCACAATTGACCGCATATCTTGAATTTGGGAGGTAAAATATAGAGGCTGCAAAGCAAGACCGTAATGAGAAATTCTTGAGGGGTGAGGTCTCCACTACAGCCTGTCAGTATACAAATAAGCTTATTGAAGTATGGATCATCGTCCTGTCAAGTAAAGAGTATTTAATCTGCTACATATAACATGATAACGGAAAATCTTAACTTCAAATACTGGTGAGTTCGTGTTTTCTACAAACAAGGAGTATTAGTCTTGATAATGCCAACAGTGATGGCTCAAGGAAATGAAAAGGAAGTGAATAAGTAGACTAAAGATAAATATTCCTACCACGGCCTGGTCAAGTGAATCAACCAGGGTTTTTGAAGAAGACACATCCAAACCCAGAACAAGAGCAGCCGTAGTATGCAGCAAAGGTTCAAGCATCTCTTTGGTAGGACTCGGATGGTGCCTGCAACAATAATCACTAGCCTTAAATTGTTGACACATTATTAGGAAACTTCTCAGTGTAAGCGGCACCTCAAATTAGGTTTGAAGCATAGACTACTTCTCTTTTTCACGAGGAGAACAAAACATTCATATAAAGGACACAGCGTAGCGATTACATTAGTAGCGAGAATACTGGAATGTGTTTCAAGATTTTTTATGCAACTGAAATATTAGCATCAAGGATAAATTCCTCAACCATTTGATTTGCCTCCCGAATTTGATACATTCTTGCAGAAAAATATGGATTTCAACTACAGATAAAAAAAATCCGACATATGTTACTCGCGCTAGCATATAAGATCCCATACCAATATCAAGAGGATCATGAGTTTCAAAGTGTCAACTGAATTTTAATTTGCAGGAAGCAAGAGTTAAATCTCCTCTTCAATACATCCGAGCCTCATAATCTGCACAAACATATCCGGATATGTTGAAACACTGATGTCGAAGCTCGGACAATAAAGTATGTTACTCAGTATCAAATACTACTTAAACAAGCATACCTTTGCCAATGCATTCATATTTCTGCAGTCCGTAGTTAGTGAGTCCATCAGGGTACCGGGAATAGTATGCATATGAAAATGGTCATTCACACATTAACATGAGATGGAATGTATTTTCTGTCATGAAAGAAATTGATGATACGAGATAAAGCTTCAATCTCAAATTTTACTTATGTTTTCAATATTATCTCTAATTTCGACTGTTTCAAATAAACATTAGTTATTTCGAGTGTGGTTTTAGTTCAAAGTATTACATAAAGTGATAACCAAGAGCTGCAAAAGCTGCGGAATTCTACCTCCATTGTGGCGCATCTTGGTGAAGGTAGCATCTCCGTAACATTGCTTCAACTTTCTTCTTATCTGGCACCAAAACCAGGTTCATTTGTATAAAAATATTGAACATCAACCAGGTCCTGGACAAGTAACTCGCATAACGGAAAAAAAAAATGATTTACACCTTCTGCTTTTAGAGGAAGGAGACAACGTTACGGGAGTTGATATTTCTCAGAGTCGGAAGGAAAAGCCCCAAGCCATCGTACGTCTAGCAGTCGTAGAAATTTTGCATCGTACGCCATTTGCTTCAGAAGTAAAGATGGGGATTTGATCGCTGTCGTATGCGTCAAAAATAATTTCACTTTCTCAATCCACTAGATATAAATATAGTATTCGATAAGAAAGAGTTCGTATCCACAGAGAGGCGTTGATTGTTATAAACTTTCAGTTTCTAGAATAACCCGAGGTATGTTTGTTGTATTTAAGCAAATAAAAGTAAATTAAAAGCAAAGCAAATTGTAGAGAATAATCAATGGAGAGAGATATTGGTCAAGGAATTCATCTTCAATCTTAGACATGTGTTTGCATATATGAATAGAATTACGATTTAATCTCTTGTGTTATCAAAAGCCTAGAGAATCAAGAAAGCAAGATAATCTATTAATTTCTCAAGTTCATCAACACACACATTAGGGCTGCGTATGTGAATTCTACCTAAAGAATAACCTAACGCCTTGCGCTAATCAAGTTCAATTCCTAGGAGCATTAAGTTTCAGAAATAGGCTAATCAATGCAATTGTCATGCGTTGCGCAAAACAATTCGGACAATGCTACTTGTATTCTAGGTTATCGCTTGATGAAAAACCCTAAAATAGCTATGGACTAAGATGCAAGTTCAATTAATTGGCCACTTAACTAATCAAACACCATAATCCTATCACAATACTTCAATCATGTGATCATAGAAACCGCAGAGAATTGAACGATAAACAAGAGAGAAAACTAATACATAAAGCAAACACAAGTTTTAGAAATCGGACTACATCCTTAACCAATAATAGAGAATTTAGCTACTCATAGCTATGGAGTTCATCACAAAAATATCAATGGAATAAAGAAGAAGATGAACAAAAGCAAACCCTAGTTGTGTAACCAAAAACGGCTCTCCAAATTGCAAGAATAAGATATGAGATCCCATTCCAAAAGTTGTAGAATTCCTCTTTTTATAGCCTTTTTCTCCTTCCAAAACTAGGTTTTGTCTTCAAAGTCCATTAGATGTAAATCCACCAAGCCCATGAGAGAGAGAAATCCATGTAGAAAATATGTCCAAAAAGTCGTCGCCGGAAAACTGGGATTGTGGCCGGAAATCGGCCGGAGAAGTGCCCGGAAATCGGCTCCGGTGACCGGCAAAGTCCGCCCGGTCACCGGTCAACGGGTTAACTCGGTCAGCACCGAGTCAGGGATTGTCAGGTCTGGTCAACTCGGTCAGACCATGACTCAGATGTGAGTCAGCTGTGAGTCAGGCTGATTCATGGTTAGCTGAGTGGTTGTCAGGCCAGAACCAGTTTGCCAGGCCATTGCACTTGTGATGCACAATCTTTGTGCATCCAGCCATCATGGCCATTGTAGTAGCAGGTTTTCCCACACTACACCCCTTACTCGATTTTGCTTAATTAGTCCATTGAAAGATATAAGATCAAGGATATTTATTGATTGAATCCATGAATTGTTTACACAAGAAAATAGAATTACCCTTAGAAATTAAAACACTCTTAAACTTTCTCTCTCCTAGTGACTTGCCCAACAATTCCAAAAATGATCCCTCCTCTTCACAGACTCACTCAACCCTTTATATAGGGTGATACATAGTGGATGACAGCTAAGTTACCCTTTATTTTCGGGAATGTCCCGCGAAGTGTCGCAGATGCACAAACATTCGCTTCTCGCGACACTTCTTAACCCTCGCCAGATCTCACGTCTTCTTTATGTTTTGCCTGTCGTTATTCATTGCGTCGTTTATTTTAGCTTCCTGCGACTCCCTCGCGACATCGTCGTTTATTAATCCCGCGAGCTCTGTCGGTTGCGATATTATGATCCTACATCTTGCCTCTTTTTCCTTGAATATTGCTTGAAGAGCGATCTTTAAGGAAAAATCTGTTGTTGTAGTAATCTTCGGTCTTTGCTGATGAAGGAACAAGCAGAAGAATACTGTTCTTGAAAAGTACGTACTTGCCTCTATTCTTTTGCGAAGTTCCGAAGTTTCTTTGGGATGTACATTTAATATCGATTCTTGTCTTTCCTCATATTTCTCCTGCGAAGGGAAGAGTATCATGAGAGTGATCCTTTTGATTTGCTGCGACTGTTTATCTTTATCTGTTTCAGTTTTGTACTTTTACACGGATTTTGATTATTAATGTCTTTTCTTGACACGTCTCTTTCAACCGTTTATTCTTGACCGTTCATGTCTCTTCTCGCATTAAATGACCTCGTTTTTCTCGAGGATCTTTCTCCCTATATATAGTTTTCTTTTCCTCTCCTTTTCATTCTTTAGTTTCTCTCTCGCAACTTCTCTTTTATTTTCTCCTTCCGCAATTTGCGCTTCATTATATCGCAAATCTTTTCTTCATCTTTTCTAACGCTGAACCTAATCTCCAACTTCCCATCCATTCCCATACTGATAATGGCTTTCATTAGTCGTGCATATAAAGCTTCTTTTGAGGAAGTTCAACAGAAGTTGCTCGAGAAGGGTTTCACTCTATCAACCATTCCCGATCAAGAATCTTCATCCATTCTTTATGCAAAGTTATTCTACGATCATCAATGTGATGATCAAAGGATTATAGTCTCGCTTAGGTCACTTCTCGGGACTTCCCATTCCCTTATACGATCCGAGTTGCCTCTATTTTATGAAATCTTGGCCCATGAAAAATTCTCTCGGGCTATTTATCAATTGAGTGGCGATTGCATTCGCCTAATGCTTGAATATGCGAATCGTGGTCTTTGGCAAAGGATCTTTATACCCTACTACTTTGTTAGAAACCCCGAATTGGCAGACTTGGAAATAGATCTTTGAGAAATACACCTAGAGAACTTTTTGAAAATTATTCAAGTGATACGGATGGTTAACGCGAAATCTCGCCTGGGGCATTCACTTTGAAAAAGAAGGATAATGTCTCGAGGATAAATCGCTCATGCGGGGATATTGATTGGCACCCGGGCAATAACACTACTCCTCGCCACTCCAAAGATGAGAAGTGGTGGGTTGTCCCCTTGTTTTTAAATGGCCCTTATATCGCAGGTCCGCACATTCTTCCTGCGAATCTCGCAGGGTATCATCCTTGGGAATTCAAATGGCCTGATAGGGCAAAAGAGGTATGTTTTCTACCTCAAATCTTGCTTTCGCAATTTTCTTTTTATATTTGCTGAATTTGTGGAATTTTTTTTTTTAGATCAACAAATTGAGGAGAAGCTACAAGGATAATCCGTTGGAGAGCACTCGATGAGACTTCGATCGATTACGGGCGAAGTAAGAAACATTTCCTTTATCATTTTTACAATATTGTGCCTCTGTTTCTTATTTTTAACCGTACGCGAAGGTTGGAGTTGAAGAAGTCGAGCCGCGAAGACTAAAAGTAAGGGCAAACTGTCGCTCGCAAAAATAAATCTTCTCGCTCCATTAACTAAAAAGCGAAAGATTCAATCTTCTTCTTGCCTTAACCCAAACTCCGAATCTTCTCGATGGGGATGACCATGATTCGAACCGCTCTCTTGCTAAAGAAACTCCAATGGCTGGTTCCCCTATGGATCGGTTGTCTAGCATCTTTTCAGACTCTTTCCAAGGAATGGGAGATGCTCCCCTAGCTTCTCTCTGCGGGACTCTCGCAAATGTGTGTAATGCTGCTTTACTAGAAGGCAATGATTCTTTTAATGGAGCTTCTAGAGTCGTGTCTCCCGACTTGTTGAATGCACTTGGATCTTTGGTACGTATGCAGTCACATTTCCCTTTTATATTTTTAAATATATGTATATTAATGATTCTTCTATCTTCTTTTGTAGGTTGGAAGAACTTCCTTTGTAGTCGCCTCGGATCTCGAGAGAAGACGCAGCAATCTTGAGAAGAAGAACTCGCAATTGGGCAAGAAGATTCGAGAATTAGAGATCGAAGTCTGCGTCATCTCGCGATAAGGATGAGAGAATTCAAAAGTTAAATACCGAACTTGACTCTCAAAGGGATAGGGTGTCCACTCTACTGAGAATGCTAATCAAAGAACTTTACGGTATAAAATTTTTCCTTCTTTTTATTACTTCTATTTTATCGATCGCATATTGCCACCTAACTTATTACCTTCGCAGATGTATATAATCTCTCCGATGAGGCTATTCTTCTCCATACTTTTCCCGAACCTATGGATAATGACCTTCTTCTCGCTCACCTTAATCAATCTCTAAGTAGTTCCTCGATAAAACTAATCTCCTTTCATTAAAGGATCTTCAATCCAAATATCAACTTTTAGAGATCGAACACAGATCTAGTTTAAATTTAACTAACCGCTTTAAACGAATGTACCTTGATTCCGAGGAGAAACCAAGATTTTAAGGAAGAAAATTAGTAATCTCATAGATGAGAAGGATCGCATTACTAACGAGAGGTGCACAAAGCGTTATCGAATTTCACAAATCTCTTCTCGGTGTACAAGTTGAACGAGATGAACTCCTTCATCGAATATCGTGCTTAAGCAAATGGAGAAGAGCAAGTTCGTTCTCTTTTTGTTATTAATAGTGATGATGAATTCGCCTGGGCTGCGAAAGTTTTAGATAACGCCAGAATAACCTAGGTGTTGACGTTAGTCTTCATGCCGAGCATACTTCCTTGATTAAAGATATGATATCCGATAGAGAAGGTTTCTTATTATACCTTATCGCTTCTTACTTCGTTGCATTGCTCGTAAATCATTAACTTGTTGTTTCTTATTTGCGAGAATCCGAGAAGAGGCTTCAAGTTAGAATTAGAGAACTTGAATCGAAAGGAACAGCTGCACAGAATTTTCCAACGAGAATTGAAGAACTCGAAACGAAAAAACAACAACTCGCCAAGAGTCTCTCCTTCGTAATAACAAGTATTCCAAGTTGAAGAAACAATTTGAAACAACAGTGGAGAACTTTAATAATGATGATGTTCGTTTTGCAATGGAGCCATGGAGTATGTTTGTAAGCACCGTAACATCCCCGCATACATATCCTCGGCTTCTTGAAAAGGTTCCCGAGAATCTACCTGTCTCTCGATGTTTCGATAGTGAAGCTGGCGAAGAAGAAAATTTCGCGATGAGAATAATAAAATCAAGAATCGGATGAAGAAGAAATCACCAAAGATATAACTCTTTTTGTTTTCTTTTGTCGTGTGTAATATCCGTATATTGTCTGTATCTTTGTTATAGTGAACTTCTTGGATTTTTTCCCATGAATTCAATCTTCACTCCCCCTTTTTTGGTAGTTCTTCCTTGTAATATAATTGGCTAACATTATTGATGTATAACTCTTTCGTCAGAAGATGAATAACAATGTTCCATCTTTTCCATTCCCATACTTGCCTCTGTTATTTATCTTCAGATGGAAGATTTTGGTTATCTTCTTGTATTTGATAATAATCTTATTGTTAATTGAAATGGATCATCGCGACGGAGTCGCGGGTATCTTCATGAATTGAGAATTCTATCTCTTTTTGCTGCGACAAGGTCGCAGACCGCCTTTACATTTTCATGTGATGGCTCATTGACCCTGTCTTATCAATTTTGTGTGGTCTTCCGAGTTAGACCTCCCTAATTAGAGGTCCTCCCCTGCCACCTTTTGTTGCGACAAGATCGCAGGACGTCCTTACACTTGCATGTAAAGACCCATTGATCTTGTCTTATCATTTTCCAAGTATTTTTGCCTCTCACAGGATGTTTTAGTTGCGACAATACGACAGGCCTAGATATCCTTGCGAACATAAAGCCCCATGACATTGCCGTCGTGCGGACGAAATCGCAGACGTCCGTACACTTTCGTGTAAAGACCCATTGATCTCGTCTTACCCTCGCGTTAGTATTATTGCCTCTGCAGGATCATTGCACAAATATGACAAGCCTAAGTCTCCTTGCGAAAACAAAGCCTCATGAGATTTGCGTCTGCTTTGACACTCCCCTAATGGAGAGCATCGCCCTTATCATCTCCCGGTTGCCCCTTCAAGGAGGCGAAACATCGGCCATACAAGACTAGCTCCTCCCATCCCGGTCTTAACAACAACCAGTTGTTTTCGCAGCCTCTTATCCCTTATACCTATAGGGTTTATGGTTACGAGACCGCACCCTAAGTGGAGTTTTCTTGGGCGAGTGCAACGCATGCCAAGACTTGCCAAGAATGGCCAGTGGTAGGTTCATCCATCCCGGCACTCTGGCTCAACCGTGTACCTCGGCGCCTTGAGCATACACCGACTCTAGGAAGAGACCCTGGCCGCCCAACCAGGGTATAACCTACATATATAGTTGGGAATCCAAGGTACCTCCTCCGGATAGGCTTTCATGGGCCCCAAATTTTCATGGTTCAGCTTCGGGAGCGGTGTAACCTTTCCCCGAACCATGGCGAGAGATACCCTTATATGACGCACTTTAGGTCTTACATTTGCCTCTTACGAAATGTTATTCGCGAACTAGGTGTACGCCATAAAGGTTCGTCCCATTCTTTTGCGCATTTGTCTTTGTTAGATCATTCAATCATTCATGTTTCATTATTTGCTGATATTAGTTTGCGAAGTATTCGCATAGTTTTGTTTCACTTGTTGTATTTCACTTTTCTTTCTTAATCGAATTCTCATTTTACTCTTGGTTGCGAGATTCTCGCACATCATTACTCCAATTGCTACTTTGCCTCCCGCTTTTATTGATTGCTCACTTCTTATGCCTTTTGTTCCTCATATCTTTTGCTTCTTTATTGTCATAACATTTGTCTTTCTCCAGGCATTCTCCTCGCGAGATATGTTCAGTTCTCACTTCTATAGCATCTACTATTAGTTTTTCTTTTCTCTGCTCTTCTCTCACATGTTGCTTCCAACCCTTTCTTTTGGTATTTCTTTCTTCGCAGCTTTCTATATCGACCTCATGACATTGTTGCGACTCCTTCCAATCTCCCTGGATGATACCAATGCCATTTGGGTGTGGAAATTTTATGCATTGATGGTATGTTGAGGCGACCCCCAAGATTTCATGAAGCCATGGTCTCCCAATTAGCGCATTATACGGAGATTCCACATCTACCACACAGAATAAAACATCAGTTGATAATCCTTGTAGAGGTATTCTCATGTGAACCTCTCCCTTTGGCTTATTTGCGGTGCCATTAAAGCCATATATCTTGTATGTCGAGGGAATCAAATCCTCATCTTTTCCTCCCATTGTCTTGTAAGTATGGTAGAAGAGAATATTCACCGAACTTCCGGTGTCGATTAGAATTCGGTTAATCGCCCAGCAAGCTTCTGCCTCATCATCTTCTCCATCGATTGGCTTCGGGTTAATCTCTAGTTTCACAACCAACGGGTTATCATGTGTTTCTCTTCCTTTTGGTACTTCACCTGCAGAGAAAGAAATAGTCTTCAGCTGCCACTTCTCTAACTGCGTCGTTCTCGCTCGGACTCATTATTTCTTTATCATTAGCATCTCTCGCAAAGACTCTACCGAGCACATTGTCATGAAAATCTTCAATGGTGCGATAGAGTGGACGATAGAGTTGCAATTCAAATTCTTAGCCTTTGTCCCAATTTCTATCACAAATGATTCCTTTCCCTTCGCTCGATACTTGTTTCTATGCATCTCTGGTGGGGGTGGTAATGTCCGCCCGTTTTCTTCTCCCTTTAGAAAGTGATTCAACTTCCTGATCAATCATCCTGAGAATAATTCTCTTTATGTTTCTACAATCGTTTGTGTGATGCCCATGGAAGCGATGGTAAGAACAAAACTCATGACTTCTATCGCCTGGCAGTGGTTCCATTCCCACGTTCCAAGGTGCTGGTACATTTTCCATCACAAGTATAGCTTCCCAGATCTTTTCCACACTAGCATTCGGTGGAGGCATCTTAACTGTTCCCATACTCTTACTCGTGGCTTCTCCGTCCTCCACGGTTATTTTGCCTTCGTCCACCATAAGTTTCTTGCACATGATCCAACCTCCGAATCTTATTATTGTTGTTACGGTTGTAATAGTTCCTTTCTCGCTCAAACTCTTCTTGATCGTGGCTTCCCATGGCTACTATCTTCTCGTTGTCCCTCATTGCCTTTCCTTGCCTGCTGTCCTTGCGAAGTGCTCGCCACTGTGTTTATGAATTGAGGCAGCAAGCTTGCATTCGCAGTGTTAGAGCTTGTGTTCGCGACTGGATAAGAATTCATTTCATTCTGTCTTTCTTCTAAGGCAATATATTCTTCCTGTAATTCTCGCAGTTCTGCCCATCGTGATTGTATTTTTTGATTCTAAAAATTTGAATGTATAACAAGTTAGTCATGAAGAGAGCATTCACAAATGAGAGTATGAGATATCTTTCCTCAACCCGTCCTGCCATTTCGCTACACATGATCCTCCATCTTATTGTCAACTGCCTTAAGCTCTCGCCAACCCTTTGTTTCAGTCCGAATACGTCTTCAATACCTGGTCGCGAAGAGTTGTTACTTATGTATGCTCCCAGGAATGTGGCCTGTAAATGGTTAAATGATGTGATTGTGTTCCTTGGTAGACCTTCAAACCACTTTAGTGCTTCTCCTATTAAGCTTGACGCGAAATATTTGCACAATATGGCATCATGATTCTCCCATTGTAACATACATCTCATATAGGCTTTAATATGTTGTATCGCACAGGTTGTTCCATCAAAGATGTTGGTTAATGCAGGTAAGTTGCACTTAGGAGGTATTCCTCCCATCTCGTACTTCTAGCGTGAAGGGATTTTTCGCGGCCTGCGATGGCTTCGTCCTAACTTGTCTCCTTCCTCCTTCCCTTCTACCATTCAAGTAATCCTCTCATTTCAGCCAGTTCTCTTAAGATTTGTTCATTTGCCTTTAATTTGATTCTACTGGTCTTTTAAGCTCGCTTCTCTCCTTCTTCGCTCGTGCCCATTTTGACCTTCTTGCTCGTTATTTTCTCCTCTTTCTTTCCCCGCGACGCTCTTCTTCGTCTCTTTCGTTAATTCGCACGCCATTATATCGGTTGTTCTCTCTTCTTGGTTGCCTCTCGCTCTCATCATCTCGCACCTCTCATATTCTTCGTTAATATTTCTATTGGTACGATTTTGTTCCCTTCTTCTCTCGCGGTTGTCATGGTTATTCTCTTAGGATTGCTTCTTCCATCTCTTGATTTTCCATTTCTGCTCTTATTCTTTCTCTTTCGCGAGCTAGTCGCGCTTGTTCAATGTAATGTCTCTCAATGTCATCCTCAATTTCTCGGTTTCTTCTCAATTCTTCTCTCCCATGCAAGATTATTCTCCCTTCAGCAGTTGGGTCATTCGGTTCTGGGAGTTGCATGTTTCTTTGATTGTCCCTATTCCGCTCATTCTGAAGATTTTCGGGCTGAGGAATATAACGATCTTCTATTTCCCCTCTTCTCTCGCCATGCTCGTATTTGGATTTTGTGTTTCTTCTTCGGTACTTTTGTTGGTAGAACTCTCCTTCTTTCTTCTCTATTCGATCTTGAACTTGATCTCACGCTACTTCTAGATCTCCTACTTTGTAATCTCATATTTTCCATCCTCAATTCATGATTTTGTCTCGTCAAGTTTGCTCGCTCTCTCGCTTCTAATCGTCTCTCTTCATGTATTGTTTGTTTCAATCTTTCTAACGCTGCTCTTCTTCGTTTCCCGGGTTCATCTCTTCATTCACTCCTTGCTCGCCTCCTCCTTGTCCATTGTTTACCTGCATTGCTCCTCTTCTTGAGAATCCGACCTCCAAGTATGTACACTCACTCTATCATAATCCACCGCCGCGTTTGCTACCGGGAGATCGGTGGCTGGTTTTGATTTTCTCCATCGTTTCTCATATTCATCCTTGACGATTCTCTGTTTCATTCCTCCTTTCTCACAAGTCTCCCACTTCTTCTTACAATCGTTGGTTGCCTTTGTACATTTCTTCTTCTAGCCATTTTTCTTTTCATTGAATTCTTGAGTATCACTCCAAATCTTTTCTCTATTAATCCAAATTCCTTTCGATTGCGATTTTCTTTCTTGAACCAACAAGATTAGGTCCCTGTTTCTAGCGCATATGTAGTAGCAGGTTTTCCCACACTACACCCCTTACTCGATTTTGCTTAATTAGTCCATTGAAAGATATAAGATCAAGGATATTTATTGATTGAATCCATGAATTGTTTACACAAGAAAATAGAATTACCCTTAGAAATTAAAACACTCTTAAACTTTCTCTCTCCTAATGACTTGCCCAACAATTCCAAAAATGATCCCTCCTCTTCACAGACTCACTCAACCCTTTATATAGGGTGATACATAGTGGATGACAGCTAAGTTACCCTTTATTTTCGGGAATATACCGCGAAGTGTCGCAGGTGCACAAACATTCGCTTCTCGCGACACTTCTTAACCCTCGCCAGATCTCACGTCTTCTTTATGTTTTCCCTGTCGTTATTCATTGCGTCGTTTATTTTAGCTTCCTGCGACTCCCTCGCGACATCGTCGTTTATTAATCCCGCGAGCTCTGTCTGTTGCGATATTATGATCCTACAGCCATGTACCCTTCACACACATCACCAGCTTGCATCACCTGCATCCTATTGCAGCTGCATCTCAGCTCAGTTGCATCACTGTAAGCCCAATTCAATCTCATACAAGAATCTTGCACAATTCATGCCACACTGCAAATACCACCAGCGGCAACAAAGATCACCTCCTCGGTTCAAGAACAAACCTCATTTCAGTTCCCTGTAAAGAAGTGCAACTCTTTCCCAAGACACCACCGAGCATCACGACTTCATATCTCGGTTTCATCGGTCCCCGCGATATACAAAATGTACTGACATTTCTCCAATTGCATCTCCAAGCCTGGTTCTACCAGTCACAATGGCAGCATCACCCCCTGGCAAGACATTCATGTCACCAGCATAAGTCTCTTGGCCTGCAGCTACATCCAAGCTCTTCTCAGGTTAAGTTCCAGCCCAACCTCAATCTCAGTCTCAGTCAAAACCAATACTAGCTGCCAATTCTCAGCAGCCACACAGAACCTGCAATCTGAACTGTGGCAACAGCTAAGAGCTCATAGAGTCCCTACAATATCACTGAACTGCAGCTTCAGACCACCTTCAATACAGCCTCCACAACAGCACTCCACCAACAGCCTCAGATATTGGCTGTGACTGCAAAATAGCAACAACAGCCAAGCTATATAAACAAATCATTCTCAGGCCTGGCCATATATAGCAGCACCAGAACTTTTGCAGTTTCCATCTGGAACAGCCCTGCAATTCTTCTTTGCATCATTATGTAACTCTTGCTCTGCTCCCTGCAATCTCCAAGCCCAGCCACTGTCACAAGCCACCTCCCTGATTTCACCAAGCTCAAAACCAACGATTAAGTCATTGCCAAACCATGTAGCTGCTCAAAATCCAGTCCATTGCCACCACCAAGACCTGCTCACTTCTGGGAGTGTAAAGGTTCATCCACATTCTCACTACAGCATCATAATTGCATCCATTAGGCCTAAGCCTGCTCCATTTTCTATAACTCTGTAATGCCTGCATCAGCTCAGAAAAACCTCAGCAAGCTCATCTTAGCATTATTAGTTCCACAATGCTCAACAGCCCCAGCATTATTTACACTCCCAGGCCAGCACCAATGCCTTCAAATCCAGCCACACTTCATAGCAGCATCAGATCCATTCTCATCTTCCTTCAACTACCTGAGCCAAACCCATTAACTCACAGGAACAGCCTCCCTGAGTCAGTTCAAGCCACCAGAAGCCCTAATTTCTTCACCTCTTCTCATTCTAAGCTCCTAGGTTAACTCGTGTCAATTCACCACAAACCCCATGGCTCTCCTCATGTCACCGAGCAACCGAGACCTCCATCTGCTCTTCCCGCAATTTCATCTCCACTTCGCCTTTGTAATTTGATTTGTCACACACCCACATACAATCGATTGATGTTGCTAATTCTCGGTTGAACCGTGAGCCGCTAATTAATCGATTCCATATCGATCCCCAAACTCGGTTTCCATATAAACCCATTCAGATATAACAATCAAGAGCACCAAACAGCTCAGTTTCTCATCCATTTATTACTTAAATACCAGCAGCAACACCATTATCATCTTCCCTGTTTCAATTAGCCTTGAAACTCCATCAATTGCTCAGTATTATTAACCCAAATCAACCTCAAACTCAGACCAATAGAACCCATATGAACTAAGTACCAAACAACTCGTACTCAGCCCCAAAATCCCACCGGTACAACCACCAAAACTCGTTTACTTAACAGCCTTAGATCTCATCCTTGGCTGTGGTTGTTACCTGTTGCTTGCAGCGGCTAGCTGAGCTGATGATGGATTCGATCTGACCTCAAGCTCAATTTCCTGTCAACTTCAGATAGCTCCTCTCTCTTTCGTCAATCATCATCGCTGCCTCTCCCTGAGAACTCAATTCATGGCTGTTAAGAAGCCACTCTCTGAATTTCTCTCGATCCCATTTCAGACAGTGTAAAAACAATGATGAGAGAAAATGATTTCTCTCTCGATTTTTAGGTTTTGGTAGTACTCAACTGGGTAGTGCCCAAACATAGGATCGGGGACACTCGGTTTACTTTGAGCACCTTAAAATAGGTACAGGCCACCAAGGTTCTTTGCTCCATGCTTCTCTAGACTAAGCTGCGGTGTTCGCCTCCTATTGCTGGCTAGACTCGGCTCTCAATAGAAGTGCACATGACCCGGCCCTTTGTGCTCCTTTTCGCTCCAAATAGCTAATTTCTTCTTCTTTTCCTCCGTGCGACTCCCGTATCTCGATAACTCAAAAACACGCGTAAAAGTACATAATTCGCAAGAAAAATAGCAAAGAAAGCATAAACTCTATATAGTAAATACGGTGTATTCTACACCTATATGATTCCCCACACTTAGACTTTGCTTGTCCTCGAGCAAATCAAACAAAACAATAAAATACAACAACTCCGTGTCGTCGAGGCTACGGTCACTTTTAGCATAAATAACAAGCCTTTAAACCCTAGGTGTCCCTAGCGGACGAGTTATAGTCTCGTGAGGGTTTACTAGAGATATACCCACAAAACCTATATTTCAAACTCCGTCTATTCGTGACAAATCAATGAACGAATCCAACATGACTACAGGAGGAGGTACCTTGCAAATTCAATTCAAATATTAGTAAATAAACTCTAATTAGATAGTTGAACAAGCCACAAAACTCGGAAACTAACAAACCACAATCACAATGAAAAGATTAAGAAGATGGATATAGATGTAGATGTTGGCGAATATTCACAAGTGTTCGATGTTTCCCATATCATGTCGAAGGTCCTTAGCTAAGATGAACCTAATCCTATTGGATTGAGCTACTTGGTTTGAATCCTACATCAACTCACTGGCATATACAAGGGAACCAAAAGTGACTTTATTCAACCAATACTTTCTTCTCTTTTTTTTTTCAGTGTTTGGATCAAACTGGATCCAATTCTTTTTTTTTTAGACGGCATGATTAGATCTTTTGGATCCAAGCGCATGCTTCTTGTCAGCAAGTACATGATAGTTGCCTTGGATCCTGCATTCCACGCTTGTTTAGGCGACGGAGACAGGGGACTACGTTTCACACATGCGCTATTCCCAAGTGTCTTTTTATTCCGTTTTGGTCTAATTGGTCGGTCTTTTTTTTTTCTTTTCATATATTTTTCATTTGTTTTTTCAATTTTTTTTTCTTTTTCTAGTAACTCAACCACTCTATTTCATCCTAGCAGTAATAACACGTCGATTTTTAGTGACCCACCAAAGCACTTAGAGAACAATAGATAAATATGGAAAAATAAAATAGAATGTGATATGGTGATATTCCGAGATATGGTAACAACTATCATGGTATTTATGATTTCTAAGCTATGTTCGTCCCCTTTTTGTTAATTGGTTCCTCAACTCCTGCATTCAAAATGGTTCCATCCACTAATGGTGTCATCCTAAAGGCACAAGTTTCTAGATTTTGAGTTCAAAAGCACAATTTTTTTCTTGGTTTTTTCCTATTTTTCGATTTTTTTTTGTTTTTTTTTTTTTTTTTTTTTTTAAAAAGGCATAAAACAAACTAAAACATATAAATGCTCCCCCACACTTAAACTTTACATTGTCCTCAATGTAAAATTGAATCGTCCAAAGAAAGTCAAGGTGGGAAATCCTAATCAGCAAAAATAAAGAAAAACAAAACAAGAAAAACTAAAAACAAGAAAAGAAATAAATACAAGATAAGAAATACTCATCCTTTGGGTTGCCTCCCAATTAGCGCTTGGTTTAAAGTCGTCAGCCCGACTATCTCCTTGCTTTCTATGACTCCTCCAGAGGAGCACATCCACAAAGTTAACTCCTTCCACCACTTCGGAAGTGAAGTTCTCATAATATGGTTTCAACCGGTGCCCATTCACTTTAAGTTCATTACCTGTAGCTAAACTACGAATTTCCACTGCACCATGAGAAAACACATTAGTCACAATAAAAGGTCCAATCCAACGTGACCTCAATTTACCCGAAATAATTGCAAACGAGAATTAAACAAAAGCACTTTCTCGCCCTATGCAAAATTGTTTATTAGAAATCATATTATCATGAAAAGCTTTCGTCTTTTCCTTGTAAATCCGTGAGCTTTCAAATGCATCATTGCGAATCTCCTCTAACTCTTGAAGTTGTAACTTCCTTTGCTTTCCAGCACCATCCAACTCCATGTTGCATTGCTTAATAGCCCAAAACGCCTTATGCTCAATTTCCACGGGTAAGTGACAAGGTTTACCATAAACAAGCCTAAAAGGAGACATCCCAATAGGTGTTTTATATGCGGTTCTATACGCCCACAAAGCATCATTAAGTCGCATGCTCCAATCTTTCCTTGTTGGGTTCACCGTCTTTTCAAGAATTGATTTCACCTCTCGGTTGGAAACTTCGGCTTGTCCATTAGTTTGCGGATGGTAGGGAGTTGCAATCTATGCGACACATTGTACTTTCTTAACAAGCTTTGCAAGAACTGTTTTTGAAGTGTGAGCCTCCATCGCTAATTATAGCCCTTGGAATTCCAAACCTAGCAAATATATTAGCTTGCACAAAATCTGAAACAACTTTAGAATCATTAGTTGGGGCGGCCTTAGCTTCCACCCATTTCGAAACATAATCCACAGCAAGCAAAATATAATAATTCCATTAGAATTGACAAAAGGGCCCATAAAATCAATTCCCATACATCAAAGACCTCCACAAATTGAATAATAGTTTGCGGCATTTGATTTCGAGCACCTAGATTGCAGGTTCTTTGACACCTATCACATGTGATACAAAATGCATGTGCATCCTTAAACAAAGTTGGCCAAAAGAAACCACATTCTAATACCTTGAGAGCGGTTCTCTACTTACCGAAGTGTCCTCCACAAGCATATGAGTGGCAAAAAGACAAGATAGAGTTAAATTCAATTTCGGGAACACACCTACGTATTACTTGGTCACTACAATGCTTCCATAAGTATGGATCATCCCATATGTATTGATTTGCTAACTTCTTAAGTTTGTCCTTCTCAGCACGAGACAAGTTCTTTGGGATTTGTTTAGACACTAAGTAATTAACAATATCAGCGTACCATGGCTCTCCAAAGGCAATGGAGAATAGTTGCTCGTCCGGGAAACTCTCACGCAACGGGATAGTCTCCTTGTCCACAGCAAGTCGGCTCAAATGATCCGCAACGGTGTTCTCAATTCCTTTCTTGTCTTTGATTTCAATATCAAACTCTTGCAAGAGTAATATCCATCGTATGAGCCTCGGTTTCGCCTCTTTCTTTGTAAGCAAGTATCTAAGTGCTGTATGATCAGAAAAAAACAACAACTTTTGTACCAATTAGATAAGAGCGAAACTTTTCTAAAGCAAAAACAATGGCTAATAACTCCTTTTCAGTGGTTGTGTAGTTTTGTTGAGCCTCATTTAACGTTCTAGAAGCATAATAAATGGCATGAGGAAGCTTCCCTACACGCTGCCCAAGCACCGCACCAACCGCATAGTCACTTGCATCACACATGAGCTCAAAAGGCTTACTCCAATCCGGTGGTTTAATGATAGGGGCTGAAATCAAAAGTTCTTTCAAACGATTGAATGCCGCCACACACTTCTCATCAAAGTTAAAAACCACATCTTTTTGCAATAAAGTACAAAGTGGTGATGCTATCTTGGAAAAGTCCTTGATGAACCTACGATAAAAACCTGCATGACCAAGAAAAGAACGCATCTCCCTCACCGTAGTAGGAGGGGTTAGAGCACGAATAAGGTCTATCTTAGATTTATCGACTTCCAAGCCTTTAGAAGATATTATATGGCCTAAAACTATGCCATGAGTTACCATGAAATGGCACTTCTCCCAATTTAGCACAAGATTTGTTTCAACACATCGTTCAAGGATTAGAGACAAATTGTTCAAGCAAAGGTCAAATGAATCACCAAAGACACTAAAGTCATCCATGAACACTTCGATTATGTTTTCAACATATTCGAAAAGATACTTACCATACACCTTTGAAAAGTAGCTGGAGCATTGCATAAGCCAAAAGGCATCCTTCTATAAGCAAAAGTACCGAAAGGACAAGTGAAAGTGGTTTTCTCTTGGTCCTCGGTGCTATCACAATCTGATTATAACACGAATAGCCATCAAGAAAGCAATAGTAAGAGTGTCCAGCTAAACGTTCAAGCATTTGATCAATAAAAGGTAAAGGAAAGTGATCTTTTCTAGTGGTGGCATTCAATTTTCTATAATCAATACAAACCCTCCAACCGGTTTGCACACGAGTTGGGACAAGTTCATTCTTATCATTCTCCACCACCGTCACACCCGATTTCTTTGGTACCACTTGTACCGGGCTTACCCACTTGCTATCGGATATGGGATAAATAACACCCACTTCCAAAAGCTTGAGTATCTCCTTTTTCACAACTTCCATCATGGGAGGATTCAAACGACGTTGCGCGTCTCTTTTAGGCCTTGCATCATCCTCCAAACGAATTTTGTGCATACAAACGGCAGGGCTAATACCCTTGATATCGGCGATTGTCCATCCTATGGCCGTCTTGTACGTCCTTAGCACCCTTAGAAGTTTTTGCTCCTGTAATTCATTAAGCTCGTTAGAAACAATCACGGGTAAATCTTCGTTGTCACCCAAGTACAAGTACTTTAAGTGACTTGGAAGAGGTTTCAATTCTAAACTTGGAGATTTAACAATAGATGGCACAAGTTTTTCATTATTGCAAGGTAAAGATGCATATGAAACATTCTTAGTTGCTGATTTTTCCGGTAATGAGTTAAGAGAACCAATGGTTTCTTTCATCTCATCACTATACGCATAACCGTTGTCAATAGGTGTAGTGAGAACGGTTTCCAAAGCATCAACACCATTCAACTCAAACATTTGTTGCGCCAATGTGTCCATCATATCGATGGAGAAACAAGAGTGGACATCGCTAGGATATCTCATCGTCTCGAAAATGTTGAAACGTATTATTTCTCCATCAAACTCCATAGTTAGCGTTCCCTTGTCAACATCAATAATGGTTTTCGTTTTCATGAAGGGACGCCTAAGTAGCAATGGAAGAGACGAGTCCGGTGAACCTTCATCCATCTCTAACACGCAAAAAGTCCGCTGGAAATACTAGTTGATTAACCCGCACAAGAACATCCTCAACAATACCCATTGGGTAGACATTAGAACGATCGGCTAATTGCAACACAATTCCAGCCTTTTAAGAGGACCAAGATCAAGTGAATTATACATAGACGCAGCATGACATTAACGGAAGCACCTAAGTCCAACATAGCTTTATTAAATTTAGTGTTACCAATTGTGACGGGGAATGTCAAAGCTACCCGGTCCTTGCACTTAAGAGGGAGTTTATGTTGTAAGATTGCCGAAGCATTCTCCCCCACACTAAGCACTTCATTACCTTTGAGCCTTTGCTTATTGGTACACAAGTCCTTCAACACCTTTGCATACTTTGGAACTTGCTTGATTGCATCTATGAGTGGTATGTTCACATGGATCTTCTTTAGAACGTCTAAAATCTCCTTTTCTAGTTCCGCCTTCTTAGAACTTGCAAATCTGCGAGGGAAAGGTAGAGGAGGAACATAAGTAGAAACCGGAGTTTTAGAGTTAGAAATAGGTACCTCAGAAGTTTGGGGAGAATCCTCGGTTTTCTCCTCCAAAACAGGTTCCTTGGGTGTCTCCACCTTGCCCGAATCAAGCAACCGGGTTGCACAAGTTGTGTACCGCTTCTCAATGTAATTGCATTAACACCCTCTTTTGGGTTGATAGGTTGAGAAGGAAGTCTCCCCACTATTTTGTGCCTTCAAATTATTGATATCAACTGCCATGGAGCCTACTTGAGTCTGCAAATCCTTGATAGCACTCTTAGTTTCTTGTTGGCTCTCCTTGAACATGGTAGAAATACCTTGCATAAAAGATTGAAGCTTTGCATCAATATCAGCGCCTTGATTTTGCATTGATTGTTGTGCTTGAGGTTGCTGAAATTGTTGTTGTTGTGGTTGAAATCCACTAGGACGGTTGAAAGTAGGTTGTTGAACGGCACCTTGCTTGTTGGCATAGCTAAAATTGGGGTGATCTCTCCATCCCGGATTGTAAGTGTTGGAGTAGGGATCATACCGTCTTGGTTGATTTGGAAAGATCGCATTAGCTTGCTCGTCTTCATAAGATTGAGAAGAAGTTGGTACAACCGCGGCTGCAACTTGTTGAAGCATTGCGTTCATGTTACCCATTTGTTGACGAAGTTCCTCAACCTCGCTCACTTCACTCACCCTTCTTAGAATCACATCCGAACCACGACTCAAGAATTGTTGTGAATTCGCTGCCATGTTCTCAATCAACTCTCTAGCTTGAGCCACCGTCTTGTTCACTAGTGCACCACCACCCGCGGCGTCAAGAAGATTCCTATCACTTGATTGGAGCCCTTCATAGAAGTATTGGATAATCATCGCGTCACTGAATTGGTGGTGAGGACAGCTTCCAACCAATCTCTTGTATCGTTCCCAACATTCATATAAGGATTATCCCACGTTTTGCTTCATTCCGCAAATCTCCTTGCGAATTTGAGTAGCCTTGGATGCAGGAAAATATCTCTCCAAGAATAGTTTCTTCAGCCCATTCCATGTTGTGACACTTCCGGGAGGTAGATAATATAACCAATCCTTAGCACTATCCATTAAAGAGAAACGGAAAACTTTCAACATTGCACCATCCGCCTCTACGTCCGCTGGAAGCATAGCCATGACAGTGGTGTGGAAGTCCATAAGATGTTTGTTTGGCTCTTCATTCACCATGCCATGGAACTTTGGTAATTCTCTAAGCAACCCCGGCTTAATCTCAAAAGTAGAGTCCGTTTGAATACAACCCCGTTGTGTGTCAAGCTTATGAGAAGCCAAGTCCTTGAGTGTACGATTTGCATCACCCATTGCTATTTCAACTTGTGGTTCGTTTACGATTGGAACCTCTTGTCCTCCTTCTAAGTGTAACTCTCCGTCCACTCCTAGCTCGTGCTCGTCCGTTGCGCCTTGACTTGGTTGGAGTATTGTGCCTCTTCGAGTAGCTATCCCGCACCTTGGATAATTCCAATCTTTAGTAGCCAGGGATCGATACTCGAAACAATTCTAGCAACCAAGTGAGAACCAAGACGACAAACAAAAAGCAAAGATAAAAAGGTAAATTGTAAAAGAAACTAAAACTCAATAACAAGCCGTGTGCCTCCCGGGCAATGGCGCTAAAATTTGATCGCTGTCAGATAATGTCGTCAAAAATAATTTCACTTTCTCAATCCACTAGATATAAATATAGTATTCGATAAGAAAGAGTTCGTATCCACAGAGAGGCGTTGGTTGTTATAAACTTTCAGTTTCTAGAATAACCCGAGGTATGTTTGTTGTATTTAAGCAAATAAAAGTAAATTAAAAGCAAAGCAAATTGTAGAGAATAATCAATGGAGAGAGATATTGGTCAAGGAATTCATCTTCAATCTTAGACATGTGTTTGCATATATGAATAGAATTACGATTTAATCTCTTGTGTTATCAAAAGCCTAGAGAATCAAGAAAGCAAGATAATCTATTAATTTCTCAAGTTCATCAACACACACATTAGGGCTGCGTATGTGAATTCTACCTAAAGAATAACCTAACGCCTTGCGCTAATCAAGTTCAATTCCTATGAGCATTAAGTTTCAGAAATAGGCTAATCAATGCAATTGTCATGCGTTGCGCAAAACAATTCGGACAATGGTCAAACTCTACATATGATTACGAGAGTGTATCACTACAAACCGTAAACATATCATGCTACTTGTATTCAAGGTTATCGCTTGATGAAAAACCTAAAATAGCTATGGACTAAGATGCAAGTTCAATTAATTGGCCACTTAACTAATCAAACACCATAATCCTATCACAATACTTCAATCATGTGATCATAGAAACCGCAGAGAATTGAACGATAAACAAGAGAGAAAACTAATACATAAAGCAAACACAAGTTTTAGAAATCGGACTACATCCTTAACCAATAATAGAGAATTTAGCTACTCATAGCTATGGAGTTCATCACAAAAATATCAATGGAATAAAGAAGAAGATGAACAAAAGCAAACCCTAGTTGTGTAACCAAAAACGGCTCTCCAAATTGCAAGAATAAGATATGAGATAAGATTCCAAAAGTTGTAGAATTCCTCTTTTTATAGCCTTTTTCTCCTTCCAAAACTAGGTTTTGTCTTCAAAGTCCATTAGATGTAAATCCACCAAGCCCATGAGAGAGAGAAATCCATGTAGAAAATATGTCCAAAAAGTCGTCGCCGGAAAACTGGGATTGTGGCCGGAAATCGGCCGGAGAAGTGCCCTAATGGGCTCGGTGGACCGGCAAAGTCCGCCGGCCATCGGGTCAACGGGTTAACTCGGTCGCACCGAGTCGTGGATTGTCGTGTGGGTCAACTTCCCGGTGGGACCATGACTCGATGTGAGTCGGTGTGAGTCGCCGATTCATGGTTAGGCGAGTGGTTGTCGCCGTAACCGGTTTGCAAAGCCATTGCACTTGTGATGCACAATCTTTGTGCATCCAGCCATCATGGCCATGTACCCTTCACACACATCACCAGCTTGCATCACCTGCATCCTATTGCAGCTGCATCTCGGCCACGGTTGCATCACTTTGTAAGCCCAATTCAATCTCATACAAGAATCTTGCACAATTCATGCCACACCGCAAATACCACCAGCAAGCAACAAACATCACCTCCTCGGTTCAAGAACAAACCTCATTTCGGTTCCTCGCAAGCAAGTGCAACTCTTCCCAGCACACCACCAGAGCATCACAGCTTCATATCTGGTTTCATCAGTCCCTGCGATATACAAAATGTACTGACATTTCTCCAATTGCATCTCCAAGCCTGGTTCTACCAGTCACAATGGCAGCATCACCCCCTGGCAAGACATTCATGTCACCAGCACAAGTCTCTTGGCCTGCAGCTACATCCAAGCTCTTCTCAGCTTAAGTTCCAGCCCAACCTCAATCTCAGTCTCAGTCAAAACCAATACTAGCTGCCAATTCTCAGCAGCCACACAGAACCTGCAATCTGAACTGTGGCAACAGCTAAGAGCTCATAGAGTCCTGCGCAATATCAACGAACTGCAGACTTAAGACCACCTTCAATACAGACCTCCACAACAAACACTCCACCAACGACCTCGGATATTGGTTGTGACTGCAAAAATAGCAACAACAGCCAAGCTATATAAACAAATCATTCTCGGGCCTGGCCATATATAGCAAAGCACGGAACTTTTTGCGGTTCCATCCGGGAACTTGACCCGCAATTCTTCTTTGCATCATTATGTAACTCTTGCTCTGCTCCCGCAATATCCAAGCCCACCCATGTCACAAGCCACCTCCCTGATTTCACCAAGCTCAAAACCAACGATTAAGTCATTGCCAAACCATGTAGCTGCTCAAAATCCAGTCCATTGCCACCACCAAGACACGCTCACTTACGGGAGTGTAAAGGTTCATCCACATTCTCACTTCTGACATCATAATTGCATCCATTAGGCCTAAGCCTCGCTCCATTTTCTATAACTCTGTAATGCCTGCATCAGCTCAGAAAAAACCTCAGCAAGCTCATCTTAGCATTATTAGTTCCACAATGCTCAACAGCCGCAGCATTATTTACACTCCCAGGCCAGCACCAATGCCTTCAAATCCAGCCACACTTCATAGCAGCATCAGATCCATTCTCATCTTCCTTCAACTACCTGAGCCAAACCCATTAACTCACAGGAACAGCCTCCCTGAGTCAGTTCAAGCCACCAGAAGCCCTAATTTCTTCACCTCTTCTCATTCTAAGCTCCTAGGTTAACCTGTGTCAATTCACCACAAACCCATGGCTCTCCTCATGTCACCAGAGCAACCCAGACCTCCATCTGTTCTTCCTGCAATTTCATCTCCACTTCTGTAGCCTGTAATTTCAGTTGTCACACAGCCACATACAATCAGTTGATGTTGCTAATTCCTGGTTGAACTGTGAGATGCTAATTAATCCAGTTCCATATCAGATCCCCAAACTCAGTTTCCATATAAACCCATTCAGATATAACAATCAAGAGCACCAAACAGCTCAGTTTCTCATCCATTTATTACTCAAATACCAGCAGCAACACCATTATCATCTTCCCTGTTTCAATTAGCCTTGAAACTCCATCAATTGCTCAGTATTATTAACCCAAATCAACCTCAAACTCAGACCAATAGAACCCATATGAACTAAGTACCAAACAACTCGTACTCAGCCCCAAAATCCCACCGGTACAACCACCAAAACTCGTTTACTTAACAACCTTAGATCTCATCCTTGGCTGTGGTTGTTACCTGTTGCTTGCAGCGGCTAGCTGAGCTGATGATGTATTCGATCTGACCTCAAGCTCAATTTCCTGTCAACTTCAGATAGCTCCTCTCTCTTTCGTCAATCATCATCGCCGCCTCTCCCCGAGAACTCAATTCATGGTCATTATGCGACCACTCTCCGAATTTCTCTCGATCCCATTTCAGACAGCGTAAAAACAATGATGAGAGAAAATGATTTCTCTCTGATTTTTAGGTTTTCGGTAGTACTCAAACTGGGTAGTGCCCCAGCATAGGATCAGGGACACTCAGTTTACTTTGAGCACCTTAAAATAGGTACAGGCCACCAAGGTTCTTTGCTCCATGCTTCTCTAGACTAAGCTGCGATGTTCGCCTCCTATTGCTGGCTAGGCTCGGCTCTCAATAGCAGTGCACATGACTGGCCCTTTGTGCTCCTTTTCGCTCCAAATAGCTAATTTCTTCTTCTTTTCCTCCGTGCGACTCCAGCGTATCTGATAACTCAAAAACATGCGTAAAGTACATAATTCGCAAGAAAAATAGCAAAGAAAGCATAAACTCTATATAGTAAATACGGTGTATTCTACACCTATCAGGATTCAAATAAAGAAATATTGCAAGAATGCAAACTCTTATGTTGTTTTTGACAAAACTAAATGTAAGTTTATCGAATACATTCCTGTGCAAGATGTGCTTTAAATTGAATTGAGTAGCTCTTGATAGATCTGAATAGATTCAAAGATTGGTATAGAGAGTACTGTGGAACCAAATCAGTAGGTTGTAAGGATGTCAAAACCATAAGGATCACAATCCACTAAGCAATATGTAGGCAGATGCAATTTCCCCATAAGAAGACGCAAAAACCTGTGAAAAATGCATTCAAAACAGGTTAGTAAATCTTGCAGCTTGGATATCAGCTGGAGTATTGAAAGTTCAATCACTATTATTCCCATACAGTTACGCAATGGATTCTTAAAGGTGAATACATATAGGGATAATCCATACAAGAATGGCCTTAAGGTGGACTGGTTTAGCCATTTAACATTAGAGTTCCTACAGCAAAACTAGGAGTTTTCCAAAAAGAAACATTGACAATCAGGAATAGAGAGTAGAATTTAATACTGAGGAGTGTTGATGTGATGTACCTTCTAGTAGAAATATCAGGATAACCTTTTCCATGAAATAAGAAAGCAGGGGTATCATTGTTGGTTCTTTTGCATAATTGAAGGGAAATTGAAGAACTGTGATTACCATGAAACGATAGAACGATTTGCACGACAAAATTACGATCATATACTAGCCGTTGGAATACTGCAGCAAGAAAGTCCAAATTACGATCCAAACAACAAGCATCAATCCAGATTAAGAGTATACAATAACCTTAAAACAGCAAGCACCAAATCCAGATTTAGAGTATACAATAACCTTAAAACATATTTACCTGTTTCCTTCTCTACAACCATAATTTAGTGCATAACAACTTACACTTTGATATTTCAATAACCCAAACTACTACCATAATTTCAATCCATAACCATCACCCTCCATCTTTACTATCATTCAACAAACTCAAAATGGAATGGAATAATTCTTTTAAATTAACTCAACAAAGCAATTACCTCAAAACAACTTATGCCAAACAATTGAAATCAATCCCTTCTTTATTCTGATTTGACTCAACCATACATCACCATCTCAACTCAAATCCATCACTTCATCACAGCCAATTCCCAACAAATCTTCACCATCATCATTAGCATGAATAAAACCCTAACTATCGAACTCGGGCTGTTCTTCAACCTCATAATCTAACTAATTCAGATTAAACTCAACTCTGAATCATTCTTCTAGAACTTCAGTTTCATTTTCTACAACATCTCAGAATCTTGTTCTTATGAAACCCTTGTTCTTCTTTGTAATCGAACTCTCAAATTGGCATGACTATCTTCTTCTTCATGTTATAATCTTCAAAACCCATCCACTAATTTCTTCTCAATCATCACCAAATAGAAACCCTAATTCCCATTCACAGAAAACCCTAACCTCTCAATTGAATTCGTATTCTTCAATTTCCGTATTTTGTAAATCCTTGATTCAACTATTCTTCTCTTGGTCTGAGTCTTGTAAACTTTGTCACAATATCAACTCTCTCAAAACCCTATCCCTGATTCTTACAAAATCATCTTTCTCTTTCAATAAAAAATCCTAACAAAATCAAATCTATAAACTCATCATCTTCAGACTTATTCCATCTATCTCACTGGATTTATTCATAGACAACATGAAGAAGTTTAGAGATTCTTCACGTAGAGACAAAGAGGAGATGAGAGTTTAGAGTTGGAGAGGAGAGGAGCGGAGAAGAGAGAGCAAGTTACGAGAGAGTCTCTGCTTGTGGCGGAGAAAAAAAGATGAAGGAAATAGATTAAGGGCAGGATAATTCTAGATTGGGATTAAGGGTGGAAACAAAAAGAAGCACTCTTGACCAAAGTTTGACTGGGGCATGTTTATCAACTCCAGTGTTCCGACCGCACACGCGATTCGCACGCTTGAACTGAGCGCAGTTGCAATTCTCAACCTTGCCTGTGAGGTTGCAAAATTAGCAACGGCACCCATCCGTTGCGAAAAATTAGCAACTAAGATTCGCAACCGACCTAGTGCCGTTGCGAATCTTAGTTACGAATCCCTTAAAATGGTGTAGTGATGTACCGGGACGCAAAGGAGATGTTAGATGAAGCATGTGCAGAAACGAGCTTACCTATCCAACGTAACAAATAGTCGTGGTCAAGAATTGCAAAATCAAGTCTGATCAATGGTCCAAAGTGTTCAAGTCATGTTTGAAGTAAAGGAAGTCAACAAATCTCACCCTTGAACATCTAAGCAAGCTACACATGCCTAACACCCAAGTACCCCCCTTTACACTTTCCCTTGTCATTTCCAAAATCAGAAAAACCCATCTTCTCAAACCATCGACACCACCTCCCATACCTTATCAACTGCACCTTTTCTCTTCCATGTTTCAACTGTGCAGTCATGAATACTTACAAGACCAAGACCAAGACTAAAGCTCCTTTTCCAGTAAAAAGTACCAGGTAGAGCAGAGATAAACCGCATAACGATCTTATCTCCAAAATTGTGACAAAAGTTTTTACACCGGCCGTCATCCTGCCTAGACGCAACCCACCAATTGGAAAGGAGTAATCCTTAACACATTTCATGTTGTGTTGTGATGAACAGGGAGTGAGCACACTGGTCTAGTTGGGTTTACGTATTCACGACCGTTAGAGTAGCATATTCACTTTACCCCTGCCCAGAAGACAGAGCAAGTCTGCCAACTAGTGGTTTAACAAGTTCGCATGCTGAAGGTATAGCCATCGAAAAAGTTGACCCTGGCGAGTGACCCGTACACATAGACAAGAATCCATTTATACGCTACAACGGGCTAGATGCTGATATATCGACGGCCTTAACGCTCAACATTGTTTAACGGACCGGTAGTCTGGTCATTCCGTCCTAGGTCATTGTAATGATCTATCCCCATCACGATGAAATTTTCGAAGATTACCCGGGCCTGTCGGCCAAGGCTATATACTCGTTGAATACATCGGTGTAGCGCATGTGCGGCCCCGGAACATCTAAGGGCATTACAAACCTGTTATTGCCTCAAACTTCCATGGCCTAAACGGCCATAGTCCCTCTAAGAAGGCGGCCGCAGAGGGAATCCTCCGCATAGCTAGTTAGCGGTGAGGTCTCGTTCATTAACGAAATTAACCGGACAAATCGCTCCACCAACTAAGAACGGCCATGCACCACCACCCATAGAATCAAGAAAGAGCTCTCTAGTCATGTCAATCCTTACTAACGGACCGGTAAGTTTCCGTGTTGAAATTTACCAGTCCGGGCGTAGTAAGGATTGACAGACATCGAGAGCTCTTTCTTGATTTTATGGGTGGTGGTGCATGGTCGTTCTTAGTTGGTGGAGCAATTTGTCTGGTTAATTCCGTTAACGAATACTTCATCACTTTTAAATTACCAACTCTCTTTATTGTCAATCACTTGGTTTTCACCCATCCTACCTCTCTGCCCATGCACTCTATTTTTTTTGGTACCATATATTGTGATACAAGGAAGAGAAGAAATCTGAAATTGAGTAAAGTGAAGATTGTCGTATGAAATCAGTTTGAAGGCTCTCAATTACAACATGTTATGTGACGTCAATTGAGTGGTTGAAGGCAGTGGGGTATATTTCGGTTGTATTTGGCGAGTGATTGACATCTCAAATCCCTAATTTCAGTTGTACTGTGGAGATATTGAAAACCCAATTTAGGGTGAAATTGGTGTATAAATACAGACGGGTTTGTGATGTAAAAGGAAAGCCCGGGGTAGCCGGTGCAAGTTGTAGCAGTATTTTAGGTTTTGATTTTTACTTTTGTTATTTTCCAAAAAATCTCTGCTAGGGAAGAGATGAAACCCCTTGATAATTAGAGTTCTCTTTTTTGATTACTTCTTCTCCATGGAATTATATTGAAAAGCATGATTTAATCTCTGAATTCATAATAATTTACTTTCACCTTGTATGTGAAGCATCCATGGTAGTTATAATAATCCTTTGTTATGTATTCAAGCTCTATGTAAACTGATTTAGTTCAATTTGTGATTACTTATGCCTTAAACAGATAGGTAATTCTAGGAATTGACATATTTTGCTGAGATTAAGACATCATATTTGTTAGTGATTATATCACGACTTCAAGGTAGTTTGAGGCTAGCATCTTTATAGCTCCTTGATTAAAAAGAGAATTAGTGTATCAAACTAACTTATATGCATCTAGGTGATGGAATCGAAGCCCTAGTTAATCTTTATATTGTTTTGAATCTTGTTTCCTTAGCACAACAATCAATTTTCTCGTCGTATCGACAAACACCGGCTCTAAATTAGTAGAAGTGGAACTTAGAAGTTTAGTTTCACCAATAGACTCCCCGTAGGATAGATTCGTATTTGCCATTGTATGCGTTCTAGACGCCGTACGCTTGCGGTATTTTATAGTAGGTTTCTAAGCGTACCAAATATTTGGGATCGAGTCCGTGTATCCGATATAGTCCAATTATCTTTTTTCTGTGGCGGGTGTCCGTCCATAAATTAATGGATTGGATGCGGAGTTAACTCGTTGGACATCCACATCCACTAGGTTAATAGTTATTTTTTCGGTATGTTTATATTATCCATAAGCTTTAATATTAGTTGTTTAGTTGAAATAGGAGTACATAGATCTCATGATATCATTATTATACTCCACATTATGAATTAAATTGTTATATTATATATGTACAACTTTAGAGGGACGAAGGGAGTTACCGGGGGCGGAGCCAGAAGATTTCCTTTGGGGACACAAAATACTGTAAAGGTAGGCAGAAAGTAAAAAAGATAGGCTTGGGATAGCGGAAAACGGCTTATAATAGGCAGAGTTGGGCTTGGGAGCCCAGCAGGTAGGAACCGTCTACCCTTACCATGGGTTGGCTTCGCTTCTGAGTATTAGATAAAATTGGAAATGTTATTATAAAATAAAATTGATGAGTTTCTTTATTAGAAATTGACCGGAAATAAGTTTGTTTACTGATATTCGATTGGTGAGCAAAGAAATGTTAGCAAAGGTTATGTGTATTTGAGTTTGTATTTTAAAAATCATGTTAGTGGTAATGTGACTTTGATAATTTGTATTAATTTATTTTGAATTTTATTATTCCTAGAAAAAATGTATCGGATCATCATCATTCAATCCGTTGGATGTTGGATTGGACGCAGATGTTAAAAATGAAAATTTTCATACATTGGATTAGGTGCGGATAAGGCGAAAATAGGACCAATCCGTACCATGGGCCTTAGTTTCTTTCTGAAATATATTTGGTGGAAGAAAAAAATAAGGATAAGTGTATGACTTGTTGACTCAATGGGTGACCAAAACTCTCAAATCTGTGGATTGTATCCAACTAATCAATATTTTTGGAGGGTCGACATCTAATCTGTTTTTCGCAGATCTGATGCAAATGCATTTTTGAAACCCGTTATTTTTACAGATTGGATGCGGGTACAACATCACCATCCGCTGGACTTCCGATCCTAAGGATAATGTTAGTATGATAGATATATGTGAAGGTTATCATAGGAAATTGGTGGATAATATATATAGTTTCATATGATTAAGGCTCAAGTCTTTTTTTCTTCATAGAACTTTGTTTCCTACTTCCCCTTTCGGCGATCCCTTCCTTGTTTTCTCTGTGTTTTTCATGCATTAAACCTTCATTTATTTCATTGTGAATAGGAAATTTACATCATCTTTCCTACGGACAAACAAAATTAAAATCAAGCAAAGTTTGGGGAAAATTAAAACATTGTGTTACTCTTGTTATGTTGTAACTACTTAAACTTTATTAATCCAAAGTTTAATTGTTAAATATTATTTAATTATTTTCTTATTTAAATCCGTAAATCTTCTGTCCGCTTACTAGCATGCATTAAATCCATCGTGTGATGGGCAAAGTACGGGTGGAAATCGCTCATTCGAGATGGATTGAATGCATGTGATAGAAAATCTGCATCCACCCATCTGCTGCTCACCACTAGTTGAATCGATAATGACTAATAGGGTTTTGCATAAGATTGGATACTCTATTGTAAAAAGTAGAGTTACAACTGCATTGATTTGAGGCTTTGCTTTTTGCGGAAAGTTATCATGTATTTCTGAATTGGGCTTTGAAAATATGACTCAATACATATATTATTTGGGGCCAATGATGGCAGTTATCCCCACTTGCCTCATGCTCCCTCCGTGCAACTACGATGCGGTTGGTCCACATACTTCAAGTATATGACCCCTCTTTAAATGCCGACACATCATATAAAGTAGGAGAAAATCTGAAAACGAATTTTATTACCTAATTATTTATTTTCTTACTTTTTTCTCAACGATTGAGGGGTTTGGAAGGGGCGGGTATTTTAGTTAGATAGGTGTCAAAAAGTAAAGAGGGACCACATACAAAATGGATATGGCCCGACCACATCGTAACCGGGGCGTAGGAAGTTTTTGTAGTGCATGTCTTCCCTATTTAAGTGTCCTTAATCATTCAAGAAGTAAAAATCCTTCTAGGATGCACACCATGTGAATCTTTTCCATTTTCTTATGAAGAGGCTGCCAAGAAAATAAAGCTAAAAATATATACAAACAGGTAAGCTAAAATATCTGTGATAGTATTGAATGTTGTAATATGTGTAACTCCCGCATGTTATAAGTCGGGGAAATATTTTCTATACTGTTGAATAATGGTCTTCGCATGCCAATGTCGAATAATTGCTTCTTCTTTTTTTTGATGTAATTTTTAAAAGGCAATCAATACGAAGGCTTCCCAAAAGGTCACCCATCTTAATGCTACTCTCGTCCAAGCACGTTTAACTGCAGAGTATTGATGGGTTCTGGTCGTTAGTACTGGTATGATTGATTGTTAATAATTGCTTACATTCTGCATAAACTACAAGTTTATTTTTGAGGTCACCCATCGGTTAACCGGTAAAGAGTATATGTTTGACCTTGCCATGTTTATTTATTTATTTTTTGCTAAGAAAATTTTTTTTTATTACTGAGAAAGGTATTACATTGAATGATTAAGGAAACTTGGGACATTTCCCCACCATTCCCCTGAGGTTCTAGACTTCTTACTAAACTTGCCTGCCTGATCAGCCAGAATAATATGGTTTCGTTTTAAAAAAGAAAATTGTGCAAACTGAAAATCAGAAACTAAGATTTTGCAGTCATCTATGACTGTCTTATTATACCAGTATAACTGGTTATAATATGAGTTCAGAGACTCAATTACTACTTTATCATCACTAATAAATCAAACTTGCTGCAAGCTTTTCTCCCTTGCCCATTGTATAGCCTCAAGAATAGCCAGACTTTCGACTTCTTCTCGCATTCCCATCGAGCCAGACCTTGAGCTTGCATCCAATGAACCTACACCGAGGTATCTGTCAAAATTAAACCAATTCCGGACATATTAGTTTCCTTGTCAAAAGCCGCATCATCGAAGAGAATCACACAAGTCTAGTGATAAAGCAGTGATAGAGGATAAATTTCTTTCTTCAAAAGTATCATGAGAAAGAACATGTAAAGGGGAATCATTCTTAAGATAAGTTTGGTGTCTATGACTAGTTTAAGAGCTAGCCTAGCAGTAGAATGATGATTAAGAATATTCCCCTGGAAGATATGGAAACATCTGTCTTTCCAAATGCTCCATGCAATAGTGAAAACAACACAAGCCTTGTCTTTCAAAGTGTTATCAGTGATCCATTTCATGACCCAGTCATGAATACTGATAGAGCTTGAACTGTCTTGTTCAATTAAGTCTGCATAAGGAGTTAGAGACCATACTAATCTAGCAAACAAACAATGAAAAATAATATGCTAAGGAGATTCTATTTGATCAGAGTTACACATGCTGCAGTGATAGTCATGAGTGTTGTTGTACCTAGCAAGAACAGACTTAGCAGGAATGATATTTTCATGACACTTCCAAATAAACAGAGCAACTTTTGGAAGAATTGGGAGTTTCCATAAAGCCTTATAGAACGGATTACTTCCTAGATTGTTATTCATATAATCTATCTCCCCAGAAATAACTTTGTATGCAGATTTAACAGAAAATTGCCCATTTTTAGAATGAGGCCAAATGAGCTTATCCTCCCCAGAACAAGGAATCCTAGAGGCAAGAATGTTCCTAGCATTTTGATGAGTAAAGAAAGCATTTACCATGTCAGGTTTCCAGTTTCTAGTGTTTTCATCGATAAGATCTGAGACCATAAAGTTAGGATTTGGTCTGGCCTTAAAAACAGGCTCGATAGGGTTAAGCAACCAATTATCTTCAAAATCAGAGATACATTTACCATTTTTTACTTCCCACACAGCATTTTGAGCAATGAAGTCAAGACCTCTACTTATACTTCTCCAAGCCCATGAGCAATCAGCTTTTTTGGAATAATGAAGAGGTTAAACATGTTTAAAGTACTTATATCTAAGAATGATAACCCATAAAGCATTAGGATTATCAAGCAATTTCCATGAAGTTTTAGATAAAAGCGACAAGTTCATATATCTAAGGTTTCTAAAACCTAAACCACCTTGGTGTTTATGAGAACATATTCTTGGCCAAGCTCGAAGTAGATACCTCCTGGACTAGACTTACCCCACCAAAAGTCTCTTTGTGAGGATTCCATACTATTGATTATGTTATCTGGGATAGTAAAAGTGTTCATGTGATATATGGGAGAAGACTTTAAGATATTTTAAACCATAACAGATCTACCAGCCTGATTGAAATGCTTACCTTTCCACTTAGCAACTCTCTTATCAAAATGATCATTAAGATAATTAAAAGAATCAGTTCTGGACCTAGTAATGAAAAGGGGAATGCCTAGGTATTTCTCATTTAAAGCAATTTTCTTAACTTTAAGGTCATTGATAAGAGAAACTGCTTGATCTGGATGCACATTGTTACTGAAAAAACACCCAGATTTTTGAAGATTTATAACTTGACCAGAGGCCAAACTAAAATCTTTGATCAGGCTCAAAAGATTGGATGCCTCAGTATGAGAAGCTTTAGCAAAAATAAGACAGTCATCTGCAAAAAGCAGATGACTAATGTGAGGAGCCTCTTTACAAACTTTGAGACCATGAATGATATTATTTTTTTCAGCATGAAGAAGGTACCTAGAGAAATACTCCATGCAAATGATAAATAGGTATGGAGACAAGGGATCACCCTGTCTCAGACCCCTGGTTGGTCTATAGGATTTACATGGAGATCCATTCAACATGATAGATATACTTGTGGTACTGATACATTGGTGTATTAGATTACACCAATGCTCTGAGAAACCAAAAGCATTAAGTATATCTCTAAGAAAACCCCATTCAACTCTGTCAAAGGCCTTAGACATATCAAGTTTAAGGCCCATGACACCCCACTTATCCTTTTTCCTTTTCCTTTTCATGGTGTGAACCAGTTCATGTGCAATTATGACATTATCTTGAATGTTCCTATTGGGAACATAAACATCCTGGAAAGGGCTTATCATTTTGCTAAGGAGAGGCTTCATTCTATTCACAATAATCTTAGAAATGATTTTGTTATTAGAATTACATAAGGAAATTGGCCTAAATTCAGACGGATAAGATGGGTTATCGGTTTTAGGAATTAAGGATAAGAAAGTGTGATTCATCTCTTTTAACAAAAAATTTGATTCAAAGAAACTATTTACAGATTTCAATAAATCATTAATCAATAGATCAATATTCTCCTTATAAAACCCAGGTGGGAAACCATCTGGCCCTGGGGCCGTCCAGGGTGTCATTTGGTTTATAGTATCAACAATTTTTTGCTTCGTAACAGGTCTAAGCAAGGTATTATTGTCAATATCAAAAATGCATGGGTCAATACAATTAAGAATTTCAGCATTCCTATAAGGATTAGAGGTAGTCCCTATAGAGCTAAAGTGGTTTACCAAAAGGGTTTCGAGATCAGATCTGTCATTAACCCATTGTCCATTATCCAACTTTAAAGCACTTATGTGATTAAAGTGTTTCCTCCTGTTGGCTTAATTGTGATAATAACCAGTGTTCCTATCAAAGGATTTAAAGTACTCTTGTCTAGATTTTTGGGCATAAAATTCTTCTTGAACTTTTTGCCAATGATCTAGGTCAAACTCTACTTGTTTAATCAATTCCATATTCCTAGGGGAATGAGGAAGATTAGTGAGATCATTGAGCTGACTATTAAGGGTACTAATTTTATTGTCAATATTTCCAAAATGCTGAATATTCCAAAGTTTAAGATCCTGTTTAACAAACCTTAATTTGTTGGTGAGTTGAAATTAGGAAGAACCCCTGACTTCTTTAGAGTAGGCATTAGATATAACCTCTTTAACAGAAGGATCACTGCTCCAACATTTGAAATATCTATAAGGCTTGCTACCTTGGTAAGACAATGGATTAGTCTCCAAGATAATGGGTATATGATCACTGCCTATAGTATCTAGCAAAAATAGATTGAGCCAGCAACCATTACCTAAAGCCATATCTAATCTAGCAAACATAACATCATCACCTGACTGCCTATTACTCCAAGTAAACTTACTACCAAAATATCCCAAATCAGAAAGGTCAGCTCCATCAATGATGGATTGAATTATAGGATATTCAGTAGTTGTAGGGGAAGAAAAGGTAGATCTTTCGTGAGCATGCATGGTAATATTAAGATCACCAATGATAGCCCATGGAAGATTGGCTCTATAACCAATTTCTTCAATGTATTTCCATTGTTCCAATCTCTCATCATGGTACACAGAACCATAAAGGAAGGTAACTAGAAACTCAGGTTTACTTGGATCATCAGAAATTATAGCATTGATCATTTTGTCAGAGTTTTGAACAATTTCACATTGAAAACCAGATTTCCATAATAAACAGATACCACCAGACAACCCATTAGAGGGGTAAACCCAGGAATTTGGAAAATTGAATCTCCTAAGATATTGATTCATTTTAGGAGAATCATTTTTGGTTTCACATAGGAAAATCATGTCAGGGTTTTGGCTCTTGATCAAATTCCAAAGTGAATTCCTGGTAGTAGGGTTGCCGAATCCCTGAACATTCCACTATTGTAATTCTCATTTTTAAGGGATGAGAACAAGTTATAAATAATTTAAAGTAACCTCTAGGCCAAGTACTAGGGAGATCAGGAAGAGACTTAAACTCCAAAATAATAGTCAATCCACAAATAATGGTAATCATAGACAACAAATGCAAAATTGGTAAAACTAATAAGATTTTCAGACTAATGATTTTCCTCTAATAATAAATCTAACCTAAAATACTGATTGAAATTAGAAGATCCGGATAAGATAAAATAGCAATCGAAAGAAATCAGACAAACATGATTCGAATAGTGGATAAAAGGAAAAGAGGCTAGATGAAAAAACTGATTTGATGTGCTACGAATCATTCCAATAGTAGGGATTTGGTGCAGTGAAGGATTTGATTCACTATCTCCATTCTCTACCTCAACCATGTTCATATCATAGCCACCATCATTAGGATTCTCGAACTCTGATTGATCACCTCTGCTATTGATTAGCACAGTAGAAAAGTCCTCAAAATTGGGGTTAGGGTTTTGAGAATGCTGTTCGAGCATAATGTAGTTATCTTCCAAGCCCGAGTCTCTGCTTCTTTGATACTTTCGGGAATCGGGTTCATCCATGCCCGACCCATCAGACCCGGTACCCAAATTATTCGAACCATCACCTCCAGATCATCCATACCCGACCCATTAGTCTCAGTTCCCAGATTGTTCGAACCATTACCTCCTGAACTTGCAGACGTACCATTGTGCATAGCTTCAACCATGTGAGCATGTTTGGCATAGTATTCTTGAAAATCAGCTTCAGACATACCAAAGATGAAGATATGCCAGGCACGCTCATCGCACAACTCCTTATCGTGATCTATTGTAAAACACTCTGGACAGATTTATTTGGGTTGTTTTTCAAAGTGATATCTACACCAGACCTTTTCTTTAGCAGCATTAAGGAGCCAGTTTCCTCTTTTAAGAGGCTTACTAAGATCAACCTCAATCTTTGCAGTAACAACTCTACCTCTGATCGTATAACCTCTGTGACCATCTTTTTGAATCTTTCACTAGTGGAAATCAGCAGTTTCGCGACCGACAAAGCAAGTCATTTAACTCGTATCTATGACTTGCTTTGTCGGTCGAAGAAAGGGTCGCTGTTTGAGCGTCTTTTTCAACTATGACGAGTCTAGGGGGTCGTTGAAAATCTTATATCAACGACCGATTTTAACAGTCAAAACTTTATGACTGTCTTCAATCAGTCATAGATATAAATCTTAATATATAAAAAAATAGATTCAGATTGGCTGTCTGGCCTGACTGAATCTGACTAAATATGAAATGAAACTCAAATGAGAATCAAATGAAAACCAAATTCAAATGAGAATCAAATGAAACTCAAATTCGAATTCAAATGAGAATCAAATGAAAACCAAATTCAAATCAAATAAAAATGAGAGTCAAATTAAACTTGCTAATCATTCAATTTAACACTCATTGATTCATTGGTTTCAAATTACACAAAGGATTAAAATCTGTAGTTCTGACCAGTGTAATCTGTCCTCTGCAACACTGCCTCCTCTAGGATTGAATAGTAACATCCATTGTCAGCAATATCTCCAGCCTCCTCCAGCCAGTTAACCAATGAGTTCCAGAGCTTTCACAAATCTTTGTCTGCAAGAACAGAAACCTAATCAATGACATTGAAAACAATGAAGTGGCTAAGGATGCAAGCAGTTTAAACAAATCTTGTGAGTTTTGCACGCATAGCCAGATTCAAACAGTTTAAAAAAGTTTATGATTTATCTAGCAAGTGATATCTCAACTGTTTACCTTCCTTTGGGGTTTAATCCTTAGCGGAACCAATGAATAATTGTATCTTCTGAAAGCACGTCCTGGTAAAATAGTTTCGAACAATTTCAGGGAATAACTTCATCAGCTTGGTGTCTTCGTAGTAGTGGATTTAGACTTTGTAGATTAATTCAAGATCCATCTTTCAGTACAAAAGGCATACATAAGCTTTTCCCATATCTTCACCTGTAATTAGAAAATGGAACACATTCCAAACAATTAAAACCGGCAGTGCAAAACATGAAAAATAAAATATCCAACATGGACAAATCCGAAGACCAATCTTATGAAAAGAAAAATTCATCATACAAAGAATTCTATGTGCAAACAATGAGAAGGAAACAAAGAAGCAGACATGATAACAAGGCATGCTGACATTTAGGAACTCTATTCTAAAACTAATATATTAGTATTTAAGGATGAACAACCAAGACTAAAACATTTAGACTGCTGCATCCAAGGACTAGTACGTTTGTTTCCGTTCATATGAACATGGTCGGAAAAAATATTTGTACACAAGTTCAAAAATGCTCATCCTAACATCTTGTACCTTCCCTACCATTAAGTAAATTCAAAGGAGATAAA
This sequence comes from Papaver armeniacum, assembly GCA_023531295.1. Classification (NCBI taxonomy): domain Eukaryota; kingdom Viridiplantae; phylum Streptophyta; class Magnoliopsida; order Ranunculales; family Papaveraceae; genus Papaver; species Papaver armeniacum. The sequence continues at coordinate 79,292 of JAJJWW010004943.1, forward strand.
ATAAAAATAATACCTGAACACACACTACATATGTGGAATTGGGATCACAATATACAATAGACGGTTGTCACCAATCTCAGAAAAAAAAAGTCAAAACCGATACTTCCCAAATTTCAAATAAACACAAAGTTGCCTTTGAAAGAATTAAGGGACTAAACTTTTAGGTTAAAACTTATCAGTCGATTGATAAATTGGTAAAACATAATGTAATCCCGTGTGACAAGGTTTATCTATACTTATGCCCCCAACTAAAATGAAACCCTTCACATGTGTTTAACACACTGTCTGGTGTTTCTAGATACCAAGTATTGATAAAGCATAGATCCACTAAGGTATTGTGAAGCAGTAAAGAATTTGTAACAGCTTGTATACCAAATATTGTACTTCACGAAAGAAGATTGATTGTTTTCAGAAGGACTACCATTTGTAAATAACAGCAAAAGAGAAATTGTAGTTCTAAATTGCTACTCTAGTCTTGACATATGTTTTTCTCTATATATCACACTCTTTTCAAAGTAAATCCCTACTTGTTTCAATGATACCAGTTTGACACATTTTAACACCACCGAATACAGAGAAGATATGTTTGCTGCTCATGAGGCTACTTGGGTATCCATTTACATACAGCACATAAAGCAAAGATCTGATTTCCATAATCAGTACAAACTCTTGCACTATTCTTATCTTTTAACTAATTCAAACATTATAATACTAATGGGTCATGTCTGAACATGATTATCCCTCTCTTCCTAAATGTATTAGAACTCAGCAAGACAATGGTCAATCATTTCAGGTTTGACTTCAATCTGGCAGAAGGTCTTACCATCCTAAACCCCAACGGTGCTACAAATCATCTCAGAACCGTGATCATATTTTGAATGTGAGTCCTTACGAGAACGGCTTCTCATTTTGAGGGGCATTCTCGTTTCTGTTCAAAATATCAAATGATTCATTAATCAAAATCGACTCTAAAACAATCAATTTATGAATATAAAATAAATTGAATATCTAATATGGCAATCACTAGAACACAATCAATTTAAGCGAGGTGTTCTAAAAAGTTTCTATATAGGTCTTTTTGAGATACAAATAAATAGCGAACTTTCGAGAATAGTTAATACATATGCTAGAATCAAAATGAGACATAAAGTTAATCAGTCAGCCAGATAAAAATTTCCCATTGCATATAATTCAACTCGTATGCAACACTTTTGCACCCAAGTGACCAAGCATAGTTTGGAAAATGCCTGCCACATCAAAAATGTATGGTTCATCAGATTTTACGTCCAATACAGAAAATGATCGGTGTGTGTGCATACACATATATAAGAGAGAGAGGGAGAGAGAGAGAGAGAGTTGTAACATGAAAAAATAATAGAGTAAATAGATTGTCCCTGGATGTACTGTTCCATGCCAGTAGCACGGTTGCAAACCTATTTCAATTGGAGAAAAATACATTATATATAATGCATTATAATATGTTCATTGAGATTGCTATAGACAGATCAAGAGATTATACAGTAATGCAAAATTAGCTTCCAACGACTATTTTAAACATGAAAGAATCAACAAATGTTTTTGCAGATTATACAAGAAAGCATGCCCAAGTGTACCCTTCATCTAAATCATGTAAAAATCGGCTCATATGTAATACTATGAGATTGAAACTTAAGATCAACAACGCCAAATTACCTTGTAATATAAGATAAGACACCCATTTGGCGAACGTTGCGCTCATTTCTCTTAATCTGGTAGCAAGCTTCGTCTACAAAATGAAAAATTTTGTAGGTTAAAACAAAGAACGGCTTCCAACAAGGCTAGGAAATATGCATATCTATAGGAAGATGATCGCTACACGGATTGAATCGCATAGAAATTTTTGACTCCAGGTCATCAAGCAAGAGACACAAATGTGTTGGCTTTCTGACCAGAAAGATAACTCTCTGTAATCCCCTGCATTGATATGCAAAGCAGAGGATCAATCTTGTATGCCCAATAAATAACAACATAGAATCCTCCTACAAACATTGGAGCATATTTAGCTAGTATATATTTTTGAACGCCTCAAAGGGATAAGAGAAAATAACATGATTGGTTCAAAATAAAAAAACACAAAATAACATGTCATTCAAACTAATTTCTTGAGCTGTGAATAGGAAAACCTAAGTAAAGCATGTCGTGGAACTCTCTCATAATGTTGCAATGACGATAGCGGTATATGAGGTTAACTCTTTACTTGTATTCTAGTGAGAGACTCATTATGTGTTTCTAGCTCGACAATTCCCTGAATAAAATCACTGCATCTCATACCAAAATATTTGGAATATTATCAATATAAAAGATCACCGCTGGTGCTCCTAGAACACGTCCTTCAAAGGAAATCAACTCTTTATCAAAAGACACCCCACAGGCAGAAAGTGATAAATCCATATCATAACGGTTGCTATTGATAGACTGAAAAAACGAAATAAAAAATAACTAACTTGAGAGATATGAATGCCAATGGAAATCAGCAAAAGAATGCTTACATCTATCAGAGTCTTGAGACGTTCTAAAGGCTTTTAGCCCTGATATTTCAACTTAAGATGATCTTAGCACAGTAGATAAAGACAAGCGAACACAAATGAAATGCATGAAAAACAATCAAAAGCATAAAGAGAGAAAGGAGCTATAGCATGGCACATGACCAAATAGCACAATCATCATAATAACCTCTAGAGGAATGTAATTTGGTTTCTTTGGTCCGCCAAAGTTCAACGTCCACGCAGGGAATGCATGCAGAATTAGTAACCTCTAATTATCGAATCTTAGTAAGATAATTGTCTCAATAATTTTCCATTCTTCCGCACCTTCTTCATTTCTCACTTCCAAGGGGAAGCTGCAACAGAACATACACAAGTTTTAATCTCAGTCATTTATTTCCGTAGGTTACAGAAGCCTACTCAATAACCTAGAATTGGGTCAGGACAATTGCACCAATCACTACACAAAGTATATGTTTATGAAGGACATGCATCTATTACCATTCACCACACGAAAATTAATAACTCATCATCTAAATAAAAATCAAACTCTCTTTTAAAGCTCAAATTTCTTTAAACAAACTCTGGCTACAATAAAAAAAATATTTATGAATCAAACACAACTGAAATACGAAGACATGATACTAAGCAAGTAAAAAATTGCAATCTGAATAAGTAGTCGGACAAACCATTGCATCAAGTGGGATTGTTACAATTTGAACCATGATATATCCTGCACCATTTTTTACAAAAGAAAAAAATGGTTAGAGAATTAAGATCCTAAAACAATCAAAAAACCCTTTCTATGTTCACTCTTTATAATTTTCTTATTGTAAAATCAATAAAACAATAGATCTAAATGAGAAGGACGTTCACCTCGTAAGAAACAACTTCAACATCAAACCCAAATCTGCGAACAACAAAACCCCCAATTATTCGTGATGTTTAAATGAAGATCGGGATTAAGAAATTCTAACAAGAAGTGATACGGAGAATTACCTATAATTCCTAATGGAAGAATAGCATCCAACCGAAACATCTCACTGATTTCTATTACTTTTCATTAATGACTTATGTTACCATGTAATGATAGTTGTAACAAGTATGAAACTGGAAAAATTAGGTTTATAATTTTGATCTTCGAGAGAGAAAGTTAGGGTTTTCTGAAGAAAAGGGATTTTGGGTCTCCTGCGAAGGAAGTTTTTTTTTCCAATTAGATTCAGATGTAGAATGTAGCAGCAAAAACAACAACAAAATATTTAGATAGAAGAAGAGAAAAAAGAGCAGATAGATAGACAGAGGAGAATTGTTGGATTGATCAATCTTATAATCATTATCTCTGATAGAAATCATGTAATCTTAGTTTTGGTAAGTAATAATAGAGATACGAAGAAGGTTTATAGAGAAAAATAGTTTCTCTTTCTTCCTCTGAGAAATGAGAGAGAGTAATAGAGATGAAGAGATAAGGAGAATGGGGAGAGGGCTTCCTGGGAAATCGAACCACGGAAATTACTAGGTTCATCCGTCATAGAATCGGTCCACGAATTAAAAATAAAAGATTTCATTCTACGACCAGCATAGTTGATCGATGATGTGGTCCGTGTTTTTTTTAAATCCTTGACCGTCTTGGACTAGTCCAAGGTATATTGACTGTCAACGAGGGTCAAGGCTGTGGGTGGTTGAAACCCCATATTCCACTAGTGTTTGTACCAATATCCTGGATCAGCTTGTTGATGATGCCATCATCCAGATGTTCAAGGTAAAGGCCTTTGAACATGAATGAGAAGATTTGATGAGTGAAGACATATTGTTCGAAAGGGATCGTGTTATCATAGATCCTGAGGACTACCAGGTGTTCATAAATAATCCATGGAGCCTTAGACAAAACATCCTGGACAACATCTGAATTCTTGAACTTAAAGACAAAGAGATTTCTTCCCATAGTGTGTATTTCTACTTTCTTTAATCTCCTCCAGATAATGTTAACATCTTTCTGAACTTTTCCAATTTCAATATCATCTTTCGAGATAACTTTCCCAATAAGACTGTTGGCCCAATTATTTGATGCAGTTGCGATTTCTTCTTCAGAAATTAGACTACCTCTATCACGAATAAGGTGAGCATTTCCCAGATTTGAGAATTGGAAACGCCTAGTAAGGGCAGCAACTTGAAGTCTAGAACTTTGAGACATTTTTGGATCTAAAAGGAAATTGATGCTGCTAATCTGTTTTGCAAAGTTGTAAGATGAAGATAACTTATGGGGAGTAGATATTGCTTTTATATATGAGATTATGCATGTAGGGTTTTTGGAGAGACTAACAATAATGTATGGAAACTTTCCAGGATAAGTCAAGCCAGTTGCGATATACTTGTGCAGTTTTGAATGCGTATAAGCAAGAATGTAGGGTTTGAATTTAGGCAAGTGATATTCAAACTTTTGAATTTCCAAAGTTTGCGCCCTGAAGATTTTTTAATTCTCCAAAATACCCTTTGAGTTCTGAGAAACGAGTTGAAGAAGATCTAAACAATGAAGCTGATCTGTATGGAAAGGATGATTGATGAACGAATTAGCAGTGAAGCCTACAACTTCATGGATCAATCCTTGAGAGCTCCAAATTGAGAAAACTACTATCATAAATGAAATACATCTGTTTAAGGATTTGAACATGTCCATATTCAGAATATGGGAAACACTACTGTTCCTAATGAGATTTAACGAGAATCAAATCAGCACCACTGCTCCCACTGAAGACCACAACTGGTACACCACTGGAACAAGACAAGCACTACAAATCAAGAAGATTAGTTCTCCATAAAACAAACGAAATATGTTAAGGATTCAAAACTAGAAAAAGATTAACTTTGATTAACAAATAAAACACACATAATAGGAGGTCCAAACAAAATAAACAAATCAATCAAAGAAAACTATCGTTAATCTTGCCATGTTTATTTGATTAGTAAACCGATGACTAATTAATATGGGAACATTATCTAAATACCCCTATTATGAGCTCCCTTGAAATATACCCTTATCAACTTTACAAATACCCCTAAGCCTAATACATTACTAAAATACCCTCTTTTATATAGTGAATTTACAATACCACCACCACCACTATTCAAAAAAAAAAAAAAAAAAATAATATTTCTAATGCCCACACCACTGTCCACCGCCAACCACCACCACTGTCCACCGCCTACCACCACCACCGACGACCACCACCACCAACAACCACCACCACCGACCACCACCACCGACGACCACCACCACCGACCACCACCACCGACGACCACCACCACCGACCACCACCACCGCCGACCTCCACCACCGCCAACCACCACCACTGTCCACCACCACCACCAACCACCGCCGCCGCTAATGAACACCACCACTGTCCACTACCACCGCCGCCGCCAACAAACGACACCCACCGCCGCCGCCAACCATCACCGCCGTCAACCACCATCGCCGCCGCCAACCACCATCGCCGCCGCCAACCACCACCACCATGTGGAGTCAACTTGCTGAAGTTGTGTCCATATCGGAGGCAACTAGCTCAAGTTGTCTTCAACAATAAAGGCAACTAGCACAAAGTTGTCTTCAACAAGTGAAAGCAACTATCCTAAGTTGTCTCCATACATGGAGGCAACTAGCACAAGTTGTCTCTAAAAAAAATAAAAATTATACAACTATAAGTGAACCTAGTGTGAATCGAACACACATCTTCTGACATATAGTCAGTTGTGCTACCATTGCACCACAGGTTCGCCACACCAACAGTGTTCAACCAACAATTCAAACAACCACCATACAACACCACACCCTCCATCTCTCTCTTTATCGCAACTCCCACTGTAACAACTTCATGACCACAACCGTCTATGCACACTTGCAACATGAGACAATAGATGCAGTCACTTCCATTCCCCTACTCAAACACTATCAGCAACACACAAGCAGTAACAACTTCAATGCCTGGATTCATATTGAGTTCTTTCTCAACTTCCTAAGCATTCATCTACTCTCTTGACTTTAAAGCATGAGCACCAACAGCACAACCATCGTCAGCAACTCAACACAACCCTGTGTTACCATTGCACCACAAATTCGTCACAAATACTCTAAGATATATATATAAGATAATTTCAGATGAATAAATGGACCCAAAAAGATAACCAGTTGCCTCCGAACTGGAATCAACTAGCTCAAGTTGCCTCCAATCTGGAATCAACTATCTCAAGTTGCCTCCAAAAGTGAAAGCAACTTGGTCAAGTTGTCTTCAAAGTTGGAAGCAACTAGCACCAGATTGGTATCTTCAATAAGGATGCAGTTGTAATGCAAGCAGAATATACTTGGGCATGATACCTGGGATGGCACACAAGATTGGTATCCTCAAACAAAACCAAGTAGGCTTCAGTTGCTTCTTGTACTGCCAACACAACATGACCCTGGAAACGCAAAATCAATCTGTAAAAAACACGTACACAGTCTACATTCAAACCATATCTGATTCTCTGTGAGTCTCAATCTCACAACCGTAGCAGCAACATCTAATTCCTTCATTTGTTTTGTTATCCAAAAAATCACCAGAACACCACCAACTCGAACTCAAAACCAAACTAATCAACACCTATTTGACCACCAAACACCGCCAGCAACTTCCATCTCATAACTGAGACCTATACATCCACCACACAAATCCATTTAACCTTATTTGAATATGCTGCCTGAGAACCCATTCTTCACTTGATTTTTGTCTTGAAACTCCACCTCATGATTTGAATCCGACCTTTGTAATGTAAAAATCACCAATACACAATCGATTCGTATCGATCCATGAAGAATCCATCTCCATTTGATAAATCTGTGCAACAAAGATCGAAAAATTTCAGAAATTGAAACATTAAACTCTAAATTGCTGAATCTGAAAAATTTAAAAAATTAATCTCACCAAATAAAAATCTGAACAATACCCAAATCGTAACATATGTTTAGTTCACCACCACCACAATCTCTGCCGCCACCACCACCACCTCCACCACCAAAACCACCATCTGGATTAGTTATTTCTCAATCAGATTAGTTATTGAACTTTAATTAATAAACCAAAAATGCAAATCCTAAACCCAAAATTACCAGAAATTGAAATCTGAAATCAGATCTCTCCATCTCGATCTTCAACTCGTATAAAAAAAACACCAGTGAACAAGAACTTTTGATTTCTCCGCCAGACGAAGATATCTCTTATGTTGTTCTCTAAGATGAGAAAAAATCAATGAGATTTCCATGATATCTCTTATGTTGTTCTCTAAGTTGCAGCAAACAAATTTCTCTAGATTCTCTCTAGGTTTAAAATTTCTCTCGATCTTTAGACGGATGTGATGAACGGCGACGAGGTGGTGGTAACGGAGGAGGTGGTGGTGATATCTACAGAGGAGGAAAGAGAAGGGAGATATTTTTTTTCAGATCTGAAATTCAAATTCATTTTCTCTGGAGTGAAAAATGAAGAAGTTGAAGTATAAGGTGTAAGGGTTAAAAATGGAATTATGTGAATTATTTTTCTATTCATAATTTCAATTATGCCATCAGGGGTATTTGTAAAGACCCATAAGGGTGTTTGTGCATGACCCATGGATAGTAGGGGCATAAATAACATTCCCACAATTAATATCAGCTCTACCGGACCGTCAATGTTCAACAAGCAACTGGGCCTCGGCATGGAGATCTGACTGAGCTCTACCGGATCCAGCAGCAAAATAGTTGGTAATCCAAACAGACCCTAATTGCGTACTTTATTACGTGTCATAAATAAGCGCCCCTTCTAGAGACGTCTAGAGACACAGACACATTTGTCTGGACGGACCTTCTTCTTCTTTCTCTTTCCCTCTTTATATTTCACCATTAACCTAACCTAAACCCTAACCTAATTTCCCGAAGGTTTATATTTTGGTATCAATTGTTTTAGGGCTTTCATTCTTCTCCGCGATTAAGAAAAAGGGTTCTCGTTGAATTTTAACTTAGAAGCTATTTTTGTTGGTAATTTTATTGTTTATTGAAGAAGAAAAAAAATGGATGGATATTTACCCATGAAAATGAAGAGAAAAGATCTTGAAGAAGTTTCAGATGAATTCTCTGATTTCTCCTTGTCATCGCCTGCTAGAAAAATCCGTAGATTGGTACGTTAATTTCTTACATTTTCTCATCAATTTTAGGGTATTTACAGATTTGTTTCCTTTTTTACTGAATTGGTTGTTTTGGTTGTGCTATAGGATGCTGAGCTATCACCAATAATGGAAGAACCAATGGGTTATGATCAAATTATACCCGATGAGGAACAAAGGGTTTCTCCAATAATCCCTGAGGTGGAAGAAGTAGAAGATGATGTGATTATTCTCCCTGCTGAAAATGAGGAGAGGTCTATTGTTCTGTATAAACCAATGCAGAATTCTCCTTCATTGAACTCGTTGTCGTCTTTTGAGGTTACTGTCAATTCAGATTTGATTCCTAGCATCAAGGGTAAGAATCATAATCCTCCTTTGTGTTTGCAAATACATTACCTAGATTTGAATTTGTCTGATATCATTGTGCCTGTGTTGAATCATTATATTGTATGGACATAGGATGCATGTTTAGTATGTGCCGCAACCCATATCAGCAGCTGTTAGCAGCTGTGATGTGCATTTAAGCATTAACTAGTTTACTTAGGTCTTTAGATTGACAGTGTCACATGATTAAGGAAAGATAACATTGGCAATCTACTGGTTATGTTTGCCGATTTATCTGATTTATTTCAGTTGACCATATGCTCATATGATGTCGTATTCTGGTTTCTCTGTTATTGGTGCAGCATGATTTGGCTTTCTGCTGTAATAGATGTTATGTCTCTGAAACGCATTTGTTAGAGTTGTTCTGACAATTCTTTGTTGCGCAGATCGTCATGGTCTTTGGTCTGGTCATCGGGGTTTACTGAAAAATCTAGACAATGAGGAAGAGCGTAAGAGGAGAGAAAATGCAGGCGGAAAGGGTGAGTGCCTAGCTGTTGTTCCATGGGTGGCTTCTCAATTTCCTTCAGCATTGGGAAATGACGTGGCAACGACGGATGTTACTACAAATGACCCTATGGAAGCTGAGGTGGAAGTAGATAATGCAGATATGGATATAGAAGTGGTTAATGACATGGGTGTCATTCAAGGCCAAGAACAACCCGTAGCTATGGGAGCTGGTGGGGGATTACAGCAATGGAGTCAACACTGTATGACTCCACCACAATTGCCCCAAAATAATTCCACTCCTATCATGTGGTCTTGGTGATCCGCAGACGAGGGTTGCTAGTGTGATTATCCTGTTGTGATATCTTCAGATGGAGGAGGGGTTGCTGGATAAGAATGATGGAGGAAAGGCATGGAAGGTTACCTTCCCTCATAATTCAGTAGTTTGTTGCAGAGACTTTGTTGCAGAGATATTGTTGGTCTCTTTAGTTAGTAGTTTTAGTAAGGTGTGGTAGAGAGCGAAATGTGTAGGGAGATGCTTTTGAGCGAAATGTACAGAGTAAGATGAACAGCGGAAAACTGCTGAAATTATATATGACATATATTGTTAAGTCTCTGCAACATGATGTAGAGTGCATATCTCTACTTTTTTGCTATCTTGCGGAATTTGTTTACTTTTGGTTTCTGGCCAATTGCTCCAAGTGTTGATCACGGTGCCTATGATTAGACATCAAGTTCCAAAAGAATAATGAAACTGAAGAATAGGGTACTGTAAAGACAGGAACTGGAGGCATCTTGGTGGGTGCAGGCCCTTAAAACCTATGCCTCTAACCTATGCCTCTAGAGCCAGGAATAGAAGACAGTGGGTACCGGGGAATTAAACCTTGGTCCATTTTCTGACGAAATCCGCACTCAAAGAGGCTTCACGAATGCTAGGCCAAGTAGCAACGGCAACATCCTTCCAAGCTTGCCCTGCTTCCCGATGCCAAATAGCATCGGCAGCAACTTTGAACCTATTGAAGGCGAGGTCCATTACTTCATGCTTCATTGCTTACTACTGGAGGATGATGGTATTTCTAGATAGTTCGAACCTATTAGGATACTCTGGAAACTAAGGCCAGATATACCCTGTAACAGTAAGTACAACTTGCTCATCTGATTATAGGTTGTAGGCAGCAGGGATTGCCTAAGGTTGTCCAAGTGGGGAAAAACATTTCTCTGACATGGACATCAAACAACTTTGAATCAATGATCTGTTTTACATCTTTTTCAAGCTTATGGAGGGAACTAATTTCACCCAATTAAGTTATCGTGTTGAAAACTATGTCCACCAAGATGAAAAGCAAAGGGAATATTTCTGAAAATGAAAAAATTGGTTACCCCGGCCATTTCCTTGAAGCTTCCACTGGTGACCGAGTGTTGCAGCTGGCAAGCATGATGTATGAAAGTTGTGCCACAAATGTCTATAAACCTTGATTTCTGTTCGAGCTACCCACTCAGAATGTCCAGAAATGGTAATCCAAATTTCTTTATAAACCTTGATAATTTCCTGCCCCATTGTCACTCTAAACTTGAATCTTAGGCTTCTTCTGTAACCATGGCTTCTTCTTCTTTCACGTTAGTTTTATCTCTGATGATTCTCTTAGTTTCTTCAACTCAAAATTTATCTTCAGTTGCTGTAGTTGTGGCATCAGCATTGCCGGTGCCAAAACCAGGTGTAGCACCAGTACCTAGCAGTAAGCCTGCAAAAGTTTCTGTGGCTCTCTATTATGAAGCATTCTGTCCTGGGTGTGCAGATTTCATAGTGAAGTACTTCCCAAAGATATTCTCAAGCGGAATCACTGACATTATGGATCTCAAACTCGTTCCATATGGGAATGCTATGGTTGGAGGAAACAACACAATCATCTGCCAGGTACATACTTATTTAAGGAATTTTTTCAGGTTCGCTTTGGCATACATATCGTATACCTTGATTTGTTTTTTTCGTGTTGGAATATTTTCAGCACGGATCAGAAGAGTGCTTTCTGCATCAAGTGGAAGCATGTGCAATTCATGCATGGCCTGATGTGGTAAGACTAGTTTTGATATCACAACCTGCGAACTACATATTCATTTGGCTTACCTTTTGATCCGATTCGATGAATTTTTGATGCAGGAGATGCATTCATATTTCATTTATTGTGTGGAGGACTTGATTTTGAAGGAAATTTCTAGTGAATGGTTTTCTTGTCTTAAAAAACCAGGCTTCAGCGCGAAACCTATTGTTGACTGTCTTAGTAGTGGGTTAGGACTAAAGGTATAAATCTGCTCTCATGTTGCATTTCCTATGAGGTCAAGTTTAACCATTGACTCTTCTGGCTTGCATTTGCAGCTTGAGTTACGATATGCGAATGAAACTAATGCTCTTATCCCCTCTCTCCAATTTGTTCCTTGGCTGACTGTGAATAAAGTGCCATTTTATGGTGTAAGTTCACTCAATTCTCAGTCTGGTTATCTTCATAATTGGAAGCAATGAATTCGGACGTTGTTACCTGTACAACGCCGTCTCTCGTTTAAGAAGTGACTTTATTTGTTCCATTTTCACTTTGCAGGCCTTTGGTAACTTGGTAAAAGCCGTCTGTGATGCCTACAAAGCTACTCCTCTGCCTAGAGTTTGTCAAGAACCCCCCACCACGGATATCAACCCTGAAGCAAAATCGAATTCAAATCAGGAAGTTTGCTATGTGGATGAAGCATCTCCAACTGCTAAAGTCAGGTCTCCAGGGAGTCCGGGACTACATGGAGGCGCCTAATGAAGTACAGCGCAACAGCCAAATTTTAACCATTTGTGTTTAATGTTTACACAGCTCTATTATCCTGTTATTGCGTATAATTATACCTGTGAAGAAATGTGAGTTTTAAGGGAATATTTGATTCCAAGGCGCCTTGCTCTATAAATTTAAGTAGTCGAGTTAGTTCTCAATACATCTCAATCTCAATTTTTCTGATTGCAGAGCCAAATTGCAAGATGACCAAGCTGTTGTGCGCTTTCCAATTTATACCTGTAACGCAGTATGTGCTTGTATTGGTTTGGTTCACCCTGATTTTATGTTTTGGATGGAGAAGAGAATTATATTAAAAGTTTGCATCACCTGGTTATGTTATGTTAATTTTTTTTGCAATGACACTTCAAACCCTTGCACAGGATCCAGTTACATAAGACAGTCAAGCTGAGTTCGACTTGGTTAACAAAACAAATATCATTCATATAGCCTTTGGACATGGATGTAAACGACACAACTCACATATGTTCAAAACAAAATTGGGAGTACATAACAGCAAAAACACTTCTAAGTTCTAACTTCTATGGCAGTGTCAGTCAGAATGCATACAACAAAAAGAAGAAGAAAAAATGAATTTGTACGTATGTGCTGTATCACAAAACAGAAGCATCATCACAAGTATTTGTCTAATTCGCGTTGAAATATATTATCTACTGTTCTTCTATTCTTCGTTACGCACAAATGGACAGGGAGAATCTATCAGTAATACATATTCTTCAGTAGTTACCAGGAACCCTAGGGAAGGAGACTCGCATTAACGTTTTCTTTTTTTTTTTCTCCTTCTGTTTTCCATTATGTTTCTTCTTGACACCAAAAAAAATACAAGAATAGGCGTGATTATGATAGACCTTCACTATGTAGCATAACACCAAGGATCCTGAGAGATGGGATGAAGCAGGGTAGAAAAAGAGGTTGCAGACCTTTCAGCTGTCTAAAGAACTGTTGGAACATGGTTTGTTCTTCACTTCAACGTAGCACCGCGAAAGAGTTTGTTCGACCTTTTCAGTCGCCTGAAACAAACGTCTTCCCAGCATAGTATCTCTTTTCGCTTTCTTCCTTTTTTGCATTACGTTTCTGCATATGAAGTTGAAAGTTGGTAAAGGTAATTGTTCAACAGAGATGAATTATTTTTATCAAAAGAGATAATATGACGACAGCAAGGTAACTTTTATTTCCCATCACTTTTGCAAAAGTTTATCCACATCAAGGAGTCAGTGTACGCTAAAGTTCATCACACGTTACTGTAACTGGCAGAGTGTAGTAACAGAATCGAACTAAGATTTTCAAGAAAAAGATCTAGTATTATAGTACCTTGTAAGCTTCAAGATTAGCAATTATCCTTTTCGCCACTGAGGTGGTGGTTATATTCTTAGGGCTATCAAGTGTGCGAAAAATCCCCATACTCCTTGGAGCTGAATATGGATCAGGTGAATCCTACATAATTCATGATCGCCTTATTAGATCTTTCAACTTGAATGCACTTTGAACAGAAGATGGAAAGAAAATCTGTTTACACAATTATGCCCATTGATGTATGCAATAACTAAACTTACTTTAAGTAAAGGATTGTTCTCTGCGATGGTTCCATGAACAACCAAAGAGATGTTGAAAGTTGTTATCTGCTCAAGCCAAAGAATATTTATCAGCACAAACAAAAGGAAGGTCGAATCTAAAGGCCTAACACCTTTGGTTTCAAAAAGAAGTGCAAAACATATATAGCTAGATGAACAAGAAAAGAAGATAGGTTTATAAACCGCCAGCTTATACAGCTACTAATTGCTATAAAGAATAAATACTTGGACAAATACACCACACACTGTATAAGCTCACGTACCATGTCCTTTGTTACTTCCCAGGGTGCCCCGATGATAACCTCATCAACATACCGGCATGCTAACACACTAAGACTACGCTCATGAAGATGCATAATTGGAAGGTTATTTCCTCTGTGCTCACTGCATTGAAGCTAGGCACGTTAAAAACTCTAATCTTACGTAAAAGAAATATCTCAAGCCCTGTGAGGATCAGTGATCTCAGATGAAATACTAGCAAGTATTTACATATGAAGGGCGTTGAAAAAAAAAAAGTGTGAGAGAGAAAACGATACCTCACAGTTTGGTCAGTGTGGATGCCCACAAGCAGAAAATCTCCAAGCTTCCTCGCACTCCTAAGGATCTGAGCAGAGATAGAAAGAACCCCTAAGTACAATATTTCTATTTTATGCGTAACTCAAATGTTTAAGTTATGTAAGTTTAACAAATGGTAATGACGAAATGGCTTAGCAGCTTTCAAGTATTTGCCAAACAACTCCTTCCAGAATTGGATATCAAAATATATCCACCTTGTTAGTCGTTAGACCTTATAGCTTTCCGTTACAGGCTCTTTCCCAGTTCTTTATCTAAGTAAGAAGTTACTATCCTAAGAAGCAATATAATTTAGATTACCAACTAGACAGAGAAACTAAACATCAAAAATAAGATGTCCAACAAACCAATGACAGCTGTTCAGCAACAACGAAACCAATGAATCATGCACCATGCATGACGACATAAAGTGAGCATACTTCTGCAAATTTTGGTTACAGTACCTCCACATGTCCAGCATGAAAAAGATCAAAAGCACCATCAATATATACCACGCGAGCATTTGGTCCAGGTCCCTGAAGGAAAGAAAATGACCATGCATTGGCAAATCATTAGTATGTTATTATGACGTCTTCACATTATATTCATTTTCTCACTGTCACATAATCAGATTGGAAGATCCAATTTTACTCCTAGAAATCACTTCCAAGAACAGATGCAAAATTTACTTGATCAATCAAAGAAAGTAAAACTGAAATACCTTGCCATTTGAAAACTGAACAATCCGCCTAGAAGTAGGTAGAAATGATACTTGGGTTTTGCTACCACTTTTTTCTTTAGCCTGTGTGGCATTCGTGCTTTGGAGGGGTTCAGTCACTGTTGCATTACTAACATTTTCGACAACTTCTGTATCTTTCATCGAAGAAAGTATCCTTCCTACATAACAATAAAAACTAAAGAAGATCAATGCAGGAGAACACACCAAAACCCCAAATTTGAGCACCATAGTAAACTTATAAATAATTACTGTTAGACGGATAGGTAGAAATATAGTACCTACAATGTCTGTGCTCGAAACACCTTCAGTTCTTTTTATCTGCTTGTAACGACCCACTTTCTTTGCTAGAGCATAAGCATCAGTACCATCTGGGAGTAGACAAGGGTCATCGCCGTGAATAACGAAGTCAATCTGATGTTCATTGAATAAACGACTCATGAATTGCTCAGTAATTTCGTACGGAGCGTTGGCAATGACTTCATCAACCCATTTCAAGCCCTTAACAAGAACCAACCTACGAAAGAGTCCTTAAATTAGATCACATTACTCAACATCTAGCATGCAAATTCATATCGAAGCAACTGAAATAGAAGCCAAAAAAACATTATACCTTTCTTCCATAGATAAAACAGGAGGACCTTTATTTGCGATAATCTCTTCGTCACTAACAACACCCACAACCAAAACATCACCCAAAGCTTTAGCTTGTCTCAACGCGTTTGCATGACCATAATGCATAAGATCAAAACATCCATCCATGTATACTCTAACAGGTTTCTTTACATATTTCTTCTTATGAAACAATCTCAAATCTGGCCAGTAAAATGGCAAATAATGCACACCAATTCCGCTGAAATAACTCGTGGACAACCCGAGAACAGCAGCTGTAAGCATTATACCTCCAAAAAAGTGTGGGTAATAATATACACCATCCCAGATCCAATTATGACTATCATACTCCATGGATCCCATTTTTCTCCTTCACCCTGTAAAAACCAAAACAAATCCATGGTCAACAAATGGTCAACAAAGGTCAATGCCAACCCCATCTCTGAGCAAAACTGAATTCCCAATTAGAAAAGAAAAAAAAAAAAACTAAAAGCAAACAGTAAGACAGGATTTCATTCCATCAAAACACCCAATCTGAAATCTAAAAGATAATTTTATTTTGTAAAACCCACGTCGCAAATACCCTCAATCCTCATACACAATCACTAAAACATGAAATTAAAGAGAAATCAGAGGTAATGAAGAGAAACCCAGATTTAATTCAACAAGAAAAACATAAAAACACCATAAAGATACCTCCTTTAAGAGGTTTTAACAGGTTTTCTGAACAAAATTCAATGGAAGGAACGATAGGAAACAGGGGTTTTAATTGATTTCTGCTCACCTTTTTCAACAGACAAAGTATTAAAACTATCGAAAGCTGGATGAATGGATGGATGGATATATGTATGAAATTTGTCAGAAAGGATCTTACAATTTCTTGTTGTGAAGAAAAGTTTCAGTTTTGACGAGAAGTTTCCTTCCTTTCTCTCTCTTAAAAAAATTTACTTTCTTTTTCAGAGAGAGAGAGGAGGGCCTCCAAACTCCAACGGGAGCTCCCATATAATGGATTGTTTATAATTTTATAATCCTATAGGGATCGGGTGACAGACTTGAGATGACAGAGTCTCTCACAAACCCCCACAGCCGTTGGATGTAGCATTTTCGGATGGCTGAGATTAAAATAAAAAGTACGTGGGTTTTGGTTACTTATCCACGACCCGGTTAAATCTTTAGAAATATCTCGACTCTTTCTGTCTCTGAAGAGATTAGCTTCTTCTCCTTGTCTCTCGGTTATTCTCTTCGGTTCTCTACAACGGATGAAGTGAAACCTAGTCAATCGATGAAATTGTTGATTTCATTCACTATAGAATTGTTTAAATTCCAAAAGTGGTCCTCGTTTTTTCTAGGTGAGCTAGATTTTTGTGTTTGTATTGATTTCTAAATCTGTAATCCCTGGGTTTGGATCTAGGAATTGGTTAAAACCTTTTTTAATTGATGTTCTCTAATCGACTAGTAGTGGTTTCAAACCTAAAATTACTTTGGGTTCATTGTAATTTCCAATCCCTTGCTCTTCTTTTTCTTCTCAATTTTGCAGTAATCAAACTTGGATCCTATGATGTTGTCGTCGACAATGACATGGTGCTACCTACTGTTGTTTGGCTCAGTTTTTGGCAGCCTTATGACAGACTAGTCCAATTAATTCACGAGAAGGACGATACAAAAGACTGAGCTCAAGACACCGTTATCCCTTTATCTAAGGAAACTTGATTCAACTGAGCTACATTTTGGTAGCTGATTTGAGGACTTTGAAGGTTTACGTACTGCATATGAAAGAAGAAAATGGAAATTAGGATTTTGTTTCTTGTTTTTAATTTTCAAATTAGTGTTGTTTGTAGCTTTGTTAATGAATGGCAAGGAGTGGGGAGTGTTTTTTTTTCTTTTTTGATAGGCTGAGTATTTCAGTTTTTAATGAATGAGAAGTGAGACTGAGTATTTCAGTTTTTAATGAATGAGAAGTGAGAACTAGACATAACTGGTTCACTTATTCAAGACATTGAAAGTTTCCATTCTCTTTATTGTCAGATGAATGGTGGTACTAAAACTAAAATGGTAATGCACAACAATATGCTTGGGAAGTCGTATGTATTAGTGAGCACTGAAGATAAACCACCACTTCTTGGCAAGACCAACTTAACAGATATGCAGTTATGTAGAAGGGAGTTGACATCAAAACTATACTGCATATAAGAAAGCTTGCGATATTCCCTTAACAGGAGTTGAAATAATATTAACAAGAAGCCTGCGCTACGCTTTGTATATACAAAAAACACAGTTGCAAAAAATACAGAGCTGACATCCATAACTTCGGAACCCATATTCAGTACAGTTGGAAAATATACAAAAAATCACAGTTGCAAGGACCGGTAATGTCAGCTCCCATGGCATATAGTCATCCATTCATTTATCCCCCACAAAAAATCTGATTCCCCGCCTTATATATACAAGCCAGCCACTGCCGATTGAGATGTGAAATCCTTTATCTTAAAACACATTCTATCAACTACCTGAAATAGTTATGAATTTTTTAAAATATTTTGTAGTCCAAATCACAAACAAACATTGAAATATAACTGAATGAAAGAAAATAAGGTCAAAAAAACTCGACATACATACCTATGTTACTTGAATCACACAGCAGCTGAGTTTGTTTTTTCATTGGGCAATTGCGACTGTCATGATTCGCGTTTACCTCTTTACAAGTTCTGCAAGTTCTCACTTTCTTATTTAGTTCTATACCACTCTTAAAGCGGGAGTTACCTTCAGCACTTGCTTTTTGTTTATCAGATTTTCTTCCTTTCGTTTGGCTAATGCGTGGGTTTCCCATCTTCTTTGCAGGGGAACTGGCACATGACTCATCATTAGCTACTGATTCATTCATGGTGTACGACTTATGTGTAACTATTGGTTCAACATTAGCACCTAATTCCTCCATATTATTCCCTAGTTCTTGTCCAAGCTCCAACATGTCAATTTCCATAACTTTCTCAAATGCTTGGTTAAGTAAATCCATTGCCACATCATATGCTTTTTCTGATTTACCCATTATATAAGCTAGCTCCGTTGACCTTTGACAATAATGACTTATTCTCATGGCTTCCATTCGGACTTACCATCTTTCATTATCACACCGTCAAATCCTAAAACTTGAGATCTATTTGCTCTTTTTGTCCACCTTTCCATAATAAAATGAGGTGGAATCTCCCTTGCATAGTACCGAAATATAAGAATATGATGCAAATGCCTACACATTAAGCCAACAAACTCGAAGTTATGGCAGTCACATGTACCCTTTTTGCTTACCTCATTTATCTTCACAAACATTTCTTCTATTACCTTTTCATCCACTGCCCAAGACACTCTATAAGTGATTTCGTCACCATCCCGATTAAGTATGTCGGACCGATATTTTAAGATAGTCTTTGAACTCTTTATGCACTTTATTAAAGACATTACGAGTATAGATCCCAGCTGCATGCTTAACCAATAAATCATGAGAAAAAAATATACGCTTCATATGGATAGACCTGTAGTCTTCCTCTCGTTCTCGTACAAACATCCGTTCTAAAGCTTGATCACAACTTTCAACAAACTCCCGTAAAGATGTCTTAGAGTTCACATAACCATCAAAGAAGGAATTTATACTCTCACTTCTTTGTGTTGAATTCATCCCCGCAAAGAATGTGCCCCTATTATACACAGGTATCCATTTCTCACGAATAACAAACAAGTCATCAAGCCATGTATTATCTGTCAAATCAAAATCATTTAACATGGACTGCCACTTATTTTCAAAATCCTCAACTGTGTATGTAAAATGAATAACCGCCTTTATGGTTTTTTTGAATTTTGATTTTTTAAAAAACACATGGCTTAGTTTCTCGCCAAATTTTTTCTTAATATGCCACAAGCAAAAACGGTGACGAGTATTGGGGAACACAATTGCAATAGCATTGGTAATGGACTGATCTTGGTCAGTAAGTATAGAGATTGGAGGACGACCTCCCATTGCTTCAAGCCAAGTCTCAAATAACCAAGTATAGGTGTTTTCACTTTCATCGCCTAATAATGCAAATCCAAAAGTAATTGATTGACGATGATGGTTCGTACCTGTGAATGGAGCGAAAGGCATACTATATTTGTTAGTCTTATACGTACTATCAAATGTCACTGCATCTCCAAAACGACTGTATGCTATTCTTGAACGTGCATCAACCCAAAATATATTTTTTGCCCTCCCTACTGAATCAACTTGTACTGCATAATAGAAACTTGGATTTTCAATTTTTCTCTTCTTAAAATAGTTCATTATAGCTTCCGCATCGCCCACTTCTATAAGAGATTCTCTAACATTTCTCAAATGGTTGTAAACATCCCTTGCTGTGAATCCAATATTCCCACTTTCCCCAAAAAGTGATGCAACCTTGCCAACTTGGAGTTTCTGCTTGTTGAATGTCTCTGCCAAACATCGCGCAGCAGGAGGCATTACCTTGTTTACCCTCATGAGATGTCTCTTTCCAGGAGAGATCATTTCATGATTGTGATTTTCTATAAATTTGTTGATATACCACGTGTTCAATTCTATGTTCAAAGCTATGCATACCATAGCCTTACAATCTGTCCTCATGGTTGAAGTGTTTCTCTTCCTTTTAAGCACTCTGTCGCCTTGATCTGGTTTACTTGGTTTACTTTGGTGAATTCCTTCACAACTACAAACAAAAACCACTCTAGTTATAAGCGGTCCTCGGGCAGTAGCATATGACGACCTACGACGAGTACAAAATCCCAAACTCCTTCCATAATCTTTATAATAATCCTCAGCCTCTTTAATAGAAGAAAAATACATGTCCAAGCACGGCTTCAATGACTTCCCATTGATAGCTAGTTCAACAATTTCATCTCCAGTAGTCATCTTTCTGTAAAAAAAAATTGCAAAATTATTAAATCAATGTAAATCGCAAATTTACGAAGACAATGTAAAGGAAGTAGAAATCAGTATGTTAATTTGTTTAGAAAAATGTAGTTTTTCCAAAATGTTCGTTGATCAGACAAATGTGGTTTATCAAATGTAGCTTTTCCAAACTATTCGTTGATAATCAATGAAATTGTTTATCAAATCAACTAGACTTTCAATATATTAACATTTCTAGGTTTAGTGGTACTTGGTGTAACACTAAACTCAATCTAACCTACATCATAAAATCACTAAATTCATCATATTTCAGAGATTTAAAATTAAAATCCAGAGAAATAAAAACTCAAAATCAAAGAAGAAGAAGAAACAATCAAAGACTTGAATCACAACCCCAACTTTCTAAACACAGGACATATGACATATCTAATCTTAAGAAGTCAAAACTAAACCCAAATATTCGCCCTAAAAAAGTTGCATCTGAGTGATTGAATTTGATTCATACCTGTGATTGATTTGTGTAACTGTATTGATATCCGAGGAGATGAAACATAGAAGAAGAGAAATTTTGCCCAATTTTTTTTTTTCTGAGTGATTGAATCTTGGTAGAACTTTTGGTTCTTTTGTTGCACAGAGCGAAAGGATGAAAAAGGATGGGAGTGGGGGACGAAGGAAATTATAGACGAAAGAGAAATAGAGTTTTGAAAGTCAACCCATGAAACCGGGTTTCGGGTTAATAAAAACAAAACCGCGTGTTTTTAACTTTAATCTGAGCCCTTGAAAGTTTTTATATCAAGTGGCTGACAGAGTCTGTGAGTGACTCTGTCATATTAACCATGTCACCCGATCCCTTCCCTTTAATTAATTTATTTATTTATATGAAAATCTTTCTTTCCTTTATTTTATTGTTAATTTTTTAATATATTTTTGTTATGAACTAGCTCTGGTATACAACAAATTTACACCGTCAAATGTGTTTTCATAACCATGTGACAGCAAGGGTGGCAGATTTTAGTTTGTTTACTTGCTGCTAGTAGTTGCTTGTCATGTAGAATAGGGTGGAGGAGTTGCCCATATCGTAAGCCTGAAATCTTTCGCTTGTGCAATTCGATCACTTGTTAATGTCAAACTTTAAATTTACTTTTCATTCACTTTGTAGGTGCAAATAATCCATGGAGCTAGGTGGAACCATCCCGACTAAGGGCGCACTGCCCAGCGAAACGAGTACTAGAAGCACCGAATCACCTTATCGGGCCCGGGGCACGGGAAAGAGGAACAGAGACGGCTCGAGAAGTCGACATAAAGGGGAAAAAGCTTTGATGTGATGCTCGTCGAGTTCGAGGACAATTAATGCAATCGACACAGGTCGGTAAGGAGATGAGAGAAGCTCGGCCGAAACAAGACTCGGCCAAGCATTTGAAGAGCGATGCCGATCATATCCACCCAACGACGACATCGGGCGATGACACCACTCGGCTAAATGACTCGGCTCGAAAAAAGTAGAGATCGACCGAGGCACCAAACAAGTCGCCCGAGAAGAACATCCAGGAAGCTATACCAGGTTCAACACTGTAATATTGATGTATCACCGCCTGTAGCTATAAATAGGGATCATGAGGGAAGGTAGAGGGGGGATTTTTCTGGAAAAGAAAAGAGAGAGAAAGGAGAGTAGTATTAGGTATTGGTGAGCATTATTGTGTGTGTTGGATCCTTATAATCTTGCGTGAAGTAATAAAATCAAACTTTGATTTTACTTTTCATTCACAAGTCCAATGGGACTAGTATACTGTATACCAATAGATTTGCCAGTTTTGTATCTATAGTCGGACTGGGTAAAACGGATGGACAAACCCTCCGATTAAAAGTTTTTGTTCATCGCATCTCAGATTGAGTCAATCGAATTAAATACTGACGATCGGCTCCATCTGCACCGACCGGCTCACATTGAACCGAGGCTCGGTACAGATTGAGACGATGGACGTCTCAACCTGAGCCGATCGGTCTTAACTGAGCCGATAACGGCTAGTTCATCCAACGGTTCTCAATCCCTATCTTATAAATTGAATCGAATTGAACTCCAAAATCACACCTTCCTTCTACACCAACAAATTTTCTGAGTAATGGCTCTGTCGTATATTAATCCAGCAGAATCTACTACCGATGAAAATTTGTCGCTTTGTCGAAACTACTTAGCTCTCTATCCGGTTAAGGGTACAAAACGACGTCAGAATGGGTTAACGAGTATGAGTTATATCCACACAATCTATGAAAACTTCTGAAATGATACTGGTAACCCCAATAACCGCAATACGGCTGGGTTGTTTTGTCAAATTGTTGATATAAAAAAAGAAGTTGGAGAATTCATAGCTTTGGTTCGGCTTGTTAATCGTTATCGACTTAGGAGTGAGACTAATACTGATGTAGTATTGCAAGCTCGAGAGGAATTGCGAAGATGGAAAAGAAGAATTTTTACTTACGAAGCTCATTACGCAATCCTAAAAGATTTTTTGATATCTCGTTTTGGGTATTGAAAAGTACATATACTATTCGAGCAAGATATTTTTGTAGCTTTTTTAAATTTTAATCGTTGTCGAACGTCTCAAATTAAGTTTCAATTTACTTTTTAGATAAATTAGTACTGATTACATGTAACAGTTACATTAGTAGATTAACTAATTATAACTTCAATTCACAAATAAAGCATATTAAAATAAAGCATAATTATAACTATTCGGCTCCACTCCAGTTCCACTTATACGTTCCTTCATGCATCATACTTGCAAATCCTTGATTTGATCCTGCATCTTGAGACTCTTCAGCATCATGTCCTCCACTCTGATTTCCAAACCATGGACATGTAGCATCAGCTGGAGATCCATCGAAGTTTAATGATCTCCTATAATCTTGATAACCTTGGGGAAATTGTTCACTAGACTAACAATGCGGAGATTGTTGCACTGGAAGAATTGGAGAACGTTGCATTAGATGATATGGAGACTGTTGCCCAAGAGGTACTTGTGTTTCTCGCACTACTTCCTGGGAATATGGAGTTGTTGTACGCTGAGAAAAATTAGGAGTGAAGTTCATGGTCTTCCCAAATGTGCGCATATGTTGGAGGTATATACTTCTAGTTTCAATATCAATGAGAACCATTTGATTCAAGAATATCCGGTTTGTCTTCTTGAAGGGGTCGGCGAAGTTGAAGCATCTGGTGTAGGAAAACTGGTGAAAGTTGGAATCACTAGTGGTGCATGTGGTGGAGCATCTAATTCTGGTAATGCTCTACCTAATGCGATAATATCCAACCCAAAGATGTGTAAAACTTCACTAATAATTATCGTTACTGTAACACTCTTGTACCATCACTCGTAATGGTCTTCATCACAATAGTGATAGACGCATTTATGTGTCTAATTTGTCCTCAATGTTTCGTATTGTTAGTACTCGTTTTTGTGCTTATTATGGTGTTTTGTGTGTTTGTAGGTATTTTTTGGAAATAAAGATTGTTGGAAAATTCGGCTCGAAAAATTGCTCGGAACACCCCCGGAGGACACATGTTATTCGGATTCCAGCAACGGATAAGGGGCGACCACTGGATAAGGGGTGACTTTCTTCTCAAATTCAAATTTCAAAATTGGCGGCAAAATGATGTTTATCACTGTCAAATTTCAATCAAGAATTCAGAGGTGTTATATGGAGACTAAATGGCTGAAAATTTATGGGATTGTTCCTGGGACATATATAAAGCTATTACAAGTGTTTTGGTCGATCAAATTTGGCTGAAAAATCCGTGAGAAGAAAACAGGGCAGCACGTGCATGAGAGGAAAATTCACGGGATTTGGAGAATTTAAACGTGTTCTGCTCATGTCTGATGACTCGAGCAACACTTTGGACCTTGACAAATATAAATAAGGAGGTTTTTCAGCTGTAGAAACGCGTGAGAAGCTAAATCAGGGAAGAAAATATTCCCATAATATTTTCTTTAATGCCCGAGTTCAATGAAGAATATTGAGAATTATGGCGTGATTAAATGAGGATTAGGAGTATAAATATGCTGCTCGGATCACAGAAGAGGGGAGGAGAGAGTTTGGGAGAGTTTAGAGCGTCAACAGATCGAGAAAATCAAGTTCTGTGATTATTCTCTCTGCTCTTTGCTGCTGCACCAAGAACACGAAGAACATTCAACGCACGGGTGACAGTCGTTGATGCTACAGTGATACGACTCACAGACGAGGGTCGTAATTCGGAAGACAGTCTTAAAACTACAACAACAGCAACAATTTACATGTATCATTCTCTGTAACAGTGTTTGCAACAATTATAATCGTTGCAAACATCCGATTTTCATCATTTTCTCCTTTTCACCATTGTAAACACACCTTTTTTAGCAATGAAAAAATCCTTTGAGTGTGTTTTTACCATGCGGAGCTAGAACCCATCATTGGGACGACGGAGGAAGCTGTTTTGCACCCATGTGGTAATTCTATTTAATTCCTTTATGACTATTTGCACTATTATAATTGATTTATGATTTTTATTGATTATTTGTGAATTCGTTAGATGTCGCATGCTTAGTCTTAGGTACTTTAGATGCGTCATGCTTGTGAATTACATATAATTCTTTATAAAATCTACCTTGGCAAAGAATTATAGTCGATGTTTGTTATTTTATGAGCTTTAATTGTCTAGATGAACCGCATGAATGTGAGAATTGGTGGAATCCCGAGTCCCAGTAACTCTCTTCATCTTGTGACATAAATTGTATATATTCTCTACTTTTATTATTTTTCTTTATTAAATCCTAAAATCGATTTCAACGAGTTCGAGTGAACGACAACCCTTCTTACTACAACATCATTGAAAAATAACGATCAATTTTTGGCGCCGCCGACGCGGACTTGTGTATAGATTTGTTTTTAGGTTTTTTTATTATTATTATTATTTTTATTCTTTTTTACGCATTTTGGTATTTCTGTTTGCTTTCAGATTTGGAGTGGAGCGAAAGAAAAAGAAAAAGTGCTGAAAAGAAAAGCAAAGCCAAAATAGGAAAGAAAAGAGAGATCCGAACGGAGTGAAGAAGAAAATTTTGTATATAGTGTTATTATTAAAATTTTTTTTTTTTTTAGAAACTGTAATTAGATAATTATTTTTGTAATCTTTTATTTTTGGACATTGAACATTGGACATTATTAATTTTAAACCCTAAGGAAGGGTTAATTTAAATATAAACTGCACAGGGAAGGACGACAGTTATGATCATCGTCTCGGCCCCTCGGGTTCGTACAATCGACATAGGAGTCAATGGCCCGAGTCGACTTCAACGGTTCATCCCCGTCTAGAACGGGAGGTAAGATTTCTAAACACCCGCGAATCCCTCGTCAGCGGGTTTTTGGATGATTTTGTATGCATATATGTTAAGGTCTTGAATACGGCTGCTTTATTTTCCTAGTAAATGGCAAGAACTGGCCATACAAGATAAGGGTTCGGATTTCATCACCGTTCTCTTCTTGCCCGCCTTAGGAAAACGATACCAAACGCGAACCTAAGCTTAAAAATACTGACTAGAACGAGACCGATAGGGTAACGAGCTTAATAGGAAAGTCATTCGAAAAATATTGGTTACTCTTTTAAGCATACTTCGAAGTTTATGATGGTTTCTGTGAGTTGAATGTGTGACTGCGCCGCCTTGTAATGCGGTGAGGCCTTGGGTATCAAAGCTCCACGCAGCTTCCCTCGCCTCTATTCAACTTACTTAAACTCGGATTGATTCCAGAGGGGTTTGCTTAAATTATAACGAATTCCCTTTCGAAGGATTAGCAGCTGGTCTAGAAACAATCTAAGTGGAGCCATCATGCTTTTTGTTTGCTAGAAATCAGTAGGTTTGTTGTGGTCGAGTCAGCCTTGTTTGTGCTTGTGTAGAATTCCCTTGCGATTAGGGATGTCAAACTGGTATTATAATAGCCATCACAATGAATATGAATATCCAACTGAACAATATGGACATCACTCTTTTTATGACCAGCGTGTGAACAGTGGTTGGGAATGCCAACCTTTTGAAGATTATGGCTCATACCATGGTGAGCCCAATTACTATTCACATGAATACCGGTCATACGAGAAAAATTCCTCCTCTTTAGATAAGGCGCGTAAGATACTTGAGTCAATGCGTAAGTTAACAGAGTCAACACGTGAGTTTGCTGAGTCAACACGTAGGTTAGAGTTAGAGACGGAAGAAAGAATTGCTCGAATTACTTTGAATTGCTAATACATTGCTTCAAAAATCACCCTTGAAAATGAGGAAAATTTTTATTTACATAATCAAGATGACGAGGTTATAATTGAAAGCAATACTTTAGATAAGGTTCGACCATCTTCGTATTACTATGATGATGATGATAGTGTTGATGAAGAATTTGAAGTTTTTATGCGTAGTGATCAGGAATTTGTTACTCCAATTGAGCTTTATAATGATATTTCTGGTTTAAATCCAAATAATTTTAATAATTATTCACCTATTCAAAAGGATAAGGATTAGAAATACCACCGTTTTAGACGATGTAGTATTTCCTTTTCACGAAGCCGACAATAGTTTCGAGGAACGAGTTTATTCTGAGAATATTGTTTTAGAGTCTAGCGATTTAGAAACATTAGACTTAGAAAAAGAAAATGAAATCGTAGAGATGAGTGAGGATGAACCTGACTTAGAAGAATCAATTAACCATTTTTCAGGAATCTGATGACCTTGAAATTAGGGAAGTTGTGACTAGTCTTTTTAGAGACACTGAAAACTCTAAGTTTGGGGGTGATTATCATTCTCCATGTGCCTTAACTCTTAGAAAGGTCCCTAACTTGGGACTTGACATATGTGCCTCAACAATTTTAAAAGATTATCTCCATACACTTTTTCTTGAACCTAGTTGTGTCCATAAAGAAGTTCAGTTGTTAAGAACCCATCCTCTGGTTGATGTGGTTAACCCAGGCTATGATACCACGATTGATTTTGTTTTCCCACCAAATATTTTTCAACCAATTGTGGGAACGTATAAGTTTCAGATGTGTCAATTATTAAGTTTTGAGGCTAAACCTAATTACTTTAGGAGATTAGGGTCGACATATTTGCTAATGAATGACCACTACTGTGGTCAACTGTGTGAGTCAAGTCTGATTGACTTAGAGGATCCCCAGTTATTCAGGTTATTGTTATGTGCTTCTAAGTTCTTAATTGAGTATTTCCAGACTCTAGAACCTGATCTTCAGGATACTGCCTTTGAGGAAATCCAGCCGATGAAAACTTTTATCTAGACCCTTTTATAGAGCCTGAACCCGAACCACAACTAGATGTAGTTGTCTTAAACAAAAAATAGATAAGGGTGTGTTGGATATCTTTCTGGTCTGTTGCAGTTTCCTCTTCTTGTGGTTAGCGCTTTTTGATCCAGATGACCCGCAGTTATTCCGGTTGTTTCTATATGATTCTTCGAGGTGATTAATCCTTTCCAATGTTTGGATGAAGACTTTAAACTTAACACTTCTTGGGAGGTAACCCAATATTCATGCGACATGGTAATATCTTTTCTTATCTCTTTTGCTTCAAATGGTAACAGTTTCTCCTTGTTCATGTTTTTAATTTCATCTTTAGAACATTGAGGACAATGTTAGATTTAAGTTTGGGGGTATGGGAGAAACTTTTTAGTTGCAATAAATAAACACCAGAGACTAGAAATTTATGCTTATTAAGGTTGGCACTAACTAATCTAAGTGGATGGGAACATCTTGGTTGTAGGAGTTGAGGAACCAATCTGATTAGATGGAAACATCTAGAAGAGTCTATTCATAAAAGCACGTGAGCTCAAAGTTCTAGAAAAGAAAACATGGTAGTTTCGCCATATCCTCGTGATGGAAACATCAAAAGAATCCTGATCACTTCTTTTTTTCTTTTTACCATTGCTAGGGTGAAATAGAATGGTTGAGCCAAAAAAAAAAAAAAAAAAAAAATTGAGACCATACCACCAGACCAACCTGAATAAAAACAATAAATTAGACCACTGGTACCCTTGTATATGCCAGCTGAGTTGACCTAGAGTTAGGTTTATCGACCACTGGTTCCTTTGTATATGTCAGTGTGTTGATATTAGTCCAGACCAGTATCTCGGTCAATTAGGATAGGTTCACCTTAGTCAACATCATCTACGTTTTTCTCTACATCCATCTTCTTAATCTATCCATGTGATTGGTTGACTCCGGTTTATGATGTCCGTAAACTATCTGAGTAGAGATCTGTCACTTTATATGAATTTTAGTATGCTTGAGTGCAAACTTGTGTACAACAATTGGAATTTCGCATCAGGGTACTTCCTCCTGTAGTCAATAAGTATGCCAACCAAGGAGATTCTTTAGTGCCTTCCAAGGTTCTGCGTAGATAGCTAGGGTCTGGAGCAAAGGTTTTGTGGGTACACCTCTGGTAAACCCTCAGGAGACAACACTCCGCCACTAGGGCCACCTAGGGGTTCAAATGATTTTTATTTTCTAGAATAAATTTGCTCGAGGACTAGCAAATAATAAGTTTGGGGGTATTTGATAGACGCATTTATGTGTCTAATTTGTCCTCAATGTTTCGTATTATTAGTACTCGTTTTTGTCCTTATGATAGTGTTTTGTGTGTTTGTAGGTATTTTTTGGAAATAAAGATTGTTGGAAAATTCGGCTCGAAAAATTGCTCGGAACACCCCCGGAGGACACATGTTATTCGGACTCCAGCAACGGATAAGGGGCGACCACTGGATAAGGGGTAACTTTCTTCTCAAATTCAAATTTCAAAATTGGCGGCAAAATGATGTTTATCACTGTCAAATTTCAATCAAGAATTCGGAGGTGTTATAGGGAGACTAAATGGCTGAAAATTTATGGGATTGTTCCTGGGACATATATAAAGCTATTACAAGTGTTTTGGTCGATCAAATTTGGATGAAAAATCCGTGAGAAGAAAACAGGGCAGCACGTGCATGAGAGGAAAATTCACGGGATTTGGAGAATTTAAACGTGTTCTGCTCATGTCTGATGACTCGAGCAACACTTTGGACCTTGACAAATATAAATAAGGAGGTTTTTCAGCTGTAGAAACGCGTGAGAAGCTAAATCAGGGAAGAAAATATTCCCATAATATTTTCTTTAATGCCCGAGTTCAATGAAGAATATTGAGAATTATGGAGTGATTAAATGAGGATTAGGAGTATAAATATGCTGCTCGGATCACAGAAGAGGGGAGGAGAGAGTTTGGGAGAGTTTAGAGCGTCAACAGATCGAGAAAATCAAGTTACAGGATTATTCTCTGCTGCTGCTGCACCAAGAACACGAAGAACATTCAACGCACGGGTGACAGTCGTTTATGCTACAGTGATACGACTCACAGACGAGGGTCGTAATTCGGAAGACAGTCTTAAAACTACAGCAACAACAACAGTTTACATGTATCGTTCTCTATAACAGTGTTTGCAACAATTATAATCGTTGCAAACACCCGATTTTCATCATTTTCTCCTTTTCACCATTGTAAACACACCTTTTTGAGCAATGAAAAAAAATCCTTTGAGTGTGTTTTTACCATGCGGAGCTAGAACCCATCATTGGGACGACGGAGGAAGCTGTTTTGCACCCATGTGGTAATTCTATTTAATTCCTTTATGACTATTTGCACTATTATAATTGATTTATGATTTTTATTGATTATTTGTGAATTCGTTAGATGTCGCATGCTTAGTCTTAGGTACTTTAGATGCGTCATGCTTGTGAATTACATATAATTCTTTATAAAATCTACCTTGGCAAAGAATTAGAGTCGATGTTTGTTATTTTATGAGCTTTAATTGTCTAGATGAACCGCATGAATGTGAGAATTGGTGGAATCCCGAGTCCCAGTAACTCTCTTCATCTTGTGACATAAATTGTATATATTCTCTATTTTTATTATTTTTCTTTATTAAATCCTAAAATCGATTTCAACAAGTTCGAGTGAACGACAACCCTTCTTACTACAACATCATTGAAAAATAACGATCAATAGGTTAATTTAGTCTCGTACCTTTCCCAACCTCTTTCCTTTAGCTCCAAGTATCTCAACCCGTACACGGAAGCTATACATGGAGGTTTATGTGGCTCTTCAGCTCGACCAACTAATTGTCTAACACATCTCTCCCCCAAAATATAAACACCAATATCAGTGACAAGAATGTAAAACACCATGCGCTTGAGTGAAAAGTCTATGATCCTTCGGATGACATCAGTGTCATATTCTTCAAAATCCACATATGACCTCCAAATAACA
This sequence comes from Papaver armeniacum, assembly GCA_023531295.1. NCBI lineage: Eukaryota > Viridiplantae > Streptophyta > Magnoliopsida > Ranunculales > Papaveraceae > Papaver > Papaver armeniacum. The sequence goes on from JAJJWW010004943.1 coordinate 110,334, forward strand.
TTATGTTTGTTCCTAATCGACATTTGGGATCTCCACACATGAATGTCATCTCTCTCATTCTTATTTTGTTTTTGCACCCAATTATCACCTTCGTACATCACTATCATTGGCCAATATTTCTTCATGTAGTCATAAAGTCTTGGTACACCAATGTTGAAACATGCATACACCACTAGAGCTGGAGTAAAAAATATATAAAGGAAAGTAAGCTATATTTAGTCTAAACTTGCTAGATATTTGTAGACTGATTTAAAGCCAAATGAATGTATTGGCCTATTTGCCTCAAGGATGACCAAACAACCTTTGATGTTTGATGCCCCACAGCATGCAATATCGAGACAAATGTATAATTCGGCTAATATAGCAGACCCTAATGATAAGTGGTAGCCTTTTCCATATCTTGCAATGCCTCTAGCCATCTCACTTGAGTACTTGAGTTTGAATAGGGGAAAAATCATGAACCAAGTATCCATAAACTAAATACCTTAGCAATTTGTGTATCATTAGCAGGGACATACCCCCCGAATCAGGATCATTACCTCCATGCAATTGGTTGAATATAAATGCCTTTAAACCGAATTAGGAATTCCACCGCTTCTTTAAGCTATATGATTGTGTTATTACTTCAAAATACAAAAGAAGCGCATTTTTGTATCTCTCTTTCGCCAACTAACCTTGTTGGTCAAATGGAACATCATCTCCCACCTAGAAGGTATTCCCAAGTAGGAAACACAAATTTAATGGTATTATGCCTGTAAAAAATTTAAATTGTTCATTTCATTTGTAATCCTCGTATTGATTGCATAAAAACATATAAATCAAAATATATGACATACTTATTTCGAAGTCATGAAAATGAAATGCTTTTGTAGTATACCACCAACGCTTCATCAATATACCCACCAGTTTGGGCGAATTTTTATACGCTTGTATATGGTACAAAGTAATCAAAGGAAATCGATCGACAATAGTTTTAACACCATGAGGAAGTTTTTTTTAAACTTTATGAATTTTGTACCAACCACCTCTTGCTTCTCGTAGAGAACTATACCGTTGTTTTGAGAAATGGAACCTTTCACTAGTTGTCAATTCTCGGACATGACAAAGAGTCGGGCATTGTTATCTTCCTCTGAATCTTCTCGTCTCCCCAGTAGAACTTGACGGTGTTTATTTTTAGGTGGTTTTCTATTTTTTTTTCGACTAGCATCGTGAGATCGAGGAGGCATGGTAATTAAATGGATATTGAATTTGTGTTTAAGATATGTAGAGAAGATCGAATTTGTGTTGAGAAGATTAAATTTTACCTGAAATTATGTAGAGAAGAAAATAATTTTCTTTGAAAACATGAAGATGGGAATGAAGTTGTTGTAAGTAGAGAAGATTGAGGTTGAGTTGAATTTACAGGGTGTGGAAATGTGGCCGTTTTTTTGTTGTTGTTGGAAGGTTACCGTTGTCGATACAGTTTGAGATAACTCTCGAATTAGTTGGAGCTGGTGCTCGGTTCAGTTGGAGTCGAGGCTTGGGTCACTCTGCACCAGTCGGACCAAACTGCAATGGTCGAATTTGGTTGTCTCGAAAATCCCCTTGTCCAATGAACAAATTTAACTTTGACCATCCACCTGGCCTGCCAAACAGTCAGATAAGATATGGGCCATTTGAGTTGCTCTTATACCAAATTTTCATGATTTTGGGTAGGGGAGAACAAAATATGATCTGAGGACTTGAGAACTTCAAGGATGGCAAACTACGTCTATTTCGGTTTGAAATGTCCTAGACTTATACTGAATAAAAAACTTTAAAAGTGTATTAAGAACATCAAAGTTCTTTATCGTGTACAATTATTTGTTTGGAAGGCTGCTAGGATTCTGTTCATGTTCGTGTGGAAAATTCCAGAATGCCTATTACTTCTCTAGCGTGGACTGGATATTTATCTCATGATGAATCCATTATGTCTGCTTTAGTTTTATATCCTCTTTTTCGTTTATTTCAGGATCAAAATCTTTGGTTTGAGGATAAAAACCTTTATGTTAGCATGAAATTCTGGTTACTACAACCTCTCATTCTTGAATTATTGAGCATAGTCGTCTTTTGTTTTTATCATGTGGTCCATCTTGTCTAGTAGAAATAATATTCTATTTGGTGGTCAAGATTTTTCCAGTGTCTTAATAAAAGTATTGTCCCTATGACTGAAACCCTTTTTATAACCTCACAAGCATTTTATCATACCTTCAGAGTTGATAAGTGAATGCCCTCTTCCTTAGGATTGATTAAATGCGATCCTAATGGAGCTTTTTATTCTATTTCTTTGACGAACGGCACACGATTTATGATTTGGGGTGCTTTTTAAAGAGTCATCATTTGTGCAATTCTATCTTTTGTGGTTCATTATTGTTCATTCGGTGACCCTCTACTGAATGCCTGGTCGGAAAGTCTACTTAGAAAGTTTAGCACTCGCCATAGTTATAGACATGTAAGTGCAGAATTTTGGAGCATTTTTATTTTGATACACATGTAAATTTTATTGTTTGCTTCTACTTTTTAATAATCTTTTTATTTTTATGGTGATGTGAGTGGGAGTTGGACTCAAAAGAAGATTAAATTTATATGTACAAATAAACAACTATATACTTATATAAAAATCAAGACAAAATCAAGTATAATATCTTAGATAGATTTTTCAAATTCACCTTGTTTTATCTCTATTAAAAAGTTGAAAAAAGGCTTTGTTGACCTTCAAGTACAAATTGACTAACCGGAAGACTCAATTGATGAGTTTGACAATTTTGAAGAATTTTTCTAGATCTCTACTACAATTGTTGTTTATAAAGAAAATGCTAGATCAAAGCACGCCACCATGACTTTGAATCTTTCAAGAAAATACAGGCAAAACACAAAAAAAACTTATTAAACCGGTTAGGATGAACTTCATGTCGCTTTCATATTTATCGAATAAAACTTTTTACCGATAATTTCGAGTTATATCTCTGTTGATGGGTGAAAACTACTCCCGCAGAATTTGGTAATTTGGGGTGTGGATGAGGAATGAATCTAAACCTTCAACAAATGCACCGCGCGGTGAGTGCTTGTAGATTCGAGAGATCAATCTGCGTGCAAGTCCGGCCTAAACCAAGAAATGGCCGTTCCAGACTTGTTTTACCACAAAGTGAAGGAGATGGGGTTGATCTTAGGGAGGGAAGCGAAGAAGGTGTTGAGATTGTGAAGGTGTTGGCTTGCTTATGACTTGTGACAGAAAGATGAGAAAGCTTACGGTTGATGCAAGCAGGCTCTGGGTGTTTGAATACGGTTTTTGTATTAACACTTGGTTTCTGTCGACTGAACTTGTGTTGTTCTGTCTCCTTTTGAAATAGGGCGGAGAACCTATTTATACAAGTCATTCAGCCTCATTCACGTTTTCGTGGGAAGTGGAGGTAGTGGAATGATGGAGTAGTGGAGTTGTGTGTCGGTGATACACGACCGCTCTTGCCCACTTCTCCCGTTCATCTCTAACCGCCCATGACTTCCTAACACGTTCTTGTGATGGCGCGTTGCACGCCGCACGCCGTAAACCGCCAGACCAATACCCAAATATGTATCCCCCCGCTTTGTGACATGATTGATGTCCTGAATATGGATCGTGGATCCACGAAAGGTAGCATGTAATGCTGGATTGAATAACCGCATTATTGAGGAAGTTGATACTTGTAAAGTATCGTGTGTATTTTATGCAGTACCGTGATTGTGGTGTGGTAAGGCGATGGGTAATGACGCCATCGACCAATTGACTCCCGACTGTGGGTTGTGTAACCAAGCTGGTGAAGTTGGACGGATGAGATGAGCTTTGAGACACTCATCTCGCGACCGTTAATGAATATTAGGTTTTTTGAAGAGGTGCGCAAGCATCACTCTTGCCTTGGTCGAAACCAAGTATGGGAAGGATTTTGAGAGGACCGACCATACATGCGTGTAGACGGCATGATGGTGTAGGTGCCCGTATTCCGTTCCCTCACGAAAGCGCGATCTCGGGGCCACTCAATTTGACCAGGCAAAGAGGAGTGGTCGAGATCGATTTTGCGATAAGAGTTTGATACCGCAAGAAGCCGCGCGCCATACTCTTTTCCGGTGCGTTTTCCAAGATGACCTAGCTTGGTCGGTCTTGGCCGGTTGGTTTGGCGTGAAGATGGTAGGCTGATGTTCACGCCCATGTCTCACCGTCCCATGAAAACGTGATCTAAGCCACCCAATTCGTCCGGTGAAGTTGAGTGGTCGAGATCGATTTGCAATTTGGGAAGTGTATCCACGCATGTTTGAGCGGGCGTTTTGGATTGGCCAGTGCGTGATATGCCTTGGCCGACCGCATGAAGAGGTAGATGGGCCCACGGTGGTCATGCTTTGGTATGACCGGACTCGCTTAATCTAATCGTGACCCTCCATTCGTGCCGGAGAAGATGGACGCGCGTGATGGCTTGAACCCTAATTTTGGCTTTCAAAGCCGCGCGACCATGCTATTTCAAAGTGACGATGTGTTGTAACCAACCATGGTTGGTTTTGACCGATTGGTCAAGTGTGTAGGCGGTCACATGGTGATTGTGTCGACATGCTCCGGCCCTTTGAGTTCGCATCTACACCCTCCATCTATACCGCGAAGATGGATGGTTGAGACCGTTTTGCGGCACATGTAATATGCCGCAAACCCTAATTTAGGTTTTCCGCCCATAATGCTTGGTATGGACTGTTTCTTGGCAAGCAAAGGCCAATGGTCGTCCATGCGGGGTCGGCCGTGTGTATTCCATACCTGCTTGGGGTGATGGAATTGATCTGTGGTCATCCAATCATGCTTTTGGAGTTGGATGACTGCGATCGATCATATCCGGGCAAGCTAAGGCCGTGTGTATTCCATACCTGCTTGGGGTGATGGAATTGATCCGTGGTCATCCAATCATGCTTGTGGAGTTGGATGATGCGATCAGATCATATCCGAGACCGATGATCAAGTCCGGATGCTCAATCGGCTAGTATAACACACCGAGAGGGGCTCAATCGGGCTAGTATAACACACCGAGAGGGCTCGGGCTAGTATAACACACCGAGAATCGGCTCAGACGGGTATTTCGTACATGGTTTCATTATAGTGCTTGGAGGTTCGTGTTACTCGTATGAGTAACACTCGGTCTCATGCCACATCGATAATGATTCATTATAGTGCTTGAGGTTCGTGTTACTCTATAAGAGTAACACTCAGTCATCATGCCACACTGATAATGAGTACAGGAAATACAAGGCTGAATTAAGTGAGGGAGTATCCAACACTTATAAATGGCTTTATCTTTTTCAAGATGTCAGCGCATGATTTTTCTAGTTTTTTACAAACTCAACCTTGAACGAAAATCCACCATCAACATTAAGTCCCCTGCCTACCACACAATGGTTACACTATTGTGTGGTAGGCATGAGATGGTGACAGTTAAAGATAAAACTTATGAGACAATGTTAGATGTTACCAGGAGAGACGGGTCGTCCTGTCCTTCGAGCATGTCACGTTCAAGAGACGTCCAGAAAAGTGTTCCCCTAGCATGATGTCGGTCTTGCCTACTTCGATCGACCTTGCTATGACTGCTTCGGTCGAGGGGCTATTGCGCCTGCTTCGTTCAATCGTGAGGATGTGCCTAACCGATCGATCGTTGCGCCGCTTCGTTCGTGGGGTTACTGCGCCGCTTGATCGAACGTGGGCTTGTTGTGTCCGCTTCGGTTGAAAGTGGGTCTACTATGTACATGCTTCAAACGTCACCATGTGCTTCGATCGAAACCGGCCTTTGTGTGCGCCTATTATACCAGCCTTATGTCGTGATTAACACCAGCCTTTGCGACTTGAGCAATACCAAATTTTGACTTAAGCAATACCGGACTTGAGGCTTGTACCGTACTTAAAAATTGTACCAGACTTGAAATCAATAATGATCGAAACTTGTACCGGACTTGAAATCAATACCGGACTTGAAAACTTGAGTTATACCGAAGCTTGATCAATACCCGGACTTGAATGATGTTTGGACTGGCCATTGTGTGAGTTGTGTCTTGCTTAGTGTGTGGCGACACTTCTCATATGCTTTCATACAAGTTCTAACTCCTGTCTTTTTATTTCATTGCGGTAGAAAGAATCCCTGTTGAGATGTCTTCTGGAGATAATGCTCTGTGTCAAGTCAGGAAGTGTTGATAGCTTCAAAGATATCCCGAACGTTGATGATGAGATGTTCACCGCGCCCTTTCAACTATGAAAATATTCGTTCCACCGGATAACCCACCTCATATCGACTTTAGGGTTCTTCATGCTCCGCTGGGTCCTCATGAAGGATGGATGAGACGTACGTTTAAGCAATGAGTACATCAAAGATAACTTAGAGTGCAGATTATTGATGTAGCTTGAGTGTTGAAACGACTCGAGAGGATGTTAAAGTGGTTTCTGGTGCGAACGTTGAGGTAGATCCTGGAGAGAGTGTTGAAGCAGGATTCCGAAGCGAACAGGGTCCCGGAGAGAGCATTGAGGCATCTCTTGAATAGACTATTGAAGCAGCTTCTGCGGGAGGGAGAGTTGGAGTGGCTTCCTCTCCAGTTCGATTTACCCTTGCGAATTCCATGATTCTTGACAGACCATCTTTCTCGTGTTGAAGAAGTCCTTGACTGACGGTGAAGGAACTTCATGCCGAGCCTCGATCCCCAAGCGTGGTTTACATGGTTTGTTCGTAGTGGTTTTTGTCGAGCCGGTATGGAATATCTCGAACGTCGTTGCATCATTGCGGGAGTCGTACATGTGGCACCGGAGGCGGACACGCAGGATATTGTATCTCGGTGGTTTTCCCCTTGCCGTCAGTGGAACCGCTACGTAAGGCTGAAGGTTGTATCGCCTGTTGGTGAGATATATGCCCTTGCGTCACGCTCGTACATCCTTATCTGGTTGTAGCCGCTACATCCATCCATGGAGGAGAACATGCCGTGTCCGCTAGTTGCATCTACTAACATGTCGATGTTCAGTAGAGGAGAATCGCTTTTGGAGCATTCCATTGGGCGGAGAGACCGGTGTCGGTCTCTCCCGCTAATCATAACAATGCGACGCCGATATTGTCTTCCCCTTCTAATCACGTCTTGCTTCGAAAGTGCGTCCCCTTTTGGTGTGAGTATGGGTTGAAGCTTCACCGTATGTGCTGGTCCGGTTTCCTTCAAGTCCGTCATTGTGGTGGGATGACGACAATCTTGCATGGGCTAACCTTGGCCGTCCGAGAGTCTTGAGAGAAATCACATTGGAAGATGCTCCGTGTCGACGAGGGCCCTCCCCGAACTCGAACCCTTGATGTGTGCGGTAACATGTAGGGCCGGTCGTGATCTTTTTCTCGCCATCATGTCGTCTTCTCGTAAATGTAACATTATTTACTGTGTGTTTTCGATGCGATTAAGACTTCGGGACGTGAAGGAGTCGGGTGTACGTCCGTAGCTATTTTATTAATTACAGAAACATCTCTCGCACGTTGATTCTTTGAGAGGCGCAAGAGTTCACACAAGCTTTCCACTAGAGATGCCGCTTCCTAATCCACCGGTCTCTCGGTTCGTAGTAAACCGTTGACTGGGAGGATCGTTGTGAGGATCGGTCCCGGTGTAGGAATCTCCATGACAGACCGTTCATATCCGATGTCGCTCATTTGATCAGGTCCACGTAGGTCCGCGCCCGGGCCGAAATACCTCTTTCGAGTTGCGGCCATATCCGTTTGAGTCTTAGCAAGAACTTCCTGCTTCTCCATCAAGTCTGAAATGGTAATGGATGGTGGTCCTCCTCTCGTCCCTCCGGCTCCTCGTCCTGATGCAGAGTGAAAGTTGTTGCTCTGGTGACTACACTGGAGGCGTTACGCTTGAGGAGTTGTCTCCGGATTTGCGCTGCTCGACTCGGTGACCGGAGGTGTTACACTTATCGGAACATCTCCTGCTACGCCGGCACCGGTGGTAGAAGTGACTCGCATAAGGTGTATTGACCACGGTAGCTCCGAAATTTAGGACGCAGCCCCTTCTCGTATACCGTGTTACTCGCCGAGGGAAGAAGAGGTTGAAAAGTTGCCTAAGGAACTGAAGTCACGCAGTTGTACTTCAAAGGATGAAAGTCTCTCTTGCCCCGGAAGGACGTTGCTCTTCGAAGGACTTTCCTTGAAGGATCGTAGCTACCTACTTGTCCTTTAGATGTTCTTGTTTTTGAGTGATAGTGAGGATTCCTTTGACTACCGGTTTTGAATTAATAGGTAATTGAATTGGTTCATTTAGAGATAGTTTGGTGAATGATTTTTTCTGAAAGAGGTTATTTTAAATGAAATTTGCATCTTGGTCATGAATGATTGCACATGTCACATGAAGTTGCAAACGTTGTGTGAAAGGAAAGCGTGAATGAAACAGATATGGTGTTTGATTACTGAGCCTCTTTCTCCACGTGTGGGATGCTAAGTCCCCAAGTGAATTCTAAACTATCTTTCTTGTAAAATTGTTGAGTAGAACTTACTTGCTTTTGAAGCCTCATTTGTATCAAACCGAGTAGCCTCTCCAAGAAAATCTTCCGCACTAACTTCTCAAAGCTATCCCTCCGAGCCAAGCTTCTCCGAACAATGCGCTTCAAAGCGTTGCACTCACCGGGTGGGGTGATGAAGGGACCGGTGGTAATGACAGTATCTCGGGTCCATTACTCCTTGACCGCAGGTGGGCGCCGATATCGGGGTAGCTTTATCTCTCCGTTCGTACCCAGTGTCTCCAGTAGCTCCAGAATCTTCTTCATTGGGAAAGGGAAATGTAAGTACCTTGTGTCCAGCCTTTTCCTGCGTCGGCGGCGTTGCGATGTCTCCCCGTGGCTTTGATATGGAACAGAGATGAAGTTGGAAGACTTGCGAGCGCCATCATGTCCGCGGATTGTCTTCCTAAGTAGAGGGATGTAGAAGGTGTCGTAATGTCACCGCCGAGCGACCGGATTGAACGCTCCCATCCTCTCGTATCGAGGCATTTCTTGATTGATTTCTCCTTCCTCAAGCGTTTCTTGATTGGTTGGAAGGCCGACGCGGATTGACAGTCTTCCGGCTTCAGCAAGAGCTTTGAGGTATAAATCCTCCGGGGCAAGGCTCCATAGGCTGTGAGTCCCCCTTCTTTATCCGGAGACATCGTAGCATTCTGGATAAGTCTCCTCTCCTGTGAAGTTGCATCGGGTTTCCATTGTTGACCGGACCATGTTGTTCATCTTCCCTGGGTCTCCTGCGGTTGCGCGCCCTTTTTGCTTCTCCACCGGTAAAGATGTGACTCCTGGTTAAAGATTCTGCATTGCCCGAGTGGATGCCTGTCGATGCTTCTTGTAATTGTGCCGCCATATCATTCAATAGGTTAATTTAGTCTCGTACCTTTCCCAACCTCTTTCCTTTAGCTCCAAGTATCTCAACCCGTACACGGAAGCTATACATGGAGGTTTATGTGGCTCTTCAGCTCGACCAACTAATTGTCTAACACATCTCTCCCCCAAAATATAAACACCAATATCAGTGACAAGAATGTAAAACACCATGCGCTTGAGTGAAAAGTCTATGATCCTTCGGATGACATCAGTGTCATATTCTTCAAAATCCACATATGACCTCCAAATAACATTATGTTTGTTCCTAATCGACATTTGGGATCTCCACACATGAATGTCATCTCTCTCGTTCTTATTTTGTTTTTGCACCCAATTATCACCTTCGTACATCACTATCATTGGCCAATATTTCTTCATGTAGTCATAAAGTCTTGGTACACCAATGTTGAAACATGCATACACCACTAGAGCTGGAGTAAAAAATATATAAAGGAAAGTAAGCTATATTTAGTCTAAACTTGCTAGATATTTGTAGACTGATTTAAAGCCAAATGAATGTATTGGCCTATTTGCCTCAAGTATGACCAAACAACCTTTGATGTTTGATGCCCCACAGCATGCAATATCGAGACAAATGTATAATTCGGCTAATATAGCAGACCCCTAATGATAAGTGGTAGCCTTTTCCATATCTTGCAATGCCTCTAGCCATCTCACTTGAGTACTTGAGTTTGAATAGGGGAAAAATCATGAACCAAGTATCCATAAACTAAATACCTTAGCAATTTGTGTATCATTAGCAGGGACATACCCCCCGAATCAGGATCATTACCTCCATGCAATTGGTTGAATATAAATGCCTTTAAACCGGAATTAGGAATTCCACCGCTTCTTTAAGCTATATGATTGTGTTATTACTTCAAAATACAAAAGAAGCGCATTTTTGTATCTCTCTTCTGCCAACTAACCTTGTTGGTCAAATGGAACATCATCTCCCACCCTAGAAGGTATTCCCAAGTAGGAAACACAAATTTAATGGTATTATGCCTGTAAAAAATTTAAATTGTTCATTTCATTTGTAATCCTCGTATTGATTGCATAAAAACATATAAATCAAAATATATGACATACTTATTTCGAAGTCATGAAAATGAAATGCTTTTGTAGTATACCACCAACGCTTCATCAATATACCCACCAGTTTGGGCGAATTTTTATACGCTTGTATATGGTACAAAGTAATCAAAGGAAATCGATCGACAATAGTTTTAACACCATGAGGAAGTTTTTTTCAGAAACTTTATGAATTTTGTACCAACCACCTCTTGCTTTCTGTAGAGAACTATACCGTTGTTTTGAGAAATGGAACCTTTCACTAGTTGTCAATTCTGGACATGAGAGAGTCGGGCATTGTTATCTTCCTCTCGAATCTTCTCGTCTCCCCAAAAGAGAACTTGACGGTGTTTATTTTTAGGTGGTTTTCTATTTTTTTTTCGACTAGCATCGTGAGATCGAGGAGGCATGGTAATTAAATGGATATTGAATTTGTGTTTAAGATATGTAGAGAAGATCGAATTTGTGTTGAGAAGATTAAATTTTACCTGAAATTATGTAGAGAAGAAAATAATTTTCTTTGAAAACATGAAGATGGGAATGAAGTTGTTGTAAGTAGAGAAGATTGAGGTTGAGTTGAATTTACAGGGTGTGGAAATGTGGCCGTTTTTTTTTTGTTGTTGGAAGGTTACCGTTGTCGATACAGTTTGAGATAACTCTCGGATTAGTTGGAGCCGGTGCTCGCCTCGGTTGGAGTCGAGGCTTGGGTCACTCGCACCGCCTCGGACCAAACTGCAATGGTCGAATTTGGTTGTCTCGAAAATCCCCTTGTCCACTGAACAAATTTAACTTTGACCATCCACCTGGCCTGCCAAACAGTCAGATAAGATATGGGCCATTTGAGTTGCTCTTATACCAAATTTTCATGATTTTGGGTAGGGGAGAACAAAATATGATCTGAGGACTTGAGAACTTCAAGGATGGCAAACTACGTCTATTTCGGTTTGAAATGTCCTAGACTTATACTGAATAAAAAACTTTAAAAGTGTATTAAGAACATCAAAGTTCTTTATCGTGTACAATTATTTGTTTGGGAAGGCCGCTAGGATTCTGTTCATGTTCGTGTGGAAAATTCCGTAATGCCTATTACTTCTCTAGCGTGGACCGGATATTTATCTCATGATGAATCCATTATGTCTGCTTTAGTTTTATCTCCTCTTTTTTCGTTTATTTCAGGATCAAAATCTTTGGTTTGAGGATAAAAACCTTTATGTTAGCATGAAATTCTGGTTACTACAACCTCTCATTCTTGAATTATTGAGCATAGTCGTCTTTTGTTTTTATCATGTGGTCCATCTTGTCTAGTAGAAATAATATTCTATTTGGTGGTCAAGATTTTTCAAGTGTCTTAATAAAAGTATTGTCCCTATGACTGAAACCCGTTTTATAACCTCACAAGCATTTTATCATACCTTCAGAGTTGATAAGTGAATGCCCTCTTCCTTAGGATTGATTAAATGCGATCCTAATGGAGCTTTTTATTCTATTTCTTTGACGAACGGCACACGATTTATGATTTGGGGTGCTTTTTAAAGAGTCATCATTTGTGCAATTCTATCTTTTGTGGTTCATTATTGTTCATTCGGTGACCCTCTACTGAATGCCTGGTCGTAAAGTCTACTTAGAAAGTTTAGCACTCGCCATAGTTATAGACATGTAAGTGCAGAATTTTGGAGCATTTTTATTTTGATACACATGTAAATTTTATTGTTTGCTTCTACTTTTTAATAATCTTTTTATTTTTATGGTGATGTGAGTGGGAGTTGGACTCAAAAGAAGATTAAATTTATATGTACAAATAAACAACTATATACTTATATAAAAATCAAGACAAAATCAAGTATAATATCTTAGATAGATTTTTCAAATTCACCTTGTTTTATCTCTATTAAAAAGTTGAAAAAAGGCTTTGTTGACCGTCAAGTACAAATTGACTAACCGGAAGACTCAATTGATGAGTTTGACAATTTTGAAGAATTCTTCTAGATCTCTACTACAATTGTTGTTTATAAAGAAAATGCTAGATCAAAGCACGCCACCATGACTTTGAATCTCTCAAGAAAATACAGGCAAAACACAAAAAAAACTTATTAAACCGGTTAGGATGAACTTCATGTCGCTTTCATATTTATCGAATAAAACTTTTTTACTGATAATTTCAGGTTATATCTGTTGATGGGTGAAAACTACTCCTGCAGAATTTGGTAATTTGGGGTGTGGATGAGGAATGAATCTAAACCTTCAACAAATGCACTGCGCGGTGAGTGCTTGTAGATTCGAGAGATCAACTGCGTGCAAGTCCGGCCTAAACCAAGAAATGGCCGTTCCAGACTTGTTTCGGTCACAAAGTGAAGGAGATGGGGTTGATCTTAGGGAGGGAAGCGAAGAAGGTGTTGAGATTGTGAAGGTGTTGGCTTGCTTATGACTTGTGACAGAAAGATGAGCAAGCTTACGGTTGATGCAAGCAGGCTCTGGGTGTTTGAATACGGTTTTTGTATTAACACTTGGTTTCTGTCGACTGAACTTGTGTTGTTCTGTCTCCTTTTGAAATAGGGCGGAGAACCTATTTATACAAGTCATTCAGCCTCATTCACGTTTCTCGTGGGAAGTGGAGGTAGTGGAATGATGGAGTAGTGGAGTTGTGTGTCGGTGATACACGACCAGTCTTGCCCACTTCTCCTGTTCATCTCTAACCGCCCATGACTTCCTAACACGTTCTTGTGATGGCGCTGTTGCACGCCGCACGCTGTAAACCGCGGACCAATACCCCAGTATGTATCCCCCCAGTTTGTGACATGATTGATGTCTGGAATATGGATCGTGGATCCACGAAAGGTAGCATGTAATGCTGGATTGAATAACTGCATTATTGAGGAAGTTGATACTTGTAAAGTATCGTGTGTATTTTATGCATGTACCGCATTGTGGTATGGTAAGGCGATGGGTAATGACGCCTTACTCGACCAATTGACTCGACCGACCAGGGTTGTGTAACCAAGTCGGGTGAAGTTGGACGGATGAGATGAGCTTTGAGACACTCATCTGCGACCGTTAATGAATATTAGGTTTTTGAAGAGGTGCGCAAGCATCACTCTTGCCTTGGTCGAAACCAAGTATGGGAAGGATTTTGAGAGGACCGACCATACATGCGTGTAGACGGCATGATGGTGTAGGTGCTCGTATTCCGTTCCCTCACGAAAGCGCGATCTGGGCCACTCAATTTGACCGGCAAAGAGGAGTGGTCGAGATCGATTTTTGCGATAAGAGTTTGATACCGCAAGAAGCCGCGCGCCATACTCTTTCCCGGCGCGTTTTCCAAGATGACCTAGCTTGGTCGGTCTTGGCCGGTTGGTTTGGCGTGAAGATGGTAGGTGATGTTCACGCCCATGTCTCACCGTCCCATGAAAACGTGATCTAAGCCACCCATTCGTCCGGTGAAGTTGAGTGGTCGAGATCGATTTGCAATTTGGGAAGTGTATCCACGCATGTTTGAGCGGGCGTTTTGGATTGGCCCGGGCGTGATATGCCTTGGCCGACCGCATGAAGAGGTAGATGGGCCCACGGTGGTCATGCTTGGGTATGACCGACTGTAATCTAATCAGGACCCTCCATTCGTCTTGGAGAAGATGGACGCGCGTGATGGCTTGAACCCTAATTTTGGCTTTCAAAGCCGCGCGACCATGCTATTTCAGGCGGACGATGTGTTGTAACCAACCATGGTTGGTTTTGACCGATTGGTCAAGTGTGTAGGCGGTCACATGGTGATTGTGTCGACATGCTCCGGCCCTTTGAGTTCTGCATCTACACCTCCATCTATACCGCGAAGATGGATGGTTGAGACCGTTTGCGGCACATGTAATATGCCGCAAACCCTAATTTAGGGTTTTCCGCCCATAATGCTTGGTATGGACGGTTTCTTGGCAAGCAAAGGCCAATGGTCGACCATGCGGGGTCGGCCGTGTGTATTCCATACCGCTTGGGGGTGATGGAATTGATCCACGTGGTCATCCAATCATGCTTGTGGAGTTGGATGACTGCGATCGATCATATCCGGCAAGCTAAGGCCGTGTGTATTCCATACCGCTTGGGGGTGATGGAATTGATCCGTGGTCATCCAATCATGCTTGTGGAGTTGGATGGATCGCGATCGAATCATATCCGAGACCGATACTGATCAAGTCCGGATGCTCAATCGGGCTAGTATAACACACCAAGAGGGCTCAATCGGGCTAGTATAACACACCGAGAGGGCTCGGGCTAGTATAACACACCGAGAATCGGCACCAGACGGGTATTTCGTACATGGTTTCATTATAGTGCTTGGAGGTTCGTGTTACTCTGTATGAGTAACACTCGGTCTCATGCCACAACGATAATGATTCATTATAGTGCTTGGAGGTTCGTGTTACTCTATAAGAGTAACACTCAGTCATCATGCCACACTGATAATGAGTACAGGAAATACAAGGCTGAATTAAGTGAGGGAGTATCCAACACTTATAAATGGCTTTATCTTTTTCAAGATGTCAGCGCATGATTTTTCTGGTTTTTTACAAACTCAACCTTGAACGAAAATCCACCATCAACAATATCATACTCCCTTCATCCCTGTTTAGTTGAAGGCTAAGGGGTTTTTTAGTCCCAAAATAGATAAAGGGTTTCATATTTTTATCAATTTTTTCCCGATTTGTCCCCGCTGAAATCAACCACTAGAAATAGGGAACAAAAAACTAAAAAAAATTAAATAATTTAAAAATTGTTATTAAAGGATATATTTAGGAAAAAAATAATATAATTTATTATTTTTCTACTAAAAATACCGTAAATAAAATAAAAATAAAAATAATCATAATAATATAATGTATTTATTTTTCATAAATCTCCCTCCATAAAAAACTGTATAACATAATTGAAAATTTTCGAGGAGCAGAAAACGGAAAATGGGTCATTTGTCCAAAAAAAATTTAAAACACGGTTCAAATGGACGAGTAAAAAATTTTATGGGTGAAATGGACACAAAAAAAATAACAAGGATGAAACTGGATTCATCCTGGCTTAAACTTAAAAAATAGCGAGGATGAAACTGGATACATCCCGTGTAAATTAAAAATAAGAAAAAGTATTTGAAAATGGGCAGGATGAAACCGGTTACATCCTGCCTATTTTTAAATTTTTGTCCATTTAAACAGTATCAAAATCTAACTGTCCTTTTCACCCAGGAAATTTTAATTTTGATATTTTTAACCAATTTTGTGAGCAGAAAATTAGTTTTGTCTGAAATTCATTTTTTTTAAACTTTTAGGTAGATATTTTGAGTTCGTGTATAACACGAAACTTGTAGATCAGAATCGAATTACAAAACCCTGAAACCATCAACAATCAAACAAAAACATTATTGATGTCTATACCTTATCCTAGACATTATATTGAAAAAATTAGGATGTTGTAGTGCACAAATGTTTTAGTGCAGTAGAAAGCAACAAAACAAGGAAAGTAAATAGGCACCCGAAAAGCGACAAAAACACTTGGATCATAAAGGGCAGTTAGTGACTTAAGACGAACATGGTAAAAATAATAAATCTTGATGCTTATAGGTCTAAAATCTAAGAACTGCTCAAGGTCTCAAACCTTCGGAATTAGGCTAGCCCCAATCATGTCCAAGATCCAAGATTGGGCACTGTAGAGCAGTCGTTTATCCGTGAACAGTCGCCCACATCCAGAACGAGTGCTGTGTTCTGCTTGGATCCAAGTTGGATCCACCCAAGGTACGCAGTTTCAAACTGCGTGTGGAAAAAGCCAAAAACGCAGTTTACAACCTGCGTATGGAAAAAAATTCGTGGAATATTCTTGGACGCAGTTTCAACTGCGTCGCACGCATATTGAACTGCGTAGTCCTTAGAAGCAGCGATTCTGAACTGCGTGGCCGTTCAATATTTGTTTGACCTTTTTTCCTACACCAGGTTTACACCGTAATGTTAAATTCGAGTATTTTTCAGTATACTATCTCAAATAGAACTACGGTTGAACATAGCCCAGTTATGTAGATAAAAGCACTCGTACTACTCAGGCTGTGCAGTTGCCATTAAGTCATCCAGACACTGTTTTTGATAACCAGATTTCTGATAAAAATCTTGTTATCCTTATCAACACACTGTAACGACCAGATTTTTTAAGGGGGATTTCCTTTATAAATAATAATTATTTCTTCCTATGAATACACTCAAAGAAACGCGCCATCAAACATAAAAGCTTGTTCAAATTTATCCAGGATAAAAATGAATTCTAATCGCAAGGAAAACAAATTGTGTGTGTAGAAGCAAACCAAATTTGTCCGCTCTGTTTCGTTGATGACCATTCGGCCATGCAATGCCCTTGGATGTATTCCAAGTGCCTTGCAGAGAGGTTGTCCAGGGAATCAAATTGTTATTAGAAGCGGAACGGAAAAAGTAGGTACCTTCGATGCCGGTTCGATAATTGTCGTGAAGAAGCTCGGTGGTTAGAAGATGCAATCAAGTCCAAAGATGATAACAACATCAACGTACTGTGCAAAAACTTCAAAGAGAAAGGTATGATTAAGGTTGAACATGAAAAGGGGGCGTCATGCTCGGTCCGGATGTAGGTTTTTTATGAAACTACATCGTTCAAAAGATAAGAACACCTATGGTAAACAATTCGGCAATGTCTGGGTGTAATTTGGTGGAATGGGCCGAGTAATTAAATTTTCGGTTGCTCTTTAATATGACTAAACTTATGTTATGTGTTTATGATGTAATGTTTAATCCTGTGTTTAATTCTGGTCAAATAGTTAGGGATGAAACAGAAGGTGTTAACGATCTTCAGTTTCAGACTAAACCTTGGTTCTTTGCACAGCAATATTACTCGGAGGGGCGAACCGCGGCCGGGATCTATCAAACCAATTAACCAGAGAATCGAAAGGTTGGTTGTACTTGTGGTCGAGGAGGTACGACAAAATTTTGGTGACTTGACTTTGAAAGTGAAGGTGATTTGTCCATTTAGTTAATCTTATTTAATTTCGTGATTAATTGTTGGATTCGGTTACTCATTGTGGGGTTTCTAATAAGATTGCGGGGATCCTAGTGGTAAAATGCCGCAAACGTCCATGGCAGGGTTGTGGAACATCCAGAATATGGGAAGCATATTAGGGTGGGAGCGGTATTAGTTCTGAAGAAAGTGGTAATCTTTTCTCCAACGAAGAAAAACCATTGGATTAATCCCGACTGCGCCAACACATTCAAGTCGTTATTAGACCCGGGCTCGCCAAAAAACAGTGCTGTAACCATCTATCGTGACGATGCCACTGCCTGGAGAACAAGGTTTGGCTTCTTATGGTGTCCCACGTGTCGCCCTGCTTCTTCAGTAGGACATAACCTCCACTCCCAATGGGTGCAATCGAGGCTTCCTAGCATTCCAGGAAAACCACGAGATGCGTTTTGAGCCAATAACCTCTTAGTATCTTCGGTTGTTGGGAGCCTCATGTAACGGTCGTTAAATTCCCAAAGTAGTGCATCCATAAACTTCTTAGCATACATGTATATTGTTGTAGCAGCCATCGCGGTGTAATCGTCTAAGCTATCCGCCGCCACCCCCTTTGCCAGGTGTTTCATGACGGCAAGCATTTTCATATGAGGAGTGTGACCAGGGATGTTACACGCATCTCTTCGCTTTAAAAAATCGGGATCTCTAGCGCAAATTTGAGGCAGTATTCTAAGAAAAACTTCTCGGGGCAAACCATGACGTCCCTTAAAACGCCGAGGTCCAAACTCGCATCAGGGGGTTAAAGTAGTCCCGCATCATCACGGCATCCGCCTCCACACGACATCGGTGTACGGTTCTTCTAGTCAAGACTCGTACTAGGTTCGGGTTGGTGCAAGTCATGCGCCTCCGCAAAATTTGCCGATGCATGACGACAAAATCTCCATGGCTATCATCGTGGTTCCGTTTTCGGAATTATATGTCGCCTCTCTCCGTCGGCGCATATATCTAACGATGTGCGACTCCATTTTTTTCAGCTAAATATCAATTGAAATCATCATGGCAACGGATTTAAAACGGGGTATTGTTTTGTAAGCGGAATTAAGAAAATTAAAAAAAATAACGCACTTATACATGGGATATGAACAACATAAAAAAGGGATAAGACGAGGACCAACATACATGAGGAAAAACTTATTATATCATACAAGAACTAAATAGCAAACATGTACTACGCCCTAGCTAATCAACAGAATTTTATCGGTTTTACTAGAGTAACCCAAAAACCGACTATCTCGGCACAACATCCATATCGGCTCCATCATCACCTCTAGGACCACTACCCCGCACACTACCTCGGCCAACTACCACCCAAGCTAAGCCCTAAAAAATCACTTGAGGTGGGTAAGTCACTAATCACCTAGGGAGGCATGATCCAATAACGGGTTATGCTCTGGAGGGGGGTTACTATCATGATGGTGAGGGACATAATAAGCATTCGAAGGGGAAGGGTCTCCAGCCGGACGCTTGCGACGGTGTTGGGTTTCCGGCAAGGATACTCCAGCGCAATATGTGGTGGGAAATGTATGTTCTTCCTGACTTGAATAGAATTGGCCTTCAGATGTTCCGGAACTGCGATGGGTAGTGGGGGTGTTATAAACCGCTCGACGACGACTCTCATCATATGCCACCTGTCTGCTACTCTGAATCAGCCAGTATGCCTCCCCCGCAAACCTGCGTAACTCTTCCTAAAAAACAAAATAAAGTTTTTTTAAACAATTATGTCTAATAACAATGAAGAAACTACAAATGAAAATGAATATGAGATATAAAATGACTAACCTCCGAGACGTTGACGTCAGAAAAATTGTATGGGTTCTCTCCTTCCATGGGGACTGGAACTAGCTCCTCAAACGAATCTTTGTAGAAGGGCAAGTCCCATTGTAGGTTTGGGAGTTGCCTCATGGACTGTCCGGCTTGGTCGTATGTGTATGTTTGGGATGACATGCTAGGGGGTGGACCTCGGGGCATCAAACTACGGGGTATACCGCCGTGACCAACTCCGATATCATCATGTGTGTCTATGTGAGTTGTTTTGGTCCTAAGGGCCCCCACGCTATGAGTTTTCCAAAATTTGGAATACACTTCTTCAGCGACAGGAAGGAAGTGATCACTAACCTCAACCTCCATACCATCTACTACGTCCTCCAATCTAGGTGGGTTGCATGGGATAACTATCGCACCAAACACCTGCCTCATACACCTCTCGGCCAGATAAACCGAAGCTCTCGCACCATCCTTGTCCTTAAAGACACATCTCCTCTTAGACATCTCTAGTGCGGTTTGGAATGCATCCGTGTGTTGGTGTTCACTATCCCCAAACCAGGGGTCCCAGATAACCGCATCACCCATCCTAATATCTATCTGAGCGCGTGCATCTGACAGAGAGTGTTTGTGAAGATCTTTTTGTCCCTTACTCCTAAGGTTCAATGCATTAAATAGACTTATAGCCGGGTGTGGATCCAGTTCATCATCTCTCAGGTTTTCCTTCAAAACAGGTTGACAATTACGGAAATAAAAATAATACGTAACTCTAAGATCATCGACATGCCACCCATATCCTTCGTTTGCACGAACTCCGAGTCATCCAGTGTTTGTACAGAAACGCCCAAAGTTAGAGTACCCCAATCATAAGACCCAATGACATCCAAATTATCCAACACTATACACCATCGTTTATCTACTCTAACACTACATCTGCAAACAAAAAGAACCAATACACCAGAGCAAGAACATTCTAGTCAGTTCTTCCGCAATGCCAGATTGTCAACATTGTCCCTACTTAGAATGAAATTAGACAAGTGAGAAACTCGCATCGTGCATGCCTTGGAATCATAATCTCCCGTTCTCACATCATGTCGTCTTCTCTGTTCCATAACATCCAACACACCCCGGAAATACCTAGCATCCATAGCTTCTACTTCTTGCGCCGTCATTGTTTCCTTTGGTAATTCTGGTATTGGCTTACCTCCTCCAATTGGAATACCAGTCAGACGATAGAAATCTAGAGGAGTCAAACCTATTTCGAACTCTTTGAAGTGAAAAGTTCTAGTCTTCTTCCACCACCTCTCACATATAGCTTCGGTTAATCCTTTATCCCCATACTTAAAATGAAATTGGAATATAGACTCTAAACCACAACATTGAAGAATTAATAATGCACGGGGGTTGTTTCTAACCACTATCTTATAAAATTTATTAAGGTTGGTCCAAGTGCTCCTAAATGTTCCGTCGCGCTTATCTACTAAGTTGTCGGCCTTATGTTGTATCTCGCCGTCACCTTGAGATAGTTGGGATAACTTCTCATACCTAGACCAATCGATATCCTCCATAATCTAAAAGGGAAAAGACCGAGGGAAGCACAATCAACATGTGAATAACAAATATCAAACGCCTATGTTAATCTATGCACAATCAACATATGAATTCACACGTTCACATATCGATCACATGGAGGGATGCACATTGCTCAAATGAAAATCTTAGTCAAAGTGATACTAACAACATCAATTACACCACTTGAATCTTCTAAACATCAACTCAAAAGAATACATGACTTAATCCTAAAAACACATTGCAAAATGATATAAACCACAAAATCAATTTCCAACAAAATCATATAAACAACAAAATCATATAAACAACAAATTCATATTAACAACATCATATTAACAACATCGGTTTGCCCACAAAATCATAACAACATCAAATTCATATTAACTACATCATATTAACAACATCAATTTCCATCAAATTCATATTAACTACATCATATCAAAATCATATTAACCAAAATCATAACAACATCAATTTAACCCATATAATAAAAATCATAACAACATCAATTTAACCCATATAATCAAAATCATAACAACATCAATTTAACCCATATAACCATCAAAAACATAACAACGTCAATTTAACCCATATAATCAATTTTACCCAAAATCATATTAACAAAAACCATATAATCAATTTCACCCAAAATCACCTAAATTAACCCCAAATAACATAAACCCTAATTCCACATTTTAATTTTTTGAAATTAAATCAACAATCATCCTACTGATCAATCAACATATTCAACATGATTTATTAATTAGCTTCTAAATCACACCATTAAAACATAAATCAAAAACAAAAAAATCAAATGAATCAATCAAAAAAAAAAAAAAATTTACCTACCTTGTGTGGAAATGCTTATCAAATCGCTCCAAAACACCACCAACAGTTTCCCCTCCTCTTCTACAACATACCCTTGCTAGAGCCTGACCACTTCCTCACAAAATCGCCTTAAAAAATGGGTGAAATCGGGTTTCGGGGTTTTATTTTGAAGAACCAAAGAGAAAAATGAAGAACGAGATGCGGGGAAGGGGCGAGTCTGGATGTTTTGGTGTTTAAATGAAACGCAGAGTTTCTAACTGCGTATTGACCGATCAACAAGGTCAATGCCAGTTAGAAACTGCGCTTTGATTTACCCAATGAAACTTGATTTCTAGCTGCGTGCCACGCAGTTCAAACTGCGTATTAGCTACGAAACTTGGATCCCCGTTACGCCTAGGCGAGCTGGTTGGGTGACGTGGATCCAAGTTTCTGCTTGAATCTTGGACCACGATTGGGGCTAGCCTTAGCACAAGGAAAGTAGATTCAAGCCTCTAGTCCATGACACATCCATGACCTTCGTGATGTCAGTTTTAATTAAACCCCTATAAGCACATACTGTATACCAAATGATAAGCATACCTTGAGGACCCAAAGTTTTACCTGACCTAATTTTGATGGCGTCATCATTGTTAGAGATTGTTGGGAAAGGAATCCCATACAGCTAGGTCTATTATCGAATTAAGAAACATTGATAATAGCTAGATCCTACTGACTCCTTCTTGATAAAAGGTGTATCTCTTGTTATAACCCCATTGATCTTTAGTTGAGAAAGATCGTAAAGCGATGGATGTCGAACAAGTTTATCAAACACTTAATCGATACGATCTAGTAATTCAATAGAAAATTAATATTGAAAATATACGTTTTAAATAAATTAATTTCCATTTACTGTTCTCTTAAAAATTAATTTTAGGGGGATTTTGTGTTCCCCCTCAAAATAATACTCCCTCCGTCTTTAATTAGATGAGCTACTTGTAGTTTGCACAAATTTTAAGGCAATGAGGAAAGTGGAGTATATTTAAGTATTTTTTACAATTATACTCTTATGGACAATAATTAGTAAAATTTAGAAACGATTTATCTCTTAAACTATACCATGGTTTTTTATAAACATTATACCGTTGAAAAGCATTTTAAAACACCTACGCAACGAATATAAACATGACTATCAAATTATACATATTTCTTATAGAAAAAATAATCAATTAAAAGGGTAGTTTTAAAAATATCCCCTTGGTTAGTGAAATAGCTCATCTATTTGTGGACAAAACTAAAAACCAAATAGCTCATCTAATTAGGGACAGAGGGACAGCGACGGATCCAGGAATTTGTGTTGAGGTGGGCTATTTTTCATTCGTTTCAACCGCAATAAAAATAAATACAGTAAAATATCTAAAGAGTATAAGTTGGGCAACGTTATCTTTTAGAGCACAAAACTTTTTGAATCAAATTTATTTACCATAGAGTATATTTACAATTGCGTTATGCTATGTATGAGATACACAAACAACTTTGATTTGATAATGCGGGCGGAGGCCGCCAAATTTTTTGGGGTTCTGTAAATTATTTTTTGGTTTCCACAAATAAGATATTACTTATCAATGTGTCAAATATTTTAAATTTATGCTTCTTCTATATTCTCTCTTTGGTTTGCAAAATAATTACTAAATCAAAAAAAAATTAAATTTGTGCTTATAATCATGATAAGATATGGCATTTTTTCTGTCTATCCTGTAAGTAACATTTTAAGTGTTACATTTATAATTTATCATATTTGTCCCCGTAAGGATACACAACATTTTAAGATTTTGAATCACATACAAGCAAGATATTTAATTCTTTGGATGCATGCATATAAACGTGTCCTCACCCTCGTTGCATATATTTTGGGGGGTGCTGCAGCCTAGGTAAGCCACCCCCACATCCGTCACTGCGGAGGGAGTAGCTATTTTGCATTACCCCTTTTTAAATTGATAATTGGTGAATCCCTCTTTCCGTCATAACTGCTGCGAAAAATTAGTGAACTGTACACGTGCAATACACGTGTGTATTAAACAAATAATTATTCTAAAAACCTAAAAACACGCTTTAGCATAAAATGAAAATTAGACACATGTCGTGAGACAAGAGATTTAATCTTACGGCCGCAAACAGAGGACATGAACGAACAGCCATAAATCATCTCTGGTTTAATGTAATTTTGAACGATTACAATACCCTAAATTTGTCTCTCTCTCAACAAATCTCACCTTCCTTCTCGAGCAGAACCATATGTCCACCACTAAAAGAACTTCTAAGATCACATAAACCAAAATAACCCCCGAATCCATGAAAACAATTAATTAGGTGTTTAATTTAAGCTCAATCTGAGAATTACCAAATGTGTCAAATCATTGATTAGGGTATACAATATATGAAATTGCAACTGTACCCATCTTCTCACAATTTCCCATCAATATGAGTAATTCCAGATCCATTTGCCACCAGTAAAAGCTTCGATAGAACTCCAATCTGATTTACATCACCTATGGATTGACTAATGAAGTTAAATTTACAGTTTTCATTTACTAAAATAATTGAATTTAATTTACAACAACTGCTTTCTGAATACGAAATGGAGATTATTGCTAAAAAAAGGTACTAAGGTAGAATGTGTGTGCTGAACATGGAGATCTCTTTCTATTTTTGATAACGTGGATGGTTTTATTTTATAATAAAATAAAATTTATTTTGGTCTCTTTATAAGTAATTATTTGTTTATTCGACACACGTATACATCATGTGTACATTTAACTGGTAGTCAGGCAGTTATGACGGAAAGGGGGTTTCACCAATTATTAATTTTAAAAGGGGTAATGCAAAATAGCTATTTATTTTGAGGGGAAACACAAAATCCCCTTATTTTAATAGTCTTAATAATGTTTGATGTTTTCCATGAAAAGAGATTTTCTTGTGGGGAAAAATATCGTTTGGTCTTTTTAGGTGGGCCCATGCAGTTTAGTCATTTGGGAAAAAGCCTTTCTTGTTTTGGTCCATAATTATTTAAAAATATTAGATGGACCAAAGTACCCTTCCGTGTTAATTTCAACTTATTTTTCTCGTAGCGTTCATTCATCAAAATGAACTCATGTTAATTTCTACTTAATTTTTTGAAATCACCTTTTATCAGGAGTTCATTCCAGAAATGAACTCCTGATAAAAACCTATATGAAGCCGGAGTTCATTCCAGAAATGAACTCCTCATAAACCTATATAAACCAGAGTTCATTCCAGAAATGAACTCCTCGTAAAAACCTATATAAACAGAGTTCATTCCAGAAATGAACTCCTCGTAAAAACCTATATAAACCAGAGTTCATTCCAGAAATGAACTCCTCATAAAAACCTATATAAACCAGAGTTCATTCCAGAAAATGAACTCCTGATAAAAACCTAAAAAAACAGAGTTCATTCTAGAAATGAACTCCTGATAAAAACCTAAAAAATCAGATTTCATTCCAGAAATGAACTTTTGATAAAAACCTAAAAAAAACAGAGTTCATTCCATAAATGAACTCCTGATAAAAACCTAAAAAACAGAGTTCGTTCCAGAAATGAACTCCTGATAAAAACCTAAAATAAAAGAAAAATGAACAACATCATCATCCTCATCTTCTTCGACGTCTTTAACAGCAGCAGCAACATCGTCTTCTTCAAAAACACCAGCAACAGCATCATCTTCCATCGTCTTCATCAAACATATCAGGTTCATCTTCGTTATCGTCGTCGTCTTCATCAAACAGTTCGTCATCGTCGTCTTCATCAAACAGATCGGGTTCATCGTCGTCTTCAACATCTTAAACAGATGCGCGGAGATCAAAAATCTTCAAGAAAACTCGTTTAAATCTTCAAGAAGAATAGCAGCGACTCTAAGATGAACTTCAATAGCACCGCAGATTAAAAACCTAGAAATCTTCAAGAAAAACTGGTTTACATCGTTTCTTGTTTCATCTCTGCAAATTAAAACCCTAGAAAATCTTAATCTTTTCTATGCAGCAGAAAAGAAAAAAAAAGAGAGAGAGAGAAAAGTAGATCTGGGAAAGAAAAGAAAGATGAGAGAGAATGAATCTAAAAATGATTTCATCTCTCTTGATAATTGAGTATATATGCCTAGGGTGACGTCATGGATGATGTAATGGTCCCAAAAGGGTATTTCTGCCACTACATGATGACATTTACATCATCCATGACGTCACTCTAGGACCAAACCATTATTTCTAGGACCAAACTATAAATTATATTTTCAAAAAGGACCAAACAGATAGTTGACTGAGTCAACTGAACCAAACTCATCCTAATATATTATTTCTAGGACCTATTTGGTATTTCCTACTTTAATGACGTTAATTTTCTATTAAATTCCTTTGAGATCTTTGACTATAGGATCATTGTTTGGTTGGAAAACAAAGCGATAATTTTATTTTATGTTATGCGTTTTTTTAATCTACATGAAAACACTTGAACCTTTGTCTAAACAGGGACAGGGGAGTATGGATTTAATCAATAAAAATACTTGATGTTGTTCTTAAATAACTTTTACCTGGCCGGTTTGGAGCCTATAGAATCTACTTGGGCCTATCAAAATTTTACTCCTAAGTAAAAGGATGCTAGGGGTGTCTAAAGTGTTTGAATATACTAACCTTAATAATTCTAGTTATCCAAAACAAACACAAATTCAAAATCATTTCTACTAATCCTTCACAAGGAAAAAAAAAAAAAAATCATTGTCCATTAAAATTAAAAACTAAAACCGAACCCCAAGTAACAATAATAAAAAAAAATAAAATAATAATAATAAAAAAATAACAATTTTAAAAAATATATTTTAAGGTTTTTCAAAAAATATGTTCGGCGACACACAATTCGAGATATTGAGTCAAATCCCTTGAACTCGTTCCTTTTAAGAAAGATTCATCAATAAGTGAACTTGAAAAACGGGTAGCTAGCTCAGCTGGTCATTCTCGTTCCTCAACAATTTCATGCCCCGATGGCGCAATACTGCAAAATTTGATATGGAAGGTAGAGTTAGCTAGCCCCCCACCCCCTCTCCGCTTCGACTCCTTTGGCTAGTTCCGCATAAGGCTCGCTAGTAGGCTAGAACGACAACCTGTTCAACTAATGTAGTAGAACTATAAATCTCTGAAATTTCCTCATCAAATTTTTCAGAAAATCAACCATAATCGATTTATGTATGCGTTATAACGTATACAAATTTTAACCAGAACCGGTCGATATTCTTTCCCATATAGACCGATTCTGGTTATCTAGGAATAGAGAATACCCATTTTTTTTTTGTTAATTTGAAGCTACACTCAGTGGAGTATGATTGAATAAGAATGAAAATTTTATACCCAAATTGAAAATGAGTAAGATTTATAATCAAACTGAAAATGAGTATGACTTCATATCGATTCATTCTCAAATAGAGCATGATTCATACTCATTCCTTATCTCAGCATGGATTTAAATTGTGTTTTATACCTCTAATTTTTAGTTTTTTATTTTGCTAGAATCAGTTCATGTAAATATCTACATAAACCAATTCTTAGTAGAAAAAATGCCGTATACTTTTTTAACTGGACTTGGATTACATGAGCACTTATATATATAAACCGATTCTTTTGTGCAATTTTTGGAATCGGCCTGCAAAGTAGTATCGTGCTTACCGATTCCTACAATCGGGCTATTTAGTAAGTAATATGCACTAATTCATGGTGTTCTTAGTGAATTAAAACATCAATCTAGAATCGGTTTACGAGTGCATGAACATCTACTGATTTTGGGTTAATTTTTGTCAAAAACATCCAAAAAAAAATTCAAGTTTTGATGATGATTTAACATTAGTTGATTTCAGGGTCAACTTAATTAACATTTATTGATCACCCAAATTAATACTAATGAATCGTGGGATAAATTAACCACTAAGAAAAATAGTTGGCTAAGAAAATTTTCATTTTACTTCAGAATGTCTTATTTTATCACATAGTGATAGGTTCTAAATGGATTTTATATGCCGCAAACTGGCCTGGTAAAATAAAACTCTTTGCCAAAATATTAAAAAACTAAAAATGTGCGCAAAACCAATTAAAAAAAAAAATTGTCGTCAACATGCTACATTTTGCTCATTCAAAGCCTTTCGTGAAAGTACACTTGCGTGCATATATAAAATGCAGCCATAGCTAATGCCTAGCCGGTACTTTTTCTTTTTCTTTTCATTTTTGTTTTTGGTCGAGTCTATGCCACTACTTCAAACCCTACATATACATATATTAGCGGCTATTAGCTCCTTAGTAGGAACTAAAGTGATGTAAAGAAGTCTGTTGTATATAATATTATTCAAGAGATGAAGAGAATGATGTTGTTTAGCACTAACCTTTTTTTTTTTTTTTTTGTTTATCGAAGGTAGGAATAAGTGTGAACTTTTCTTCCATCATCCGAGTGATGATCAACAAATTTTCAAACCTCCTTTGGTATATATATGGCTGCCTTTCACGTCTTCCATCTGGAACTCGTCATACACGTATACCGTGTGGGATTTTAGCATGCATGCCGTATAGGGCAGGTCTTCCTTGTTAGTTTGAGATCATGAAGCAATATTTGTGTGAGCAGATACCTGAACTAGATTGCGTTCAGGTTCAGGACTTCATTTGCATCCCCGCAATGTGCATACTACTTATAAGTACAGTGCGAAATGTGGACGGACGTACGAATCAGCAGCTTTTGTTATTTTTCTTCTTCTTTTTATTTGTAATTGAAACACCTATATATAGCTAACAAGTAATAGAGGTAGTAGAAAATCATATAGCCGTAGTAGAAAGTCATGGCAGCTTCTAACACCACAAGATTGGCCCTTCTCTTACTCATTTTCACTACTATGTTTTCCTTTTATCTAGGAAGTAGCCTCATGCCAGAATCCTCAGCTTCAGAGGCTGCAAGTGCGATTCTTGGAGATCGAAAGATAAAGATTGGTCCATGCATAAAGTGTTGGAGCGATCATTCTAATCTGGCTAGGGATTGTTGGTGTTGTCAGACTAAACCCTCCGATGATGGATGTTGGACATTCAAGTCGGACTGCCTTGATGAATGCAAATGGAATTAATAGATCATTTAACGCAAACTATGACTAGAAGAGCCAAGTTTATTAAAGTTTACTGCCTCTTGTCACTTATATAAAGGCGGAGCTCGGAAAATCTCTTCAAATAAGAAATTATCTTGGAATCCCAAATATATGTTATTATTTTATTCATGTATAAGAAGATACGGTGGAAACGTTCCAAGGAAGGCCAACACTCTTAACCAAGATTGAGAGTGGGGGCATTACCTATTTCAGATTCAAATAATTTTATTTTAGGGCTTGCATGCCCAATTTCTCTCTAGCTTTTACCAGGGCTTTGCCCTATTTCTTACTCTTGTATTATTCGCTTTAGCTATCAATATATTATTATGACTTAGCTAAAAAAAAATATTCATGTATAAGAAATAAGGATATATATTGAAACAACCATCTTGTAATCGGAATTTTGTCTATTTAATGAAACTACAAAAATTTAAAACTGCGCCTTTATACGGGGAATGGCGAGAGGGTACAAGTTGTAAGTTGTATTGGCAAAGATCCAATCTCGCATCAAAGGTGTTTCAGGCCAATTGGGTGGATGGCCTAGAACAAAGTAGCGCCACTATGGCGCATTATGCAGGTCATTGGCCTATGGCTAATATCGCAACAGGCCAGAGCAGGCTGACCTTAGTAATGTACAACCATTATGGCCAGACAAATACAACCATCACGGCCCTTCACTGAAACTGGCTCAGGAAATGTTCAGTCATCATGGCCAGACATTAGATCTGGCTTGTGAGCCAGATTTGAATATACAACCATCACGACCGTACATTGTTGTCGGCCTGGGTAGTAATGTGCAGCCATCACGGCCTTGAGACTTGATGAATGGTTTTTGCTCCCCTAATTTAAGTTGTAAAAATGTATTTAAAACATTTATAGGGAGAGGTAGTTGGTTGAAGGTGGATTTGCGGACCATGCACCAAGTAAGCTTCGTAGCTTAGTTAAGCAGTATAAATGATGCGTATGCCTCATTTATAGTTGTGTAGCCTTGCCAATGGGTTATAGTGATGCCTAAGCATCACTATGCCATGTCGCGGACTAAATATGCATCACTTGGATGTATTTTGATGGAACGGCCTACACGGACTAGGGCCATTACCATTATTGTTTGGCAACGGCCTTGCAAACGAGTTGGCTTAAGCTTTTGTACCTTCAAGGATGAACTACGGTCAGTACTTGATCCCTTTCGAGTAGGGAAGGTTACACCATTGCCGGTCCAGCACTTTGTCGCTCATATCGTCTAAATGCGAGATGATTGCGGCATACAGGCCTCTCATATCATATGGCTCGGTAGATCGACGCAAGAGATGATTGTGGCCAAACTTGATGAGGCAAGTTGCATTTCATTCCTTGGATGCTCATACTTCCTATCAAGGCGTTCAACTTAGGCATGTATCAATGGCGCATTGGGCATGGCATGAAAAGTAATCTACATACAACAATATGCAAGTTAGCAGAGCTTGCATAAGCCTAAGGAAGGTACGACATGATCCTGATTGATACACCCTTGGCACGAGCAAGACAAGTGCATGCAATAAGCAATGCCTAAGCTAAGTAAAGAGTTGGAAATAGGCCGAAATGGCCTATGCGTGAGTCCAAGGCATGCCTTATGCCTGGACAAGACTCGGAAGCCTTTAATGCATGTATAGGTGCATCGGCCGTAGCCTCGAGGCTTTAAACCCTTCGCAAAACAAGAGTAACTTGGAACGGTATGGGATCTAAGTTGGTCGCATCATGCTCCACGAGCATGCTTGCAAGGGAAAATGAACGTGCATTTTCCTATTGATATGGCCCGGTTATAAGTAGCATCATCATGGTGCATCGGGAAGATATGGCCTGCGCGCCCTGGCGAAATTTTCCGCTCCATCACACATCTACTTATTAGTAACTTATTATGTAGAGTTGAGCGAGTCTCAGGTGAGAATGAAGGTTGACAAGATTCCTAAAACGGGTACCGATTTACATGGGGTATACCTAATTCCATATATGACAAAATATCTTATAGTTTTGAAATGGTACACCCTCGAGCCTTTTGGCAGCAATCAAGGTTAAGACCAAGTGGACTTCAGAATTCGATGTATTTGAGAAACAAGAGTACTAGGTGTAACTTGGAAGTGGCATCCTAAATATCAATACAAATTTTAGAATAGTGTGTTTAGTCGAGATACTCAGATGCTAAGAGCAGAAGTATTTTACTTTTTCTAGAGTAAAAATCAATTACAGAAGTCAAAAGTATAAAAAATAATATTTCACAACAAATTAACTTGTTCTTTTTGGCCGTTTTCAGATTTTATTTCAAATTTGGGACATTATCTTTAGCTTTTCTATTTTTAGAAATTGATAAGTTACTTGAGTATCTATACACCTGTAAGTCTTTAGATTTCTCATTTTTTAATGTTAAGGGCTTTTCCAATGGTGAATGTGAATATTTCATGCGTGGCATCACTTCTAAGACATCCTTTGAGCATAAAATCCTAAATATTAGGAAAAATAAAGTTTTATCTCCAACCTATAAAGTTTTCTGTTATTTGTTTACTTATTTGTAGACATATAATTGGTTAAAATTAGAAATTTTTTATAATATTTAAATAGGAATTACAGAGTTTTTAGCTGGTAACCTAGCAAGAAATGTGGGCACCAACCCCTTTTTGAATAACGACACCTAATCTGTGAAAATCTTTTGGTTAAAATCTTTTCCATTTTTATTTTTCAATGACTTTTGTTAGTAAAACTGTGAGTAGGATGGGAAGACATCCTCTAAGTGAATGTCTAAAACTAGAGGTTCACCTAGATGATGTCTAAATTTTTTTTTGCCACATCATCTTCACATCAATGGGTTGGAAATGATTTTTCATAAATATTGTTGTGAATCCTACGTGGATTAGAACGTTTTCCTTCACACACATTCCATTGGAGAGACTCTAAGCTTCTATATCCCGGTTATTCTCGTTCTTCAAGTGTATTCTGATTGTTTTCTCTAATCCCAAATTTCTTTTTCCCGTATTTTTTTTTTTTTTTTTTACCGTAAAGCGTTTTGCTTTTATAAAGTTCATACAGGCGCCCGGCGCGAAACAAACTCGAAGCAAACCTTAACCAGCCGTAAAATTAATAGTGACTGATTTTGTTGTTGTGACGTGCAATCAATGGCAACAACAGGTAGTCTAGGATTAGCGGCCTGTATTTGGGCACCACCTGAATTTGCTTCTAGCCCCACCACTATCTATGCTGCTGGCATTATCAATCTCTTTCTACTAGGCCTTGTTGGGACCTCTATAATTCTTGATCACAAATCATCATACCATGTGTATGATTCTTACTGTTTCATAAATGATTCGAAAATGATTTACAGACAGCTCTTTCACAGACAGCAGAATATATCGATTGGCGAGACCCACCTTGTAGGCGTGCAAGGGTACTTCATGACCCAGTTCATGAATATATCGAATAGCATCCAAATAAGCGTTTCATGATCACCGAGTGATTATCAACAAATTTTCAAACCTCCTTTGGTACATTTGGCTGCCTTTCACGTCTTCCATCTTCAACTCGTCATACACGTATATCGTGTGGGATTTTTAGCATGCATGCCTTATAGGGCAGGTCTTCCTTGTTAGTTTGAGATCATGGAGCAATATTTGTGTGAGCAGATACCTGAACTAGATTGCGTTCAGATCAGGACTTCTTGAGCATACTATTTAAGTACAGTGCAAAATGTGGATGGACGTACGAATCAGCAGCTTTTGTTACTTTCCTTCGTCTATTTCTTCTTTTGTTTCTTTATCTTTACTTGTGGACTCCGAATGTTCTCCCTCGGGATCGTTCGGATCATACAGTTTATCTCCGTTAACCATTGTTCACAAACAACCAAATATAGATAAAAAACTAAACCTTGAGATTAAATTACCTCAAACAACTTCAGAAAAATACCACCGCTTCAATATTATGAATACCAAAAAATCCAGAAGCGTTTATAAGAAGTAAGTCCAACATATATCGTGTGGAATTTTAGCATGCATGCCTTATAGGGCAGGTCTTCCTTCTTGTTAGTTTGAGATCATGAAGCAATATTTGTGTGAGCAGATACCTGAACTAGATTGCGTTCAGGTTCAGGACTTCTTGCGCATACTACGTGCAAAATGTGGATGGACGTACGAATCAGCAGCTTTTGTTATTTTCCTTCGTCTTTATAAACAAGTAAGCGGTAGTAGAAAGTCATGGTAGCTTCTAGCACCACAAGATTGGTTCTTCTCTTACTCATTTTCACTACTATGTTTTCTCTTCATCTGGGAAACATTGTCATGCCAGAATCCTCAGCTCCAGAGGGTGCAAGCGCGATTCTTGGAGATCGAAAGATAAAGATTAGTCCATGCATAAAGTGTCGTTGGGTCAAAAAAGTTATCCAGGCTGGGGATTGTTGGTGTTGTCAGACCGATCCCGTCGTTTTATGTTGGATATTCAAGGAGGCCTGCCTTGATAATTGCAAATGGAACTAATAGATCATTCAGTCCAATGGATATTTTAAACACAGAATAATTTATTTGATACTTTTGGTTCCTTAATTAATTAGGATTTCTTTTATTTTAGAGAAAAACATCTTGAGAATAGTTTCACATAATACAGAAAGTCTATGCTGCAATTGATAAGACTTGCATAATCCTAACCTTGTAACCTTGACACTTAATGATCAAGTGCTTGTTCTCTTGTTTTTGTTGGGTGTAATAATCAAAACTCTGGGATAAAACACCCTACTACACCTACTACTAGCATATGTAGTAGATGCTCAATTTGAGCTTGGAAACTCTCGGGATAAAATACCCTACTACACCTACTACTAGCATATGTAGTAGATGCTCAATTTGAGTTTGGAAACTCTGAAAAGAAAAAACCTTAAGGAAAATCGCGAACGTTAAAGAAATCCCTATAAAATATTTTCCCTTGGGGGTCTCTCTAAAAAATAGAGAATCCCCTTTCCCATTAATTTTACAAAAGTAGTGAATTTCGTTATATAATGGCATAATACAACTTAAAAAGATGAACTCCCCGATGTGGGACTAAAAAGCTTATATAGTCTCTTAAAACAACTAAAAAGTGGAAACTCCACGGTGTGGGACTAATAAGTTTTTCATTCACAAAAGAAAACAATAAATTATAATTTTTATTAAAACTTTAAAAATCATATTTTATTAATCGTTTTCCAACAATCCCCCACATGAATAAAAAATCAATAAAACACGAAAACACAGATAGATCTTGATAAATCAACAACCCAATCTCACGACTCGAACTGACTGAACAAACAGACAGATCGTGCATGTTGAAGTCATACTAGTCATTCCAACGTCATCTCCCTCACACAACAGTGTGTTGACCCCAGGGTCATACTATGGAATATGGATTGCAAAAATCATATAGTATAGAAAGCTTTCATCTTTAGTTCCTCACAAGTGAGACTAAAGGTTCCTTTCACCAAAGTGAAAAAGCATGAACTAGTGAACCCTTAGTAACCTTTAGGTCCTAAGTTCCAGTAATACCAAAACCATCAAAACGAAAATCACATAAAAAGCGCAGGAAATACCATTTTAGGCAGAGGTGTCCATGAGGTCTTAAACCTTTGCTTAGTGGGATATTACCGGAATTACTTGCTAGAGACATTGAACTATGTCTTGAACTGCTAGCGTTTGATGTAATTCGCGATAACGACCACGGATGATATCTCCAAGGTTGCTTCCAAGCTCGTGTCGTTTTGTCTAATTTGGCCCTGGACATATCATGTTTGTCAGAATGCTCTAGAGAATCAAAGCTCGTATTCTCATAGGAAGCGGCCCCACTTCCTCATTCAGATAGGTAAGTTTCCATAAAGAGTGTTACTACTACACCCCACTTCAATCTTAAATTGAAACTATAGAACTCATTAAGACTTCTTAAAAGTCATCCTTCACATGCAGTCACACTATCACGTCTAATGAAATTCTCTAATAGTGTTTACCTTTACCCACCACAAATTAGTTTTCTCATTCGAAACCTTTATCTTGGGATCTCCAGTCAGCAAGGCTGAGTATCCTTCATGGCAAGTTTAATTAATGAGATTAAGCCCCATCCCCCTCGATGCATTTTTAACTATCTCTTTGTACAAACCTTTCGTCAAAGGTTGTGCGATATTATCCTTGGACTTTATCCAATCAAAGGAAATAACGCCAATTGAGATTAGTTATTTTCAGCTTTAGCTATTATAGCTTGGCTAACACAATGTATAAATATAGCTGGCACAGGCCTATGCCATAGAGAAATGTCTTCTAAAAAGCATCTTAGGAACTCGGCCCCCTCTCATGCTTTATCTAACGTAATACTCTCAGATTCCATAATGAATTGAGCAATATAAGTATGTTTGGAAATCTTCCAAAAATGAACCCTCCTGCTAGAGTGAAAACGTATCCACTCGTAGACTTAGACTCCTCTGAGTCAACTATCCAGTTTGCATCACAAAGTCCCTCAAGGACAATAAGATACCTTTCATAAATCAAACAAAAGGTAATATAGTATTTTAGGTACCATAATACTCTACTAAGAGCAACTGCAGTGGTTTGAGTATAACCAAAGACCAAAGAGGGGAAAAAAGACTAAATTTGGGTTTAGTCCGTTGAGTGACGCATTGGGAGGAAGACTAAATTTTGGTGGAGCGTAAACTATACCAACGCTTTGGTGTGGGGCGTGAAGTATACGTTCGCCTCGATGTGGGGCGGAGGGTATACGTTCGCCGGGGTGCCGAAAATATAAAAAAAAAAAAAAAAAAAAACAATATAATGGGCGTTGGTATAATGCACGCCCATATAAACTTTGTAAATTTTTGAGTGGGGCGGAGGTATAAACCACGCCCCACAATAAATTGAAAATATATATATATATATGGGGCGGGGTATAAACCACGCCTGCCGTGGGGCGTAGACTTTACGTCCGCCTGGTGTGGGGCGAATACTATATCAACGCCTGGTGTGGGGCGAACACTATATCAACGCTCGACTAAAATTTGGGTTTGGTCTTGGTCGCCGACCAAATTTAGTCTGGAAATTTGGTATAGTCTGGTATTTGATCTTTAGTCCGTCCCACTACGTCTCTATCTCTTCCCAAATTTTTGGTCTTGGTCGCCCACTGCGGTTGCTCTAAGTGCATTCAAATGCTCTTGCTCTGGACTACAAGTATATCTACTTAACTTACTCACAATATAGGCAATGTCTGGACTCTTACAGTTCATTAAATTCATCAGACATCCTATAACTCTTGAGTATTCAAGTTAAGATACTCCGTTACCCTTATTTTTCTCGAGTCTACAAGAAGAATCGAATGGAGTACACGTAGACTTACAATCAGACTGATTGTATCTCTTAAGCACAAATTCAACATAATGAGAATGATTAAGACTCCCTAAGATTACATCGAAAGGGCCTACGTCTTTCAATTCAACGTTCTCATTCAGTGCATGTTTTTAGTGGAATTAATCACATCTATGTTTGTATCAATTATAAGCATATCATCAACATACAAGCATACAATCACACAGGCATCCTTAACAAGTTACTTGTAAATATACTTGTCAGATTCATTAACTTAAATCCACTACACATGATCAAATTTTCCATGTCACTGTTTACGTGCTTATTTGAAAACCATACAAAGATTTGTTTAATTTAAAAACTTTTTCTTCATAACCTTTCACTACAAAGTCCTCAGGTTGGTCTATGTAAATTTCTTTATCTAATTCACGGTTTTAGAAAAGTTGTCTTAACATCCATCTGATGTATCTCCAAGTTGTTTATGGAAGCAATATCAATTAGCATCTCAACAGAAGTAATTCTCGTCACAAGTGAATAAGAATCAAGGAAATCTACACCTTCTTTTAGTTTATAGCCTTTAGTTACCAACTTAGCCTAATATATTTCCACATTTCCATCTACCTAACGTTTCCTCTTAAAAACCCATTTACATCTCATGGTCAAGTCTGGTTCCGACGGACTGAGTCCATTTCACTAAATGAAGCTTCTTACCAGAATGGAGTTTCAGCAGATGTCAAGGATTCTTTACAAGTCTAGGCTCAGAATAAGCTAGGTATGTTATGAAGTCGGCTTCATAAGAAGTCTCAAGTCTAATTGTTTTACTTCTCTTAGGCTCAACCTCAGCTTCATCTTCCTTTAGGATAAGTTCTAACTATTTGAAAAATAAATCTAGGGGATCAACATCACATCTCTAATGAGGTACATGATTAAGAATAAACATGTTCAAAGAACTCAACATCCCTAGATTCCGTAATAATATTCACACCAAAGTCAGAAAAAATCAGAACACACAACCAAAAATCTATATGTAGAAGTATACTCAGCATACCCTATATGAAGACACAATCAACATTTTTGGTTTCTATCTAGTTCTTTTAGGAAGAGGAATGGAAATCTTAGTTAAACACCCCCACACTTTGACGTATGCATAAGAAGGTTGTCTATCTTTCCATAAACATATGGAGTTTTATCTAATCCTTTAAAGGCTACTCTATTCAGTATATAACAAAATTAGAGGACCCCCCCCCCCCAAGTTGGCGGTTAATCTTTGGGTATGTACCCTACGCTAGCCAGTTTATGCATTGACTTATTAGTTTACGGTTCCAAGTCTACTATGCAAAACATTCAAAGACACACAAAAGAAAGCACAAGAATCAACTATGTTCACTTTATAAGATTTTCCTTTAAGCTTATATAGACCCTAAGTCTTATAACCGTTGCTTAAAAAATCACTGCCCTTAGTTACGACAAGTTTTCCAGATTCAATTAATATCTTAATTATTTTACCATCTACAACAGAACAAGATACAAGATTCTTGCATATGTCCGGAACATGAAAACTTCATTCAATGTGAGAACATTACAGATATGAGCATCTGCATGACCTTTCCCTTTTATGAAACCTCTGTCGCAGATGAGTTACTCATATAGAGCTTCTCGACATCCCTTATCCTCTGATAAGAGGTGAACAGGTCTTTGTTTCAACAAACATACTTAGTGGAGCCCACCCACCTGTCTCTCACATTAGTTATTAAAATAACTTCCGACATCATGCCACTGAACTCGTTCTATTTTGTTTCAACTAAATTAGCATTGACTTCTACTTATTAAGGTTTTTACGTTGTCTACAATTTACTGTTGTATGGCAGGAATTTACAAACATAAAAAATCGCCCTTAATTAAAGTAATGCTAGATTCAGGTTTAGGAAACATACCTTTCTTATGAAGACTACGATTAGAGTTGCTCCCTATTTTCTCACCTTCCAGCTTTGGAAGATTTATTTTCAGCCACATGCGCCTATCAGCCATGTCCCTTGCAGATGACACCTTTATTCACAAACCACAATTCCGAATCGGAATGTAAAATATGAGTTTTGACGATAACAAGTAGATATACAAACTTCGTTTGAATCACCATTTCAAAAAACTCATGGTTACCCCATAAAAACTAATATAGTCAACAACAAATTTCTGCTCGTCAGAATTTTTCAGAAACGTTTCTCTGTTTTGTAAAATATCAAAAAAATACTTTTACAACTCCAAAAATCCTGAATTTTGAAGATAACAAGTAGATAAAAAAAATACTTTTTTATCAGAATGTCTACTACATTATGCCAAAAGGGGTCATCGAAATTCCTTCTAGGTTAAGAGATAATCTCGAAACTCTACAGCTGACCAAAAATTCGTTTTTGTTTTTCACTCCACAATTAACATTCATGATTCACAAACCAACCAACCATTTTCGATTATTACAAATTTTAATGTCTTAAGATTGTTGGGTGCAATAATCAAAATAAGTAAAAATCAAATAAGTAATTGATACTTATATCTCCAGGATAAAACACCCTACTACACTAACTACTAGCATATGTAGTAGATACTCAACTTGAGCTTTGCAACTCTGAAAAAAACCCTTAAGGAAAATCGCAAACGTTAAAGAAATCCCTATAAAATATTTTCCCTTGGGGGTCTCTCTAAAAAATAGAGAATCCCCTTTCCCATTAATTTTACAAAAGTAGTGAATTTCTTTATATAATGGCATAATACAAGAATTTCTAATTAGGGGATAGAAAAACTAATTGGGGGATATGTGCCGGCATAGTTTTCAATGAAAACCGGCATGGTGGATGGACTACCGGCATTGAAAAACCGTGCCGGCAGCTATAGTAAAATATCCTCCAATTAGTTTTTCTATCCCCCAATTAATCATTCTAATACAACTTAAAAGGATGAACTCCCCGATGTGGGACTAAAAAGCTTATATAATCTCTTAAAACAACTAAAAAGTGGAAACTCCACGTTGTGGGACTAATAAGTTTTTCATTCACAAAAAAAAAACTATAAATTATATTTTTTATTAAAACTTTAAAAAACATATTTTATTAATCGTTTTCCAACGGCTTTTAGAATGCATTTCCAATCTTTAGTTCCGTCTGTGAAATTAATTTAACATTGCTAATAGAGAAATACCAACTTGCAAAAAAGAAACACCCCATGTAAATTGCTACCCGTTAGCAACCATGTACATTTAAGGTGACCAAAAGTGCAAGTATTGCCCTACAATATCGTCCACACTGTCTTGTTTGTGCAAGGCACCACTCAACTTTTCCCAATTATTAGTGGTGAGCTGAGCTGTGCCTTCCTGACCGATGAAATACTACAAAAAAAACGGAAGATTCCAAAAAACCTTATGAACACGTGTCGTCTTATAATTGGAGGTTGCATTCTGCAAAATATCTGTGGACACACATCTCCATGACGGTTTTTATTGGACACTGAAAATTTTACTTTTACGAGGGAAAGAGGGAATCTATTCGAAACAGAAACTTCTGTTTTCTAGTGCTCTACTTTTACGAGGGATAGAGAGATCGAATCAGACCTAGTGGCATTTGAAAACAAGAATACGAGGTAGTAGAAGTGGCGTTGGAAATCTCTTTTTTTTTTTTTTTTTTTTTTTTTTTTTGATCTAAAGCGTTTTGCTTTTAACAAGTTCATTTTTTACCTTAATTACATCAAATAACGCTTTTAATTTGAGTGTCTGGGTCATGCACATGAATCATGATGACCATAAACAATTCAGCTCAAATCCAGAATCATTGACGCTTCAGACATCACTTTCATTTTGATTTTTTTGATATCAAAGGAATGCCCCATAGCCCTCCAGCTCCGCAATATCTTCTTCTATAGAAGCGTCCACTTCATTTTCCTAAGACTGACTCTCGAGAACTCTGATTTTGTTGTTGTGACGTGCAATCAATGGCAACAACAGGTGGTCTAGAATTAGCGGCCTGTATTTGAGCACCACCTGAATTTGCTTCACCACACTATCTATGCTGGCATTACCAATGTCTTTTCCACTGGGCCTGGCTGGGACCTCAATAATTCTTGATCACAAATCATCATACCATGTGTATGATTCTTACTGTTTCATAATCGATCATAAATGATTCAAAAATGATTTACGGACAGCTCTTTCACATACAGAAGAATATATCGATTGGCGAGACCCACCTTGTAGGCGTGCAAGGGGACTTCATGATCTCAGACCCATGTTTCCAGTTTCCACAATGCTCTAGAGTATCCGAATTATTAGTGCCATAACCTGAAATAAATATCACTACCACCCATGGAGCCAGAGACCTACCCTCCATCATAGATCAATGTCAATAGACCAAGTTAGGTACTCCTTAAATGTGATTGATCCACCCTGTGCCCTAGGTGTCCAATATTAGTGCAGATAGTACATATACAAGTACTTCACTCAACCTCCATTTCAGAAAAAGTTTTCAAGTGAGCTGTTAGAGTCCGATACACAATTAGCATAGCTTTACATGAAAGGAAGCTTGGACAAAATACCAATATGAGCTATATTAGAAAAGAGCAGAAGCCTAGGGTTAACACCCAAATGGGTTGTCATTTTAACATTTACTAGTTCAAGCAGACAGAAGAAACATTGGAAGAGGTAGGAAAAAGAAAACAAAATAAAGGGGCCGCAGTGAAACTCAATTTTAGATAGCTTAACCAACTACTTTACCAGATCATGGAATCCGTAACTGTTTGTGTCAATGCTGAGAGAAAGATGTATAAAAAAGAAGTATAAAGTATAAAGGACTTCTCATAGAAACACTGGTGCCATAACTAGAGTAATTGTTGCGAGCATCTTGATAAGGACATGGATTGAAGGGCCTGCAGTGTCTTTGAACGGATCTCCTACACTGCATGAAAGTAAAAATAGTTCCATGTTAGGAATCTTTCAGTATTTTTTAACACGACTTACAACAGGCTTAAGCTGCAAAGACAAGAACTCTTCTCCTCTCCTATAAGGTAAGCACATACAAGTCATGTTCTCATTTGTCCCACAGGACCACATCGAAATTTCTCCCACATAAAAAAATTTCTCCAAAACAAAATTAAACCACTAATTTGTCTGCCTAGTCATGCATGTTCGTTTTTGGAAGATGATTGGGCATTAAGCAAAGATCAATTGGAAAGGTAGAACTTTTCAAATGGATATGCAAACTTACGTGTCTCCTGTGATCGCAGCTTTGTGGCAATCACTTCCCTTGCCTCCTAGTGCACCAGTTTCTATGTACTTCTTTGCATTATCCCATGCACCACCAGCAGTATTCAGGAAGAGAGCCATAAGGATACCAGTGACGGTTGCAAACATCAACATAGATGCCACAACTTTGGCACCAAGTAGAGGATGTCCCGTGAAGTGCCCTAACCATCGAAAAATAAAACCTGCATCCGAAAATAGTTAAAGCAAAGACAGACATACGGAAATATAAGCAATAAACATAAGAAAACAATTTACAAGTTTAGAGGAATGTTTTCTTCTACAACATTATGACATGCTGTCAGTTTAAGGATACAGGAGTGAGATAAATGTTACTTGCAGATTGCTTATCGTGGACATAACTAGTTATTTGCAGAAAACCAGATAGTTTTTACATGGACCTCCCCAGATTTGTTAAAAACATTTGAACTTCATGGGCTTCACTGCCTTTTAACTAATAACAAAATTTTGGACCTATATCCAACTAATGGGAGTCCTACCGACCCCATACCCCTACAAAGACGGCAAAAAATAAAAAATGGGATGCATAATCTCATATTGTAGAGAGAGGGGAGAAAAGGGGAACTCACCAACTGCAATGGGTGATATGATTGCCAAGGCACCGGGCTTTATCATCTCCCGCAATGATGCAGATGCCACAATTGCGACACAACGACCATAATCAGGTTTCTCCTTATATTCCTGGTAAACAATATTTAGTTTAATTAATTGGGCACCTGTGAAAGGGAGACAGAACCCCCTACAAAAAGAATACATCACACAGCACGTTAGAAACATATACTCACCATTATACCAGGTCTCTCAATGAATTGTCTCCTCACTTCATTAACCACCTCTTGAGCAGTTCGGCCAACCGCCGAACAGGCCCAGGCACTGAATAAAAAGATGAGCATGGAGCCCAACAGGCCACCTACGAAAACTTCCGGAATTGCGATGTCAACCTAAAAAAAAAGTGCCAATTTTAATGAGATAGACAGCTAGACAGCGAGGATGGTAAACATTTGGAAACTTGGGAAACTCAAACTTAGAACTCTGCGCACCTGGTTGAAAGGTGTGTTAGAAAATGAAGCTACTTCATCCATATAAGCACTAAATAGCAGGAAAGCAGCAAGGGCAGCTGATCCAATAGCAAAACCCTTGGTGGTAGCCTTTGTTGTGTTCCCAACGGCATCAAGAAGGTCGGTGATCTCACGAACGCTTTCAGGCTGTAAGAGACATGAAAATTTCAAACCGCTAAGAATAACAAATTTTTATCTTCTTTATAAATGAGCAACTTTATATCGAATCTATGAGATGTTACACCTGTTGGCTCATTTCAACAATTCCACCGGCATTATCAGCTATCGGACCAAACATATCCATGGTGAGAACATATGCAGCTGTGCTAAGCATACCCATTGTTGCTACAGCAGTCCCAAACAGACCGCCAGTGGGGACTCCAGTTTCATCCACCAAGCCCGACGTGTGACCAAGCCAGAAAGCAGAAACGATGGCTACACTAATTACAAGAACTGGAAGAGCAGTTGATTCTAAACCTAAACTGATGCCTGCAATTATGTTGGTTCCATGCCCTGTAGAACTGGCAAGAGCTAACGTGCGGACAGGCTCATGCTTGTAATCGGTATAATACTTAGTAATAAAGACAAACGCGTAGGCTGTCATAATCCCAACCAGGCCACATAGGGCAAAGTTTAACCATGCGGTAGGCGCTTGCTCAGTGTAAAGCATCCAACGAGTAGACTGGAGGTATAATCCAACAGAAAAACATCTCAGTGTCAAATAAAGACAGCATAACCAAATAATTACCGACTTCTAATTTATAAGGTAACGAAGTAACCACAACAAATACTTTTATGAAGTGGAAACTTCCTGCTGAAGATGTAGTATTACCGCGCCAAACGTAATAACAGCTAAAACAATCGTAATTGAATAGCCTCTCTGAAGAATCGCCATTGGATCCTCTATAAGTGTCCCAGCACCACGTGTACCCCTGATTGAAAGAATCCCAATTGAAGATATAACCAGGTCGAAAGAGTGTATAACAAGGGGGAACAATATGAACCCAGTTGGATCTGCAAAAAGTGAAATAAAGAGGAATCCAACCAATAATTAATGAATTCCCACATTTATAATGCCACTATATCTCAATTCTAAAGTAAAGAAAATATAAGGATTTGCAGGTGCAGATTAAGGGGGATCGTGTTAGAAGACAAAAGAGTTATCAGCACAAAAAAGACCTCCACATAAGAGGACGTGTCATCAAACAAAACTACCAATCAGAGCTCTTAAATTCTTCATATAGCTGACAGCTAATCAAGTAGGATAGAGTACTCGAGCGTAA
Source organism: Papaver armeniacum (assembly GCA_023531295.1). NCBI lineage: Eukaryota > Viridiplantae > Streptophyta > Magnoliopsida > Ranunculales > Papaveraceae > Papaver > Papaver armeniacum. Next base: position 154,149 of record JAJJWW010004943.1, read on the forward strand.
AAACTAATACCAAACAAATGTAGAAGCACAATGGAACACTGAAGTATAAACTAAAGGTTCATTTCCTTCTATTTAATTGAACACTGCAGTATTCCCTAAGGAACAACAGGTACTGTTTCAAAAGAACCAGGTGATTCACAAAGCAAAATAGGGCATGGCCAAGAAGTGCAATACAATGTCAAGAGGTAAAAAAGTGAATTTTAACGGAACCATCGCCAGATCAAGTCATCAAGTAAAAAAGAGGGATCATATTTGATTGGATCGTAGAATTTTACCGACGTTTAGCATAAAGAGAAAAATTACTAAACTCAGCTGAGCATACTGAAAAAACAAGGTGAATCACATCCCAGGATTCCCAACTCATAATTTTCGAACTCCACATTTCATTTTTGTAGTTTGCAGACAGGAGTTGTTAGGTTTAAAGTTAACAGGCAGTACCGTTTATCTATTGTTTCAGAATACATCAGTATGTACTGTAGCGTTTCTATTTAAATGTTTAGATTGTACTATAGCAAAACTGAACGAAGCATGCCACAATTTTGCAAGAAAATAAAGAAAGAAACTGTAAAATCCTTGCCTTCAATTTTGCAACGCTTAGCCATTGTGCCCCCAAGTATCATAGCGCTGATTATTTCTGCAGCAATACTCTCAAAGAGATCAGCACCTCGTGCTGCACAATCACCCACATTGTCTCCAACCTTCAACACAAATATAAATAAACCCTCATTAATACAAGTACTGGAACTAGAAAAGGGAAAAAAAAACACAATAATGTGAGGATGTGGTGAACACATATAAACCTGACAACACACTACCAATGCATCCGGTCAAATGCTACTTATGTGATGCATAATTTAAGACATCAGAACAAAGTTCGGGACAAACTCTGAAACCAAAAAAAATCTATGGGATGGTATCCAACTTTTCAGAAACATAATTCAATAGAGCATTCCTAAGAAACTAACAATAACACGCAATCTCGAGGCATGTCTTAGATATATAAAGGTTGTTGACTAAAGCAATCTCAAAGTCCTAAATAGTATCAAGAAATCTGCTAAAAAGTAAAGTAATTAGGACAAACGGTTAAATACCAAATCAGCAATGACTGCCGGATTTCGAGGATCGTCTTCAGGTATCCCTTGCTCTACTTTTCCGACGAGATCAGCTCCAACATCAGCTGCTTTAGTGTATATTCCGCCACCTAACTGGGCAAAGAGGGCAACAAACGAAGCTCCGAAACCATATCCCACCAGGACAAGAGGCACTACAAAGCATGTAGCACAAAGTCAGTGAAAGATCAAAGACACGAGACACAATGTAAGCGGCTAACAAAACAAATATGAAGAAAAACCCCTTTTGCTTCTAAAGGAGATGACCAAAATGATACCACTTAAACAATCAATAGTCGAGATCCCACCGGTTCTCATATTAACATTTTCTCAGATTATCATTAGTACCACAAAGGGGCAGGAAACACAAACATATCTTTGCTACAGCAATAGATGGTAGATCAACGACACAACATAACACTTAACCCTCCTGTAGGAAACAGGTGCTTAGAAAAAACGAGATTGATCGGTACAGTAAGGGAAAATGAGTGTCAAAGACATGATATTGTTAACATGCAAACCATGTGCATATTGGTTTCTCTAAAGAAGATGCTTACAATCAGTGACCTTCATTGAACCAGGTGTGTCTACACCCAATATTACGTAAAATGTGGCATAGAGGATTGCAACTCCTAGCACAGCCATGCCAACAACAATAATTGCCGAGAAACCCCCAGCACGCACAGCTATCTGCATAGAATTAATTGCTATTAAGTCATACAAATAGGACAATTTGTGAAGGCAGCATACACAAATTGCAGAGATTATGCGGACAGAGAACCTGCAAAGCCTCTCTTGCAGACCGCCGGGCAGCACTAGATACTCGAACATTTGCACGTACGGATACCCACATACCAACGTACCCAGCCATACCAGAACATAGAGCCCCTAGAAGAAAAGAAGCAACTGTAATATAAGCAGACGCTGCCCTGGAAGAAAGCAAGGAATGAGAAAACAGTCAACACTTGACATGAAATGGAATATCCTCAAAGTGAACAATTAGGGCAGAGAAAGAGAGATGATAAAATACCCTACCTCCCAAGTGATTCCTGATGAGGACTCATAGTGCGGAATAAATAGATTACAAAGATCACCAAAGCAAGCACAAATGCCATCTTGGAAATAGTCCCATATTGGGTCCTAAAGAAGCCTTCTGCCCCATCCCGTATTGCTTCTGAAATCTACAAAATGAATGACGAAGTCAATCGAATTCAAAAACTAGGATTAGAAGAGAGAGATTGATATTTTAACTATGTAATATAAACAAAAGAAGGAAAAGGAACCGCGTTATCATTAACGAAAAAGTGAACAAAACCATACAATAATCTGAGTAATACCTGAACCATCTCTGGAGGCCCCTCATCCTTTGCAAGCACCCATTTAGTAAGATATATAGCGAAAAGAAAGCTGATAATGCAGACCGAGAAGACAAACAGAATAATAGGAGAGGTTCTTGCTCCAATATATACCAAGCCTCCCAAACCCAGGAACAGAAGAACTAAAAGTACGCGTACATTAATTCTCATTAGAATCCTTAAAACCTGTAGTAATACCAAGTAAAGAAAATAATTAAGTTATTGCACCCTATGGGATGGACACAAGAAGTTGATAAATATATACAAACAAATGAAACAAAAAAGAAAAGTGCAAAAAGTTTTCAAGTTTCAACAAAGTGGTCAAGCTTCTCGAATAACAACTATTATAGTTTATATTCAAGTATTGCAAGACTGCTTAAAAGTTCACATTTATTTCATCCCAAATCTGTTCATGTTATTCGACTTTCCTTATTATTCCATGAAAAGTTGTGGAGCCACCTATTGTAATGATAGGAACTTCAATTGTTTTTCAATTTATGAATAGAAAATCCTAAACTAAAAAAGGATCCTAGAGTGTCTAGAGTTCATCTTGACGGAGTTGTTTCACATAGATTTGCCAGCAGGGATCACTCTAAATAAGCAAAATGTACATCACATCTCTTCCAGCCTTTCCACTATACAACAGCACTTGCAGCTTTATATTTTTTAATTGCACCAAACTTAGACAAAAGCAGTAACTATCTAATAGCTGGGTGCCAAAATCACTCTGAAATTCATCACTTCTAATGCTATATAATGTTCACTAATTCATAACTACTGAGGCATTCATTCTGCGAAGTTTGATTCCTTGATCCCACACAATTCACTGTAGCACTGTCTTCAAAAAAATACGAGCAAATCTCTTTGTTTGGCCGGTAACAGTACAAATCATATTCCATAGAAGCTAATCATAAAATTGAATGCAATAACTATAGTGAAATTGATGAAGTAATAGAACCTTACCAGGGGGGTATAAGATTTACTACGCATTACAGGGAAAGTCCTGGGCCTATCTTGGTACGGCCCCAAAATCCCATCCTCCAAATCCGCATCCATCATTATTGCATGTGACGAGTTAACCTTCCGGGTAGTAGCAGGAAAAGGGTTGAACTCCCCACCCTGGGGCAAGTCACCCCCAGAACCTGGACGCTGAATTTTGAGTGAAGCTGGTTTAACCTATGAAGTACAACTTTAACACCATACAACTACAACTTTGTCAATAGGTCGTGTAGTTTGACGACTCTCCCCCAAGTAGCTTGGATTTCCTTTTCTGAACTGAGCCGTGAGAAGAGAAATCCCGATTCAAATTCTTCAACACCAAGTGGCTTCCCTAAACGATAAAGATGTGAAAAAATACTCAGAACCATGACTACTTCATACAACCTACCTACATCTACGATACCACAAACCAATGATAGAGATAGAGCTTGACAATAAAAACTCATGCAGCCTTATTATAACCTTAACAAACATTAACAAAACATCTCTTACAAAAAAAAAGCAAGTCGCAACTCAAGCAAAACATTCCAAAAGGATAACAATTATCAAACAGAAAATCTACTTTCTTGAACAAATTTCAGGGTCTTGGGCAATATCAGATTAAGATAAACCCTAATCACAATGTTATTAAAAAATCTAACATGTTCCAGTCACACAATTGAAACTGGCCAGCCCTAGTTTGACATTTGCATGCATGAAAAACTAAAATTTCCAAAATGTCAACCTTAGCTATGACCAATTCAAAAACCCCATGTAATCTGATACCCAAAATGTCAACCTAAAAATTGAAAACCGCAAGCCCTAAATTACATCCTTATCCATTATCAAACAAAACCCCAGACTACAACAGAGAAAACCCTAGGCTTACCCTCTCCAAATTGATCAACAAAATCGTGAAATTCACACAACTAAGACCTAAAAACTGTAAGATCTGAACAAAAACAAAATCAAACAAAACCTAAGAATGTCAATATTCTTCCCCAATTTCCATCGTAAAAATACGAATCAAAAATCAAGATCTCAAGAAATACCTAAACTAAACTGAAAAGTAGTAATCAAACCTTGGTTATTTGATAGTCATTCACATCATCTATCTGAAATTATTGGTGACAGATTTAAGAAGAAGCAGAAACAGAAGAAGAAGAAGAGGATTAGTATATTTACCTTACCTACCCTCAAATTGACTTTGTTAGTAGTCGTCGTGGAAAGTAAAGGAATTAAGCGTTGAAGTTGAGGTTTAGCCAGTAGTGAATTAGAAGACTAGTAACTGCCATTAACGGGAACCACGTTTTAGGTTTATACTCTTAATTTTTACAGAGATTCTGGAAAGAGAGAGATAGAGAGCGAAAATGAGGGCATAAAAAGTAATTTCCTGTGCATGAAAGAAAATAAATTTCTATTTTTTTTTTTTTTTTTCAGCCCAGCTGGGCTCACTCCCTAGCCGGCAAGACCAGCCCCATTGCTAGATCCAACCGCCATACAAACAATACATTCTCATCTCATTCAAAGAAGAAAAAACAGGAGATCCGACCTTCTCTAATGGGAATCGTACCGGATAGTGAAAGATATTTGAAAGAAAATTCCACAGAATTTCCGACCTAGCCCACCATATGTAAAATAGTTGGTTGTGTTGTTGCTGGGTTAAAAGTGTTCAAGTACAACAAAAGCGAAAATAATTCCAAAGTATTAATCCTTTTTTAATTACAAAAGAACTAGGTTACAATTTCACGTGGGTATGTGGTTATGGTACTCGTGGGGTCATGTATTAATTAATTTGATTAATAAAATATGGGATTGTTTGATTCCATATTTTTGTTGATAGATTTCACATTTGACTTCCATCTACCGCATGGTTGGCCATGTCATCTGCTGTCTGGTTTCTTTCTTTGTAGTTATATTGGATAACGGCTTGCAGGATTTGTCGCATTCTTCTATTTATTTCGTCGACCATCTACGAAATATACCAAGATGGTGTAGCAGGAGAGGTAATGAATCGAAGCAGTTTTTATGAATATGTCTCAAAAAGAAATTTTGGTCATTATCTTTAAAGTCGCAATTCGAATGCCAAAAGCAAGGCACATGTTTTAGTTGTTAATGTAGTTGTAATTCCTAATGGTTTTGCCAAAGCCATCACGGTTCGAGTCTCCACTTTCCCGCAAATGAAATTTGCACCCGCAAACCCGAGTGTCCCTGGATGCCCCATCGGTGTTGATCTTTATCAAGTCCATGTTTGGGGCGAGTCCATCCTATTGAGATTGTCGTTGTCATTCTAGTCCTTCATAATTGGTCATGAACTGGTAAATCGCCCGGCAACACAGGAGGTAAGGTTTCTATAGACCAGGAATACTCCTAATGTTGTTTTAGATCCCACGATAGGATATCTTCAGATGTTGTTTTCTTTTTTATACAGCTCATTTCTAGCTAACCATAAGGTCCAGAATAGAAAACAGAAAGATATGGTAGTTGATGTTGGTGATGATTATTGTAAGAGATGGGAAGTTATTGTTTGAGGAGTTATAGTTGGGATTCAGGATGGTGGAGAGCCGAGTAAGTAAGGTATTCCAAGATGTAGTTGTTATTGGACAGTGGAATAGTAGGTGAGTCGTGGATTCCGGATCAGAGTTTCACTGGGGGGAAATATTGGATTTGGTCAGATGAATGTGATAGAGAAGGTCGGAAGACCTTCGTTTATTTCTTTCCACAAGAAAAGATGAATTTCTGGTTCACATGGTATGGTCCACACGAATTTTGTAATTGGGATGGGTTTTTGGTGAGGTTGACCAACTTCTTGGGCTAGACATTTGTATCTGAAAGCAGTAGTGTACTTTCCAGATTTTGAATGTGGCCAGATAATGATGTCCCCTGGGTTATCATGGGGTAGATGGATGTTTGTGATTATTTGGGATATATGAGGGGAAAGGTTGTATACTTTTTCATGTATCTAGTTATGAGAAATTTGATCAATGAGATCAGCTACCATCTGGATAGGGTAACATTGCACCGGGTCAAGGTTGGGAAAGTGTAAAATCCAATTAGCATGGGTTATTAAAGCATTTTCAATCCGCTGCATGGTAGGGACGAGCGATGCTAATTGTATCCAATGCACGCTGGAAGAAGACGGCATGGAATCAATTCCTTGTAGAATGGGATATTGCTTAAGATATTTCTCATCGCATAGACTTCCCTAGATAGTATTAGGTTGACCATGCTCACTACTTTTCTTTATGCCCAACCCTCCTTCAGATATTGGTTTGTCTACTTCATCCCAGACAATATGATGAAGATTTTTAACTGAATAGTCATGTCCCATAAGAAATTCCTGGTGACACGGTCTATTTGTTTATGTACTTTGGTAGGGTGAAGTTTTGTTTGTATAAGATAGTTTGAAGTGGGTGTGAGGGAAGTTTTGACGTGAACCAATCTTTCCGTAGGATTTAGACATTTTTCCATCTATCATTTTGCTTTCCGCATTAGTCGTTGAAGGAGAGGCGCAAATGTGTTTTTAGATGCTCTTCCTTGTTTGAATTGGAATCTAGATGATGTGGACGGAATGTCGACAAATTGTTGTTGAATCGACCTCGAGAGGATCCGGAGTGGGTGATAAATAATTATAAATTTGGACGTGATAGTTACATGGCCCACCGAAGAACCATATGATTGAAGTATGTTCTTGAGATGAATGTTACTTTGTGCAGAAGCTTCATAAGTGACTAGGAGGTCATCAACATACATTAACTAAATAATGAGTATTTTTTTTACATGTGTAGTAGTTTTTGATTTTGAAGGTTTCTCGGGTTTGTAGATATGATTTTCACACAAATTATGAAAACATAATAGGAAAAGAGGTATCCTTGTCTAATACCTCTTGTTGGGTTAATATAACCATGCAGAGTACCATTAATGTTGATCGAGTACGTCAGTGTTATGACACATAACATGATATAATCTACAAAGATTGTTGTAAATCCAAGCTTGACGAAAAAAGTTTTGATAAATCCCTAATCTAAGTTGTCATAAGGGTACACATAACCGGTGAGCATACCTCAACATCCAGGAGTTCACGGAGTGGTCCACAGGTATGCGTGCCCTACATATACCTACCCGGTATAAAAAGCATTAGCGGATGCTCATAAACTATTTTCACAAATATGTTTGGCATTGCTACAACTCTCATAAAAACTTCTAAGACAACTTTGTTTATTAAATCACTTTGTGTTCGTGAATCATGGTTTAAGTCTTGAGTGTTAATGAACATGACTTATGCTTGAAAGTTCAAAATGCATATTTTTTTAATATGAATTATCATTATACACAGTTCCAGAACCCTGGATCATGATATATATTATTCTGTGTAATTCAAGACGGACTTCTCACATGCTTACATTAATTCCTAATTAGAATTTCATTTAAAGTGAGAAAGTGTTTGCTTGGATATTAAGTTATCTTATCTTGGACTCAAAGTAACATAGAGTCTTGAGAATCTATAAATAGAGAAACTCATACAATAAAATTTCTCAAAATCCTGGCACTTCTGTCTCCTGGTTTATTGCTAGAGCCGTCCTCTAAAACCTAGGCTTCACTTAGGGTTTCGTGAAGATCGGTCTGACTATCTTTTTACCTAATAGTTTGTGTATCAGGATCTTGTTCTTATTGATCTTCTAGGTTCTCCTTGTCTTAGATCAGGAAACAGATAGATAGAAATCGCAAAGTTCTCTTCTTATCAGACTTTGTGATTCATCAAGCTAGATATATATAAACTCTTATTCGATTTGTTTGGATTGTTTTTGAGAGGTGGTTAGTAATTTAGGATTCTCATCTAAGCGAGTGTAAATTTTACGGATGAGGATCATTTGGACTTTGTCTATTCCAAACAGATTTCAAAACCTAGATCGAAAGATCAAAATGGAAATCAATAAGCTTATATGTTAAGCGATTGGTATCAAAAATCTTCACTTAGGTATAATCAACTTTTAGGTCAGAAAGGACGTCGGCCTAAGGGAATCAATTTCATAGAGCTTTGCGAAGTTCAATAGACATAAGAAGCATGATTGTAATTTGAATCACTTAGAGGGTAGATTCGATCTCAACTACATTCGATCGAAGTCTTATAATAGGTTTGGTGTCTGTAGCGGATTAATACTATTTGGTGTTCAAAGCTGGACGAGGTTCCAGGATGTTTCTTGCAGGTGCAATTTTCCTTATTAAGAAAACTTTTGGTTCCTTGTGTTTTTCCTTTTCCGCATTATATTATTTTATCTCTATAGTAGGAATATCACAAGTAGTACGTATTCAATCTAGATAGTTTAAGTACTCGTTAGTTTAGATTAAAAACAAGATTTGTTCTTGTTGAATGCGTATATTGAAAGATAGATCGCAAGTTTCATGCTTGTTGGAGTTCAGATCCTCTTGATTGGATACGACTAGATTGATCTTGGATATTGATTTGTGAGATCAACCATGAACTCTTCTACACAATCAAGTTCATGAACTTTTTGTCTAGACATATCAATTGTGGGAGAGAAAGAGAAAAACTCTATATACATATTGATTAAGGATCTTTAATTTAGATCTACTTGAAATTGTATTGGGTTTTATCCATACAGGTTGCCGAACGAGAAAGTTGGTGTTGTATTTGATATGTTTTGAAAGTTGTTGTAAAGTGGTAAGAAAGATGTCGTTCACTCAGACTTGTGAAGATTCAATTTTAGATTCAAACTCAATAGAAAACTAACGAAGTTGTTATCAAGATTATAAAAAGCACCAAGACTCAGGATTCCACCAATGACCAATTAAGTGATTCAATCTAATCAATATTCATGCAATTCTTTGCGTTTGAAGTGATTATAATTTATTGCCTCTAGTAGATTTTCGAAGTAACAATTGTATACATCAAGCATGAAACATCAAAAGTCTTAAACTAAGCATGCTCCATCAAAACGAATCACAATCATTCAATAAAAATCAATTTTCCAATATTAGTTCCATGCAAATAATCATAAAAGAAATTGCAAGAATTAACTAAAATAGAAATATACCACTCTTCATGGAACAATGGCTTCCTCCGTCGTCTCGGCTAAAGGGTTTAGCTCCTCATATTAATCACGTGCTCAAAATAGGTGTTCATAGCTCAAAAGGGTGAAAAACAAGAGAAAACTAATGACTCAGACAGTTGGCAACGTTGTATAAGCGTTACAAACAGCCGTTACAATGCTGTTACAGAAACGATATATGAAAACTGCTGTAGAATATAAGACTGCTCTGCGACTGACTCCGTTGGTCTAATGTTCTTCGTGTTCTTGATAACTGCAGCAGCAAAAACAACAATTCCTGCAACTCTGATTTCTTCTCCTCTCTATCTCCGTTCGTCCCCAAAAGTCTCGACAACCCTTTGTGAACTCCCCGCGGCTCTTATATACACCTCCAGACCAATAAAATCTCCAGTAAATCTTTTGTTTCTTCTCTTCTTTTCTTCGCTGCCAAGTTGCGAATAATCCTCTTCAAGTTTTCTTTACGAGTCTCTTGGTCAAATCCGACATCCCATAATCTCTGAAGGATAGAACCAAATCAACAGAAAGTGATATTTCCTATTCTTTTCTCGTAACTTCCTTTTATGAAACCAAAATCCCGTTAATATTTCTCTCCCCTATTTCGATGATTACTTCCCTTTTCACTCGAATCCAAGACTCGTACTTCCCTGTTTTGTTGAGACAGGTACGTAGCAATCCAAATCACTGAAAAAATCCGACTAAATCTCTTTGAAACTTTCCCATAAAAGCCGAGAATAGTTCACGCTCCTGTTTGTCGAGAATATGAATATCCAGCCCAATTTAATCCGTTAAATCACTTACACTAGCCCTGTTTATCCAAATGTAGTTCAATGCAACAAATTTTCGTGATTGAATCTCTCTACAGAAGCTTCAAAATTCGAACCCTAGTCTGCAACTAATTTTCCCGCCAAAAAGCAAAATTCAAATGTAGAAGATGATGCCCCTTATCCTGCTGCTGGGTGCCGTTAACACTTGGGGTGTCCTGGGGTGTAAATAGCAAGTGGAAGTCCCTTAGTAATTGAGGTGCCCCTTATCCAAATAAGGGTGCCTTTAGTGATTTTATCCCACGAGCGCAAATACCACTTTTCGAGCCAATTTTCCACGCATGTTTATTTTATTCCTCCAAAAAACATAATAAATACAAAGACTAACAAAAAACCATAATAAATACAAAATGTGTTTATCAACTAACAATATATACAATTGAGATTAAATCAGACACAAAAATGTTTTCCACGCAAGCATCGTATGCAACACGCCTTTAAACCCCTAGGTGGCCCTAGTGGCAGAGTTATAGTCTCGGGAGGGCTTACAAGAGATATACCCACAAAACCTTTACTCGAGTCCAAACCCTAACTATTTACGCAGAACCTTGAAAGCACTAAAGAATCTCCTTGGTTGGCATACTTATTGACTACGGGGAGGAAGTACCACGATGCGAAATTCCAATTGATGTACACGAGTTTGCACTCAAGCATACTAAAATTCATATATAAGTCACGAGCTCTACTCGGATAGTTTCGGACATCATAACCGGAGTCAACCAATCACATGGATAGATTATGAGATGGATATACAAAAAACATAGATGGTTTTGATGTTGACTAAGGTGAACAGTGTTTCTCATATCTCATGTCGAAGGCCTTTGCTAAAATGAACCTATCCTAATGGAATGAGATCTTTGTCTGGACTAATATCAACACACTTTGGCATATACAAGGGAACCGGTGGTCGATAATCCTAACTCTAGGTCAACACAACCGGCATATACAAGAGTTCCAGTGGTCGACTTTATTGAATTTATTCCGGTTGGTCTGATGGTCTGGTCTCAATTTCCTTTTTTTTTTTTTTTTTTTTAATTTTAATCTCAATCACTCTATTTCACCCTAGTAGTGGTAACAACTTGAATCGTGAGCCCCACCTAATCACTTAGAGAAACATATTTTAAAGAAAACAAAATAAAAATAGAAGTGAAAAGGATTCAACGAGATATGGCGAAACTACCATGTTTTTCTTTAATTCTAACACTTTGAGCTCTGTGCTTTTATGAATAGACTCTTTAGATGTTTCCATCTAATCGGATTGGTTCCTCAACTCCTACAACCAAAATGCTTCCATCCACTTAGATTGGTTAGTGCCATCCTTAATAAGCATAAATTTCTAGGCTCTGGAGTTTAAAAATGCAACTAAAATGTTTCTCCCATACCCCAAACTTAAATCTAACATTGTCCTCAATGTTCTAATGATAAAATTAAAAGCATGAACAAGGAGAAACTGTTACCAATTGAAGCAAAAAGAGTTAATGAAAGATATTACCTTGTTGCATGAGTATTGGGTTACCTCCCAAGAAGTGCTAAGTTTAACGTCTTCAGCCAGACGTTAAATACCACAAATGGCTAATTACCTTTTCAAATCATATATCAATAGTCGAAACAATTGTGGGTCAACCAAATCATATAAAACTGCCACAATTATGAGACAACTACACCAAATCATAAAAATGAATAGACAGAGCACATCCTCATCCAAGGTTTCCTGCAAGACAACTGGGTTTTTCTGTGGTGCCCACTTGGGCTTCATATGAGTGTCTTGATAAACGTATTTACCCAAATAACGGGTTTCTAATAGCTTAATTTCTCCCCGGATGATGATCGGGGGATCGGGTTGTGGTGTCTGAAGAGACTCAAGTAATACCTCGGATGTAAAAAGATCGAGTCCCAAGTTAAGGACTTCTAAGGGGGAGACTTGACAATTACTAGAACTATCACTACCCCGAAACTTAGGGTAATTGGCCGGTTGTCAGCCGACACAAATATAAATTACACTTTCTTACTACTCAAAATATATAATGAAGCAAGGGCAAGAAAGGATCGTTCCCACAGAGAGGTCTTGGTTGTCAATATGTTATGGTTTCCTATAAATATCACCGAGGATTTTCTGATTTTTATAAACGGAAATAAATAAAAGCAAAACAAATAAAAGTAAACACGCAAATCAAGGATGAGAAAGTATTGGATAAAGGTTTCATCTTCAATTGTAAACAAGTTTATGAATGTATGAATAGAATTCGTATTTAATCTCGCTATCATCAAAAGCCATAGAATACCTTATTGCAAGAATACTCCGTAAATTTCCTAAGTTATCAACACACACATTAGAGCTGCGTATGTGAAATCTACCTAAAGAATAACCTAACGCTTTGCGCTAATCAAGTTCAATTCCTAGGAGCATTAGGTTTCAGAAATAGGCAAATCAATGCAACTATCACACATTGCGCATGACAATTCGGACAAAGGTCAATTTCTACATATGATTACAAGGATGTATCACTACAACCTAGAATCATATCATGCTACTCGTATTCAAGGTTATCGCTCGATGAAAACCCTAAAATAGCTATAGATATGGATGTGAGTTCAATCAATTCTAGACTTAACTAAACAAACATTCAATCATATTGCAATACGTCAATCATGCAATTATTATAACCCGTAGAAATCAAACGATAATATTGAGAGAAAACTAATTCATAAAAAATCCATAACTTGTTTTCAAAATCCAACTACATCTTTAACCAATAGTATAACTCTAGCTCATATTCATGGAGTTCATAACAAGAAGAAAGAGAAAATACTTCATGTTTCTAAACCCTAGAAAACAAAGTAGAGGCCAAAGAATAGAATAAGATCTCCAAGTTGTAGAAGACTTTTCCTTTTCATAGCTTTTCTCCAACTTCTAAAATTAGGTCTTCATAGTCCAAAACCCATGTGATCCACCAAGCCCATGTGTGTGCAAATACCCATGTGAAATTATGTCCAAAAACCGTCGCCAGGAAAACTGGGATTATGGCCGGAAATTGGCAGGAATAGTCGCTTAGGAAAGTATCTCGGGTGACCGGAAAAGTCAAACCCGGTCACCGAGTCAACCGGGTCAAATCGGTCAAGGTCCAACTCGGCCCGGTCAACTCGGTCAAGCACCGAGTCAGAGTCTGAGTAGGAGCTGAGTCAGGAACGAGTCAGACCTGAGTCACCTTGGCCTAGGCCATTACAGTCTTGTACAGGCTTTATGTTGTGATGCGCCAAGATTGCGCTTCAGTGGGAAATCCAGCCATGATGGCCCTGCTCCAAATCTTATGACCATTCTCATAACCATTCCTCCATTCCGGACACAACATCCCTCATTTTCTCTCTTCGATAATCTTGGTGAAACACCAATTTTGAAGCAAACCCCAAGTTTGCAAAATTGATTCATCATTCCATTGCCATAACCGATTCCATCCACACCACCATCTCTCGCATTATTGCCCATGACAATCACCGGTTCGGCTACACAATATCCAAAGACCAAACCATGAGCCATTCCTCCCTGAACCTTAATCTCCATCACCATTTATGTATCAGCTCAACCCATAACAAATATGCTCTTCTGTCTTTCATAACACAGCATTCTGCAGGTTCAATTCACTCTTTGCATCTTCACAGCTCCATAGTAGCATCATCTTAACCTCAATACCAGCCGCAACACAGAACTCAACTCCATAGTCAAGCAGCTGCAACAATCTTCACTAAGTTTCATAACCATCTCCTTTGCCACTCCTCCATCTCGGTAAACCACTTCTCTGTCATTTCCACAAATCATTTTGCAACACAATCCCAGGCTTCTTCTCTGATTCTTCCAACCTCAACAGCACAACCATTTCAAACCACTTGACTCTATTAAACATCCATTCAACCACCTGAGCCACCATGAGTTCAAACCCATTCACCAGATGCGAATCCGAGTCACACCCATCTCTGCAACTTGAGCTACACATATTGCCACCACAACTCTGTAAACTCCACCTGATCTGGATCAGGTCATAGCACCAGAGCCATGAACTTGGAAGCATACATTACCAGCTGCAGAACCATCAACACTAAGCCCCAACACCCGCATCCGCAATTCCATAGCTTTGCCTTCATCTCGGCAACCGCACCACCGATCCGTTATCCATTTCATTACGAGCCATACCACCCGGTTTCTCGCTTCTTGTTCTACGATTCCTCAACCACGAGACCACAGCATAACCCATCCTCCTTCATTGCTCATTCTTTGTAATCTCGATCCACAGTGCCTTCGGCATCACCGAGACACATCACTTCTCCTACTTGAGATCAACAATACCGAATCGCATCATTTAGCTTCAAATGCTCATCTTTGTTGTAGCTTCATCACTAAATCAACAACAGCATCATAACATCTCATAATCAAAGCCATTGACCCCATGAGTATCAACATCAACACTCTTCTTCAAAACCAACCACAAATCCTAATTTCTCTACTGAATCTATACCCAAATTCCTTCATAGTCACTTTGCATGGACGACCCAACACCATCATCAAAGCTCAACTCTTCATTCGATTTACGAATCTCCACCATTTAAACCCACGAAGTTGTTCTTCACTGAACCCTAAAATTCAATTCGATATTAATTTCACCCCCAACATCACTCCAAACTCGAATCCGAGTTGAACCCATCTATTATCCAATCAATCTGAACTTCATTATCTTCAAATCAGCAAGAAATATCATCTCATAACCCTCTTCTGCGAATCCAATTGAAACTCAGATACCCTTCGATTTCCATTTTATCCCCGAGTTCTTCATCTGCATATGTGCTCGAGTTCATCTTTACAAATTGAACCCTACTTTCTGCCAAATCCTGATTTCTCGATCCGTTTTCCTTTCACTGAATTTTTGAAATCTCTCGGACAGCAACCATTTTTCCTCACTCAGAGTTGTAATGAGAAGAGAAAAGAACTCTCGATATAGGGTTAAGTTGAAATTTGGATAATGACACCCCATTAGATAAAATAAGGGTCACCCCAATGGATACCCTATAGCAAGTGGCTACCCCTTAACATCGGTTGGTTGTTACTAATACTCCTTTAAGAGATTTTCCCCTTAACCTTGACTCGACTCTCAATAGTATTCGCTGTGAAATGACCTTTTAGCCCTTTTTGACTCAATTTGAATGATTTAAAGCTTCTTTTCCTCCGTGCGACTCCAGAGTACCTAATAACTCAAAAATACGCGTAAAGTACATAATTCACAAGAAAAATAGCAAAGAAAGCGTAACTACTAGATAGTAAATTAGGTGTTTTAGACACCTATCAGATGCTCGAGGACTTTGCTAGTCCTCGAGCAAATCAAACAAAACAATTCTAAAGAATACATACAACTCAGGTGTCGTCGAGGCTACGGTCACTTTTAGCATAAATAACAAGCCTTTAAACCACTAAGTGTCCCTAGTGGACGAGTTATAGTCTCGTGAAGGTTTACTAGAGATATACCCACAAAACCTACTTTTCCAACTTACTAGTTCTTCGTAATGATAGTATCCAACGCGCTAAGAAGACATAGAGATTTTGCACACTAGTCATAAGAAGTTAGACACATAAATGAACACAATCTCATTCTTAAAAGTTGAGAGAGAAATAACCATCCCTTCTCGAAAGAAATTCGGGTTCGGAGTGATCAAAAGTCTCGACTACGCCTCACAAGAAAGGGTTTTATGATATTGCTCTCAATAATAAACAGCTTTTTATGGGTCACACATGTGTCCAGGTTGGAATGAAGAGAGAATCCTGCGACACGTTGAATGGTAGGAAGGCATAACCTTCCGAAGTGTTTTTTTTAAAAAAAAACCCACATCTTTTATAATTTTTGAAAACCCATTTTTCTGACGATCTCTAAGAAAGGAAATCAACCACTTAACGAAGGTGGGAATATACTTACTTACCTCGTTATCCGTTCGACGTGCAGCTAGCACCACTCTCACAGCATCCATAGAAACGTCTTCGGTCTTTAATCGGTGTCTTCATCTTCGTCTTCGGTCTTCAACTCTTGATGATAACTCTTGAATTTCGTAGAATCTCGACAATATGATTCTTTCCTCTAATTCCTTGTCGCTTGAAACTTCCTTATAGATATTCCTTCTTTCCATTGGCTTTATTGAAAGAATACAAAACTAAAAAAAAACTATACAAACCCAAAATTAAATTATTTTTTTTTCTTCTTTTTTTTTTTTAATCATTTTTTTCTCTTCGTTTTTTTTTTTTTTTTTTTTTTAAGACAAGAGAAAGTAAAATACAATAAAAAAAAATAAAAAATATAAGTACAATGGCCATGGTGTAAGTACTTTACCGTTTGATTCTTCACAACTTATATGTCTTGATATCATAAACTTCTCGAACTCTCATCTTTATAATCTTCGCTCTTGTACGATAGTCTTCAACTTATAAAAATTCTGCTCCTTGTCTTGTTACTTGTAAACCTTGAACGTCTTCAACTTTCCTCAAATTTGTGATGCTCCTCTTGTTGATGATGATGGTGTTTCTATGGACCTGTTGGTGTAGAGAGAGATAAGGTGGATGGTGCTAACTGCGAACAAGATTACAAGTGGTATGTAAGTTAGCAATTCGATGTCACCAACATGGTTAATAAAAATAGCACTCAAGAGATCAAAATAGTGCTTCTATGGTGGGAGGTTGGACGACTCACCATTTCGCCCCGAAATTTACGTACGGTGACACACACTCTAAAAGCACATATTTAGACAGTACAAAGAATTGAAGGTCGGAGCCTCACATTATGTAACATGGGTAGTCTCCACTATAAGGGATCACTACTCTAATCGAATTCGATCTGCACCTTATTTGCCCTTTGGCATGGTTAAATCCAACTTTAACTCTCATACAATTAAGAAACCCGATCATGTTCTCTGTCATCTCTAAGTTCAGTCACTCTTATGAGATTCTCGATGTAATCTTAGAGACATGTATACTATGTGACTCTAAACTAACTACAAGTTGGAGTTTTTTATTCACTATTTTACACAAAAGTTGAAAAATTTACAACGCAAATGCTTAACCACTCCCCCACACTTAAACTTTACATTGTCCTCAATGTAAATTGAATCGTCCAAAGAAAGTCAAGGTGGGAAAATCTTATAACAATATGCGACAAGAAAAAGTAAAAACAAAGAAAAAATAAAAAGATAAGAGATACAAAACCTATGGGTTGCCTCCCATGTAGCGCTTGGTTTAAAGTCGCCAGCCCGACTATATCCTTGCAAGATTCATTCCCCATATACCAACAATCTGAAAAGTTGGGGATCCTTTCATAGAACCTGTTTTGCAAACACTAGCTTCACACAAATATTAGTAATATAAAACAGAAATGAAGCTATGAACCGATAAAAGCTTCCCCCACACTTATTCTTGTCCACACATGGAAGTGTATAAAGTATATAAGAGTCGGGTACTTCCACGGTTTCTTGTTCCATAACCTGCATAGTATGAGAATCAAGTATCTCTAATGGCGGAAATCGAGAAACAAAGTCATTCAACAATGTTTTCGAAGCACATACATTCAAACCAATAAGAGGTAAAGGAGAAGAAACAATAGGCAAAGGGTTAGATAAACCTTGCACAATCTCTTGTATTACGGAATCCTCTTCATCCTTGAAAAACTCAAGTGAATTATTCACCTCTTATATATCATGGTCCTCTATCAAACCTTGCAACCATTCTTCATCCGTTTCTACCTTAACCAAAGTCTTGACATAAACATCATCATTACAATCCTTTACAAGCTCAATTGGGTCTTCCACAATATTGGTCATGACGGTCTCATTCTCAACACACTCCTCTTTGTTGTAAGGCACATACTCTTTTGCGGATGCAATATTGTCCATAAGGAATTTCTTTAGAACACTCCTTGCATCATCCTCAAGCTCTACCTTTTGAATAGGTTCTTGATCATTATAAAGATCAAAGCTTGAGTAAGCTACACTAGTGGTCGACATATTCTTCTTCGTCTTCACCTTGATCGCAAAAAGACTCCATTGTACACTCCTCGGGGATGTCACCATAAATTGGTTCAAGCGATGTATTTTCATAATAATCATCACAATCATAGTCAACATAATCTTGTTCGTCGCTGAATTTAGTGTTGCTAATCTCGAACTCATCCTTTTGAATAGGTGAATGATCATTATTACAATCAAGAGTTGAGTTAACTACACAATTATCAACGAAAGTCCCCAAAGGTTCGCCTTTTTCTACATAATTATTCATTTCCTCTATGTACTCATCAATGCCCTTTCTTACGTCGGAAACACCTCTTTGAAGCTCTTGGAGTGATCCATCCAAATTCTTAATATAGTGTTCCATTTGTTTGTAAAGATCATTCGATAGTTCTAACTTCTTGTTACTAGTATGCAGAAACTCTATGTCCTCATAGCTTCTTGGAGGCTTGAGACTCTTTTACACTACGAAGTTGGAGAAGGTTTTGTGGGTACACCTCTCTGGTAAACCCTCACGAGACTACAACTCGTCCACTAGGGACACCAGGGGTTTAAAGGCTTAGTGCATACGCTAAATGGTTCCAGAGACTTGGGGGTATAGTTAGGATTTCCTAATCCATGTTTCACTTGAGGACAAGTAAAATTGTTTGGGGCATTTGATGAGTGCCAAATAGTGCATATTTATACACCTTTTTATTGGCATTTTACTCATCTTTTGTGCTCATAAATCAGATATTATCCCCAATTCTGTGTTTTCTTTGTTTTCAAGAATAAATATTTGTATTAATTAATTTTGTGTTTTTATGTAATAAATAAAGCTCAGAGAAACCGAAGTGCCCAAGGAGCGAAAGCGAAGCCGCGCGCAATGGGTTGCAACCCAACAAGTAGCAACTCATCTACAAGACATGGGTTTGAGCTAGACCCAGGCCGCGACCGGATCCGAGCCCCGTACACTCCAAGCCGTTGAGATCTCTATCTTCCACATCCAATGGTCGCTGCCTCCACGTGCATCATAGATCGCTGCTCCGTGCAACACTAGATCAAGCCAAAACCGCTTACCTCCACGAGCCGTTCGGATCGCACCCGACTTCATCCTACGCTCGCCTTTGAGGCCTTCTCCATCAATCTTCGATGCACCCGCTAACCACCGAATCACTCCACACCCTATACCCTAATCGAACCCACTCCATTTCATCTTCACCGTCTCTTTCTTCTTCTCTCTTCACCTCTCGCAAAACCCATTCCCCCATCACCCGACCATACCGAGCCCTCACGCCACCATCTCCTACCTCCCAGCCGCAACAACCTTCAACAGTGCACCTAGTCTCTGTCCATTTCACACATAGCTTCTTCCCTAGAAGCTAAGTGAGAAATAGAAAGAACTAGGTTAGGATTTCAGCAAAGTTGGGGAAAGCAAATTGTAGAGTTAAGAGCCGATTGACGAAGAGAGAGCACGATTGAGTATGGGTGAGAGTATTTCGATTTGTTTTCTATTTTATTTTGATTTTTGAGAAGAATTAGGGTTTGAGATATTTTCTCTTGCATGTATAAATAACGAGTGAGTTGGGTGTTGTTAGGGTTATGCTGGACTAGCCGGTGCTTCAATTTAGGGTTAATTTTTGTTTTAATTGTAGTTTTAATGTTTTAATTTAGTTGTTAGGGTCTCCATGAAACCCTAATTTACAACTGTGTTCTTCATGCTCATGTATTGTCTTGAATGCTTGAATATTTTCTAGATAGGATTTAATCAAAGCATGTCACACTTTGCTCTCCGGTGTATACCAATACCATGGATGCCTTGTAGTTGGATTATCCCTGTGATGACTATGCTACAACTCAAGCTCAATTAGACTAACGTTTATCTACTGATTAATTGTGCTTTAGTCGGACGATTAATACTTAGGATAAATACCTTAGTTGTGATTAAAATTATCAGTTGGAGAAACATCTTAGACATAAGGCAGACTCGACACCTCTCCCTTAGCTGTCATAAGAACAAGAGTAATAACATGAGTTGAAGACATAGTGTAGATTAGTGGTGGATTTGCAGCCCTAATATCCCCACTGTCACTAATTTATACCTTAGCTTAGGTTCATATCACATTTCACTACTTCAGTCGTATCGGCAAAACCCCCTGTTGTCACTTGCTACTTACTTGAAATCAGTTTAGGAAGCCTTAGAGTCATACGACACCACAAGTCTCTGTGGGAATGACCCGTATTTGCCACAGTCTATAAACTCGACACCGTGCACTTGCGGTATAACAAGTAGGCCATAATTTATAAACACCTTTAGAGGCCTACCAAGTTTTTGGCGCCGTTGCCGGGGACTTGGCGCGTGCCTTGCTGATTTTTGGCTAGTACTTCACTGAGATTCATCCTACCCCTGTACATATTCGCCTGCATTGTAGTATAACTTAACCTTTCATCCTACCCCTGTACATATCCATTTTACATTGTTCTATCAATCTTTGATTAGTATAATTTGTTAACTTGTATTGCATCTGTAACTAGTATTTCAATCTTGTATTGCATCTGTAACTTAGCATTGTAACTTTATTAGCCTGCATTGCAATTCTTCCCTATACATTTCCACCCTGCATCATTGCCTCATGATTTGCTTGTTGTTTTTGTTAGTCTAGTTCTTCCTTAGTTAGTTTGCGTCATCTTGTAGCCTAATCACGTGCATCCGTAAGATCACCCCTGCATCTATAACTTAGTTGAATGTTTGTAATCTGCATTTTTACTTATCCGCATTCTCTCGTGGCTTGAGCGGTCAACGGCTCAGTTTGCATTGCACTGACCAGTGGTTAACCACTAAACCCACTCTCTGTGACAGCTGAACTTGCAATGGTTGGTGCCATGTAACTGCATTATTGGAAATTTGTTAGCTTAACTCATAGCTCTCAGGATTATCATCACACTCCGCATATCATATCTCTCGTTGTGCAGATTTTTGGAACTTTGCAGTGCTATATTCTCCTTGCTTTAACTTACACTTCTGAGAACTAAATTCTTCTCTTGAGCACACAGTACACGTTGAGCTTCTTTGTTGTCTTCTTTGTGTTTGCTTGAGTATTGAGCTTCGTTGTTGTCTTCTTGTGCTTGTGGTGCAACTGAGAAACCCCTGCAACTTATAGGAGTCAGGTGAGTGGCTCCTTCATAGCTGAATGCATGCTTGAGCCCTAAGCATAACCCATTTTGCAAACCCTGAATGCATGATAGCTGGAACCTTGCAAAGCACTAAACCCTGAGCCTAACCAATCTGCCCATAGCTAGTCACCCCGAGTTGCATCTTTGCATGGTAGTCTCGATTGCCCAACCTTGCTCAACCTATCCGCCTGCACTCTGTGAAGAGTAACAAAGAATCGGCCTTGTTGACACTCGGTGGTGTGTTGTAAAGGCCAAACTTTGTTTATTTGTGAATTGGTGTGTTAATTTTTTGCATGAGTTTTTGAGTAACTTTGTCAGTCTTTGTGTTGAAGCGCATTTAGGCTGTCTTGTATTGATCTGTCTTTGGCCGAGCTCACGGTTGTCTTTGTGACCACCTAACCGATCTTTGAGTCTAAGTTTGTGTGTGCAAACTAGCCGAGGTTGTGCTTGAGCTGCCAACCTCCACCCAAATTAAAGTTGCTTGAGTGCATTTGCTTTGTTGTGTCCAAGCTGAGTTTGCCTTGCTCTGTGAAAACTCAAAATTGTGCTGAAACCCTGCACAAAAACCTGACCAGGGATGCACATCTGAGCTCTGCACCCAAACCAACCCACAGATAAACCAACCTCTGCACACACTTGACCTTGCCTGAGCTGACCTTGTGTATAACCAAGCTGACCTAGCACTGTGCTTAATAAACCAATACTTGGACTGTAAGCCTGCCATCTTGAGCTGGGTTGTGAGCTGCACTCAAACCAGTGCATCACTCCAAGCTGTGCACTGGGCTTTGCACAACAACTCAACCCACATCTGTTGGGATGTGCATATAACTGAAACAAACCTGGGCTCAACCTAAGCTGCCAACTGCTGGGCTGTCTAAACATCATCTGGGCTTTACACATCCAAGTGCAAACAACCTTCAGCCCACATAAGCTACACATCTGGGCTGTGCAACCAAACTGGGCTTCAAACAACAAATCCCAAATAAACCAAATCAAAACCCACACAAACCAAACATTCCTAAACCAAACCAAACCCAACAAACCAAATGAAACCCAATAAACCAAACCAATCCCACTAATAACCAAACTTGGCCCACATAAACCAAACTAAATTTTGAGTTCAATTTGAGTACTAAATCATGACAGGATTTTGGTCTGCATCTGGGGATGGAAACAAATCCCTTAGAGAGCTTGCTTACGGGCACGCTTCACGGGATGAACCCCACATACCATAGTGATTTTAGGGAATTTTATGCGCCTTCTCGGGGCCACGACTTCACATACCCTAATCACTATGAGCACATGCATCATCCACCACAAGGTTGAAAATGAACACTTTCCTCATACCCAGGTCATCACTTCTAGATCAATTAGAAGCTCAAGTTTCTGCTTTAGAAAGGCAATTACATGAGCGATCTGTCAAATCTAATCCCCCTAGGCAATATGAAATGCATGCTTGCACCTTATGTGGTGGCTTAGACCACCTCGCTGAGTATCTTGTTATATTTTGCATGATTTTAGGCGTCTAGGGAAAACCATGATTATCCAATGTACGAAGTGTCTAGAAGTGACCATCTTTGGCAACTATTGGGACCATAATCAACCTACACACATGCATCATTCACCACAGTGGGGAGATGAACAATTTTATACTCCCTCAACTCCTAGTTTGCAATCAATAATGGAAACACTCATGGAGCAAAATGCTAGGCTTGAAATGAATGCAATGCATGATCATCAACATAGCAACATGTATGAATTTCCCTTCTCTAGTGAACCTCATGCTCAACCATACAATGAATATCCATATGAGGAATGCATACCCACTAGTGAAGACTCTCCTTCAATGGAACAACTCAAGATGATTCTTCAAAGGAACCTGATTGAGTTACAAAATGATAGGATTGAAAATAGTGTTTCTAGTCTTACTCATGCAACTAACATTGAATATGAACCTAAACCAGAGGTAGATGAGTACACTAAAAATACTACAATTTTGAATGGAGAAATGAATTCTTGCTATGATGATGATGATAAATATGAAGAGCATGTGTATTTTGAAAATGTAGTAGAATCTTTAGGTTCAGAGACATTAGACGTCTCTTCTGTGAACCCTATGAATGATGCTTCTTCTAATATTCATATATGTGATGATGATGTGGAACCTGTGCAATTGTCCTGTGAAAATGAACATGATTTACCCTCTTTTGACTTTAGGAAAGTGTGTGATGGTACAAATGATTTTAAAAATGAAAACAACCTAGATGTACCTAACCTCTCTCCTGAGTCACAAATTGAAACTCCTCCACCAAACCTAGGTGTTGTAGTAGCAGGAAATCCCACACTACACCCCTCACTATATTTTGTAGATCTAAATCATATTAATCACCTAAATATCAAATATAAGTGCTAGAAATTTAAATAGACACATAAGATTTTTTACGTGGTTCGATCAATGTGATCTACATCCACGATTCTCACTATGATTGTTGAGGTTACATAAGAATTACATTTACAATCTCCATTAATGGATATTTTCTAGAGCTCTAGATCTAGTTTTAGGGGAAGAAGATGATAAAGAAAATAAATCTCTCTCTAAAAATATCTCTCTCCTCCTAAAAGTGTCCTCCCAAAATTATTCCTCCCCTTTCTCTCTCCTGCTCTCCTCTTTATATAGGTGTTTACATAGTGGATGACAACTCACATACAGCTCATATTCTCGCGAGCTCTTTGATAATTTCGCAGGCTCTTGCTACCTTCTCGCGAGACACTCTCGCGAGTCTTGCTACCTTCTCTCGAGACACTCTCTCGAGTCTTGCTACCTTCTCTCGAGACACTCTCTCGAGTCTTGCTACCTTCTCTCGAGACACTCTCGCGAGTTAAGAAAATAATTGAATCTCGCACGCTAAGAAAATATGTTGTGCGATATTTGAATCCTACATCTTGCCTCTTTTTCCTTGAATATTGCTTGAAGAGCGATCTTTAAGGAAAAATCTGTTGTTGTAGTAATCTTTGGTCTTTGTTGATGAAGGAACGAGCGGAAGAATCTTTGGACTTGAAAAGTACGTACTTGCCTCTATTCTTTTGCGAAGTTCCGAAGCTTTGAGAAGTATATATGAAGTATCGTTTCTTGAATTATGCGAAGTATGAAGTATCCTTGAAGAAGTATATGAAGTACTTAATCCTCGAAATATATAAGAAGGATGAAGTATCCTTTGAGAAGTATAAGAAGTACTTAATCCTCTAAATATAAGAAGTATTGCGAATCCATCATGCGAAACTCTCGCTCCATGTTCTTTGCCTCATGCTATGCTCTATTCTTCCGCGAAGTTCTGAAACTTTGCGAAGTGGATAAGAAATATTAATCCTTGAAGTATAAGAAATATTGCCTCTGTTCATGCGAAGTCATTATTCCATTTTTGGTGAGGATTCTTGTTGTTCATTGGTAAACATCTTCTTTGGAAATGATTCTTGCCGAGAAAATAAAGAACATAAAATGTTTTTCGGTAATCCATTGTTGCCTCTGTTCTTTATCTACGAAGGTAGAATCGTTGAAAAAGTGTTGAATGAGTGAGTTATTTCTTCATTCTTAGTTTTCCTCTATCTCTGCGTTGCGCTCATGCGATAGTATAATCTCTTCATTGCTTTATGTTGAATTTTATCATTGCGACAAGATCGCGGGGACGTCTTTACATTTTCATGCAATGACCCATTGACCTTGCCTTATCATTTTTGTGTGGTCTTCCAAGTTAGACCTCCTAATTAGAGGTCCTCCCCCTGCCACCTTTCATCGCGACAAAATCGCGCAGGACGTCTTTACACTTGCATGTAAAGACCCATTGATCTTGCCTTATCATTTTCCAAGTATTTTTGCCTCTGCAGGATGTTTTAGTTGCGACAATATGACAGGCCTAGATATCCTTGTGAACATAAAGCCCCATGACATTGCCGTCGTGCGATTAAAATCGCAGGACGTCCGTACACTTTCGTGCAAAGACCTATTGATCTCGTCTTACCCTCGCGTTAGTATTATTGCCTCTGCAGGATCATCGCACAAATATGACAAGCCTAAGTCTCCTTGCGAAAACAAAGCCTCATGACATTTGCGTCTGTTTTGACACTCCCCCTAATGGAGAGCGTCGCCCTTATCATCTCCCGGTTGCCCCTTCAAGGAGGCGAAACATCGGCCATACAAGACTAGCTCCTCCCATCCGGTCTTAACAACAACCGGTTGTTTTCGTGACCTCTTATCCCTTATACCTATAGGGTTTATGGTTACGAGACCGCACCCTAAGTGGAGTTTTCTTCGGGCGAGTGCAACATATGCCAAGACTTGCCAAGAATGGCCAGGGGTAGGTTCATCCATCCGGGCACTCGGCTCAACCGTGTACCTCGGCGCCTTGAGCATACACCGACTCCTTGAAAGAGACCCTCGGTCGCCCAACTGGGTATAACCTACATATATAGTTGGGAATCCAAGGTACCTCTTCCGGATAGGCTTTCATGGGCCCCAAATTTCCATGACTCAGGCTTCAGGAGCGGTGTAACCTTCCCCCTGAGCCATGTCGAGAGATACCCCCTTATATGACGCACTTTAGGTCTTACATTTGCCTCTTACGAAATGTTATTCGCGAACTAGGGTGTACGCCATAAAGGTTCGTCCCATTCTCGGTTATTTTATTGATTCTTCTTCGTATGCAATAGGTACCCCCTACTATGACGCATTTTAGGTACTTTTGCCTCTTGCGAAATTCGATTTCGTCATAGTAGGTTTGCCTCTATCGATTATTTTGTTGATTCTTACGCATATAAGCTCTTTTGTAATTTATTTGATCTTTGATAATCTCTTGTCATTTTTTGTGCGATATTTTCGCATGTCTTCATTCTTTTATTCATTCTTTCATCCTCCTATTTAACTTTTGTAGTTTCTTGTTGTTGTCTCTGCGAAGTATATGATTTGCTTTGCGAAGCTAGCATCCTTGAAATGTATGAACGTCGCATAAAATATAATTATCTCGCAGCAAAAAGAATTGAGAGAAATGAGATTTGAACCCTTGACCTGCCTCTTGCATATTCTCGCACCATACCAACTGTTCTAACCCTCATTTGCGAGGTAATCATCAACTTTCTTCTTTGCGAGATAAGCAAAGTCTGTGCGGAATTTCGCATAACAAAAATAAATGTGCGAGAGACAAGAATTGATCCTGCGACCTCCTGCTTGCATTCATGCGTCCTAACCAACTGTGCTAGCCCCTGCCTTCTGTGAAGTGTTTCGCGAAATAATCACTTACTTTCTTCTTGCGAGATCTTATTGCGAAAAATCCATGTGAAAAATACACGTTCGTTGAGACTTGAACTCGCGACCTTGAACTCATTAACTTCGCGGGTGACCAATTTGTCTTGCCTCTTGCTTGCGAGATAACGAAACAACCTTGCGAGATTATACATTTTTTTTCTTTTTGCGAAGCCAAAAATTCTTTGCGAGGAGGAGGTTCGAACCCGCGACCTGCAGTTTATACTCTTCGCCAGTGACCAATTGTGCTAGCTGCGGTTTGTGAAAGAAACACACAATACTATAACTTTATTCACTTCTTCGCTCTCGGAAGTTTAAAAAATATGTAAAAGTTGGGATTCGAACTCGCAACCCCAAGCTTGTTCTCTTCGCAAACGACCATCTGGGCTACTTGTTGCTTGCGAAGGAAACACACAATGCTATAGCTTTATTCCATTTTTTCCCCTCTTGAAAGTTCAAAAATATTTGAAAAAATATGACTGTGGCGAGATTTGATCTTGCGACATCAAGCCTCTTCTCTTAGCTAGGAACCAACTGTGCTATCGACTGTTTGTGAAAAAGTGGTGTTGTTCGCAACTTATTCTCATATTACCCTTCCTTTCCTCTTTGCGGCTTTATTCTCCTGTTTCTTACACATGTGCGTCTTTCTGATTTCTCAACTTCGTTTGTGCTGTAAACCTGTGTGGTACTCCCCTTTCCAAGGTTTTGTTGAGAACTCTTCGTATTGAGCTGCTTGAACTGGTTCATTTCTTAGTAATTTTTTTTTTTTTTTTTTTTTTTTTTTTTTAAAATCTCGCTTGTTGGGTTGGACTGCTATATCTTTCCCTTGTTGATGGTTTTGACACGAACTTGTCATTTGTTGATGCTTTAATGAAGTTAACTCATGGGTTCCTCTCAAGACAATTTGTGTTCGCTGGCGCTATTTGAATAATTCACTTTCCATCAAACTTCGTCATTGGTTCTATATTTTTCTGATCGCCACGAGTTGATTATTTTTGTCTTCGCAAGTTGGTTGTTTCATCTTCTTCGCTCATGGTCCTTTTAACTCGAGATTACTACTCCCAACTGATTTGCTGCAAACCATAACAATTTAAGATTGGCAATTAACTCCACTCAAATATCTCTTCGCAGCTGCAAATTTTCTTCCCTGAAGTTAACTGTCTCCTTCATTCGCTGTTAACAATTTGTGCTGGGAAACACGTTCATCCATACATTACTCTAACACTTGAAGATCCAATGTATCCAAACTTCAGTGGAACTCTCTTAAATCAACAAAATCAAATAGTTCGTCCCTTTTCCTTGTCTATATCGTTCTTTTCTTTGTCTGGAGCTCTTCCTTCTCTTTTTTCCCTTAAAGTTTATAGATCTCGTTGAATTCATCACCAACAGTAGCCGATTTTTCTAAATTTTCTTGAACCAACAAGATTAGGTCCCTGTTTCTAGCGCCTATGTAGTAGCAGGAAATCCCACACTACACCCCTCACTATATTTTGTAGATCTAAATCATATTAATCACCTAAATATCAAATATAAGTGCTAGAAATTTAAATAGACACATAAGATTTTTTACGTGGTTCTATTAGGAGAGAAAACTTAAGAGTGTTTTAATTCCTAAGTGTAATTCTATTTTCCTGTGTAAACATTCCATGAATCCAATCAATAAATATTCTTGATCTTACATCTTTCAATGGATTGATTAAGCAAAATCGAGTAAGGGGTGTAGTGTGGGATTTCCCGCTACTACATATGTAGTTTGTAACAAAATTGCAAAACCAACTTTTCTAAGAATGCCTAACTTAGGCCTAGAGCTTTGTGCTTCCCAAGTCCTCTTGGACTATTTTGCATCAAAGTATAACACTCTTAAGGAGCCACAGTTGGAATGTGTATGTCTGCCCGTAATTAGCAAAACTCATTTCGAGTTAGACCTTTTGCATGATGTACCTTTAAAATTGCAAGATTTTGTTCTCACAAACACACCTGTTCACAAGTTTAGGTTTGGGGAAACTCCTTCACATTTGCAGTCTTACTTGCACTCTCATATTATATTTGTGTAAGGCTGTTAATGTGTGTACATATTTTCTATTGGGTTGATCCTCAACTCTTTAGATTGTTAGTTTATGGTGAATTTTCATTGTATATATCCAGTAGGACTTGTTAAATTTTTTTTCTTGAATCGGTTGAGTCTTCATGCGCATATATTATGCTAATCCGATATGATCTCCGTTGAGAATGTTGGATTCTAGCCTTGACTAAAAAGCTTAACCTTGCTCGCCGACATCAGGTAATCTCTTCCCTTTTTCTCTTATCGGCATAGTTCTCTCGGTATGTATTGTTTAAAATTTTTCTATATGTCGACACATTGAGGACAATGTTTGATTTAGGTTTGGGGGTGCATTTGCATATTTTTGCATTTAGAGTTTTTAGTCTTTTTAATCTTTTATTTTCAAAAAAAAAAAAAAAAAAAAAAAAAAAAACTCTTTTTGTAAAAACCTCCAACTTTTAGAAATTTTAGAGTCACTAGCATGCTTCTAGCTACGTTTACATAGAGAATCTGACCGAAATAACAGAATTTGGAAGTACCGGAGAACACAATCGGGTTCCTTAGTTGATTAGAGCGTTAAAGTTGGATTTAACCATACCGGAGGGCGAATTAGGTCTTTGTTTAGATATTCGGTAGTAGAATTGTGATCACCCATAGTGGAGACTACCCATTTTACATCAAGTGAGGCACCAACCTTCAATTTTTGCAACTTTCTAGAAAAGTCTGTTAGAGTGTGTGTCACCGTACGTAAATTCGGGTAGGAATGGTGAGCTACCCAACTTCGCACCAATTTCAGCACTACTTTTGATCTCTTGAGTGCTAGTTTTTGTCAATCATGAGGGTGACGTCTAAAGATGAAAACTCCTTCTAAATACCGATTTGCGGTTAGCATCTCTCTCTCTCAATCAACAAGACCCATAGAAACACATCATCGTCAAAGCAAACGGAGCATCATCGAATATGGAAAGAAAAATTGATATAGTCCAAGGTTTTTGTGCAACAAAGAAAAGAAAATAGGATGAGAATTAATAAAATTTATAAAATCAAGACAATACAAGTTGTGGAAAAATTGAGTGTTAAAGTCCTTTGTCCATGGAGTTAGTTGTTTCATTATTTGTATTTTTATTTTCACTTATTGTAATGTAAAAAAAAAAAAAAAAAAAATCAAAAAATATTGTAGTTTATTTTTGCTACCACCATGGTAAAGAAGAATTTAAAAAGAAAAATCCAAACAACAAGGAATTTGAGTAGAAAAGTTAAAAATTATCAAGTTTTGTGAAGTTTAGAAGTTCGTCATCAACATTTGAAGACCGAAGACCGAAGATTGAAGACGTTTCTATGGTTCTTATGAGAGAGTGATATTAATTGCCGATCGGGTGAGAAGTGAGTGAGTACTCCCACCCCTTGCTAATGGTTGATTTCCTTTCTTAGAGATCATCGAGAAAAAGATTCTTTTTGTCCACACTTACGTGGAGTCTCGATTTTATTTCGGAAGGTTATCCTTCTTACCTACAACGTGTGCGGGATTTCTCTCTTTACTCCTGCTGCACACATGAGAGACTAAAAAAGCGATCTTTTTGAGTACAATTATCATAAAACCTTAATGGTGAGGCAGAAGTTGAGACTTATGATCACAATCGAATCCGAATTCTTTCATATGGTATGGTTACTTCTCGCTCAGCACTTAAGGATGAGAATGCGTTCTTCGATAGTTCTAACTTCTTGTTACTAGTATGCAGAAACTCTATGTCCTCATAGCTTCTTGGAGGCTTGAGACTCTTTTACACTACGAAGTTGGAGAAGGTTTTGTGGGTACACCGGTAAACCCTCACGAGACTACAACTCGTCCACTAGGGACACCTAGGGGTTTAAAGGCTTAGTGCATACGCTAAATGCATTCGAGAGACCTGCGACGGGGTATAGTTAGGATTTCCTAATTTACTGTTTCACTTGAGGACAAGTAAAATTCGGGTTTGGGGGTATTTGATGAGTGCCAAATAGTGCATATTTATACACCTTTTTATTGGCATTTTACTCATCTTTTGTGCTCATAGATCAGATATTATCCCAGATTCTGTGTTTTCTTTGTTTTCAAGAATAAATATTTGTATTAATTAATTTTGTGTTTTTAGGTAATAAATAAAGCTCGGAGAAACTGAAGTGCCCAAGGAGCGAAGCGAAGCCCGCGCGCGCAACAGTTGCAACCCAACAAGTAGCAACTCATCTACAAGACATGGGTTTGAGCTAGACCCGACCCGCGACCCGGATCCGAGCCCGTACACTCCAAGCCGTTGAGATCTCTATCTTCCACATCCAATGGTCGCTGCCTCCACGTGCATCATAGATCACCTGCTCCGTGCAACACTAGATCAAGCCAAAACCGCTTACCTCCCTGAGCCGTTCAGATCGCACCAGCTTCATCCTACGCTCGTTGAGGCCTTCTCCATCAATCTTCGATGCACCCGCTAACCACTGAATCACTCCACACCCTATACCCTAATCGAACCCACTCCATTTCATCTTCACCGTCTCTTTCTTCTTCTCTCTTCACCTCGCAAAACCCATTACCCCATCACCCGACCATGCAGAGCCCTCACCGCCACCATCTCCTACCTCGCCACAGCAATCCGCAACAACCTTCAACAGCTGCACCTAGTCTCTGTCCATTTCACATAGCTTCTTCCCTAGAAGCTAAGTGAGAAATAGAAAGAACTAGGTTAGGGTTTCGACAAAGTTGGGGAAAGCAAATTGTAGAGGTCGCAGAGCCGATTGATGAAGAGAGAGCACGATTCGTAGTATGGGTGAGAGTATTTCGATTTGTTTTCTATTTTATTTTGATTTTTGAGAAGAATTAGGGTTTGAGATATTTTCTCTTGCATGTATAAATAACAGTGAGTTGGGTGTTGTTAGGGTTATGCCTGGACTAGCCAGTGCTTCAATTTAGGGTTAATTTTTGTTTTAATTGTAGTTTTAATGTTTTAATTTAGTTGTTAGGGTCTCCATGAAACCCTAATTTACAACTGTGTTCTTCATGCTCATGTATTGTCTTGAATGCTTGAATATTTTCTAGATAGGATTTAATCTCGGCATGTCACACTTTGCTCTCACGGGTGTATACCAATACCATGGATGCACTTTGTAGTTGGATTATCTGTGATGACTATGCTACAACTCAAGCTCAATTAGACTAATGTTTATCAGATTAATTGTGCTTTAGTCAGACAGTTAATACTTAGGATAAATACCTTAGTTGTGATTAAAATTATCAGTTGGAGAAACATCTTAGACATAAGGCAGACTCGACACCTCTCCCTTAGCTGTCATAAGAACAAGAGTAATAACATGAGTTGAAGACATAGTGTAGATTAGTGGTGGATTTGCAGCCCTAATATCCCCACTGTCACTAATTTATACCTTAGCTTAGGTTCATATCACATTTCACTACTTCAGCCGTATCGGCAAAACCCCCTGTTGTCACTTGCTACTTACTTGAAATCAGTTTAGGAAGCCTTAGAGTCATACGGCACCACAAGTCTCTGTGGGAATGACCCGTATTTTCCACAGTCTATAAACTCGACACCGTGCACTTGCGGTATAACAAGTAGGCCATAATTTATAAACACCTTTAGAGGCCTACCACATTTCATCTACCAAACTAGAAGAAATATGAATAGGAATACAACTAGTCTCCCCTCCTTGTGGTTGCTCACTTACATACCCACCGTAAGAAGGTTGGAATGTATGAGAACAACTAAAAGGGTACGTGGAATATTGACCATAACCAAAGGATTGGTTTTGATTGTATTCCCCATAATGGTGATAGTTTTCATGTTGTTGAGGTTGAAAGCCGTATTGATTGCTCCAATATGCTCCGTCCATAGAT
Organism: Papaver armeniacum; assembly: GCA_023531295.1. NCBI lineage: Eukaryota > Viridiplantae > Streptophyta > Magnoliopsida > Ranunculales > Papaveraceae > Papaver > Papaver armeniacum. Next base: position 186,878 of record JAJJWW010004943.1, read on the forward strand.
ATAGAATTGGTACCTGAAACGAGATTCTCAAAACTCGGTTAAAAACCAAAGAATAAGAAAAAAAAAATAAAACTAAACTAAAAACAAAAATAAGAAACCAAAAACAATTAACAACCGCTGCCTCCCCGGCAACGGCGCCAAAATTTGGCCAGTTGTCAGCCGACACAAATATAAATTACACTTTCTTACTACTCAAAATATATAATGTAGCAAGGGCAAGAAAGGATCGTTCCCACAGAGAGGTCTTGGTTGTCAATATGTTATGGTTTCCTATAAATATCACCGAGGATTTTCTGATTTTTATAAACGGAAATAAATAAAAGCAAAACAAATAAAAGTAAACACGCAAATCAAGGATGAGAAAGTATTGGATAAAGGTTTCATCTTCAATTGTAAACAAGTTTATGAATGTATGAATAGAATTCGTATTTAATCTCACTATCATCAAAAGCCATAGAATACCTTATTGCAAGAATACTCCGTAAATTTCCTAAGTTATCAACACACACATTAGAGCTTCATATGTGAAATCTACCTAAATAATAACCTAACGCCTTGCGCTAATCAAGTTCAATTCCTAGGAGCATTAGGTTTCAGAAATAGGCAAATCAATGCAACTATCACACATTGCGCATGACAATTCGGACAAAGGTCAATTTCTACATATGATTACAAGGATGTATCACTACAACCTAGAATCATATCATGCTACTCGTATTCAAGGTTATCGCTCGATGAAAACCCTAAAATAGCTATAGATATGGATGTGAGTTCAATCAATTCTAGACTTAACTAAACAAACATTCAATCATATTGCAATACGTCAATCATGCAACTATTATAACCCGTAGAAATCAAACGATAATATTGAGAGAAAACTAATTCATAAAAAATCCATAACTTGTTTTCAAAATCCAACTACATCTTTAACCAATAGTATAACTCTAGCTCATATTCATGGAGTTCATAACAAGAAGAAAGAGAAAATACTTCATGTTTCTAAACCCTAGAAAACAAAGTAGAGGCCAAAGAATAGAATAAGATCTCCAAGTTGTAGAAGACTTTTCCTTTTCATAGCTTTTCTCCAACTTCTAAAATTAGGTCTTCATAGTCCAAAACCCATGTGATCCACCAAGCCCATGTGTGTGCAAATACCCATGTGAAATTATGTCCAAAAACCGTCGCCGGAAAACTGGGATTATGGCCGGAAATTGGCCGGAATAGTCGCCGGAAAGTATCTCAGGTGACCGGCAAAGTCAAACCGGTCACCAGTCAACCGGGTCAAATCGGTCAAGGTCCAACTCGGCCGGGTCAACTCGGTCAAGCACCGAGTCAGAGTCTGAGTAGGAGCTGAGTCAGGAACGAGTCAGACCTGAGTCACCTTGGCCTAGGCCATTTACAGTCTTGTACAGGCTTTATGTTGTGATGCGCCAAGATTGCGCTTCAGCTGGGAAATCCAGCCATGATGGCCCTGCTCCAAATACTGCAGCCATTCTCATAACCATTCCTCCATTCCAGACACAACATCCCTCATTTCTCTCTTCGATAATCTTATTTTGAAACACCAATTTTGAAGCAAACCCCAACTGCCAAATTCAGATTCATCATTCCATTGCCATAACCGATTCCATCCACACCACCATCTCTGCATTATTGCCCATGACAATCACCAGTTCAACTACACAATATCCAGCACCAAACCATGAGCCATTCCTCCCTGAACCTGCAGCTCCATCACCATTTATGTACCAGCTCAACCCATAACAAATATGCTCTTCTGTCTTTCATAACACAGCATTCTGCAGGTTCAATTCACTCTTTGCATCTTCACATCTCCATAGTAGCATCATCTTAACCTCAATACCAGCCGCAACACAGAACTCAACTCCATAGTCAAGCAGCTGCAACAATCTTCACTAAGTTTCATAACCATCTCCACTGCCACTCCTCCATCTCAGTAAACCACTTCTCTTGTCATTTCCACAAATCATTTGCAACACAATCCCAGGCTTCTTCTCTGATTCTTCCAACCTCAACAGCACAACCATTTCAAACCACTTAACTCTATTAAACATCCATTCAACCACCTGAGCCACCATGAGTTCAAACCCATTCACCAGATGCGAATCCGAGTCACACCCATCTCTGCAACTTGAGCTACACATATTGCCACCACAGCTCTGTAAACTCCACCTGATCTGGATCAGGTCATAGCACCAGAGCCATGAACTTGAACTGCAATTGGAAGCATACATTACCAGCTGCAGAACCATCAACACTAAGCCCCAACACCTGCATCTGCAATTCCATAGCCTGCATTCATCTCGGCAAACTGCACCACCAGTCCCGTTATCCATTCCATTCTGAGCCATACCACCAGTTTCTCTGCTTCTTGTTCTACGATTCCTCAACCACAGACCACAGCATAACCCATCCTCCTTCATTGCTCATTCTTTGTAATCTCAGTCACAGCTGCAACTCAGCATCACCAGACACATCACTTCTCCTACTTCAGATCCAACAATACCTGAACTGCATCATTTAGCTTCAAATGCTCATCATTGTTGTAGCTTCATCACTAAATCAACAGCAGCATCATAACATCTCATAATCAAAGCCATTGACCCCATGAGTATCAACATCAACACTCTTCTTCAAAACCAACCACAAACCCTAATTTCTCTACTGAATCTATACCCAAATTCCTTCACAGTCACTGCACAGACCTGACCCAACACCATCTGTCAAAGCTCAACTCTTCATTCGATTTCTGAATCTCCACCATTTAAACCCTAAAGTTGTTCTTCACTGAACCCTAAAATTCCAATTCGATATTAATTTCACCCCCAACATCACTCCAAACTCGAATCCGAGTTGAACCCATCTATTATCCAATCAATCTGAACTTCATTATCTTCAAATCAGCAAGAAATATCATCTCATAATCCTCTTCTGCGAATCCAATTGAAGCTCAGAAACCCTTCGATTTTCATTTTCCCCCCGAGTTCTTCATCTGCATCTGTGCTCGAGTTCATCTTTACAAATTGAACCGACTTGCTGCCAAATCCTGATTTCTCGATCCGTTTTCCTTTCTCTGAATTTTTGAAATCTCTCGGACAGCAGCCATTTTTCCTCACTCAGAGTTGTAATGAGAAGAGAAAAGAACTCTCGATATAGGGTTAAGTTGGGGATGGATAATGACACCCCATTAGATAAGATAAGGGTCACCCCTATGGATACCCTATAACAAGTGGCTACCCCTTAACATCAGTTGGTTGTTACTAATACTCCTTTAAGAGATTTTCCCCTTAACCTTGACTCGACTCTCAATAGTATTCGCCTGTGAAATGACCTTTTAGCCCTTTTTGACTCAATTTGAATGATTTATGCTTTTTTTCCTCCGTGCGACTCCAGAGTACCTAATAACTCAAAAACACGCGTAAAGTACATAATTCACAAGAAAAATAGCAAAGAAAGCGTAACTACTAGATAGTAAATTAGGTGTTTTAGACACCTATCAGTGATCACTACTCTCAGACAAACCGCTAACTATTGCTTGGATTTCTGGATCCTCGGAGTATTTAAAATACTCAAAAGCTTCTTCTAGTTCTCTACCCTCAAACTTAGGTTCATCATTACTCTTAGAAAGACCTAACACTATTTCCTTAATTTCTGGGTCTGCAGAGTCCTTAAAATGTTCGAGAGCTTCTTTTAGGTCTAAAGTCTGGTCATCTATATGAGCTAAGAGAATTGTCTCATCAAATTCATCCAAAGAATCACCAAATAAAGTGTCGTCCCAATCATCCTGAACTAGATCATGAACTAAAGTGCTAATCATATTCACTTCCTCTAAATCATCGGAAGGTTGTTTAGTAACATTAAAACCGTTTAGTTAAGTGGTCATATTACCAAAGGATATGTTCATAAGTCCAGTCCTACAGTTGATAATAGCATTAAACGTGGCTAGAAATGGGCGACCTAAAATCACCGGTATTTGGTTTTCTGGGTCAGGGACAGGTTGTGTATCTAGGACTACGAAATCCACGGGATAAATAAACTTTTCGACCTCAATAAGAACATCCTCTATCACACTACGAGGAATTTTAATAGACCTATCATTAAGCTGCAGTGTTATCTTGGTAGGTTTCAATTCACCAAGTCCTAGTTTGTAAGTACACATGGTACGGAAGTAAGTTCACACTAGCTCTAAGTCAAGTAAAGCTTTTCTCTACCCTGTGTTTTCCTATCATGCAAGCAATCGTAGGGGCACCTGGGTCTTTATACTTAGGAGTTGTGGTGTTCTGAATGATCGAACTTACATGACTAGCTAAAAAGGCTTTTTTAGGGACATTAAGCTTTCGCTTTCGCGTACACATATCTTTACGGAATTTGGCATAAGCCGAAAGTTGCCTAATTGCTTCTAGTAACGGAAGGTTTTTGGTAACTTTCTTAAAAACCTCTATTATGTCATTAAAGTTGGATTCACTCTTTGTTGGTACTAGTAGCTACAGAAATGGGGCTCTAGGCATAAAATAGGGCCTCTCAGGAACCGAATTGGCATCATCAGAGATTTTATCAGTCCCCTCAACTATGGATGGTCCTGAGGGGTGTTTTACAGTATGCTCACTATCGGGCATGGTTACCTGATTGTCTACTACTCTACCACTCCTAAGGGTTCTAATTGAATTCAACTGTTATAACGGTTTTGCACCTATTTCATGAACTCCTTTAGGGTTGGGATTAGTTTGACTAGGGAACCTTCCGTTATCTCTTTCACTTAAAGTCTTAGCTATTTGATCTATTTGAAGTTCTAACTTAGCAAGAGTCTGAGCATTAGTTTGAAAGTTACGCTTGGTTTCTGTTCAAAACTAACTTGGCTCTTTACTAACATTTCTGGCTCTGTGCTAACATATCACGGCTTTTTCTTAATATACTAAGAGATTCCTCTAAGCTAGTCATTTTATTCTACGAAGGGTTCGAAGCCGAGCTTGAGCTGGAGAGTTCTTATTATAACCAAAACACAGGGGAACATTCGAATTACTAAGATGACCTTGACTCGGCCCTTAGACCACGAAAGGTTCGGATGGTTTTTCCAACCAGGATTATAGGTTTACGAATATGGGTCAAATTTTCGACGGTTGTCGAATCTAGTGTTATTATACGAGAACATTGGCTTGCTCTTCATTATTAGGGTCTTCCCAAAAATGCTCCACCCGAGGCTACTAGTGTGACCCAATTCTAAAGCTTCTAAACTTTTAGCTATTCTTTGCAATTTTGGCATCGATTCATAGCCTCCTTCTACCCTATTAACGTTTCCCTCGCCCCAGGAAGAATTGTTTTCTGGGGTACCCTACTATTTTCCCATTGTTCGGTCTTTTCGGCGATTTCATTCAAAAATGTCATCGCCGCATCAACTGTTTGGTTTTCAAACCCACATGTACGCATAGCTTCCACTATTGTTGTAGTGGAGTAATCTAAACCCTCATAAAGGATCTGAACTAACCTAACCTTTTCTGAACCATGATGAGGACATTGGGATAATAGATCATTGAACCTTTCCAAATACCTATACAAAGATTCTCCCTCCTGTTGAGAAAACGTGCAGATTTGCGTCCTAATAGACGATGTTTTGTGCCTAGGGAAGAACTTGTTCAAAAGGCAGATGTAAGTTGTTCATATGTTTCGATTGACCCGGAAGACAAACTATATAGCCGCGATTTGGCTTTATCTTTCAGGGAAAAGGGGAATAACCTAAGTTTCAGAGCATCATCATCAAGATATCTAATTTTTAGGGTATTACAAATTTCTTCAAAATCCCTAAGATGGAAATAGGGGTTTTCATTTTCGTTCCCTAAAAAGATTGGGAGCATCTGTAAGGTCCCAGGTTTCAGTTCATAATTTGCTTCCGTTTGACTAACTTTGATACACGAGGGACGAGTAGTCTAGTCGGGTTCAACAAAGTTTTCAAAGTTGCCATTTCGGCACTATCGGAATATTAGGGATTGTCTCCTCAAACGGACGTTCAAAAACGGACTCTTCAAAAATCGGACTTTCTAAATTGAGGTAATCGAGACGCTTAGAACTACTAGTTTTCTCTTTAACAAATCTACCTAGGGCGTCTCTTTTACGTTCCGGCATGCAAAAGAATAAGGAAGGGGATTCTATGCAATCACAAATCAAGGCCGACTCAACCAAAGAAAACCTAGAGATTTGTAGCAAACAAAAAGCATGATGGCTCCACTTAGATTGTTTCTAGACCAGCTTCTAATCCTTCAAAAGGGAATTCGTTACAATTTAAGCAAACCCCTCTGGAATCAATCCGAGTCAAAGTAAGTTGAATAGAGGTGAGGGAAGCTCTGTGGAGCTTTGATACCCAAGGCCTCACCGGAATTACAAGGCGGCGCAGTCACGCATTCAACTCACAGAAACCATCATGAACTTCGAAGTATGCTTAAAAGAGTAACCAATATTTTCGAATGACTTTCCTATTAAGCTCGTTACCTTATTGGTCTCGTTCTAGTCAAAATTTTAAGGCTTAGGTTCGCGTAGGTTACGTGTTCCTAAGGCGGGCAAGAAGAGAACGGTGATGAAATCCGAACCCTTATCTTGTATGGCCAGGCCTTGCCCTTTACTAGAAAAATAAATGTATGTATTCAGTCCTCAACATATAAGCATACGAAGGAGTCCAGTAACTCGCTGACAGGAGATTCGCGAGTGTTTAGAGTCTTACCTCCCGTTCCAGACGGGGGATGAATCGGTTGTAGTCAACTCGGGCCACTGACTCCTATGTCAGTGTACGAACCCAAGGTGCAGAGACAATAACGTAATTGTCCTCCTTCCCTGCAAACAGTTTATATTTAAGACCACCCTTCTGTAGGGTTTAAAAATAATGTCCAGAATGTCCAAATGTCCAAAAAGTCCAAAAATAAAAAGAAAAATTACAAAAATAATTATAAACCCTAATACAGTTTTCGAAAAAAAAAAACTAAAAAATAAGTAAAAATAAAAATAAAATTCTTTGTCTCTTCCTCGTTTCTTTTCACTTTGTCTTTGACTCCAAGTATTTAGTTCATCACCAATATCTTTGGCTCAGCTTTCTTTTCGATCCAATATCCAAACCTGTAACCAAAACACAACTACCCAAGAAAACGTAAAATAGAACAAAAGAATAAAAATCACTAAAAACCTAAAACAAATCTAAAAACAAGTCCACGTCGGCGGCGCCAAAAATTGATATGTTTTGAAAGTTGTTGTAAAGTGGTAAGAAAGATATCGTTCACTCAGACTTGTGAAGATTCAATTTTAGATTCAAACTCAATAGAAAACTTACGAAGTTGTTATCAAGATTATAAAAAGCACCGAGACTCAGGATTCCACCAATGACCAATTAAGTGATTCAATCTAATTAATATTCATGCAATTCTTTGCGTTTGAAGTGATTATAATTTATTGCCTCTAGTAGATTTTCGAAGTAACAATTGTATACATCAAGCATGAAACATCAAAAGTCTTAAACTAAGCATGCTCCATCAAAACAAATCACAATCATTCAGTAAAAATCAATTTTCCAATATTAGTTCCATGCAAATAATCATAAAAAAAATTGCAAGAATTAACTAAAATAGAAATATACCACTCTTCATGGAACAATGGCTTCCTCCGTCGTCTCGGCTAAAGGGTTTAGCTCCTCATATTAATCACGTGCTCAAAATAGGTTTTCATAGCTCAAAAGGGTAAAAAACTAGAGAAAACTAATGACTCAGACAGTTTGCAACGTTGTATAAGCGTTACAAATAGCTGTTACAGAAACGATATATGAAAACTGCTGTAGAATATAAGACTGCTCTGCGAATGACTACGTTGGTCCAATGTTCTTCATGTTCTTAATAACTGCTGCAGCAGCAGTAACAACAATTCATGCAGCTCTGATTTCTTCTCCTCTCTGTCTCCGTTCGTCCCCAAAAGTCTCGACAACCCTTTGTGAACTCCCCGCGGCTCTTATATACACCTCCAGAGCAATAAAATCTCCGGTAAATGTTTTGTTTCTTCTCTTCTTTTCTTCGCTGCCAAGTTGCGAATAATCCTCTTCAAGTTTTCTTTACGAGTCTCTTGGTCAAATCCGACGTCCCATAATCTCTGAAGGATGGCACCGAATCAACAGAAAGTGATATTTCCTATTCTTTTCTCGTAACTTCCTTTTATGAAACCAAAATCCCGTTAATATTTCTCGTCCCCTGTTTCGATGATTACTTCCCTTTTCACTCGAATCCAAGACTCGTACTTCCCTGTTTTTGTTGAGACAGTGCGTAGCAATCAAATCACTGAAAAATCCGACTAAATCTCTTTGAAACTTTCCCATAAAAGCCGAGAATAGTTCACGCTCCTGTTTGTCGAGAATATGAATATCCAACCCAATTTAATCCGTTAAATCACTTACACTAGCCCGGTTTATCCCAATGTAGTTCAATGCAACAAATTTTCGTGATTGAATCTCTACAGAAGCTTCAAAATTCGAACCCTAGTCTGCAACTAATTTTCCCGCCAAAAAGCAAAATTCAAATGTAGAAGATGATGCCCCTTATCCTACTGCTGGGTGCCGTTAACACTTGGGGTGTCATGGGGTGTAAATAGCAAGTGGAAGCCCCTTAGTAATTGAGGTTCCCCTTATCCAAATGAGGGGTGCCTTTAGTGATTTTATCCCATGAGCGCAAATACCACTTTTCGAGCCAATTTTTCCATGCATTTTTATTTCTCCAAAAACACCTACAAAGACAAAAAAAACCATAATAAATACAAAATCAAGCACTAACAATATATATAATTGAGATTAAATCAGACACAAAAATGTGTCTATCAGTATTGAGTACCCTCTCCATTTCAACGCTTTTTAGTTCCTGTCCAACATCCCACTTGCATAATACGCATTCTTGTTCCTGAAAATTGTTAAGTGATGTATTTTCGAGTTGGACAAGCAAAATTATCATTAAAATTAGCCAAAACACAATGCTTCCATTTAGATATAAAATATTTTGCATTTTTCATGTTTCGACCAAGGAATCTTCCCTATATATCTTATTAGTGTTTCTACAAATAAAGAATAGTTAGGCAAAATGATACCTAGACCACCCAAAAATGTTAAATGTCATATTTGTACCAAGTAAGCATCACATCGTTAAGTCTTATGCACTATAATGATGCACTCTTGTCCTCGGCCAAGATCTCACTTACAGAAATGCATCATAGTGATTCATTTTTTATCTCGTCCAACATCCCACTTGCAAAAATGCACCATAACGATGCATCCTTGTAGTCAACCAACATCCCACTAGAAAAAATGATCATACTTACGATTCTTGTACTCTGTCAATATATATCATGCTTGCGAAATGCACCATGATGATGCATCCTTTAACATCTTACTTGCAAAAATGCCCCTTAAAGATGTATATTTGGAATCAGCCAACATCCCACTTGCAAAAATGCACCATAATGATGCATCCTTATTCTTGTCTCAGCCAATGCCCCTTCCTTATATATGTCTTATTCGAATTTCTAAAAATAAGAATAGTTAGGCAAAACGACACCCACACCCACCCAAAATTGTTAAATGCAACATTTGGACGAAGTCACAAAGCCGAGTAATATGTACCATAATGATGCATTCGTATTCTCGCCAACATGTCACTTGTAAAAATGCATCATAATGATGCATTCTTGTACTCGACCAGCATCCCGCATGAAAAAGTCCACTGAAATGATGCATTCTTGTGTTCGGCCAACATCTCACTTGAAAATATGTACCATAATAATGTATTCTTGTTCTCAGCTAACATCCCACTTGCAAAAAATACACCTTAATGATGTATTCTTGTAATCAGTCAACTTCTCACATGCAAAAATACACCAGCATTGTTGTAATTTTTTTCCTCTAAAAAACCAAAAACTTTATTTACCAAAACAAATATCAAGAGTACAAGGCTAAAAGCCTAACAGATAAAGGAAAAAGCTCGGAGAGCCCAAAAAAATGAAAACCAAACAAAAGAACAAAGGAAAACAAGAAAAGACGAAAAAAACTACAAGAAATAGAGTAACTACCTAGACAAATCTGTTAGATCACTGCTCGGTCGAACTCGCAAGCGTTGCTATCTCAATCTTGTTTGTAAAGTTTAGTTGCCAAAACTATAAGTCTTGATTTCTAGTCTACTTATAGCTAAGTCTCGGATTAGGATAGAATGTGTAGTTGAGCTTTAGACTTCACGGATTTCATCGATTGAAGACGAAGAACTACTAAGGGGAGCTTGTGGAATTTCATCAAAAAAAGGTATGTGGAGACTTGAACTCATCTATCACTTGGAAAGTCTATTTCTATAATATCTCCTATTGAGACAAAAGTCGTATTGCTATATAGACTTCATTATACACATTTGGTATTTCGAACTGAGTTTATCTCACTTATCTATTTCTCGAAATATGTGTTGGTAAGCTTTCGCTTTAACCAAGTTCATCTTTTATTCTTGCAAAAGTCAAAAGATGATCATGTGAAAATCGCCTGGTAACATCTTACATGATTTGTATGAGACAATCATTTATTGTAGACTCGAAATTTTTCGTATTGATCATTTGATCATCAGAAAATCGCTTTGATGCTAATAGTTTGTGTTAGACATCTATTGTCATCTTCTAAGAATGTTTAAATGATTGAAATGGGAGTTTAGAACAATTAACTTATGATTGGATATAAGCACAGTATGCGTACTTGCATATGTGTAAGTCCAAGTCTGGGAATCTAGTATGCATACCCGTATGCGTACTGGTGAATTCATTTGAAGTCCGGGAACCTCAGTATGCATACCCGTATGCGTACTGGCGTAACAATTCAAGTCCGGGAATTCAACTGAGTTTGGTTGTGTACGATAGTATGCGTACACATTTGCATACTGGCGAACACATGCCAAGTCCGGCTACTTAAGTATGCGTAGACGTTTGCATACTTGAGTGGGTTATGTTCTAAAATCGGTTAAGTCATGAACTAATATATTTATATAATAAGGAATACAATCTTTTGCAAACCTTGGCTATAATTTTCATGAATTGATTCGAGTGAATCAAAACCGATTTTGCTTCAATTGTGTCTTGTTTACTTCTATGAGAATATAAACAATTGAACAACTTTATAACTAGTTTCATTTGAGTTATTTGAACTAGTTGTGGTAAAGATGAATAAGGTTGATATGAAAGTGTTCATATGGCTAACTTCGGTTAACTATTGTTGAGCCAACTAAGTGTACACGTTTAGGTACGGTTACCCATATCTAAATGAAGGTGTATTACATTTGTGTGTAGCAAGCTAAGTTCGATCTAACGGTTGAAAGATATTAGCTTGAATCTAATCAGGTTTTCATCTAACGGTGAATATTGGTTGCTTTGTCCCAAAGCAAACAAACCCTGATTTGGAGACTATATAAGGGAGAACTCTAGCAACTGGGAAACTTAATCCCCACACCTCTTGTGTGATACTAGTTGCGACTAGAGTCGATTCTCCTTTAACCTAAGTTTTTCCTAAAACACTATAGGTTAACGACTTGAAGATTTCATTGGGATTGTGAAGCTAGACCCAACTATTTTCTCTGTAGTTGCATGTTCTGATCTTGCTTTATTCTATCGTATTGAGTATTATCTTCTCTAAGATTTGCTCGAGATTTAATCTCCGATAGGCAAGATAAAAAGTAGTCACAAACATCTTCGTCTCATCGTTTGTGATTCCATAATATCTTGTTTCGCTACCATACGATTAAGATTATTGTGAGGTGATTGATATTACTTGGTTGTTCTTCGGGAATATAAGTCCAGAGTATCAATTGGATCCTGTTCACCTTGATTTATCAAAAGACGGAACAAAATTAGTAGGTATTTCGTGGGAGACAAATTTATCTATTCAATAGAATTTTCTGTATGAGACAGATTTGTTTATCAAGTCTGCGGCTTTGGGTCGTAGCAACTCTTAGTTGTGGGTGAGATCATCTAAGAGAATCAAGTGCGCAGAATCCGGCGTGGTTCTAGAGGCGTAAGGAACACGACTTTACCTTGATCAGTGTGAGATTGGTTAGGGCTCAACTACATTCCAGTCCGAAGTTAACTTGTAGTAGGCTAGTGTCTGTAGCGTCTTAATACAATGTGGTGTTCAATTTTTCCTCGTTAACAAAATTTCTGGTCTCTTTGTTATTTCTTTTCCGCATTATATTTTCTATATAATTGAAATATCACAGGTTATGCGTAAGTTCAATCAATTAGAGAATTCAACCTTTGGTTGACACTTGGATATTGGTTTTTGATACCGTCCAAGAAGTTTCTTATATTAATCAGGCTCACGGATTTCTATCTGTTTGATTTGCTGATTACATTAAGAAACGGAGATACAACTCTTGGATATATTTCCATTGATTGAGTCTGACTGTCTAGTTGATTCTCTTGCAATTATATTGGAGTTTGTCCATACAGATTGCCTAAACGAAATATTGGGTGTGGTTGTTAGACCCCCGGTTTTTCAATTGGTATCAGAGCAGGAAAACACGCCAAGGCCTCATAAGTCTGTATTTGTAGCAATCTGACTCTATGGACAGAAGTGTTATCTCTGTAAACGTACCACCAGTCTTCGATGGCTCAAATTACTTATGATGGAAAATTGATATGCGTGCCTTTATTCAAGCGCGTGATTTTTAGTCATGGGTATATGTTGTTAATGGCTACGATCCTCCAATGGTCACAGTTGACGGTGTTTCCATTGCAAAGGATATTGGTAGATATGAACCAAATGATATTCTCAATGCAAGAAAAATTCTGAAGGTTTAAATGCTATCATCCATGCCATTACCCCAGATCTTCAGCACCATGTGACTACGTGCACTCGGTCTAAAGATGCGTGGGATATCTTAGAAATCGTATTCGAAGGGAATACCTCTGAAAAGGAAGCTAGGCTTCAAAACCTAAATTCCGACTGGGAAAACCTTCGTATGGCTGAAGAAGATTCATTTGATGAGTTTAATCACAAAGTGCCTGAAATTATTAATGCATCTTTGCATTAGGTAAGACTATTCCTGAAAAGAACATTGTGATGAAAATTCTCAGGTCGTTACCAGCCAAATACGATTCTAAGAAACATGCCATCGTTGAAGGAAATAGCCTTAATACTTTATCTAGAAACACTCTGGTTAGGAAGTTAAAGATCTTTGATCATGAGCATACATCCAAATCTAGAAAGGATATTGCTTTCAAAGCACAAAAGAACACAAAATTACTTGATAAAAGTAAATGTGTTGACAACTCTGTGGATGATCCTATTGAGACTGATTCGTTAGATGAAGATCTTGATAATTAAGTTTCTCTGATCACAAGACAATTTAGAGATCTTCTTTTGAAGAGAAGTAAAAGGTTCGTCAGACATAAGCCTAGATCATCAGTTAAACCTCATGACCGTGTACCTACTAAAAATAGGGATACAGTCGATACTGATGATGAGGATATGCCCCAGTGCTTCAAGTGCAAAGGTTTTTGTCATTTCGAAAATGAGTGTCCAAATCGTAGAAAATACACTGGGAACAAAGGTCTTGCTGTAACTCTTGATGAAATGTCTGATCACTATGATTCAAATGAATATGAAAAATCAAGTGTTGCACTTCTTGCCGGAAATATTGATTTTGATAATTGTAGCAATACTCACATCAATCTTGATATTTTTCTTAGAAAAACTTCTTCAACCACTCTGGAGGATAAAATGGATCTTTCTATGTCTCTTGGAAATCCTATTTCTAACTTTTAGTACTACAATGTGTCTAGCAGCTTGCTCCGCAATGATGTCTGAATCATCCTCCACTTTGACATTTTCTTATTGTACTATTAAGGGTCATAGACTCTCTAGCTGTTTCAAGTACAAGCATAAAATAAGATATGTCAACAAACTTCAACGGAGAGCAAGTCGATTAGTAAAAAATCTAAAACTTGTTCAAAAGTCATCTGAGGTATGTAAACTCAACTCTTCTCCAAAGAAGTTAATTTCTAAAGAAAAAAATAGACCCCTGCAGAAAAAAACACGGCCTAAACATTCCGTGAAAGAGGTTTCTAGGAATTCTTTTCAAAAGAGTCATGGTGGACAGATTATTGTGCACCCCAACACATCTTAATTTTGTTGGTTGTGCATCTTGTATCAAGTGCCTGATTCCAAAGAGACAAGAGTTAAGCACCTTCAGGTCTTAGAAAAAGATTTTTTTTTGTTTTTTTTTGAGTGTTTGTTTTTGTTTGAAAATTGGTTGATCTTTTCATATCATAAATTGATACGGAAATGGTCTTTCCTAGTTTTTCATTAAAAGAAGGGTTAAAATCAACAATTCTACCTTCTTAAGGGTTGTGAGTTGTGCGTACGTGAATCTTCTTCTCATATAAAGGTTCCGTTACCCTACATTCCTTTTTCCTTCCCTGAAAACTCTTTTTATCTCAAGGTTGCTTCTAGAGCTTATTTTGTGATTTTCTCTCACAAGTCATATCTGTATGGAGTCTCCAAGCATCATAACTTCTGATAGAAAACATGTTAATATGATTGTTAAGCCATCAATCATGAAGAAAAAAGACTTTTCTCCTCTACCCTCAACTTTGAAAAAAAAAGGAGGAGTGTGAGGAAACCAAGGGTTGTACCTTCAAATATTCAGAAGTTCTCTAAGATTCTTGAAGAGTTGAAGGAAACAAGAAAAGAGATGCAACAAATAAAGGCTATTGTGTTAAGGAATCTTGAAATTCAAAAGGCCCTGTTTCGGCATCAATCAAGAAGGTTTGGTGGAATTGACTCCTTTCTTCATGAACCTTATGTTCCAATGGCTGTTGACGACAAGGAGTTCGGGGACGATAAATAATTTTTCAAAGGTCTTAATGTCTAGGAAACTTCTTATGAGAATTTATTCTTGTGTTTTTTAAGAAGGATAACTAGGGTTTGGAATAACAATTATAACGGATTTCATCTTGCAATGTTTTTAGATTTATTTATTTAAATTCTAAAGTTTATTTGGAAGATGATTTTGCAGTATTAATCTTTATTGGTTTTATGTATTGCAAATAATTTTATGGGATATGTGTGTTTGCGTCCGTGAAATATGATTGTCCTATATATGTCAAAAGTTAAGTCTATGTCTTTATGCAAATATTGACGGAAGATAGAATGAACTTTTGATAACAAGGATTAAGTCTATGATATCATTATGCAAATATTGATGAAAAATAAGATGAATCTTTGAATATTCCGCAGTATTGATCTTTCCCTGATCCACTTTATGTGAAAGTACTGTATGGATCCGTAAGTTCTCTTATGTTGAGCATTTTGATAGGTGTTGTAAAACACTTAATTTTATATCTAGTATTTATGATTTCTTTGCTATTATCCTTGTGAAATTCATCTCTTATGTTTAGTTTTGAGTTATTAGGTGCAATGGAGTCCTTGGGAGCAAAAGAAGGAGAAAACGTCCAATTGGAGCGTAAAGGCAAAGAGGTCATTTCATATGCGAGCTGTACTTGAACCGGCTAAGGTCGCAAGAAGGAGTGAGAAATGAACTGTCAGTTTTTGTGGAACTGACAGGCCAAATAGTGATTGGATAGCCTTATCTAAGTCGTTGGGTGCCTATATCATTTTTTATCATTACCACACCCTAACTTCAAGAGAAGTTCTTCTCTTTACTGATATCTGAAACCAAGAAAGAGAGGCATGGCGGCTCAGGGAGGAGAAGCATCTGTTGTCGGAGACACATTGTTGCTGAAGAGATCTCGATGGAGGAAAAGGCAGTAAATCGATTTCGTTTTCCACTGATGCTATGATGATGAAGACAGCAGATTGGATCTGGGACTGAGAAGGAGATTGAATTCGAGAGTCTCTGTGTAATGGGTTTGTTGAGAAATGGTATAGCTGTGAATCGAAAAGAGGTGACAATGTAGCTGATGGATTTAATGTTCGATTGAGTTCGAGTAGATGAAATTCAGGTGAAGAAAGAAAGGGGATTTGATGAATTTAGGTTTTGAAATGCTTATCAAGAAGGAGGTGATTAATGGGTTTGTAATGAATCGAAGAAGATGGGTTTGATGGTATCTGAAATTGTCGGAGGGAAGAGCAGCAGCTCAACTGCTCAAATTCAAGTTATCCAGAGGTGGAGATTTGAGAAATTGAAATGGGGATTGAACTGCAATGGATGAATGTGGTTTGTTGGCTGAGTTGTAGCTGCAATAAGAAGCTGTTGGTGTTGAAATGGCGGTGAGCTACTAGGATTTAAGCTCAGAGAAGAAATCAGATGGAAGAACTTGATGATGGGTGTTCTGTGATAGAGTATATGAAGCTGAATTGCACTGTTTTTTTGGTGTTTGAGTTCTTTAGCTGGTGAAGCAACTGGCGATGATTCAGATGAATACACATTGCACACAGGGTGCTTGTTTAGTTTCCTGAATGAGTTGTTTTTACAGCAAGAGCAGCTGCAGTTGTAGGTGGTACTGAGATTGCAGGTGAAGGGATGCTACTATGGACCTGCAGAGGCTGTATGTATAAGAAATGGTCTAAGGAAATGGTCTTGAGTTGTTCTGTAGCTGCATTTGAAGTATGGTTGGAATATTATGAGTGGTCCGAGGTAAAATGGGGTTTTCTGGTGTTTTTGAGTGATGCTAAAGGAGAAAGAAGAAGGTGGTGATGATTATGGTGATTCTGTGGCTGGAGAACTGAACTGGGTTGGTTATGAATTGTGCAAATGAATGGGTAGAATGAATGTGGATAGATAGTGATTCTACTGGTATTTTAGGTAGTGTTGATGCTATGCAGAGTTGAACATATGTTGTTGATGCTACAGTTCAAGCTGGTTATGCAGTTCTAATGGTTGTTGCTAAGATTGAGATATTGCAGCTATAGTGCTAACTGAGGGCTACAAGGGATGGTGATTACCATGGGACTGAGGTGCTGCTTTAGATGAATGTTAGGTTTAACAGGTACAATTGTAGCAGTTGAGGAGATGAATTGCAGTTGCAGTTTGTGGGTGTTGCTGCTATAGTTGTGTGTGAATCTGTGTATGGATAGAGAATATAAGGTGGAATGAGATGAATGTTGGTAGTTGATACTGAGATGGTGAACTGACAAGAGCATCTGCATTTAGAGCATGTTGCAGTGGCTAGTGAAGAAGTTATGAGAAATTGTTATTGGAGTTGAAATTTAGAGAAAACAGGCATGAACTGCAGCTGTTGATAATGCAGATGCAGGGGAGATGTAATGATGCTGAAATATTGCAGAAGAGTTGAGTTGAATTCAAATGGAAATGTTGCAGTGGGAGTATGGAATGCCAAGGTTACAGAACTGATGTGTGGGAAGGCACAACCATCATGGCTGGAGTTTAACTGGTGAAGCACAATGATAGTGCAGCAGAAGATATGGCCTGTGAAATGGCCTGGCCTGACCAACTTGACCGAGTCAGATAGCTGAATCGGTATTGAGTCGCCTTTACTTAGTGAGTTTGACTGGACTGACTCGTTGACCGGTGACCGGGTGGACTTTGCCGGTCACCTGAGATACTTCCGACCATTCTCCGGCCAATTTCCGGCCATAATACCAGTCTTCCGGCAACTACTTTTGGGACATATTTTCACTTGGGTTTTTCTCACATATGGGCTTGGTGGACCACTTGGACTTTGGGCTTTGAAGACCTAGTTTTGGAAAGAGGAAGACTACAAAAAGAAAAAGTTTATACTTCCTTTGGATCACGTATTTTTCTACTTGGAGTTTTGGAGAGCGGCGACTAGGGTTTGCTTTCATTTGTTTTTCATCTTCTTTGTTTTATTATTGATTATGATTATGATGAACTCAAAAGCTATGAGTAGCTAAACACATATTATTGGTTATGGGATAAAGTTGATTTCTCAACATGATATGTGATTCAATGAATTAGTTTTTTCTCAATAATTTATTGTTTGTGATTCACAATTAATAGTGTTATATAGTTTGAATGCTTGTTTAGTCGAGTCCGGAATCGATTGAGTTTGCCTTCATCCTTATTGCTATATTAAGGTTTTCAATACGAAAAAGTTGTTTATCCCTGATTCTAAGTAGCATAATTGTGGGTAGTGCTTGTAGTGATATATCCTACTAGTCACAAGTGAATCATAACTTTTGTTAAAACGGATTAGTGCTTTTACACGTTCGTTTGCATTGATTAGTCTTATTCCATAGAACTTATTGCTTTTACGGAGTTAAACTTGATTGTGCTTTTACATGTTAGGTTGCTTTCTAGGAAGAATTCACATATATATCTTTTAATGTGGTTGTGATGAAATCAGGGAATTAGCGGGATATACTTGCGATCAAGGTATCCTAGGACTTTTAGTAAATGAGAGATTAAAATTACAATTCTAGTCATTGATGAAAATACATGTTTGTGAATGATACTATCCCGTGACCAATATCTTCTCTTTATTGATTATTCAAATTATTTTATTTGCTTTGCTCTATTTTATTGCTTAGATAAAACAAAAATTCCCCCTTGGTTACTAAGAAACTGAAATTCTATAACAACAAAAACCTCTCTGTGGGAAAGAACTCTTTCTTACCACGTACTTCATTTATATTTAGTAGAGTGAGAAAGTGAAATTATTTTTGCTCGGTTGACAACCGATCAAATTTTGGCACCACTGCCGGGGAGGCATACGGCTTGTTATTAAATTTTTAGTTTCTTTTTATTATTTCTACTTTTATCTTTGCCTTTATTTTCTTGTCTTGTTTCTCACTTGTTTGCGAGAATTGTTTTCAGGTACCTAATCCCAGGTTTCTAAAGATAGTAACTATCCAAGGTGCGGGATAGCTACTCGAGGAGGCACAATACTCCAACCAAATCAAGACACAACAGAAGATCAAGAGCTAGAAGTGGAAGAAGAGTTACAACTAGAAGGAGAACAAGAGGTTCCATTCGTAGAAGAACCACTAGTTGAAGAAGAAGAAGCAATGGGTGATCGTACACTTAAGGACTTGGCTTCTCATAGGCTTGATGCACAACGATAGTGTATTCAAACAAACTCAACCTTCGAGATCAAGCCGGGGTTGCTTAGAGAGTTACCAAAGTTCCATGACATGGTGAATGAAGACCCAAATAAGCATCTTATGGACTTACATACCATTGTCACGGCCATGCTTCCAGCGGAGACTGATGCTGATGGTGCAATGTTGAAAGTTTTTCCATTTTCTTTGGTGGATAGCGCTAAGGATTGGTTGTACTATTTGCCATGCAGAAGTGTCACTACATGGAACGGGTTGAAGAAAATTTTCTTAGAGAGGTATTTTACTGCATCGAAGGTTACTCAAATTCGCAAAGAGATTTGTGGGATAAAGCAAAATATAGGAGAATCTTTGTATGAATGTTGGGAGTGATACAAGAGATTGGTGGCAAGATGTCCACACCACCAATTCAGTGACGCTATGATAATCCAATACTTTTATGAAGGTCTCCAATCAAGTGATAGATATCTCCTTGATGCTGCATGTGGTGGTGCACTAGTGAACAAGACGGTGGCACAATCTAGAGAGTTGATTGAAAGCATGGCTTCAAACTCGCAACAATTTTACACAAGAGGTGAACCAATGGTTAGGCGAGTGCATGAAGTTAGGGATTGATCATCACACCGTTATCAAAGGATGGATAATATGGAGCAAATGATGCAAAGGATGGCTGCGGTTATTTTACCTTCATGTGATAAAGATTTGGAGCAAGCTAGTGCGGTCTTTCCAAATCAGCAAATACGGTATGATCCCTACTCCAACACTTACAATCCGGGATGGAGAGATCATCCCAATTTTAGCTATGCCAACAAGCAAGGTGCAGTCCAACAACCTACTTTCAACCGTCCGAGTGGATTTCAACCGCAACAACAACAATTTCAGCAACCACAAGCACAACAATCAATGCAAAATCAAGGTTCCAATATCGACTCAAAGCTTCAAACAATGATGCAAGGCATTTCCACCATATTTAAAGAAAGTCAGCAGGAAACTAAGAGTGCTATCAAGGAGTTGCAGACACAAATGGGCTCTATGGCGATTGATATAAACAAATTGAAGGCACAAAATAGTGGGAAACTCCCTTCTCAACCTATTAATCCAAAAGAGGGTGTCAATGTTATTATGTTGAGAAGTGGTACACAACTTGTGCAACCCGAAGTTACTGATTCGGGCAAGGTGGAAACACCAAAGGAACCTGTTTTGGAGGAAAAGAATGAGGATTCTCCACAAACTTCTGAGGTACCTATTCCTAACTCTAAAACTCCGGTTTATACTTATGTTCCTCCTTTACCTTTCCCTCGCAGATTTGCAAGTTCCAAGAAGGCGGAACTAGAAAAGGAGATTTTAGACGTTCTTAAAAAGATCCATGTGAACATACCACTCATTGATGCTATTAAGCAAGTTCCAAAGTATGAAAAGGTGTTGAAGGACTTGTGTACCAATAAGCAAAGTCTCAAAGGTAATGAAGTGCTTAGTGTGGGGGAGAATGCTTCGGCAATATTACAACACAAACTCCCACTTAAGTGCAAGGATCCCGGTAGTTTTGATATTCCCGTCACAATTGGTAACACAACATTTAACAAAGCTATGTTGGATTTAGGTGCATCCGTAAATGTTATGCCTGCATTTATGTACAATTCACTTGAGTTAGGTCCTCTTAAAAAGGCTGGAATTGTATTGCAATTAGCCGACCGCTCTAATGTATACCCAATGGGTATTGTTGAGGATGTTCTTGTCCAGGTTAATCAATTAGTATTTCCAGCTGACTTTTGCGTGTTAGAGATGAATGAAGGGTCACCGGAATCGTCTCTTCCATTGCTACTTGGGCGTCCCTTCATGAAAACGGCAAAAAACATTATTGATGTGGACAAGGGAACGCTAACTATGGAGTTTGATGGAGAAACATTACGTTTCAACATTTTCAAGACGATGAGATATCCTAGTGATGTCCACTCTTGTTTCTCCATTGATGTTATGGATACATTGGCACAACAAGTGTTTGAGTTGAATGGTGAAGATGCTTTGGAAACCGTTTTAACTACATCCATGGATAATGGTGTAGAGTGTGGTAATGAAGTCAAGGAAGCCCTTGTTGATCTTAATTCACTACAAGGATGCCCAGAAACTCATAATATCTCTTTTATTTCTTTACCACATGCAGTGATGAAAAGCTTGTACCTTCCATTGTTAAATCTCCAAAGTTAGAATTGAAACCTCTTCCCGATCACTTAAAGTACTTGTACTTGGGTGACAAGGAAGATTTACCTGTGATTGTGTCTAACGAGCTTAGTGATTTACAGGAGAAAAAACTTCTAAGGGTGCTAAGGAAGTACAAGACGGCCATAGGATGGACAATTGCCGATATCAAGGGTATAAGCCCTGCACTTTGTATGCACAAGATACGTTTGGAGGACGATGCAAAGCCTACAAGGGAAGCGCAACGTCGTTTGAATCCCCCTATGATGGAAGTTGTGAAAAATGAGATACTCAAGCTTTTGGACGTGGGTGTTATCTACCCCATATCCGATAGCAAGTGGGTGAGCCCAATACAAGTAGTACCAAAGAAATCAGGTGTGACGGTGGTGGAAAATGATAAGAATGAACTTGTCCCAACTCGTGTGCAAACCGGTTGGAGGGTTTGTATAGATTACAGAAAATTGAATGCCACCACTAGGAAAGATCATTTTCCATTGCCTTTTATTGATCATTTTCCATTGCCTTTCATTTTCCATTTCCCTGATCCACTTTATGTGAAAATACTGTATGGCTCCGTAAGTTCTCTTATGTTGAGCATTTCCTATTAAATTAATCATGGGTTCTCTTGTGGTTAATTTAATTGAGTTTTCTGGATACAAATTCATGTTTCATGTAATTTTTTAATGTCCAAAGAAATCCTTCTTTTCTTGTAAAAGTAAGGTCGCTCTTGTTGTTCTTTCGGGAATGACATTTTATGGGGGAGAGTTCTTAATTGAACTTGTGATTAATTGCCAAATCTTTGTGGAGAGTGCGGCTAAGGAATATTGTAGGAGTTATCTTTTATCTTTATAAACTCCTTGATGAATACACTAAGTTTCGACAATGTGAAATCATCGAAACAAAGTTGATATGTTTTCTCTTTTAGTCATGAAGTATCTCTATGAGAATTTCATTATGATCCCGTTAGTTTTCGTACCTTTGCCAATTTATGTTGACAAAAGGGAGAGAATTATTGTGTAGTTCACACTAAAAGTATATATGGTTTACGGATCATTATGTAAGGGGGAGTGGTTTTCATTGTGACATAAAGTATTGACTAAGGGGGAGTGATACATATCACCATAGTATTATTGTCAAAGTTGTGATACAATTGAACTTTGATGCTGTGTAATAATACTATGACACTTCGTATAAAAATGATTGAGGACAACTGTTTTCTTATTGTTATAGCTACGGATCTTCAACAACTACGATCTTTGAGTTGAACATGTTCAGAATCATCGGAGTACTTGGAAGTGACGAATATTTCGAGTAATGTTGAAGAACCAAGGAGATCAAGCATTTAGATGAGAATATACAAAGTTTATTTATTTTGTAATCCATATGTATTGATAGTTTTGTCACTAAAATTGACAAAGGGGGAGATTGTTAGAGCACTGCTCGGTCGAACTCGCAAGCATTGCTATCTGAATCTTGTTTGTCAAGTTTAGTTGCCAAAACTACAAGTCTTGATTTCTAGTTTACTTATAGCTAAGTCTCGGATTAGGATAGAATGTGTAGTTGAGCTTTAGGCTTCACGACGTTCATCGATTGAAGATGAAGAACTACTAAGGGGAGCTTGTGGAACTTCATCAAAAAAAGGTATGTGGAGACTTGAACTCATCTATCACTTGGAAAGTCTATTTCTATTCTATCTCCTATTGAGACAAAAGTCGTATTGCTATATAAACTTCATTATAAACATTTGGTATTTCGAGCTGAGTTTATCTCACTTATCTATTTCTCGAAATATGTGTTGGTAAGCTTTCGCTTTAACCAAGTTCATCTTTTATTCTTGACAAAAGTCAAAAGATGATTATGTGAAAATCGTTTGGTAACATCTTACATGATTTATGTGAGACAATCATTTGGTGTAGACTCGGAATTTTTCGTATTGATCATTTGATCACCGGAAAATCACTTTGAAGCTAATAGTTTGTGTTAGACATCTATCGTCTTCTTCTAAGAATGTTTCAATGATTGAAATCGGAGTTTAGAACAATTAACCTATGATTGGATATAAGCACAGTATGCGTACTTGAATATGTGTAAGTCCAAGTCCGGAAATCTAGTATGCATACCGGTATGCGTACTTGCTAAGTCAGTTGAAGTCCGGGAACCTCAGCGTGCATACCCGTATGCGTACTGGCATAAAAGTTCAAGTATGGGAATTCAACTGAGTTTGGTTGTGTACGACAGTATGCGTACACGTTTGCATACTGGCGAACACATGCCAAGTCCGGCTACTTAAGTATGCGTACCCGTTTGCATACTTGAGTGGGTTATGTTCTAAAATCGGTTAAGTCATGAACTAATATATTTATATAATAAGGAATGCAATCTTTTGCAAACCGTGGCTATAATGTTCATGAATTGATTCGAGTGAATCAAAGCCGATTTTGCTTCAATTGTGTCTTGTAGAACAACTCTATAACTATTTTCATTTGAGTCATTTGAACTAGTTGTGATAAAGATGAATAAGGTTGATATGATAGTGTTCATATGGCTAACTTCAGTTAACTATTGTTGAGCCAACTAAGTGTACACGTTTAGGTACGATTACCCTTATCTAAATGAAGGTGTATTTCATTTGTGTGTTACAAGATAAGTTCGATCTAACGGTTAAAAGATATTAGCTTGAATCTAATCAGGTTTTCATCTAACGGTGAATATTGGTTGCTTTGTCCCAAAGCAAATAAATCCTGATTTGGAGACCATATAAGGGAGAACTCTAGCAATTGGGAAACCTAATCCCCACACCTCCTGTGTGATACTAGTTGCGACTAGAGTCGATTCTCCTTTAACCTAGGCTTTCCTAAAACCATTATTGGTTAACAACTTGAAGACTTCATTGGGATTGTGAAGCCAGACCCAACTATTTTCTCTGTAGTTGCGTGTTCTGATCTTGCTTTATTCTATCGTTTTGAGTATTATCTTCTCTAAGATTTGCTCGAGATTTAATCTCCGATATGCAAGATAAAAATTAGTCACAAACATCTTCGTCTCATCGTTTGTGATTCCACAATATCTTGTTTCGCTACCATACAATTAAGATTATTGTGAGGTGATTGATATTACTTGGTTGTTCTTCGAGAATCTAAGTCTGGCGTATCAAGTGGTTCCTGTTCACCTTGATTTATCAAAAGACGGAACAAAACTAGTAGGTATTTTTTTGGGAGACAGAGACAGATTTGTTAATCAAGTCTGCGGCTTGGGTCGTATCAACTCTTAGTTGTGGGTCAGATTATCTAAGGGAGTCAAGTGCGCAGAATCCGGCGTGGTTCTAGAGGCGTAAGGAACGCGACTGTACCTTGATCAGTGTGAGATTGGTTAGGGCTAAACTACATTCCAGTCCTAAGTTAACTTGTAGTAGGCTAGTGTCTGTAGCGGCATAATACAGTGTGGTGTTCAATCTAGACTAGGTCCCGGGTTTTTTTTGCATTTGTGGTATCCTTGTTAACAAAATTTCTGGTGTCTGTGTTATATTAATCAGGTTGAAATATCACAGGTTATGTGTAAGTTCAATCAATTAGAGAATCCAACCTTTGGTTGTTGATTAAATTGATTGACACATGGATATTGGTTTTTGATACCGTCCAAGTAGTTTCTTATATTAATCAGGCTCACAGATTTCTATCTGTTTGATTGTTGATTACGTTAAGAAGCGGAGATACAAATCTTGGATATATTTCCATTGATTGAGTCTGAATGTCTAGTTGATTCTCTTGGAATTATATTGGAGTTTGTCCATACAGATTGCCTAAACGAAATATTGGGTGTGGTTGTTAGACCCCCAGTTTTTCAAAATCTGCAGTAAGGAAGGCCCGGAAATTCCATTCTCGCAAGAGAGGATAGCCTGTCAGTGAATCTCAACTTATGTCCTTCATGTATATGTACCCCTTTCTTCGCAAAATAATCAGCTGCAAAATTAATTTCACGATAAACATGTTTGAACTGAATGCAAGACATACCATTCATCATTCTTTCCCATCTACCCCATAAGAACCGAAATAGAGTTTTTTGTTTGTAAGAGAAGTAATACATGCATTAGAATCACATTTCAGAATTACCTTATGTTTATGTTTTTCGAGCGCTCATTCCAAAGCACAGATGTTGGCTAAGAATTCAGCAATGTAATTTGTAGCCTGATTAAAAAAGGTTTTCCCTATTTCCTATCCTTATTTTTCCTATTTCCCATCCAAATTAAATCCCATCCCCAATTATTATCCCAAGTAACACCCAAATAAATTTTAAAAATTCCTAAATACTGCATTTGTCTATTATTTTGACTTTTTTAAAAAACCCCGCCTCTAATTCACCCCACCATTAAAAATTCTAAGAACACAAATCCTTAGGTTTTTCACCACCACCACCGTCACCAACCTCTTCTTCCCCAACCAGCACCACCCTGAATCTTTTTTCCTTTTTTCCTTTTTTTTTTCATAGTTGATCTGCTATCCAACGATGCCCCCAAGAAACGAGTGATTGTTGAAACAAAATCAAATACAAACAAGTTGAATACTCATTAGAAGACGAATATATATTCTGGTTTTTCGTGTACAGTAGAGGAATATTTGGTGCAAATATTACATTCGTGTACTGTAGATGAACATACATGGGAAATCTATTAAGACTTGGTTGCGAATGGATTCGTGAAGCATTAAAAATAATAAGAGTTGGCTATCGCTCATATCTAAATTGATTTATGAAGTAAATACTGGGTTGGAGTTTTTGGGCTGATTTTTGGACGCGACAAAGAACTAATAGATCACTATGACTATGGCTGATTTTTGGATGCCATGATTGGGCGACTGATCATTAACGGTCATCTGTAAAGACACCAACTAGCTTTAAATTTGAAAAAGATAACAAAAATTACTGATTAAATATCTGTTAATAATTAGGTTATTTACTTGCCACTAAATTGCTTCAAAAATAAACAGACAAAAAGAATAAGATTTAGGGTTTGATGTTTGATGTTTACCCCAAAATTTGCAATGATGAAATTTTCCATAACAAGGGTTTATGGATTAATCGCTTATATCTCGACGAATTATACAATGGAATAGATGCATTATAATAATTGAATAGAAATCTAATATAGAAATTTCAACTTGGTGATTTTTTTATGATCTTGTTTCATGAAAATGAGAGATCAATGAAGAAGAAAAATAAAAATGGTAATATGTAGTAGGATGGGAAATAGGAAAAATCAGAATTGAAAATTAAATTGATTTTTGAAATTGTGAGGAGATAGGAAATAGGAAAAGTAGGGATGGGAAATAGGGAAAACCTTAAAAAAAAAAAACGAATTTTCCCACATACTTCCTGATCACAAAACTATATCCATCCAAACTTGGGTTACCCTTGGTGCTCCATCACAACATAGAAGAACTTTATCTTTTTTCAGGAAGCTGACAGAAAATAATGAAAATTCTGGTGCGCTTAAGAATCATGCACTGCAGTTGAAGCATTGCAAAATCTGTTTCTCATATTCATTTACCCACATGTGTCCTTTTAATTTAATCCCACACTCATGGGCAGTTCTCAAGATTGTATCCTTGATTTTCTCATAATCTGGCTTTAAATCTTCAAAACAAACTTTGTTTCTCATGAATCAAAGTTCCACCATTAGAATATAAGTGGAAATATCCCACAATTCTTGTATCAAAGGACTAATATTCTTACTAAGATGCTGAACATATTCAAAGGAAGAAAGATTAAGGAAATGGAATATACCACCAAGCCAATTCCATAGAATTTGACTGAAGTTACAATTCCAGAGAAGATGTCCTCAGAAATCATGACATTGGGAATATCTAGAAGGAAGGTGGAACCCTTTTTACTTTAGATTTTCATCATTTGTGTAAGCCTCTCTGGTGATCTTCCGAATATTTTCCGAAGTAGAAGGAAGTACAACTGGATTTCATATTTTCTTGTACCAATTCAGTTCTGGTAAAAAAAACTATATATTTCTCTACTGCAATGTTGTACTCGACCAATATACCACTTGCGAAAATTCACCATAATGGTGCATTCTTGTACTCGCCCAACATCCCAATTGTAATGCACCATAGCGATGCATCTTGTACTCCGCCAATATACTTGCAAAACAAGCTTGGTAAAGGGGCGGCATGAATTGGTAGAGGGGCGGCAAGTGTGATAGCAATGTCCCTCTTATTGGTTAGGGGATGTCCTATAGGGATGTAGATTGACTAGATTACCCTTTCACCTTAAATCAACCAAAATCAAATCAATTTTTTTTTTTAACCTAATGAATCAAAAAAAAATCAAATCAGTTTTTTTTTTTCATCTTCTTCTTCTTCTCTTCTCCTCCATCAATCCTAACCTCCATTAAAACCGAAAATTTCATCGTCTTCGATTAATTGGCGATTTGAAAAATGTTTGGAAAAACCCAGTTAGGGTTTAGTTTATCGTGTTGAATTTAAGTTAATTTTGTATCAAAAATTAGGGTTTTGTATGAAAATTGAAATTGAAATTTCGGGTTTATGCGAGTTACGGTTGGTAATAACTCAATTACCAACCGTACTGATTGGTTGAAGAACATACGGTTGCTAACAACCCAAATACGAACCGTACCTTAAAAAAATTGAGAATTAGGTTTAGGTACGGTTGGTACGAAACCTTAGTTACCAACCGTATATCATCCGAATGTTAAGAATTTTTGAAGTAGTGATGTACTGGTTGAAACTATAGATGACTTACCAACCGTAGTTTAGTTACGGTTGGTTTCGATTCCTTTTTATGAACCGTAATTAGTTACGGTTCAGTATCAAGATTTTTCTAGCAACCGTGAATCGGTATTACGATTGGGTTTTTCCCCAAATTGAACCGATTCACGGTTGGTAACTAGCTTATTTCCAACCGTATGTTCTTGAAAATTTTAAAAATTTGATCTTTTTACATACTTTAGATAATTTTGATCAACAAAAGCTAATGGGAACTAATTTTGATCACTCACCTCTAATTTGCCACTTGAATCACTCATTTTGGTTGAGTGAATCAAAATCTAGGGTTTCACAAATATCACATAATTTTTTATTTTTTTTATAACTCTAAAAATCTAATTCTAGAGTTATTATAAGTGAAAATTGATTATCAAACACTAATCTTGATTATCAAACACTAATCTTGATTATTAATAATAAGGGTTAATTGGTCATTTCCATTTTCTTTTTAATAAGGGGCACTTGAATTTACTTCTAATAACCTTTTTTGTCTTATTATGCCGCCCCTCTACTGATTCCTACCGCCCTTTACCAAGATTGTTGCAAAAATGCAACATAACCGGCCAAAATCCCACTTGCAAGAATGCAACATAGCGATGAACTTTTGTTCTCGGTCAACTTCCCACTTGCAAAATAATGGACCCATGGGAACGTTTTCCCATTTTTTTTCCCATTCTTGGACAAGTATCGGTATCACACAATTTCTAGGACTATTATGTGGTTATTCCCCACTATACTTGCATGTCTGGATATATTTGGTACGAGTTGCATAAGATTTTTTTTTCCTTAAGATAAAGGACATAAAGAAATGTTGTACCCATGAAAACACTTTCTCATTTTTTTCCCGTTTTTTTGACAACTATGACACAACTTCTACGATTTTCATATGACTATTCCCCTAATAATATGTAGATTTGCCTGGCACGACTCACACGAGTTGTATATATATATTTAAAATAAGGACATAGCTAAATGATGCCCCCATGAGACTGGTTTCCCATATTTTCCCCATTTTTGACAAGTATGGGCCAATTTTTTTTAATGTAGCGAGACTTTCCCAATTTCAAGTTTTCGAAAGTATCGTGTATTCACGTTGGAGTGACAAGTATATCCAAATGACGCATTTGTGAAACCAACTACAGTATAATTTTTCATATAAGAATTATTTAAATTATTATTTTGGTGTGGGGACTTGGTTTATTTCTTCATAACGATTCTTTTCGAAGATATAAGGGAGGAATTAATCAATGCGACATGGGGCCACTATTACAACTTACAATACCACATCACGTATTTAAGTCATCTACAAAGGATTTACTTTACTTAAATCTGGATCATGTATATACTTATTTGTTTGACACTTTTTTTAGAAAAATTACTGATCAGAGATCAAGGGAGAAATAAGAAAAACCAAATAACTCAAAGTGGATCACTAGTGAAGAGAATATCCAGCTGAAAATCCAGTTTGCATACGTACGGCGAAGAACATTTAAATGAATCAATTGATAGACCTTAATCCAAGGGAAAATAAGCACTTTGGCTTTACAAGCCACAAAGGAGGGGGAAGAAGACTCATTTTATTTCTTTCAACCTATAAAAACAAAAAAATTGCGGGAGCAATGTAATTCCAATTACATTTTCATGACCTTTGAATCTTTCTTTGTGCCATCAATTGCTTCATGAACAATTGAATCAAAGTTTGTTGTGGTAGGTTTATCCCAACTCCATGCCACTAACTTGTTTAACACTTATAATACATCAAACTTTCGTTGTTAACAGTTTCAAAAAACAAATGCTGAAACTATGAATATATAGTTAGGTGATACTTTGCTAGGGAGCGTAGAAGAAAGGATTAGAGAACATGGGGCAAACATTGTTGAATAAAACCCAAACATTTTTGAGCGGGTTGAAATAAAACCCTTTATCTCTAACACTATCACGAGGTTCTGTGAAGTTTTCGACCAACAAACAAGGATTTGGAACCAGGACTTTTTCAAACAGATTCTACCCCGTCATATTGTCCAGAACATTACTTCCATTGACCTGAATCAGAATAATACTCCAGTCGATAGGTTGGTTTGGCCGTTAAGTAGTAATGGAAATGTGACAGTAAACTCTATCGACGAATTTCTTGTCTGTGGCCATGAAAATGAGCCAATTAATCCGATTTGGAATCATCTATGGAATATAAAAGTTATCCCCCGCATTCAAGTTTTTGTGTGGAAATGCTACACTGAAATTCTTCCTGTTAGTGTCAAAATAAACAAACGGGATCACTCAGACGCCGCATGCAAGATGTGTGGTAACTGTGATGAAACAGATATCCATACCCTGTTGCTTTTCCCCTTTAGCAAAGCGGTCTGGTTCGTCTAAATTGTAGGGTTCAAAGTCAAAATATCAGCAATATCAAACAATGGATAGAATCTTGGAGTAATAACACTCGACATAGTCCAGTAAAAGATACAACTTGGAATCAATTGTGTGTTATCACTGCCCGACACATATGGAAGGCCCACTGCCTAAAATGTTTTCAAAATGTTCCCCCATTACCAGAAGTCACTATCACTCTCATCCATAGCCATATCAAGTCTCTCAATACCATCCCTTCGAACTACACCCACAATAGGAAACCCAACACCGACCAATCAACCAAACTATTGTCAGAACCGCCAAGCACAAATAAATCATAATATGTTACAACACTTGGATTAATAACTTAGCCACTACAAGTGTCACAATTGGTGTTGTAGATGATGGAGGATAAATCTATAGGCAGATACGATTCAACTGCGAAACAGACACCTTGGAGAAGAGCAACACGTTGGATGCGATTGAGGCTCTCAAATGGCAGAAACAACGACAAAACCTAATATGCAACATACAAGTACAAGGCAAACCCCTGGTGAAGAAGTTGAATCTGAAGTGGAGGTATCCAGCCAAATCTTCTAATGATAACATGATTGATGATGCGTATAATTGTTTACTTATTTCAGACAATTTATTTGTATTCCCCTAAGGTTTGATTGGCAGCCAAATATATTCGCAATCTCAAAGAAGATCTCCTCACGATGATAGTACTACTAGCATTTTTAATATATGTAGTCCTATAACTAGACTAAATGCTCCCCAACTTTCAAACATGAGCACCTAATTCTGTATTTTGTATACATATATGATATCTCAAAAACTCACCCAAAAACCATTTTTCATGTGTAATTTTTGGAAAAAAATAATAATAGGGCCCCATAGGAATTAAATGTTTAGCCCATAGTGTTATTTGATGAGTGCCAAATAGTGCATATTTATTCACCTTTTTATTGGCATTTTACTCATCTTTTTGCGCTTAGAAATCGATATTATCCCAGATTCTCGTGTTTTCTTTGTTTTCAAGAATAAATATTTGTATTAATTAATTTTGTATTTTTAGGTACTAAATAAAGTCCGGAGAAACCGAGGAGCCGAAAGAGCAAAGAATTGAGACAAGCGTCTATGGAGTGTAAAGCCAAAGCATACACACAAACAGCTTGCAACCCAACAAGTAGCAACTAATCCACAAGACATGGGCCTAAGCTATCCAAGACCCGCGACCCGGATCCGAACCCGCTCATCCCGAGCCGCTGAGATCTCGCCCGGATGCATCATACGGTCTCTCCTTCGCTCACATCTATTTCTCGATGCTCCGCTCAACACCAGATCACTCCAAGTCCTCCTCAGCCGTTCAGATCGTACCAGCTTCATCCTACGCTCGCTCGGCCCGTCTCATCTTCACTCGCTGTCTCCGCTTCACAACAAAATACCTAACCTATACCCTATCGAGAGAACTCAGTTCCTCTCTTCTTCTTCTCTTTCTTCTTCCCTAGCTCTCGCAAAACCCATCCTTCTCTCGCCCGACCATACCGTGAGCCGCACCACCTTCATCACCTTCCTCCATCACCAACAACTCTATCGAGCAGCCACACCACTCCTTACTGCTTTCTCTATCTCTCCCATAGCCTCTTATCTAGAAGCTAAGTGAGAGATAGAAAGAACTAGGGTTAGGTCACACCAAATCAACCCATACATGGAGCTCTGAGGCGATTGACAGAAGAGGGAAGCGATTCAGAGCAGAGACGTGGGTGAGAGTGAATTTGATTTAATTTCTATTTTATATTGAATTAGGGTTTGTGGTCTTGGCATGTATAAATAGGATTGATTTGTGTTTGAAGAACTTCATGCTCGGGCTAGCCAAAGGCCAATTAGGATTTAATTTGTATAATTTGTAGTTTAATTGTTCATATCATGTTTTAATTTAGTTAGTTAGGTTTCAATGAAACCCTAATTCAATGTTGTGTTTAAACTCTGTTGAAGTTTTCTTGAGTGCTTAATGTATCAGATAACTTCAATTCTAATACCCAAAACTTTACTCTCACAATGGATACTTTAAATTATAGATCCATTGTAGTTAGACTACAACTGTGTTGTGGTATTGCAGTACCAAGCCTTAGAACTAGACGCTAATTCCCTTTGACCGGTTGTGCTTAATTAGACAAACTGTGCTCGGGTTAGTTCCTTAGCCGAACATTGAAGTATCACTAGAGAAACTCCTAATATAGGTGGTGGAATTGACAAACTACCCTTGTCTCGCCATAGGAACAAGAAGCTTCCAATTAGTTGACACATAACATGAGTTAGTGGTGAAATTGATAATCCCAAAGACCCATTTATTTGCAATATTTGTATTTCATTTATTTTTCACTGTCATAACATTTAATCAGCCGTATCGGCAAAACCATAATTGTATTATCTTCACCGGATTCAATTTAGCATAGCCGTAGATCAATCAGAGCACCACAAGTCTCTGTGGTTCGACCCGTACTTGCCGCGTCTCCGATAGACGCCGTGCACTTGCGGTATAACATGTAGGCTAAATTAGAAACACCTTTCCAGGCCTACCAAGTTTTTGGCGCCGTTGCCGGGGACTTGGCGTGTGCCCTGTGTTCATTGGCCTGTCTTTACCGAGTTTCCTTCCACCTTGTACATATTCACTTTGTGTTATTTCTTTTAGCTCTTTAATTAGTGTAACTTAGTTTCAGTTCATTGCATTAAGTTCATTGTCTGTATATCCTTGTTTTTAGTTTTTCATAGTGTAACTTAGCTTCAGTTTTTATAACTTAGCTTCTTGTGTTATAACTTAGCATAACTTTTGTTCCTCGTGTCACCCAAGTTCTTCTCACTGTCATCTCACAAAGGTCTTGATATTCATCTTCTCTGCTATAACTTGCACCTTCGGGAACCGATATTGATTTGCCGAGTAAACAGTATCGCTCGCCGTGCTCGTGAGCAACTTGAAAGCAACCCAAGGCAGGCAAGGAAAAGCTCAAGTTTGCGCTTAACCTGTGAATGCACTGTAATTGAACCTTGCATTTCCCTGTGAGTGAGGTACGCATGACTAAACTTCCTCTGTGAGCCATCACTTTGTGAGCCATCACTTTGTTACCAAGTGTTGTTAAACCCTGAGCTTACCCAAGTATTGCTCCACCCTATTAAGCATTACCTTGCAATACTCTGAGCCGAACTCCAGCCCCCTGAAGCTGTGAGTTGAGCTGTGAAATCTTGGCCTTTACAAGGCCTGTGCTATAACACCTTTGAGCCATTGTCTGCCTTGTGCTGTGTGCAAACCCTGAGCATCCCCTGCTATCTATAAGGTTCATGTGAGTGATTCCTTGGTAATTAAACGCCTGTTAGCTAGTATGCCATGACTGTGTTTAGCATTGTATGGAAGTTTGCATGAATCTATCACCCGTTCTTTGGGCTTCACCTCTCTCGCTATTCTCGCTAAGCCGTGTTTTACTAACAATTTGCCGAGCATCTCTCGCCTGTTCACTTGTGAGCCACAACAAGCATCTTGTAATCGAACCATGATATCTCGCCGAATCAGTATTGCTTTGCATGACAGAGTAGCCACCATGCTAAGACCTTGAATGAATGAATAATTGATAGCATGTATGCTTGCTTGTGACTTTGTGCTGAGTTGTATGAGCTTGACCTCGTGAACCATCTATACCCGAATTGTAAGAGCATAGCCTGTGGAAACCAAGTGACCTTGTTGCCATTAACGTCGGCTCCGTGCAAAACGGGTGTTTTCAAATATGCTTGACTTGGTTCACTGTTGCATCTGCTGACCCTGTGAACCTTGGGTGTTGAATGCCATGCTCACATGAAGGAGTAGTTTCCAACCTTGCTGTCAGACTCAACCTTGGGTGTGCATTAGCCCCATGCTAACTTGCTAGCCCTCTGAAGCTACAAGTTTGAGAAAACCCTGAGCTTGGCTGTAACCATCAACCCTGGTATCTTTGCATGATAAGCCGGGCCATTTTGCCGAGCATTGATCGACCCCCGCAATATCTCGAAATGTATGCATAATTCAAGTGACACTTGAGAAAATTGTGTGTTAGTTGAAAGCTGGTGTTTGTGGGTTCTGTGCATTGGTTTTGGCTGAACTAGCCATCTTTTCACTGAAAGGCCTGAGCTCAACTCCAGCCTTTGAAGCTGTGAGTTTGAACTATAGATACCCAGGTCGGCTGAATCAACTGGGCTGGTTGATATCAACTATCCCAGTTGACTCCAACAACTCTGAACCTGACCCAATTTGCCCTGAAATTTTTGTGCTAAGCTTTGTGAATTGGTGTGTTGATTTTTGTACGAGTTTTTGAGCTATCTGCAGCTATAGAGCTAGGCTGTGGCCAGGCCACTTCAGCTACCCTGTGCCTTGTTTAACCCTGCTGAATCATATCTGAGCATACATCTGTGAGAACTAGTGCATCTGTAATTCTTTGGTAATTTGTGTGTGAGCTGTGTTGCTCTCGTGTCGTTCCGAGCACATAAACTACGCCGAGCTTAAAACCCGCCCGCCGCCTATTTGTCTGGCCGCCAATCATCTGTCTTTGTCTCATAAGGTGCTTTTGTTAATCTGTGCATAGGCTGCTCTGTTGAAGAACTGTTTTTCCTGTGCTGAGTTTAAACTGTTTTGCACACACTCTTTGCCTGGCCAGTGCTGTGCATCTGCAACAACTAGCCTGAGCATTTGTGTGAACTGCCAACCTAGGCTGAGCTGAGTTGCAAAAACTCAGTTATTCTGTGCACATAACTTGCCCCCGTGTCTCGACCACTTAGACTCGCAATCGGGCAAGAACCGGTTCACTAAGTCTCACCTAACTGGGCTCGCTTCTACAACAATTTCAGCCCACATAACTTGATCTTCACCATTGGGCTGCACCCTTTCACCGGGTCAGGTGCATGTCACCCAACCCGGGCTCTATACACGCCTAAAGCCCACAATCATAGCCGGGCTGATCGACCCCAAAGCCGAGCTCTGACAAACTAAGGCTTGCATAAGCCGGGCTGTGCAATAACTTCACCCCCACATAACTTGGCCTTCAACCCGGGCCGTGCAACCAACTCGAGCCCACATCTCATGGCCGTGGAAACAACTAATCCCACATAAACCAAATTGAAACCCACACAAACCAAATCCCAAACAAACCAAAGCCCAATAAACCAAATTCCCACATAAACCAAAGCCCATTTTCATGTTATATTTGTAAGAATGTTAATGTTTCTGTACATTATCTTTTGGGTTGACCCTCAACTCTTTAGATTGTTAGTAAATTTTTTTATATAATTCAAGAGAGACTTGTAAAATTTTTCTCTTCTTGAAACGGTCGAGTCTTCTTGTGAATATTTTGTGCTAATCCCAGTATGATCTCCGCCGAGAATGTTGGATTCTAGCCTTGATTAATGAAGCTCTAACCTTGCTCCCGCCGACATCCCACCCTTTTCTCTATTCAACTTAGTTATCATGATATGTGACTGTTTAAATTTTTCCTATTCAAGTGACACATTGAGGACAATGTTTGATTTAGGTTTGGGGGTGCATTTGCATATTTTTGCATATAGATTTTTAAGTCTTTTTAATCTTTTATTTTCAATTTAAAAAAAAATAAAAATAAATTCAAAACTCTTTTTGTAAAAACCTCCAACTTTTAGAGATTTTAGAGTCACTAGCATGCTTCTAGCTATGTTTACATAGATATTCTGACCGAAATAACAGAAGTTAGAAGTACCGGAGAACACAATCGGGTTTCTTAGTTGATTAGAGCGTTAAAGTTGGATTTAACCATACCGGAGGGCGAATTAGGTGCTGTTTAGATATTCGGTAGTAGAATTGTGATCACCCATAGTGGAGACTACCCATTTTACATCAAGTGAGGCA
This sequence comes from Papaver armeniacum, assembly GCA_023531295.1. Taxonomy (NCBI): domain Eukaryota; kingdom Viridiplantae; phylum Streptophyta; class Magnoliopsida; order Ranunculales; family Papaveraceae; genus Papaver; species Papaver armeniacum. The sequence continues at coordinate 223,164 of JAJJWW010004943.1, forward strand.
CCAACCTTCAATTTTTTTGCAACTTTCTAGAAAAGCTGTTAGAGTGTGTGTCACCGTACGTAAATTCCGGGTAGGAATGGTGAGCTACCCAACTTCGAACCAATTTCAGCACTACTTTTGATCTCTTGAGTGCTAGTTTTTGTCAATCATGAGGGTGACGTCTAAAGATGAAAACTCCTTCTAAATATCGATTTGCAGTTAGCATCACTCTCTCTCTCAATCAACAGACTCATAGAAACACATCATCGTCAACAAGCGGAGCATCATGTAATATTGAAAGAAAAATTGATATAGTCCAAGGTTTACGTGCAACAAAGAAAAAGAAAAGAAAATAGGATGAGAATTAATAAAATTTATAAAATCAAGACAATACAAGTTGTGGAAAAATTGAGTGATAAAGTCCTTTGTCCATGGAGTTAGTTATTTCATTATTTGTATTTTTATTTTTTGTAAAAAAAAAAAAAATCAAAAAAAAAAATCAAAAAAATCAAAAATAAAAAAATATTGTAGTTTATTTTTGCTACCACCATGGTAAAGAAGAGTTCAAAAAGAAAAACCCAAACAACAAGGAATTTGAGTAGAAAAATTAAAATTTGTCAAGTTTTGTGAAGTTTAGAAGTTCGTCATCAACATTTGAAGACCGAAGACCGAAGATTGAAGACGTTTCTATGGTTCTTATGAGAGAGTGATATTAATTGCCGATCGGGTGAGAAGGTAAGTGAGTACTCCCACCCTTGCTAATGGTTGATTTCCTTCTAGATATCATCGTAAAAGATTCTTTTGTCCACACCTCCGTGGAGTCTCCGATTTTATTTCGTAAGGTTATCCTTCTTACCTACAACGTGTGCAGGATTTCTCTTTTATTCCCGCCCGCACACATGAGAGACTAAAAAAAGCGATCTTTTTGAGTGCAATTATCATAAAATCCTAATGGTGAGGCATAAGTTGAGACTTATGATCACAATCGAATCCGAATTCTTTCATATGGTATGGTTACTTCTCGCTCAAAGACTTAAGGATGAGAGTGCGTTCTTTGGTAGTTCTAACTTCATGTTACTAGTATGCGTAAACTCTATGTCCTCATATCTTCTTGGAGGCTTGAGACTCTTTTACACTCAAGTTGGAGAAGGTTTTGTGGGTACACTGCAAAAACCCTCACGAGACTACAACTCGTCCACTAGGGACACCTAGGGGTTTAAAGGCTTAGTGCATACGCTAAATGCATTCGAGAGACCTCGCGATGTGGGGTATAGTTAGGATTTCTTCATTTCTCGTTTCACTTGAGGACAAGTAAAATTGGGTTTGGGGTATTTGATGAGTGCCAAATAGTGCATATTTATTCACCTTTTTATTGGCATTTTACTCATCTTTTGCGCTTAGAAATCGATATTATCCCGCATTCTCGTGTTTTCTTTGTTTTCAAGAATAAATATTTGTATTAATTAATTTTGTATTTTTAGGTACTAAATAAAGTCCTGAGAAACCGAGGAGCCGAAAGAGCAAAGAATTGGAGACAAGCGTCTATGGAGCAGTAAAGCCAAAGCTCACAAGGCAATGCAGTTGCAACCCAACAAGTAGCAACTAATCTACAAGACATGGGCCTAAGCTATCCAAGACCCGCGACCCGGATCCGAACCCGCTCATCCCGAGCCGTTGAGATCTCGCCCAGATGCATCATACGGTCGCTCCTTCGCTCACATCTATTTCTCGATGCTCCGCTCAACACCAGATCACTCCAAGTCCTCCTCAGCCGTTCGGATCGTACTCAGCCATCATCCTACGCCGCTCGGCCTGCCTCATCTTCACTGCTGTCTCCGCTTCACAACAAAATACCTAACCCTATACCCTATCGAGAGAACTCAGTTCCTCTCTTCTTCTTCTCTTTCTTCTTCCCTAGCTCTGCAAAACCCATCCTTCTCTGCCCCGACCATACCAGAGCCGCACCACCTTCATCACCTTCCTCCATCACCAACAACTCTATCAGAGCAGCCGCACCACTCCCTACATGCTCTCTATCTCTCCCATAGCCTCTTATCTAGAAGCTAAGTGAGAGATAGAAAGAACTAGGGTTAGGTCACACCAAATCAACCCATACATGGAGCTCTGAGGCGATTGACAGAAGAGGGAAGCGATTCAGAGACGTGGGTGAGAGTGAATTTGATTTAATTTCTATTTTAAATTGAATTAGGGTTTGTGTTCTTGACATGTATAAATAGGATTGATTTGTGTTTGAAGAACTTCATGCCTGGGCTAGCCAGTGCGTCAATTAGGATTTAATTTGTATAATTTGTAGTTTAATTGTTCATATCATGTTTTAATTTAGTTAGTTAGGGTTTCAATGAAACCCTAATTCAATGTTGTGTTTAAACTCTGTTGAAGTTTTCTTGAGTGCTTAATGTATGAGATAACTTCAATTCTAATACCCAAAACTTTACTCTCACAATGGATACTTTAAATTATAGATCCATTGTAGTTAGACTACAACTGTGTTGTGGTATTGCAGCTCAAGCCTTAGAACTAGACGCTAATTCCCTTGACTGGTTGTGCTTAATTAGACAACCAGTGCTCCGGGTTAGTTCCTTAGCTGAACATTGAAGTATCACTAGGAGAAACTCCTAAGATAAGTGGTGGAATTGACAAACTACCCTTGTCTGCCATAGGAACAAGAAGCTTCCAATTAGTTGACACATAACATGAGTTAATGGTGAAATTGATAATCCCAGCACCCATTTATTTGCAATATTTGTATTTCATTTATTTTTCACTGTCATAACATTTAATCAGCCATATCGGCAAAACCATAATTGTATTATCTTCACTGGAATTCAATTTAGCATAGCCGTAGATCAATCAGAGCACCACAAGTCTCTGTGGTTCGACCCGTACTTGCCGCGTCTCCGATAGACGCCGTGCACTTGCGGTATAACATGTAGGCTAAATTATAAACACCTTTCGAGGCCTACCATTATTCTAGCCCACCCAGACTTCTAATCCTGCTTCCATCGCTGATGGGTGTAGGATCAGAATATCGCGACGTCAATACTTCGCGAGATTAATAAATGACGACATTGCGAGGGAGTCGCAGGGAAGTAAAATAAATGACGCAATGAATGACGACAGCCAAAACACGAGGAAGATATGAAAATATGGCAAAGTTTAATAGTGTCGCGAGATTGTATGCTTGTACGCTTGCGACATTTCGCAAGCCATTCCCAAAAATAAAGGACAGCTTAGCTGTCATCCACTGTGTACTACCCTATATAAAGGGTTGAGTAAGTCTCATCAAGAGAGAGTTCTTTTGAATTGTTAAGCAAGTCTTTAGGAGAGAGAAAGTTTTAGAGTGATTGTAATTCTATTACTCATTTCTATTTCATATTGTAAAGATTCAAGTATTCAATCAATAGAAATCATAATCATTCATCTTAAAATGACTTAATTGTGTATATTCTAGTAAGGGGTGTAGTGTAGGATTTCCTGCAACTATATAATGGCGCTAGAAACAGGAAGGGATTGAAGATAAGAGATTGTATATTGTCATTAAAACGGTAAAAATCAAGAGTATGATGGATAAATTGAAGAAAATTAGAATCAGAGAGGGTAATGAAGAATTGGAATGTAATATGATTTCAAAATCAATGGTTAATGAATTTCATGAAAGTATTAAAGGGAGAATACATAAAAGAGATTTCGAAGGAAAGAAAATCATAGCAGCAAAGGAGGTGTTACCCTTGAAAGAATGGGAAAAACAGAGAATTATATTCACGGCAACAGAGATGTCAGGAGAGAACTTAAATCACACATCTCCACTAGTAATTACGATAAGTGCCAGCAAAGAAGAAGGAAAATTAACAAAAACAATGGAAGAATGGGCAATAAGTAGAACTTTAGTGGATACAGGGAGTTCAGTGAATATAATGTTTATCATGCATATAAAAAATTGGGGTACAAAGATGAAGAAATGACTTCCGCAACATGTCATATCTATGGTTTCGGCAAATCAATAACAAACCTAAAGGAGAAATAAAAATACGAATTTTGTTGGGAGAAATTGAAACAAGCGTGACGTTATGCGTAGTAGATATGGAATCACCATATAACATACTGTTGGGAAGGCCATGGATACACGCAATAAAAGCTGTAGCATCAACATTTCATCAATGTATCAGATTTCCTATGCCGAGTGGAATTGGCGAAATCAGAGGAGATACCGATAAAGGAAGAATGCATCATCAAATCGAAGTAAAACATTATGAAGAACGGGTGAAAAGGCGAAAATATCGCAAGAAGATGGCAAAAGAAAGAAAAAGGAAGAAGAATTTAGAACATATATGATAAGAGCGGAAGAAGGAAAAGGAATATGTGGTGAAGAGAGTGATCTCGCAAAGGAAATAAGAGGACCGACGCCCATGGGAGAAACGAAGGCTAGCTACATTGCGTTGCAGTAACCAACAAAGGAAGTGTTTGAACCGAAGAAGAACCCAAGATGTTAAAAATTGGAACTAAAATGGAGGCAGATGAAGAAAGAAAGACCGTTGATTTGTTGCGAGATTATAAAGATATCTTCGCATGGGATATGGATGAGATGCTTGGAATAGATCCATCTGTAGCGTGTCATAAATTAGAGATTGATAAAAATGCCAGACCATTCAAACAAAGAATTAGAAAAATCGCAACAAAGATATCATCCTCAAATAGAAGAAGAGTTGCGAAGATGCTTGATGCTGGCATTATTAGGCAAGCAAAATACCCCGAATGGATAGCGAATATGGTCGTAGTTCCAAAGAAGAAAAAAGGAATAAGAATTTGCATAGATTTCACCGATTTAAACAAAGCTTGTCCAAAGGATAGTTTTTCCTTGCCGATATTCCGCAGATGGTCGAATCAGCAGCAGAAATGAAAGGATATCTTCCCTGGATGGATATAAGGTATACAATCAAATCCCTCTCGCCGAAGAAGACCAAGAACATACTGCCTTTTTTGCCCCAAGAGGATTATACTGTTACACAAAAATGCCATTCGGACTGCGAAATGCCGGTGCAATGTATCAAAGGATGGTGGAGAAAGTGTTTGAACAATGGATACATAAAATATTAGAGGTATATGTGGATGACATGTTAATAAAAAGCAAAGAAGCAAAAGATCATGTGCGAGATTTGAAGAAAATTTTCGAACAAATGAGACATTTCAACATCAAAGTAAATCCTAAAAATGTACCTTTGGAGTGGCATCTGAAAATTTTTAGGATACATTGTATCAAAAGAAGGAATACAAGTTGATCCGGAGAAGGTACAAGCAATTCGAGACATGCCAACGCCAAAGAATACAGTGAAATATGTGCAAAAGTTAAATGGATTATTAGCTTCGCTAAGAAGATTCATCTCGAGATCATCTGATAAGTGCAAACATATTTTCAACATACTTAAAAAGGGAACGAAATTTAGGTGGACGGATGAGTGTGAAAAGGCATTACAAGGAATAAAAGAACATCTAATGGATATATCAATATTACAAAAAGCAGAAGACGGGGAGGAATTACTAATTTACCTCGCGACAACCTCGCATGCACTAAGCGCGGTATTATTGCGAATGGACGCAGGGGTGGAAAAACCAATCTATTATATCAGCAAAACATTCAATGCTGCAGAGAAAAACTACTCAAAAATTGAAAAATTAATTTTGGCATTAGTTTACGCGACGTTTTAACTTCGCATCTATTTTGAAGCACACACAGTAAAGGTAATGACAAAAGTACCAATTGAGTCAGTAATCAAAAAGATCAGGAAGGGTTGAAAGGTGGAATGCTCAAGTAAGTCATTGCAAACTCAAGTATGAAGTGTTATCCTCACCAAAATCGCAAGTTGTAGCAGACTTTTTAGCAGAATTTTCATTGGAAGAAGATGAGGCAGTGGAAGAAATGATGGATATAAAAGAAGAACATGGAAATCCAAGGGATTTATTAACAAAGCCAAATAGATGGGAAATATTGGTAGATGGATCGTCAAATGGAGAAGGTAATGGAATTGGGATCATTATAATTTCACCAGAAGGCAATAAGGCTTTTTCTTTCATTGGAGTTTGCATCTACTAACAATGAAATAGAGTATGAAGCTATAATACATGCTTTGCGATTTGCAATAGAAATGAAGTTGGAGAATATAAGAATTACCAGTGATTCTCAGTTATCTATTCGCCAGATAAAAGAAGAGTATACTACAAATGAAGCATCCTTGAAAAAGTACAAAAAGCTTGTTGACGAATTGTCAGCGAAGATACCAAAAATAAAGTGGAGACACATATCAAGAAAAGACAATAGACTCGCGGATGCTTTTGCTTTTATATCAAGTATGATGACAGATCCATCTGCGAGATGCATAAAAATACAGACACTTCAATCACCATCAATCAACAAAGAGGAAGAGGAAGAGGAAGAAGCAGAAGTAATGCTCATAGAAGATGAAGCACAAAGATCCCATTGCGAGGATTGGAGGACAGAACTTCATGCTTATTTAATGAAAGGAGAAACACCAAGAAATAGAATAGAAATGCATAAATTAAAAAGCCGTGCAACAAATTATGAATTAAGAGACGGAGTATTGTAAACCGAAGATCCTTTAATGGACCCTCGCCGATGTTTAACACGAAAGGAAGGAGAAGCAAAGATAAAAATGCTACACAATTGGGGATGCTGGCAATCATAGTGGCGGAAGATCTTTAGCACATAAGGCGAAAATGCAAGGCTATTATTGGCCATATATGCATGAAGATGCGAAACAAATATCAAGACGTTGCGAAGATTGTCAAAGACACGGAAAGAAAATACATGCACCAAGGTGCGCCGTTAACCTCTTCACAAGTGTATGGCCTTTTGGAAAGTGGGGATTAGACATTGTAGGACCATTTTTACTGTGCAGTGGCAAAGGAGATATTTGATTGTCGCAACAGATTATTTCACAAAGTGGGAAGAAGTAAAAGCGGTACAACACATTCGCGATAAAGATATTTTTACTTTCATATTCGAAAACATAATATGCAGATTTGGAATTCCAGCACAGTTGGTATCTGACAATGGGAAACAGTTTGAGGGACAAAATATAGAATTATTGCTTAATGCATTTCAAATAAAATGTGGGAAATCAACTCCTTTATACCCGCAGGCTAATGGACAGGCAGAAGCAACAAATAAAACAATCGCTGATATATTGAAGAAAAAACTAGAAGGGCATAATAAGGCATGGTGTGATCAAGTGCATAATGCGGTATGGGCTTATAACACAACAAGGCGAGAAGCTACAGGGATGTCACCGTTTTGTCTAACCTATGGTGTTGAAGCTGTACTTCCAACAGAGGTTATTATTCCAACAACAAAGAGAGAAGCTTGGGAGAAAAATCTTAGTGCGGGTAACATTTTAGTTAAATTAGATGAGTTAGAAGAAAATAGAGAAAGAGCACTACAAAGATATGGAGAATTATCACCGAATATTGGCCGAGAGAATATAACAAACGTGTCAAAACACGCGAAGTTTCAACCAGGTGATATGGTGTTGCGAGAAACACCAATATATCAGCGAGAAAGTGGTGGCAAGTTAGCGAAAAAATAGGATGGACCTTATATCATCAAGGAGATAGTTGGAACAGGAGCATATAGATTAATGGATCCAGAAGGCAACGATGTGGGCCAGAGATTGGGTAGACCATGTAATAGATTATATCTCAAGAAATATTACCCATAGAAGATGGAAAGGAAAGAATAAATTCTGAAATGTTAAATGAATGAAATGATATGAAATATTCCTGCGACAGAGATATTGCGAAATTAAGAAAGAATGTGCGAATATCTCGCAAATGAATTGACAAATGTTAACCAAAAATGAATAATTGAACGAATTGACAGAAATGAATGAGTGAGTGAATGGGACGAACCTTTATGTCGTACACCCTAGTTCGCGAATGATATTTCGTAAGAGGCAAATGTAAGACCTAAAGTGCGTCATATAAGGGGGTATCTCTTGACATGGCTCGGGAAAAGGTTACACCGCTCCCGGAACCCGAGTCATGGAGATTTGGGGCCCTATGAAAGCCTATCCAGGGAGAGATACCTTGGATTTCCAACTATATATATATAAGGTTATACCCTGGTTGGATGCCCGAGGGTCTCTTCCAAGGAGTCAGTGTATGCTCAAGGCGCCGAGGTACACGGTTGAGCCAAGAGTGTCTGGGACATTTGAAGTGTCTCGGCCATTCTTGGCAAGTCTTGGCACATGCTGCACTCGGCCCGAAGAAAACTCCACTTAGGGTGCAGTATCGTAACCATAAACCCTATAGGTATAAGGGATAAAAGGCTGCGAAAACAACTGGTTGTTGTTAAGACCGGATGGGAGGAGCTAGTCTTGTATGGCCGATGTACGCCTCCTTGAAGGGGCAACCGGTGGAGATGATAAGGGCGGCACCCTCCATTAGGGAGCTGATAAGTGTCACAAGACGACAATGTCACGGGGCTTTATATTCGCAAGAACATTTAGGCCTGTCATATTGTCGCAAATGAAATATCCTGCAGAGGCAAAAATACTAAAGAAATGATAAGACAAGATCAATGGGTCATTACATGAAAGTGTAAGGACGTCCTGCGATCTTGTCGCAAGACGTCAATGTCATGGGATTTTATGTTCGCAAGAATATTTAGACCTGTCATATTGATGCAAAATGAGGGGTGGCAAAATAAGACCTTTAACTAGGAAGGCAAAATAAGACCACACAAAAACAATGATAAGGCAAGATCAATGGGTCAATACATGAAAATGTAAAGACACCCTGCGATCTTGTCGCAACAGTGAATTTCAGCAATATTGAAGATAATAGAATAGCAATCATTAAATACCAAAAATTATACTTGCTGAAAGAAAGAAGAGTAATGCATTTGACAGTACATACATCAAAAAAGATAATTGAAGTACATAAAGAAACAATAGCACGAGAAGGAAGATTACAAGAGAAAATCATCTCTCAAATAGTAGCTTTTTCACCGGGAAAGGAGATCTTGGGTTTTCTTCGGAAGCTTTATCTATATTTTCGCTAATTAATATATTTCAGTAGATCCTTCTTCTTCATTTGCGACATCATCATTGGACAGCTTTATTGGGAGAGACAGTTTCTTCATCTTCGAGTTCTTCGCCAAAGTGTTATAATCATAATCGCTATCGGGAGGATTAGGAACTTCATCATCACTTACTTCCGGAGGTTCAATGACACGGGATCAAGAGATTTAGACAAGTAAAACATAATTCACAAGAACTTCGGCTCTAAGATGAAATTGACGAAGGAGTGCTTTCTGTTGATTTTTACTCTCTATATCTTTACAAATCACGCATATAGTCGAATTTTTTTCTCGCCCTATCGCGAGAACGTGCAAGAGAAGGTGAGTGAGTATTCCATTCTCTTTGCGAATTTTTTGAGTAGTCAGATTTCAAAGCAATAATGGAGGAGTGAAGTTTTTTCTCGAGACTGCAAAATAAAAAGTAAAAGGAATTATACAAACAAAAAATATGAAGGCTTGATAAAGAAAGAATAGATGAGGCAAGTCAACTTCTATGACTACCGATGCGTGTCGTAGGTGCAATCAAATTAATTCAATATTTCCACTCAATTAAAAATAATATAATGGAAGTCAAGTTCGTTCCCACGAGGAGCAAGAGATCTTAGTTGTAAAAGTTGTCACGAAAGGGGGTGTAAAAAGCAAAATAAAAATAAACAAAGCAATTAAAATCGAAAGTTGAAAGATGAAAGCAATAAGAGAGACAAGATCAAGGAATCCTTCTTCGTTACTGAAACAATGATTAAAGTTATGTTCTTTTCTACTTGTTATTAGTCACAAATTATCACCAACCGTAGGTAAAGCAGCTAGCTCAATGCTAAACCCCTAAATCCCTTGTATCACCGGACACGGAAGTTCTCGACTACCGGATTCTAATCACCAAGCCACCTAGAATTAGCTCAACCTAGATGTAACTTGGCTCATGCATTAAGTTTTGTGAATTTCTTAGGTTGATATTAGTAGTTAGACTCTTAGCTCAAGGTCCACTTGCTAACGTTGTTTCTACACACAATTGCTCCACGGAATCCCTCCGCAAGGTCTCGTGTTTGCTACTTATGTAAAGAGTCAAGAAACGATTACTTATCTCCTAACTTTCACTAGCTTTAGATCAAATTAACAAATCAATTTAGCGTGCACTCCAAACAATCTATCAATCAATCATGAATGTCTTTAAGATCACTCCTATTAGTAAAAACAAACGATAATTATGTGAAAAACTTCAAGATAGAATTTGAAAACAAAAACTTAAATCATATGTTAAGAACTAGGAATTCATCCTCAATCAATAAGAAATTTAGCTACTCATGTTTTTGAAATTCACACAAATAATAATTATTAAAAGAAGAATTTTCAAATTCACACAAGTAATTAAAAAGAAAAATCTTAGAAAAACAAGCAAAAACACAAGTGTTGTGTGTGTAGAGAGGTATGTAGAAGTTGTAGAAAACTTCTCTATTTATAGGCTTCAATATTCTCCAAATCTTCTAAGGAGTAGAATCCTTTTCCTTTTGCAATTCAATTTCCAATTCCAAGATTTTCTCAACTCTTCATCTTCTCTTTCCAAATTTGAGTCCAACTCTCCATCTAATTCCAAGCCCAAGTCTTCACACCCATGAGAGAAATCCATAGAAAATTCTGGAATTTTTGGCTCGCTGAAAATCGGGATTGTGGCGGATTTGGCCGGAAAACGTCGTCCGCGTGAACTCGAAAGTCGTCACGGTGATGGAATATTCTATCCAAGATTCTCATATGATTAGGTCAAACTAACAGTCAACCGTTAGTCAATCGCGGTCAAGGTCTCGAGTCACGAGTCGAACCGAAGTCAGCATTCGAGTCCACTTAACTGGCCGACTCGGCTAAGTTGCCATGGCATAAGCCATTGCCCGGCTAGAGAGTGTGTTGTTGCACAATGATTGTGCTTCACGCCTCAGCCATCATGGCTATTCCTTCTTCACTTGTGCAGCTTCAGATTCATCTCTCAGGCCACAGTTCTCTCTTGACTACCAAAGTCCATTCAAACTCGCCTGCATCACCATCAACTTAGCACATCCCTCTTCCATCTCATATTCATCCAACTTCAGCTCTTCTCTGAGTCTTATCACCAATTTCAGTTCATGCCCTGTCATGCCGGCTCATTGCAACAAAGAAGACTTCACTTAAATCACTCATACTTTCTGACCTTCAATCCGCACTTCACACAACCTTGCTTTCATCACTAGCCGCACATTCCATGACTCATTCCCTACAATGTCTCCAAGCCCATAACCATATGCAGCTGCGGCAGTGCCTTCAACCTAGCCTTGCGCCACCACTGCAACACCACCAGATGCTTCACTTCCCATTCATAACCTGCAATAGCAGCTCCATTCCATTTACTAGCCTGAGCTACAGCTCAGTTCACTTGACCTTCAAACTCCCAGGCCAGCAACCAATACCAGCTGCAGCCATCAACAAATCCATGCCAGTTCACAGCAGCACTGGCTTCCATCAATGCATTACAAGCCCAGGAGCAATAACCTCCTGCCTCTTTAGTTGTAGCACCATCTGACATGCGGTCTCACTAGCTGCACAGCCCGCAAATCTCCTCGTGCCATCACCAGAGTAGCATACAACCAGCTCCATCATCTTGCAAGCCCCGCCACTAATTCTCGCCATTCCATTATCTTCTCTCGGTTCACTTCCACTTCAACCTTGAGCTTCTTCACTTTCAACTCCCGGTTCCATCCATCACTTCACCAGCTATTGCATTGAAGCCATCTCAATTTTCCCTGTAACAGCATCTTAACCTCCTCCTTCCACAAGCACAACTCAGCATAGTGGCACCATCTGCGGCTGCAACACCACATACACACCACATTCCATTGCCATAACTGCCACAACTGCAAGACCTCCTTCTTTTCAGCCCATAAAATCCCAGAGTATACCAGTAAAAGCACCAACATCAGTTCTTCCATTCTTGCCTTGCAGGCTCAGTTCTTTGTATCTTCTACACAGCCTTAACACCTGAGTTCACTCCATCTTCACTGCAATGCATCATTCAACTTAAGCTATCACCAGCTAACTCAGTGCTTCAATTTCTCCATTGAATCTGAGCCATAATCAGATCCCCTTCTTGTTCTTTGTACCCTGTCTTTATACCCATGGCAGCAACTCAGTTTCAACCTCGAATCCGTGAAAAACCCTCATAATCAACAGAACCCATCTTTCAATTTCATGAACCTCCAGCATCACAATCAAATCATCTCCTCAACAGGGTTAAGACCCATCTCTACATTTCATCTCTGTGATTATCAACAGCACCAAATCCTCTTCTTTGTCTGAGCTTCAGTCTCCCTGAGCTTCATCAGTCATCGATTTCACCATTAATTTCTCGATCTCGATTTCCCTCAACAGCAGCATCGATTCTTTCTCTCGGATTCAATTCTTCATCGTCTCAATTAGAAGGAAATCACTCTCTTTCTTTCGGGTTATCAGTCTCTAATCGATCTCTCATCATCGACCTTCAACAGCGAGACCCTCTCTGAATTTCTCTCGATCCATGGCTGCACAGCAGCTTCTTTCTCTGCAACCCTAGCAGCCACACTTCTCTATGTTAGAGCCGAATGATTGAGAAATGAATTCTCATCTGAATTCTATGCTGTGTAGGAAATGGACTTGATATTGGCACCCAGTATGTATAAGGGCCACCTCCAATTACTTTGGCCTGTCAGTTCCAGGTAACCGACAGCCTAATTCTCTATCCAACTGTCAGTTCTAGACAACTAACAGTTCATTCTTCCGCTCCCTCGCCGCGTTTCAACCTGCTCCACATAAAGCTCGCCTGTGAGATGACAATTTCGCCCTTTAGCTCAATTTGGATAATTTCTTCTTCTTTTCCTCCGTGCGACTCCATTGCACCTATAGAACTCAAAACCACGCGTAAAGTACATAATTCACAAGAAAAATAGCAAAGAAAGCATAAACTCTATATAGTAAATACGGTGTATTCTACACCTATCAAATTCCCCCACACTTAGACTTTGCTAGTCCTCGAGCAAATCAAACTAAAAACTCACAACTTCAAAGCGTTCAAGCGTCACAAGCATCCAAAAAGTTATGAGGACATAGAGTTTCTGCATGCTAGTAATAAGAAGTTAGAAATACTAAAGAACATATTCTCGTTCTTAAATGTTGAGTGAGAAATAACCACACCATAATGAGAGACTGCGTGTTTGAGAAACGATCAATAAGCATTTCGCCCGACTTCGCCTCACCAAATAAGATTTTATGATAATTGCACTCAAAAAGACAGATTTTTATGGTTCTCACATGTGTGCGGTAGGAATGAAGAGAGAATTCTGCGACACGTTGAATGGTGGGAAGGACAACTTAGAAATATTTTTAAAAACCCACATCTTTTAATATTTTGAAAAACCATTTTTCTAACGATCTCTAAGAAAGGAAATCAACCATTTTTTTATCGAGGATGAGATTACTTACTCACCTTCACATCCGATCGCCAATTATGATAACACCACTCTCACGGCACCCAATAGAAACGTCTTCCGCTCCTCGTCTCTATCTTCTTGGTCTTCGGTTTCAACTATTGATGATAAACCCTTGAATTTCATAAATCCTTAACAATTTTTTTAACTCTTGTACCTTAAAATCCTTGTCGCTTGAAACTTCCTTATAGATTTTCCTTTCCCACGGCTTATTACAAAACAAATATTTCTCTTGTTTTTTCTTTTTTTTTTTTTTTTTTTTTTTTTTTTTTTTTTTTGAAAAGAGAAATTAAATACAAAATAAACCATGGCCGTGGAAGAAGTATTTTACCGCTTGATTCTTCACAACTTGTATCGTCTTGAAATCATAAACTTCAAAAATTCTCACCTTTTAATTTTCTTTGCTTTTATGAATAAGTCTTCATACTTGGATATAAAATTACCTCATTATATTGTAAGTCTTCAACATATATGTGAAATCCGCTCTTTGTATGTTGCTTTTTACTTGAATAAGAAATTTTTTTTTTTTTTTTTTTTTCTCGTTCCGTTGCTTGTAAACCTTAAACTTTTTCCAACTTTCTTTGTAGATTTTGATGTCGCCCCTTGTTGATGATGAGAGTGTTTCTATGGATCCGTTGTTGTCGAGAGAGAGAATGGTGCTAACTGCAAATCGAACTACAAGAAGGAAGCTTTCATCCATGGATGTCACCCTCATGATTGACAAAATTAGCACTCAAGAGATCAAAGAGTAGTGCTTCTATTGGTGGGAGGTTGGGTAGCTCACCATTCTACCCGGAATTTACTTACGGTGACACACACTCAAAAGAAGCTCTTTAGTAGATGGAAATTTTCTGGTCGGTGCCTCTCATGATATGAATACGGGTAGTCTCCACTAATGATTGATCAACAACTCTAATAACGCATTTCTCCCTGCACCAAATTCGCATCACCGGCATGATTAAATCCATTATTTAACACTCAAACAAACAAGAAATCCGAATGTAGTTCTCTAACATTTCCAAGTTCAATTATGTCGGTCAAAATCTCTATGTAAACATACCTAGAAATATGCTAGGGACTCTAAAATCTTCAAAAGTTGGAATTTTTAAGTAAAACTTTTTTTTTTTTTTTAAATTTTTTCATTTTTTTGTAATTTTTGTTTTAAAAACATGCTTAACCACTCCCCCACACTTAAACCTTACATTGTCCTCAATGTAATTGAATCCTCCTAGTAAAGTCAAGGTGGGAAATTTTAACATGATAAGAAACAAGAAAAAGAAATAACAAAAGCAAAAGGATAAGAAATACAAAACCGATGGGTTGCCTCCCATTAAGCGCTTGTTTTAAAGTCGACGGCCCGACTTAGCTCTTGCAAGATTCATTAGCCCGGATCAATCTCTTTCACAGGAAAACATGATTTCACATCACTAGGGTATCGCGTTGTTTCAAAGATATTGAAATGGATGAGGGTACCATCAAACTCCATAGTCAAGGTTCCATTTTGGACATCAATCTTTGTTCCGGCGGTGCTCAAGAATGGTCTACCCAATAGCAAAGGTGTAGACTTGGAAGAATTCTCATCATTCATGTCTAAGACATAGAAATCGGCCGGAAATACAAGCTTATTAACCTGCACCAAAACATTCTCAACAATCCCTTTCGGGTAAACATTAGATCGGTTAGCAAGTTCAAGAACTACCCGGTCTCTTTAAGAGGACCAAGATTCAAAGAATCATAAATCGAGGAAGGCATAACATTAACCGACGCTCCCAAATCTAGCAAAGCTCGAGCAAACCTTGTTTTTCCAATTGTGCAAGGTATATTGAAACTACCGGGGTCCTTTAATTTTGGTGGGAGTTTCTTGAGAATAAACGCCAAGCATTCTCCCCCACACTCATGACTTCATTCCCTTTCAACCTTTTCTTCTTCATGCACAACTCCTTTAAGAACTTTGCACAACGAGGAATTTGACGAAGAGCTTCTATGAGTGGAATATTGACTTGTACTTTCTTAAAGATCTCCCAAATATCCATGTATTCCAAGTCTCTCTTTGATTTAGCAAATCGGCTAGGGAACGGGGGTGGAGTAATGAAAGTAGGCACCGGTTCCTTGGATTGATCGGTTGGTGTTGACTTTTCCTTTGGTGTGGTTTCAATTTCCTCTTTCTCATCATACACCTTATCTTGTTGATTTGGTTGCTCCACTTGTTTCCCACTCCTCAAAGTAATCGCATTAATGCTCTCTCTTGGATTAACAAATGGTTGTGAAGGAAGTGTTGTGGATGCTTGAGATTTCAATAAATTCACATCGGTCGCCAATTGTCCCATTTGAGTTTGTAAATCCTTGATAGCCGAATCGGTCTTTTGTTGATTTTGTTGAAACAATGACGTAATACCTTGCATCATGACATTAAGCTTATCATCAATTGAAGAATCACGTTCCTTGACTTGTTGTGGTTGGAATTGTTGAGAACCACCTTGTTGTTGAGGTTGGAAACGTGATTGTTGAAAACATCCTTGTTGCGCATATGGATTAGGAGCCGCCGCTTGCGTGTTTGCATAACTAAAGTTGGGATGATCCTTCCAACCGGGATTATAGGTATTGGAGTATGGATCGTACCTTGGCCTTTGATTTGGATATAAAGCATTCACTTGTTCGGTCTCACCATCCGGAATAAGTACCGCGGCAATCCTTTGCATCATTATCTCCATGTTACTCATCCTTTGATCAAGATGTGATGACGAATCACTAACTTCATGCACTCGCCTAACCGTTGGTTCATCCCTTGTGTAGAATTGTTGCGAGTTTGCCGCCATACTTTCAATCAACTCTCTAGCTTCGGTCAAAGTCTTGTTCATTAGTGCACCACCACCCGCGGCGTTAAGAAGAGACCTATCACTTGAGTGGAGAGCTTCATAGAAGTATTGGAGTATCATAACGTCACTAAATTGATGGTGTGGACAGCTTGCCACCAACCTCTTGTATCGCTCCCAACATTCATACAATGATTCTCCCACTTGTTGTTTCAATCCACAAATCTCCTTGCGAATTTGAGTAGCTTTGGATGCGGGAAAATATCTCTCGAGGAAAAGTTTCTTCATCCCATTCCATGTTGTGATACTTCCGGAAGGCAAATAATATAACCATTCCTTAGCATTACCCGCCAAAGAAAACGGGAAAGCTTTCAACAATGCTCCATCCGCATTAGTCTCCGGTGGAAGCATAGCCATAACTATGGAATAGAAGTCCATAAGATGTTTATTTGGGTCCTCATTCACCATGCCATGGAACTTTGGTAACTCTCTAATCAACCCCGGCTTGATCTCGAAGGTTGAATTAGTTTGGATACACCATTGTTGTGTGTCAAGCTTGTGAGAAGCTAGGTCCTTTAGTGTACGATCAGCCATTGTTTCTTCCTCTTTGTCCGAATCTGTGAAATCACTTGATGAAGAAGGAGGAAGAGGAGTGTTAACCGCACGAATGAAATCCTTTAGTTGAGTGCCCGATCGAAGACGTATTGGACTCGGTCTGCCCTCTTTAAGCATTCACCAAAGGTATAACACCTGAAACAAGATTCTCACAAACTAAGTTAGATACGGTAAAGAATCTAACAAAGCAAGAATAAAGCAAAAAGAAAAATAAAAACAACTAAAAATCGCCCGTTGCTCCCCGGCAGCAGCGCCAAAATTTGATGCGTGTCGTAGGTGCAATCAAATTAATTCAATATTTCCACTCAATTAAAAATAATATAATGGAAGTCAAGTTCGTTCCCACGAGGAGCAAGAGATCTTAGTTGTAAAAGTTGTCACGAAAGGGGGGTGTAAAAAGCAAAATAAAAATAAACAAAGCAATTAAAATCGAAAGTTGAAAGATGAAAGCAATAAGAGAGACAAGATCAAGGAATCCTTCTTCGTTACGAAACAATGATTAAAGTTATGTTCTTTTCTACTTGTTATTAGTCACAAATTATCACCAACCGTAGGTAAAGCAGCTAGCTCAGTGCTAAACCCCTAAATCCCTTGTATCACCGGACACGGAAGTTCTCGACTACCGGATTCTAATCACCAAGCCACCTAGAATTAGCTCAACCTAGATGTAACTTGGCTCATGCATTAAGTTTTGTGAATTTCTTAGGTTGATATTAGTAGTTAGACTCTTAGCTCAAGGTCCACTTGCTAACGTTGTTTCTACACACAATTGCTCCACGGAATCCCTCCGCAAGGTCTCGTGTTTGCTACTTATGTAAAGAGTCAAGAAACGATTACTTATCTCCTAACTTTCACTAGCTTTAGATCAAATTAACAAATCAATTTAGCGTGCACTCCAAACAATCTATCAATCAATCATGAATGTCTTTAAGATCACTCCTATTAGTAAAAACAAACGATAATTATGTGAAAAACTTCAAGATAGAATTTGAAAACAAAAACTTAAATCATATGTTAAGAACTAGGAATTCATCCTCAATCAATAAGAAATTTAGCTACTCATGTTTTTGAAATTCACACAAATAATAATTATTAAAAGAAGAATTTTCAAATTCACACAAGTAATTAAAAAGAAAAATCTTAGAAAAACAAGAAAAAACACAAGTGTTGTGTGTGTAGAGAGGTATGTAGAAGTTGTAGAAAACTTCTCTATTTATAGGCTTCAATATTCTCCAAATCTTCTAAGGAGTAGAATCCTTTTCCTTTTGCAATTCAATTTCCAATTCCAAGCTTTTCTCAACTCTTCATCTTCTCTTTCCAAATTTGAGTCCAATTCTCCATCCAATTCCAAGCCCAAGTCTTCACACCCATGAGAGAAATCCATAGAAAATTCTGGAATTTTTGGCTCGCCGGAAAACTGGGATTGTGGCCGGAATTTGGCCGGAAAAACGTCGCCGCCGGTAACCTGAAAGTCGTCGCCGGTGATGGAATATTCCGTCCAAGATTCTGTTACAGTTAGGTCAAACTAACAGTCAACCGTTAGTCAATCGGGGTCAAGGTCTGAGTCACGAGTCAGAACCGAGTCAGCATCTGAGTCCAGCTAACTGGGCTGACTCGGCTAAGTTGCCATGGCATAAGCCATTGCTCTGGCTAGAGCTGTGTTGTTGCACAATGATTGTGCTTCACGCCTCAGCCATCATGGCTATTCCTTCTTCACTTGTGCAGCTTCAGATTCATCTCTCAGCCACGATTCTCTCTTGACTACCAAAGTCCATTCAAACTCGCCTGCATCACCATCAACTTAGCACATCCATCTTCCATCTCATATTCATCCAACTTCAGCTCTTCTCTGAGTCTTATCACCAATTTCAGTTCATGCCCTGTCATGCCAGCTCAGTTGCAACAGCAGCTTCACTTAAATCACTCATACTTTCACAGCCTTCAATCCTGCACTTCACACAACCAGCTTTCATCACTAGCTGCACATTCCACAGCTCATTCCCTACAATGTCTCCAAGCCCATAACCATATGCAGCTGCGGCAGTGCCTTCAACCTAGCCTTGCGCCACCACTACAACACCACCAGATGCTTCACTTCCCATTCATAACCTGCAATAGCAGCTCCATTCCATTTACTAGCCTGAGCTACAGCTCAGTTCACTTGACCTTGAAACTCCCGGGCCAAGAACCAATACCAGCTGCAGCCATCAACAAATCCATGCCAGTTCACAGCAGCACTGGCTTCCATCAATGCATTACAAGCCCAGGAGCAATAACCTCCTGCCTCTTTAGTTGTAGCACCATCTGACATGCGGTCTCACTAGCTGCACAGGCCTGCAAATCTCCTCAGGCCATCACCTGTAGCATACAACCAGCTCCATCATCTTGCAAGCCCTGCCACTAATTCCTGCCATTCCATTATCTTCTCTGGTTCACTTCCACTTCAACCCTGTTGAGCTTCTTCACTTTCAACTCCAGTTCCATCCATCACTTCACCAGCTATTGCATTGAAGCCATCTCAATTTTCCCTGTAACAGCATCTTAACCTCCTCCTTCCACAAGCACAACTCAGCATAGTGGCACCATCTGCGGCTGCAACACCACATACACACCACATTCCATTGCCATAACTGCCACAACTGCAAGACCTCCTTCTTTTCAGCCCATAAAATCCCAGAGTATACCAGTAAAAGCACCAACATCAGTTCTTCCATTCTTGCCTTGCAAGAGCTCGGTTCTTTGTATCTTCTACATGACCTTAACACCTGAGTTCACTCCATCTTCACTGCAGTGCATCATTCAACTTAAGCTATCACCAGCTAACTCAGTGCTTCAATTTCTCCATTGAATCTGAGCCATAATCAGATCCCCTTCTTGTTCTTTGTACCCTGTCTTTATACCCATGGCAGCAACTCAGTTTCAACCTCGAATCCGTGAAAAACCCTCATAATCAATAGAACCCATCTTTCAATTTCATGAACCTCCAGCATCACAATCAAATCATCTCCTCAACAGGGTTAAGACCCATCTCTACATTTCATCTCTGTGATTATCAACAGCACCAAATCCTCTTCTTTGTCTGAGCTTCAGTCTCCCTGAGCTTCATCAGTCATCGATTTCACCATTAATTTCTCGATCTCGATTTCCCTCAACAGCAGCATCGATTCTTTCTCTCGGATTCAATTCTTCATCGTCTCAATTAGAAGGAAATCACTCTATTTCTTTCGGGTTATCAGTCTCTAATCGATCTCTCATCATCGACCTTCAACAGCGAGACCCTCTCTGAATTTCTCTCGATCCATGGTGCACAGCAGCTTCTTTCTCTGCAACCCTAGCAGCCACACTTCTCTATGTTAGAGCCGAATGATTGAGAAATGAATTCTCATCTGAATTCTATGCTGTGTAGGAAATGGACTTGATATTGGCACCCAGTATGTATAAGGGCCACCTCCAATTACTTTGGCCTGTCAGTTCCAGGTAACCGACAGCCTAATTCTCTATCCAACTGTCAGTTCTAGACAACTAACAGTTTCATTCTTCCGCTCCTCGCCGCGTTTCAACCTTGCTCCACATAAAGCTCGCTCTGTGAGATGACAATTTCGCCCTTTAGCTCAATTTGGATAATTTCTTCTTCTTTTCCTCCGTGCGACTCCATTGCACCTATAGAACTCAAAACCACGCGTAAAGTACATAATTCACAAGAAAAATAGCAAAGAAAGCATAAACTCTATATAGTAAATACGGTGTATTCTACACCTATCAACTACCTTCCTTCTACGAGGTAAGATGTTGGATTAGAGCCGAACAACTATTCTCCAAATGATCCATGGCATTGTCAAAATTATCTCCAATTAAACCTTTCAGGCGTGATCGCCAACTTTTTTCGTTGGAAACAAGTAAAGCATTTTCTTTTGTAAGGGAAGAATTGAACTTTTCTAGTTCGGAACATTGATCCTTGAATTGGTTTACTTTTACACTTAAGTTTATTCTACCCTGAATCAGTTTATCCTTCTCGGCAGTAACTTCTTCCAGTTGACTTCTCAGCGAACAAAGAGATTGTTCTTGCTTTTTACATAATTTTTGACAAATATCATTTTGTTGCGAGTAAATCGCCACCTTGTTTAACAGAGTTCGCTTCTCTTGAAAAAGAGTTTCATTCTCATCTTTCCAACTCCAAATTAGCTTTAGTCAAAGAGTAAGACAGGCGAGATAAGTCATTACTTAATGAATCTTGTTTCTGAGCTAAATCAGCATTTTCTTTAGAAAGATTATCTATTTGATCAACAGAATATGTATGAAGATTATCTAATTGATTATATTGCTCCATCCAAGCATTTCTATCAACTCGAACTTCTTCAACAGTAGATTCCAACTGATATATCTCTATTTTTCGTTTCTGGTTTAAAGCTTGAAGGGCGAACAAGGGCTTGTGTCTTAAAAAAAAAAATGGACAATACAGAGGCAAGAGTTTACCTTTTAGTTCTTCATTCTTCTTGCGAAGATTATCACGATCCAGCGAAATATTTTGAAGTTTTTGATTCTAAAGATGGAGAATATTACATTTTGCAGTCATGGCTTGGAGATCATTCTTCAAAGTGTTAATTTCTTGCTCCAAGGATGTTTGCGAAATTCTATCAGGACCAAGGTGTTTGCTCAAAATCTCGCAAATATCAGATTTGATAGGATCGACAGAAGTCTTCTTAGCATCGCTCACAATATCTGATAGGACTTTGAAGGCCACATGTATTCCTTCTAAATTTTCTTTAGTAAGTGGGATTTGCTCGAGAAAAGGAAGTAATAGTGATAGAAGAAGGGAGAGATGAATCATCTTTTGTTAAAGGAATATCACGAGAAGAAGAAATCTCGTGAAGGTTAATGACTGGAGGAATGGTAGAGGCATTAACAATAGAAGAAGAAATAGGCTCATTCGCAATAGGGCTGTTATGGGGGAGTTGATCTATAAGAAATTCAGGCATAGAAATGTTATCTTTGGAAGAAACACTAGGGATCTCTTGCGAAGATGTCGCAGTAGGAGTTGTAAGTTTGAATGTAGGAAAAGTGACAGAAGGCGCAACGGGTTTAGAATGGCGAGGCTTCTTGGGGGACTTATCAGCATTTTTGTCATCCTGCGAATTACAAGCTAAATAAAAAACAGAGGCAACAATATTGTTATTAAAAAATAAGTGTTTCTTAAATACCTTGTTACTCGCAGGCTTTTTTTTAGAAACAGTGGGCTTCGATTGCGAGCCTAGAGAGATATTGGGATTCACAATGGTGAACTTGGTGCTAGGTTTGTTCTTGCTAAAACAAAAATGGTAGAAGAGTCGTTAAAAGAAGAACAGTATCAAGATAAAACAACTTCAATAAGAGAGATCAATCATAAAATGATCAAATTCAGCAGGAAATTAACAAACCTTAATGCCATAGAAACAGTAGCAGAAAAATAATAGCAGGAAAACGATGAAGAGGATGATGAAGAAAAGCAACAGAAAATAGTTGCAGACAATGAAGAATACGAAGTAGAAGAAAAGAAATGCTTTCACAAGGAATCCTCCTTTAAATAGACGAGAAAAGAGTAACCGGATAACACTAAATGTGCCGGTAAAAAGGGAAATTTTAGACACGTGTAAACAGTCATTCCTGAATTCACGGAATCTTTTCGGCAAAAAATTGATGGAAAATCAACGATTGCGGCACCTCAAAATATTGGTTCTCATGACATTCTCTTCTTCGCAGAGAAGACATGAGAAGAGGCAAGATGTAGGATCAGAATATCGCGACGTCAATACTTCGCGAGATTAATAAATGACGACATTGCGAGGGAGTCGTAGGGAAGTAAAATAAATGACGCAATGAATGACGACAGCCAGAACACGAGGAAGATATGAAAATATGGCGAAGTTTAATAGTGTCACGAGATTGTATGCTTGTACGCTTGCGACATTTCGCAAGCCATTCCCAAAAATAAAGGACATCTTAGCTGTCATCCACTGTGTACTACCCTATATAAAGGGTTGAGTAAGTCTACTGAAGAGAGAGTTCTTTTTGAATTGTTAAGCAAGTCTTTAGGAGAGAGAAAGTTTTAGAGTGATTGTAATTCTATTACTCATTTCTATTTCATATTGTAAAGATTCAAGTATTCAATCAATAGAAATCATAATCATTCATCTTAAAATGACTTAATTGTGTATATTCTAGTAAGGGGTGTAGTGTAGGATTTCCTGCAACTACAATGGGTATGGTAGTAGTTCCCACATTGTGTTTCTTACTGAAGCCCATAAAAACAACCCTTAAAAGGTCTCCTCTCTATCCACCGTTAACATGTCTCAATCTTCTTCTGCTCATAGCATGCATCTTAGTTCTCTTTTTAGTTTTTTTTATTCCTCTGTCCAGCTAATGTTGTTGGGGAAACTGGATGCTGAACTATTACAGGTGATAACACAAGACAAGAAGCTGTGAGAGGCGATAAGTCAAGCGACGCTGACTTAGTCAACCCTGAATTTTTCTTCTTTCCTCTAATCAATTCAGTTATTTTCTCTGCAAATCAATACAAATTTCATGTTCTCCTCTTGATTTTAATCAGTTTACATATCTTTATTTCCTTTTTTGGATGCTGATTTTTTACATATCGAAAATTTTGGTTATGACCTAATTTTTTGCAGTTTTTCTCCTGAATCGACTAGTTAGAATCATTGTTTTTTTTTTATGATTTCTATAATCTATTGGTGATTTGTATTGACTGATTATACTATAATCTGTAGATGATTTAAGTTTGTTTAATTTTTCTTTCTTTTTGTTCAATTTTAGGTCATGAGCTAATGGAGGAGAACGCATAGAGTTTCAGAATATCATCATGAGATTCGTAAATCAGCAGTGGTATTTGAGAAGACGAGTCTAATTTTAATATTGAGTATGGTTCACTGATACTATTCTTCTTATATTAGATTGGTTTTGGTTCACTGTATGAGTTTCTGAATGATTGAGGGTTGAGTTATAAGATGAATCAGTCAGAGATTCCTCTGGGGTATTTGAGATCCTACCTAGAATAGGGATTTGTTTATGCTATTAGCTAAGAAAGATTCCTAATTGATGTCAAGTTAATCTTTTCGGGAATGATCTCTTTTGAATGATGCTTTTTATTCACATTATGATTATCTCTGTAAGAAGGTTATTAAGAATAATAGGCTTTATCTCTCATGTGTTTGCTTGTTGAAGTTAATCTTCTGTTTCATTGCATCAAAAGTTGTGTTTCTCTTTTTTAATCTCAATTAAGAGGATTTTATATTATAAAGTTGATTGCAAGTAATTAAAAGTTAACTTGTGGAATCTATGCTGAAGGATGGCTAATTCAGAAGTTGTTTTACACTTGGCGCTTATGCTTCTTTAGTCCCATCTGTTATGTTGATCTTTTGAGTATACAGACTAAGAATAATGCTCTGTTCAATTCATGCCATTTATTGTCTCTTCTAAAAGAATGTGTTGTCAATTATTAACTACAAGCATGCTACTCAATTACTCTCCTATGTCAATTGATTTTCTGAAATATGTGATTTAGTCTAATGGGTCTGTTCACTTACCTGATATTAATTGTCACTTCTAAATTAATGTGTTGTCTAAATCATAACTGCAGGCATGCATTCTTTAATTTTTTCTGAATTAGTATTAGTTTTTGTTGTGGAGGTTCTATTTATAATCCTCCATACTCTTTCCCTCTCATCCCATCTTCCCTTACTCCTCTGTCTTTGCTATAATAAGTTTCCTTTAGTAAGAGTTTTGAGATGGCAATCCCTGCTGATTAGGTTAGAGTTCTTGACTTAGATGAAGTGTTGAGGAATTTCGAGATTTGCTGCTCTTCTTTGTGATGATAGTCATAGTTATCATAAGACTTCTGTTAAACACCATCTTAATAGGATCTGGACTATCAACTCCCCATATTTTAAGCTTGCCAAGCCTTATATTCAGGGTATGGGTATTCAAAACTTGTTTATAGTGATGTTCAAGAAGAGCCAAGATAGGGATATTGCTTTTGCTGCTAGGCCTACCTTGCTGTTTGGTCAAATTTTTGCAGTTCAGCCATTAGGTGCATTAGAGTCCATCTTTGATTTGGTTTGGGAAATTACCCTAATGCCAGTACAAATTCCTATTCATTTTGATATGGTTAAAAAAGGGAGGGCTAGAGAGGTTTTGGATCAGCTGGGGGATTTTGTTTCGGTAGACTCTCCAGTTGGGAATCTATATGAAGCTAGGTTGATGGTACCATTGAAGTCTCATCTGACTAGGAAAGTGGTCTTTAACACTAACAGAAGAGCTTACTATATGACTGCTTTTTACCCTAAACTTCCTTTTCGTGCTTAGAAGAAGTGTTTTGTGCTCTATCATGATGAGGTGAAATGTAAGGAGATTCAGTCGAGAATTTATGTCAGAGCTCTGCCTGCTCCATCTCCTCGGGCTACATATGTTGTTGTTACTAATATGAAGGTGCATCAAGAAGTTGGGGAGAGCTCTAAGTCAGCTATCTCTGCAAATGATGCCACTCCTTAAGACCATTCCAAGCCATCTGCATTCTCTGTCAGCCTTCAACCTTTGGGTAGCATCGATTATAGGGGCTCAACTTTCTCTTCTCATGTTTTTTCCTCGGTGTTACCTGCAGTGTTTGCTTTGACTATTAGGGAACCAACTAATCCTTTTCAGTCGTCGTTGAATCTCCCTCATGCTCCCTTGAATTCTACTTGTTATGTGTCATCCTTTGATAATGTTTCGCTTGGAGATAATGGTATTGTGCATGATAGAAAATTCAAAAGGCCTGGAACTGTTTTTGAATCTGTTTTCTTAGGCTCTAGCTCTTTTTATTCCTCCTCCTCTATGATGCCTACTCCTCGTTGGCCTTCATTATCTTCCGTGCCTCCTTTTATTCCTCCTTCCGATTCTTCTTTCAGTGTAGGAAGTTTGGGATTATCCTCGAGTCTGAGTTCTTCTGATAACAATGTTTTCTGGGCTTCTTCATGCTCTAGTTTCTCTTAGACTGTTGCATCTTCATCTGTTTTTTCCTTTAGATATGCATCTGAAATGAATTATTCTACAGAAATTTTTATGCCCCTAAGCTTAGAGAATGAATTTTTGAGTGTTCTTGCACAGAATGATGATTTTAAGGATTCTATCATACTTGAACCTATGCCTTTAGCTTCTCTTTCACCAGAACCGGTTATCACTGATGAAGAATTCGAAAAAGAGGTTGATCTCATGATGATGGACCATGACTCTATGTCTGCAGAACCGTCCTTGGCTCATGACCCAATAATTTTCTTTATCGATATCTTGTTTATTTGGTTTTCGCTTTTTTGCTTTACCGTCTTTGTCCTGTTATTATTTGTGGTTGTTGTTACTCTGTTATATTGATTTCACTTTCTTAATTATGAAGCTCTTAAGTTGGAATATCAATGGGTGTTGGTCCAACAAGAAATGGAGACATTTGTTTAGTCTCTTTAGGAAATATAAATTAGATAGTATATGCTTATTAGAAACAATGGTTGATGCTGACACAATTAGAAAATATACGCATCATTTACCTTTTGATTCATGGACTATCATTCCTGTTATTGGTAAGTCTAGGGGTATGGCTTTTGGGTACTTTGAAAAATCAAATATTAAAGTGTTAGGTTATTCGCTGAACATGATTCATATCTTGTGTGATGTCTCGCATGTAATCAAGAATTGTGTGATATCTTTTATTTATGGTTCTTTAAATATGGCTGGCATGAGAAATCAATGGAACTTTCTTAGTGATATGAATGACAACAACAAAAATCCCTGTATTTAATTTACTAGGATATTTTAATTTTATCTTGCACAACTCGGAAAAACAAGGTGGTAACCCTAATAGCTCTTTTTCTCCCAATTTTGTTAGAGAGAATCTTTTAAAGATGAATATGAATGAAGTTTTCTCTTATGGTAATCCTTTTACATGGTGCAATGATGGTTATTTTCAATGATTTTGTAGTAATAGGGGTTGTCGTTCACTCGGACTTAATGAGATTGATTTTAAGAATTAATAAAAGAAAATAAACGAAAAATATATACAAATATTGTCACAGGATGAAAAGGTTCAAATATTAATTCTTTTTAACAATTATCGCTCAACAAATAAAAACATGGACTCTTATTTTTGCCAAGATAGATTCTCAAAAGATTGGTTGTAAATCCTAAGCATGATGTATCAAAACATTTAACCTAAGCATACCTCATCAAATTAAATGACAACCAATTAATTCAAATCATATTTCAATTAAAATTAATGCAAAAGTCTTAAAAAAGAATTAAATATTTTTACCCATGTATGAAATTCGTCTTCCTCCGTCGTCCCAGTAATGGGTTCTAGCTCCGCATGGTGAAAACACTCTCAAAGGATTTTTTCATTGCTCAAAAAGGTGTTTACAATGGTGAAAAAGAGGAGAAATATAATAAAAACCTGGTTTGTAACAGTATAAGTGTTACAAACCGAATGTTACAAAGAACGATAAAAGCTTCCTGTCATTTGTTTCTTTAAGACTGTCTCGAACTACGACCCTCCGGCTGTGAGTCGTTATCACTGTAGCATGTACGACGGTATGCCGTGCGTCTTATGTTCTTCGTGTTCTTGAGGTGCAGCAGCAGCAGAAAAGTTCTCTGCAACTCGATTCTCGCCTCTGTCTTCTCCCAATTCTATCCCAAACTCTCCATCCTCCTCTCTGATACTCTAACACCCTTTATAAAGCAAACATGATCAAGAAATCTCGCAGTAAAGTCCCCAAATCTTCTCATTACTCGGAAATAATATCTCTTCATATTTACGGGATAATTTCCTTCTTTATCTCTTTCTTGTGTTGCATACAGGCTAACACACTCCAAACAGACCACAACACGTACCAGAAACGCTGTACACTGATTAATACTCACTGCAACCACATGAAATCCCGTGTATTTCTCCTCCCGTAATCGTGCTGCCCTTTTTTTCTTCATTCCGATGATTCAACCACTTCTACTCGAAACCGTTGGTCACACAATCCCTGTTTAGCTCTACCAAGTCCAGCCCATCAAATTCAGCCCTTTAGTCTTCTCAAAACCGGTCCAAAATTCCAACCCTAATTTCTGTCACTTAAGAACTCCATTTCCCGCCAAAATTTTATATTCAAATGGAGAATATGGGTGCGATGGATAAATGGGCTGTATATAGCCATGGGTGCCCCTTAGCAAAAGTGAGGGTCCGTATAGCAATTGTCCTCCGGGAGTCCAAAAAGCACTTTTCGAGCAACTTTTTCCGCATAAGTGTAATTCTCCAATAACACCTAAACAAACATAAAAACACCAAAATTAGTACAAAAATCGAGACTATCAATAGAGACACTGAGGACAATTCATACACAAAAATGTGTCTATCAAATAACCCAAACTTATTATTTGCTAGTCCCGAGCAAATCTAATCTAGAAAATAAAATGACTACACTTAGCACGTGCAGCAAGCCGTTAAACCGCTAGGTGGCCCTAGTGGCGGAGTGTTGTCTCCGGAGGGTTTACCAGAGGTGTACCCACAAAACCTTTACTCCAGATCCTAGCTATCTACGCAGAACCTTGGAAGGCACTAAAGAATCTCCTTGGTTGGCATACTTATTGACTACAAGAGGAAGTACCCTGATGCGAAATTCCAATTGATGTACACGAGTTTGCACTCAAGCATACTAAAATTCATATAAAGTGACATAGCTCTACTTAGATAGTTTCTGGACTTCATAAACCGGAGTCAACCAATCACATGGATAGATTAAGAAGATGGACGTAGAGAAAAACGTAGATGATGTTGACTAAGGTGAACCTATCCTAATGGACTGAGATACTGGTCTGGACTAATATCAACACATTGGCATATACAAGCGAAACAGTGGTCGATAATCCTAACTCTAGGTCAACTCAGCTGGCATATACAAGGGTACCAGTGGTCGACTTTATTGTATTTATTCCGGTTGGTCTGGTGGTATGGTCTCAAATTTTTTTTTCTCGGCCATTCTATTTCACCCTAACAATGGTAAAAAGAAGAAAAAGAAGTGATCAGGATTCTTTCGATGTTTCCATCACGAGGATATGGCGAAACTACCATGTTTTCTTTTATAACACTCCGAGCTACTGTGCTTTTATGAATAGACTCTTCTAGATGTTTCCATCTAATCAGATTGGTTCCTCAAATCCTACAACCAAGATGTTCCCATCCACTTAGATTAGTTAGTGCCAACCTTAATAAGCATAAATTTCTAGTCTCTGGAGTTTATTTATTGCAACTAAAAAGTTTCTCCCGTACCCCCAAACTTAAATCTAACATTATCCTCAATGATCTAAAGATAAAAGTAAAAACATGAACAAGGAGAAACTGTTACCATTTGAAGCAAAAGAGATAAGGAAAGATATTACCGTGTCGCATGAATATTGAGTTACCTCCCAAGAAGTGCTAAGTTTAAAGTCTTCAGCCATACAATGGAAGAGATTAGTCACCTCGAAGAATCATATAGCAGCAGCCGGAATAACTGTGGGTCATCTGGATTAAAAAGTGCTAACCACAAGAAGAGGAGACTGCAAAAGACCAGGAAGATATCCAACACACCCTTATCTATTTTTAAGACAACTACATCTAGTTATGGTTCGGGTTCAGGCTTTATAAAAGGGTCTAGATAACATATTTTCATGGGTCGCGTTTCCTCATGAGTTAGATCCGAATGTTCAGGTTCTATAGTCTGGAAAAACTCAAATAAAAACTTAGAAGCACATAATAATAACCTGAATAATTGAGGATCCTCTAAGTCAATCAGTTTTTACTTACACAGCTGATCACAATAAGATTGGTGGTCTTCCTTAAGCAAATGTGTCGACCCTAATATCCTAAAGTAATTAGGTTTAGTCTCAAAACTTAATAATTGACACATCTGAAACTTATACGTTCCCACAATTGGAAGGAAGGTTTTTGGTGGGAAACAAAGTCAATCGTGGTATCATAGCCTGGGTTAACCACATCAACCATAGGATGGGTTTCTAACAACTGAACTTCTTTATGGACACAACTAGGTTCAGGAAAAAGTGTATGAAGATAATCTTGTAAAATGGTTGAGGCACGGATGTCCAGTCCTAAGTGAGGGGACTTTCTGAGAGTTAAAGGTAAGGCACTAGGAGAGTGATAATCACCCCCAAACTTAGAGTTTTCAGTGTCTCTAGATAGACTAGTCACAATTTCCCTAATTTCTAGAACATCATAATCCTGAAAATGGTCAATTGATTCTTCTAAGTTATTATCAGGTAATGCATCCTTACTCATCTCTACGAGTTTATCGTCTTCTAAGACTAGTGTTTCTAAATCACTAGACTCTAAAACAGTATTCTCAGGGTAAACTCTTTCCTCTAAACCATCATTACAATCATATAAAGGATTATCAGTGGAAGTTTCTAGTAAAGGCCCGTTAACTAAGGTGTTAATCATAGTTACTTCCTCTGATTCACTTATAGGCACATCAAATAATGGATTATCCAACATATTACAGGCTAAAGGATCATGAACTACATCGTCTAAAACGGTGGCATCTCTAGTCAAATCCTCGTCCTTTCGAATAGGTGAATAATCATTAAAATTATTGGAATTTGAACCAGAAATAGTACTATCATTATAAAGTTCAATCGGAGTAACAAATTCCTGATCACTATGCCTACATATTTTAAATTCTTCATCAACACTATCCTCATCATAATTATTATTATAATAACATGAAAATGGTTGAACCTCATCTAAACAAGTAGTTTTACCAATTCTAACCTCATCATCTTGATTATGTGAATAACTATCTTCATTCTCAAAGGTATTATTGGATACACTATATTGGAAATTCAAGTTATTTCGAGCAATTCTTTCGTTCGTCTCAGCTATCCGCTTGAGGGTATCTTCTAAAGAAGGTTCACTCATTATTGTAGTTCTTTCGTCCATAACTATACCATTCATCTCAGCTAACTTACGTGTCGACTCAGCTAACTTCCTGAGGGACTCTTCTAAAGGAGGAATAGGAACAGAGGGATCATAAAAAGGACTACTTTTCAATAATTTGATTGTATCCTCTAGAGACGAAGAACTAGTACTATAATCTTCTTGCTCGAATAACCGATGCTCGTGTGGATAGTAATTGGGCTCACCCTGGTATGACCCATAACCTTCAAAAGATTGGCGTTCCCAACCACTATTCACACTATGGTCATAAAAAGAGTAATGTCCATATTGTTCAGTTGGATAATCATTGTATTGGCTGTTATAATACCAGTTTGACATCCTAACTGCAAGAGAATTCTACACAAATACAAACAAGGTTAACATGACCACAACAAACCTACTGATTTCTAGCAAACAAAAAGCATGATGGCTCCACTTAGATTGTTTTCTAGACTAGCTTCTAATCTTTCGAAAGGGAATTCGTTACAATCTGAGCAAACCCCTCTGGAATCAATCCGAGTTTAAGTAAGTTGAATAGAGGCGAGGGAAGCTACGTGGAGCTTTGATACCCAAGGCCTCACCGCATTACAAGGCGGCGCAGTCACGCATTCAACTTACAGAAACCATCATGAACTTCGAAGTATACTTAATAGAGTAACCAATATTTTTCGAACGACTTTCCTATTAAGATCGTTACCCTATCGGTCTCGTTCTATTCAAAATTTTAGGCTTAGGTTCGCGTTTGGTTTTGTTTTCCTAAGGCGGGCAAGAAGAGAACGGTGATGAAATCCGAACCCTTATCTTGTATGGCCAGTCCTTTCCCTTTACTAGGAAATTAAAACAGTCGTATTCAAGACCTCAACATATATGCATACAAAATCATCCAGTAAACCCGCTGACAGGGGATTCACGGGTGTTTAGAATTCTTACCTCCCGTTCCAGACGGGGGATGAACCGTTGAAGTCGACTCGGGCCACTGACTCCTATGTCAGTGTACGAACCCGAGAGGCCGAGACAGTATCGTAACTGTCGTCCTTCCCTATGAAGTTTATATTTAAACTAACCCTTCCTTAGGGTTTAAAATTAATAATGTCCAATGTTCAATGTCCAAAAATAAAATAAAAAATAAAAATGTCCAAAAATAAAAGATTACAAAAATAATTACCTAATTACAGTTTCTAAAAAAAAAATAATAAAAATAATAATAATATACAAAATCTTCTTCTTCAATCCTTTTGGATTCCTCTTTTCTTTCCTTCTTTGGCTTCGCTTTTGTTTTCAGCGCTTTCTCCTTTTTACTTTAGCTCAGTTCCAAATCTGAAAACAAACAAGAAATACCAAAAGGCGTAAAAAAGAACAAAAATAATAAAAATAAAAATAAAACCTAAAAACAAATCTATACACAAGTCCGCATCGGCGGCGCCAAAAATTGATGTTTATTTTCAATGATGTTGTAGTAATAGGGGTTGTCGTTCACTCGGACTTAATGAGATTGATTTTAAGAATTAATAAAATAAAAGAAAAGAAAAATATATACAAATATTGTCACAGGATGAAGAGATGTGCTGGGATTCAGGATTCGGCCAAACTCATAACAAAGGTTCAAATATTAATTCTTTTTAACAATTATCTCTCAACAAATAAAAACATGGACTCTTATTTTTGCCAAGATAGATTCTCAAAAGATTGGTTGTAAATCCTAAGCATGATGTATCAAAATATTTAAGCTAAGCATACCTCATCAAATTAAATGACAACCAATTAATTCAAATCATATTTCAATTAAAATTAATGCAAAAGTCTTAAAAAAGAATTAAATATTTTTACCCATGTATGAAATTCGTCTTCCTTCGTCGTCCCAGTAATGGGTTCTAGCTCCGCATGGTGAAAACACTCTCAAAGGATTTTTTCATTGCTCAAAAAGGTGTTTACAATGGTGAAAAAGAGGAGAAATATAATAAAAACCGGGTTTGTAATGATTATAAGTGTTACAAACCGAGCTGTTACAAAGAACGATAAAAGCTTCCTGTCACTGTTTCTTTAAGACTGTCTCCAGAACTACGACCCTCGGCTGTGAGTCGTTATCACTGTAGCATGTACGACGGTATGCCGTGCGTCTTATGTTCTTCGTGTTCTTGAGGTGCAACAGCAGCAGAAAAGTTCTCTGCAACTCGATTCTCGCCTCTGTCTTCTCCCAATTCTATCCCAAACTCTCCATCCTCCTCTCTGATACTCTAACACCCTTTATAAAGCAAACATGATCAAGAAATCTCGCAGTAAAGTCCCCAAATCTTCTCATTACTCGGAAATAATATCTCTTCATATTTACGGGATAATTTCCTTCTTTATCCCTTTCTTGCGTTGCATACAGACTAACACACTCCAAACAGACCACAACACGTACCAGAAACGCTGTAGACTGATTAATACTCACTGCAACCACACGAAATCCCGTGTATTTCTCCTCCCGTAACCGTGCTGCCCTGTTTTTCTTCATTCTGATGATTCAACCACTTATACTCAAAACCGTTGGTCACACAATCCATGTTTAGCTCTACCAAGTCCAACCCATCAAATTCAGCCCTTTAGTCTTTTCAAAACCGGTCCAAAATGCCAACCCTAATTTCTGTCACTTAAGAACTCCATTTCCCGCCAAAATTTTATATTCAAATGGAGAATATGGGTGCGATGGATAAATGGGCTATATATAGCCGTGGGTGCCCCTTAGCAAAAGTGAGGGTCCGTATAGCAATTGTCCTCCGGGAGTCCAAAAAGCACTTTTCGAGCAACTTTTTCCGCATAAGTGTAATTCTCCAATAATACCTAAACAAACATAAAAACACCAAAATTAGTACAAAAATCGAGACTATCAATAGAGACACTGAGGACAATTCAGACACAAAAATGTGTCTATCATGCAACAGACGATTTAGGAATCTGATTGAGTTGATTTTTGAAAAGTTGGATAGGGATTTCATGAATGATAAATGGGTCACAGTCCTTCCTCAAACTAGAGTCACTAATTTAGGGAGAATCTACTCTGATCACAGTCCTGTTTTGGTTAAAAGCTTTCACTGGGAACAGAACATTAATATTCCTTGCAAGATCTTCAAATGTTGGCAACTAAACCCTGAATTCAAAGATATTTTGAATAATTCTTGGTCTACGAGGGTTAATGGTTCTTCTACATTTGTAGTTTTTAACAAGCTCAAGAATGTGAAATTTGACCTGAGTAAATGGAACATCAATTCTTTTGGGCATATTAAAACTACAATAGGTAGGCTTAATACTGAGTTAGAAAAACTTCAAGTTCTACCTTACTCTCCTCAGATTGGAGAGTATATCTTGAACTATTCTAAGCAGCTTGATTATTGATATGAAATAGAACATAGTTTCTTTAAACAAAAGTCTAGAATAAATTATTTTACTCAGTATGATAGGAATACTCGTTTTTTCCATAATGATGTTAATCTTAGAAATATGTATAATACAATTCACACTATTAGAGATGATCAACGTAATTGGTTAAAAAACATAGAACAAGTAGTTTAGTTGCTCTCTAAGCATTTTAAAAAGATTTACGCTACTTCAAACCCTAGAAACAATGACATTGAGGAAGCCTTAAGGTTTGTCAGTCCCATAATCTCTAATGATGATAACTGCTCCTTGATTGCCATTCCCTCTGCTTAGGAAATTAGGGTTGCGGTTAATACTTTGGCCTCTTGGAGCTCTCCG
Source organism: Papaver armeniacum (assembly GCA_023531295.1). Lineage (NCBI taxonomy): Eukaryota > Viridiplantae > Streptophyta > Magnoliopsida > Ranunculales > Papaveraceae > Papaver > Papaver armeniacum. Next base: position 257,886 of record JAJJWW010004943.1, read on the forward strand.
GGGCCTAATGGGTTTCAGGCGGGTTTCTTTCAGGATAATTGGGATATTGTTCAATCTGAAGTGGTCTCTCATGTGCAGAGTTTCTTCAAAAATAGATTTCTTTTGAAGCAAATTAATTTCTCCTTTATTTCTTTAATTCCCAAAATCAAGAATGCTTCTACTCCTCATGACTTCAGGCCTATTAGTTTATCAAACTCTGTGTATAAAATAATTTCGAAAATTTTGACTAATCGCTTGAAGCCTCTTATGGACACTTTGGTTTCTCCTTTTCAGTCCACTTTTGTTGCCAATCGATAGATTCATGATAATGTTGTCATCACTCATGAAATTCTGCACTCTTTTAAAAGGAAAAATAAGAACTCTAAAAATGGTCACCTAGCTATTAAGCTTGATCTTTCTAAAGCCTTTGATAGATTGGAGTGGTCTTTTATTATTGCCGTTTTTAAAAAACTTGGATTCTCTGAAGAATGGTGTCAAATGATTTTTTCAGTGTATTAGTACTGTCTCGTATTCGGTCCTTGTGAATGGTTCTCCTGGGGAAACATTTTATCCTTCTCGGGGCATCAGGCAAGGGGATTGCCTTTCGCCTTATATATTTATTGTTTGCATGGAAGTATTGTCTCAATTGCTCTTAAAATCTGAAGAAGAAAAATTGATAAAAGGTTTCAAGTTCAAAAAGACTAGTACATCTATTTCTTATCTTTTCTTCGCAGATGACTGTATGCTGTTTGCTAAGGCTTATGTCACATATACTAGGAATCTGCTCAAGATTATTAATGTGTTTGCTAAGGCTTCAGGTCAGGCAATTAACTTTGAAAAATCTGGTTTTACTACTAGTGGAAAGATGCATCATAGACATATTAAAATTTTAGCTAGAACTCTCAAAATGAAGTTTCTTAGTAACTCTGAAAAATACTTAGGAACTCCCCTCTTTATAGGTAAGGATAAAACGAAATCCTTTAAGTTTCTTATTGACAATTTGTATGCTAGATTAGGTTCTTCAAAAAATCCAATCTCAATGTGTCTGGGAGAACAATAGTAACTAAGCATGTTCTGTCTAGTTTAGCAGTCTATCATATGGCATGTTTCCCTCTGCCGAAAACTGTCACTTCTAAAATAGATTCTATACAGAGAATTTTCTGGTGGTCTAAAAAGAACCCTAAGAGGGCTGCGTACTTTCGATCCTGGGATGATATAGGTAAGTCTAAACTAAATGAGGGATTAGGTATTAGAAACACTCATGCTACTAATAGAGTCTTTGTCTGTAAGCTTGGATGGAGGATTATGAAGAATCCAAATTGCTTACTTTCTCGATTTATGAAAGACAAGTACTTTCGTAATCAGTATTTTTTAGAAATTGACAAAGCGGTTAATTCCTTCTCTTAGATCTGGAAGGGTATTGTTAATGGGTTACAATTTATTAAAGCTAATTCTGTGGTGAAAATAAATAATGGGGATTCTTCTCGGATTTGGCATACTAATTGGATTCCAAGAAATTTGAATACCCCGGTGTCCAGTCATCCTTCTACTAGTAATTATGTTTTTGTTAATGAGCTTATTGATGTTCAGAATGGTTGTTGGAATGTCAGACTGTTATCGGATTTGTTCACGCCTGATGAAGTAACTAGGATTAAGATAATTAGATTTAATCTTAATCTGAGTGATGCTTTAATGTGGACGCACACTAGGAACGGTAAGTTTACAATTAAGTTTGCCTATCGAGTTTATATGAATGATGTCTCGCCTCCTACTGATGCTGCTTTCTGGAGGAAAGTTTGGGGCATTGACTGTTTGCCTAAGGTTAAATTCTTTTTGTGGAAATTTTTTGCGTATATGCTTCCAGTTAATACTATGATTCAGTGTTATAACCCTGCTGTTGATGTCATTTGCCCTCTTTGTCGGAGTCATGAAGAAACATTTATGCACCTTTTTATAAATTGTCCAATTGCTGAACATATTTGGTTTGGAGTTTCTCTACAACACATGATCTCTTTAGATTTGGATTGGATTGATGATTTCTTTCTGTCTTGGCATAATCCCGTTCTTAGTGTTTTTCATTTTAATGTTTCTTGGCCTAGTATTGGAGCCATTGTTATGTGGTGTATCTGGAAGTTAAGGTGTGATTTGATCTTCCGAAAGGCTTCTATTGATCTGAGAAGGGCATCTTGGATACGAAAAGAATGATTAACACTTATATTTCTCCTCAGAATCACAATAATGTTCTTTAGTGATGTCAAGGTCCCTATTGTTGAAGTGGATCATTTTATGTTTGTTGATGGTTCTTTTAAAAGTTTTAATATGGGTTTGGGTTATTTGGTGTGACATTGCAGGAAATGTAAGAAGTTTTCGTTCGGACTATGGTTTTATTTCTGATGCAGTAAGTGCTGAAGCTGCTGCTCTAATTTTGGCCATCTCTTGGGCAGAAGAGATGAATCTTTCCAGAGTCGTGTTCGTTAGTGACTGTCTTCAGCTTGTGCATTTCATTAATGGAGTTAGTTCTAATATTGCTTAGAGAAGCAGTGATCTCATCGAGCAATGTCGGAGTTTAATTTTGTAGATGGTGGATTTTCGACAAGGGCTAAAATCGTAAAACCATTATTATACATACTCCTGATCCAGCAATCAGATGAGTATTGAGGCTCATGTCTCTCATTGAAGCATGAAAGCTCATGTCGCAAGAATCTCTGACTGAGAATACTGTCTCTCAGAGTAAATATGGATGTGTAGTCTCTCAGCTGAGGCAACGACATATCTCATGAATACGAGCAATTTAGGTAATTACTTCTATGTAGAATCGAAAGATTAGACGGCTCCTGACAGCTTGCCTGCTAGTAGAGAGCAATAACGTCTTCATGATGTAACAATATTTTTCCTGACTATATAAAAGAAATATGACGCTTCAACAAGCTCATATTATTCAATTCTCAAATAATTAATGCTCCTAGACATCATGCTTGCTAGTATAAAGCCATCAATTAATTATTTCTAATCCTTAAATTCATTAACTGAATATTCGGAAATATTCTACGTTCTTCATAATATTTCATTACTTTAATTCGTGGTTCTTCCCAACAGAATTCCATGGGTTAGTAATAAATATTCAATGTACGTGCATCTGAGCTGATATCGAGTAATCCCTGACCAAAATGGTGCAAGTGTACTCAGCAATAATGCACTAACGAGCACCTGAATGCACGAACGAGCATTCCAAAATACGAAGGAACGATGAACCTATGCAAAATATGAAGAGAAAAATAATAATCAAAAAATATTAGCTAAGGCGCTAGGGAACTGGGCCCACCGTCCGTCCAGTCACGCCGTGTCCAGTCCCACGCCTAATTCTTTTTTTTATCATGTTTTATTATTTTTCCTTGATCTCATGAAAATCCCTTCATTTGAACAAATATCCGTCATTTTAAGGAAACTCCTCAGTCTCATGGTGTTTCCTCCGTATCAAGAAAATAATAAAAATTAGGAAAGGTGTCGCGGGACCGAGCTCACTAGCCAGCCGACCATGCCCTAGTCGTGTCCGGTCATATACACCCCTTATTTTATTATTATTAATGTTTCCTTCATCTCATGGAAACTTCTTCATTTCAAGGAAACTCCTTGATTTCATGATATTTCCTTAAAATCATGAAAATAATATAAAATTAGGGAAGACTCACGGGACCGGGCCCTAGCCGGACGACCATGGCCTAGTCGTGGCCGGTCCCACATACCCCTTATTTTATTATTATTAATATTATTGTTTCCTTCATCTCATGGAAACCCCTTCACTTCAAGGAAATTCCTTGGTTTCAACAAATTCCTTGATTTCATGATATTTCCTTAAAATCATGAAAATAACATAAAATTAGTAAAAGTGTCATAGGACCGGGCTCATTGGCGGCCGGCCATGCCTTGGCCATATCCGGTCCCACACTTCATGATTCCCTCATTTTATAATTATTATTTCCTTCATCTTATGAAGTTTCCTCAGATTGAGCAAAAACCTTGATTTCTTCATATTTTCTCAAATGATTGCTCAAATGCACGCCAGAAAATATCAAAATTCTCAGAATTGAAACGCGGACACTTTGGTGACATGACATATTACCTTGACCGACCAAGGTTGGCTCTTTGGCTTGCAAGAGGTCGGTCCCACATACTTTCATCATTTGACCTAATTTATTCACATTAGGTTCAAACTCTTCCAAACAATTTGGGATTTTTATAAAACGATCGTCATTCGGTCCCGGGACCAACCAGGGCCGGTTTCATGACCCCTTGGTCGGTCCCTTATCTCTTCATAATTAGGTTTCATCACCTTATTTTAATAAATGATTAAACCAGCATTTAATCATCCACTCAGCAACTGGTCTTCAAGAGACTTTGGAATTTGCTCACTTGAGCATCTAGGAACTACATGATCGATCCATCATCCCATGTATCCGGTCCCTCCTTCACTTCGTGGTTGATTTTCAATAAATCATCAATTGATCATCAATTGGTCGAATTAGGGTTTTGAATCCAAGGTTCATAACTCCAGATTCAAACGCTAATAATTTTATGTTGATCCCATGATCAATATTTTTATTAATTATACTTGGTTCAGTATTTTAAATTAATATTTTATTTTGGTCATGCTACCAATAATTCATCAAATGAGCAATATTTGCTCAGATGGGAAATATTTGCTCAGACTAAGGAATATTGGTTCAACTATCAATATTCAACAATCCATCGAATGAGCAATATTTGCTCACCTTAACTATCAACATTTACTTGAGAATTATACCTCTGTCTCAACAGACACGTTCAATTCATGAGTCTCAGAAAAATTTGCAAATCACGTTCGACTCAGCAATACAAGGACTCATCGTCCCATGAGGTCGAGAATCGACTAACTAAATACACGTCTGTCTTGCAGACTCCACAATCACGAGACATCAATCGTGTTACATGGGGGGATATTAACTAGGGTTTTGGTATGGCGGTCTACGACACGTGTGTTCATACACAATGTGAGCAATTCGTGCAATCAGTTGGAGGAGTTAGCAAAATAGTGGATGGAAAATCAACCAAGTCTCCGCACGATGAGAAACTGGTTTTAACACGATTTCCACTTCCCCACTCTTTGACTCCGAGAATTGTCACACTTCATGGGGTCAAGGTGTTTACAATTCTAGCAATATAAATAAGTCTACGAATTATGATTGAAAAACATGACAATCTTTCGTCAAACAGACAACAAGAGATTAACAACTCAACGTCTGAGCAATTACTCTCAACAGAGCAAATTCAATCAATCATAGCTTATCTTATTTCTTCACGTAGAATACACAACACACCTACAATCTTCGATCACCATTTATCTCACACATTTCTTTGCTTCCCTCCTACATATCGACCCATCCTCTCTTGTGACCGAATTGACTCTGGAACGGCCATTGTCTTGGTTTATGCCGGAGTCCTACAGATTGATCTCTCGAATTCAAAGCACTCCCTTTTGCATTGCATCTATGTGAGGTTTGACAGTTCGCTCGGTTCAAGGAGTTTCCTCCGCACGGTCGTCTCCTCAATTCCGTAAAAACCAGCAACTCGTCTTGCCCCATCTACAAATTTCTAGTTCAGTTTCCTTTAAAATTATGTACATTAAGCGTGTGAAAAATCTCCTAGCAAACATGCTTGCACGTCGGGCTAGGAAACTCGAGTCTTAAGGATCTTTGGGTCTCTGTTCCTTCTTTTTGAACTCTCTTATTAGGAAGGAGAACCTGAATGAAGTCTGTAATTCTCTGCTTTCTTAATATATTGTTATGTTTCTTAGCAAAAAAAAAAGCTAATGTTGTTGGTGCACAACGTAAAATCCCCCTTTTCCGCCAACAAGATGCCAACTTAATGCATTAAATACAGTAAATACCCACCATATCTAACGACTGACGGTTCATAGAATCAATTGTCCACCCACGTTAACATCTGGCTATATCGTGTCACCTTTCAGGTTGCCGTAACTCTTAACTTAACATATTTATATATGATGAGGAAAATCAGTGGCACTATTATTAATTTTCACACCAATGCAGGTGCAAGCAAGCTTGCTTCTTTCCCTAACGGTTTAAGCCCTTAGAAAAATGTCATTGTACTAAGTCCCTCGACTTTCCATGATCATATATGTATACTGTATTTTGTCATGCAGATAAGTTTCAAAATCCCCTCTTGTTTCCATGAGGGCAGATGATAGACACATTTTTGTGTCTAATTTGATCTATGGATAAGGTGTACCTAATTTTATAAGGGGTACCTCAGTTGGACACCTGCTATTTACACTCCACAGACGGATAGGGGGAGACATTCTTCTTCCACATTTAAACAACAAAATTTGGCGGGAAATATTTGCAGCGAAAGAACAATATTAGGGTTTGCGATTTGACCTTGTTTCAGTGATATTAAGGGGCTGAAATCAAATGGGTTTAATCCTTTGGGCCATACATGCGTGTTATGGGTGTTTAATTGGATCAGAATTGGCTGGATTTTCAGTTCGAAGTGAAACAAGACAAGTTAACCTATCACCCGCGACTTCTTTTGGCAATGATTTGGACGAGATTCTATCATATATTTATATTAATTTGGATATATACTAGCCTGTTACTTCATAACAGGATTGGTAAGTGCTTTAAATTTGATTGAAGGAGAAGATTTCACGTAATCTCACCAAAACATGGCAAGCTCAAGTCATCGGGAAATTTCTGGTTATGTTTGGGAAGAATTCTTGTGGCCTGAGCGTGTTTGACACATGCTGGGATGTGTGGAAGAGTGTTTTTATGGAGGTTGACTACAACAGACGCAAGAAGACAAGAATGGGAAGAAAATATTCCCGAGAATAATTTTCTTTGTTGTCGAGTTATGGGAGATTTTGGGTAATTATGAGACATTATTCTTGGTCATGTGAGTATATATATGGTGCTGGTGTTGCAGAGAAGGACATCGAGAGTTGGGAGAGGCTACAGAGAAGAAAAAGAAGATGCAGAGCAGATTTGTCTGCTGCTGCAGGGAAGAAAAACCTGAAGAACATAAAACCGTACAGAACTGTCATTTTAAGGGTCGTATCTTTAACGGTTTGTAATGGTCAGTTTGTAACGTTATCTTCAGTTTGTGACAACTATTGTAACGGTGAGCTCTGTAACGCCGTACCAGCGTTGCGAATTCCCTGAGTTACCATTTCTACTTTGTAAACACCATTTGAGTTATAAAAATATATTTTGAGCGTGTTTTTCACTATGTGGAGATAAACATTTCTCTGGGACGACGGAGGAAATCAAAATTCATCATGTGGTAAATTCATAATTATTTATATGACTATTTGCATTAAATTAAAATTAGAAAAAGATTTTTCTTAATTAATTGTCATTTCGTTTGATGGTTTATGCTTAGGATTAATTCTTTTGATATGCCATGCTTAAGATTTACAATTAATATTTTAAGAATCTACCTTAGGCAAAGAAATAGAGTCAAAATTCTTATTGAATGAGCTATAATGGTTTAGAATAAATAGGTGAATCACATGAATTTGAATATTTGGTAGAATCCTAGTCCTAGTACCTCTCGAAACATTGTTATTATTTTGTATATATTTGCTAGTTTTATAATTTAAATCTAAAATTCAATTTCATCAAGTCCGAGTGAACGACAACCTTGCTTACCACTATATAAAATTCGATCAGCAGCTTGAACCCGAATGATATGTAAATATACTTATTTCATCGTTTGCTTGATTACATCATCCTGTCATACTACAAAAAAAAAAATGAGTATAATACATTGGCATAAGGTTGAAAATGGCTCCTCCCTCCTTATTGTTTGTAAGGTAAAATAGTTTCACCCCCAAACACGAATTTGATGATGATGTTGGTATTGATCGAACTACTGCCTTTCCTCCAAGTGGATAATGTTCGGGGGTACCTGCAAAAAACCCTCCGATGCTTAAGTTAGCCAGAGTTTTTCACAGGAGATTTAGTGGGGAAGCTTGCCTACCTTTTAGGGTTATATGTTACAAATTTCCGTTTTTTCTCTAATTTCGAGGTAGGGATGAATTGCAATAACTGGCCATGTATGCCCCTGTAATAACTGGCCCTACATGCCTCCTATAACAACTGGCCCTGCATGCCTCCTGGAATGTTCCAGAACATTCCCTGTTTGCAGAAACTTCCACTAAGGTTATGGAACTAGGCCACCATTGAGAGTAATTGACTAAGCCCAAGCAAATAGGTGAAATAGTCTAAGCCCACGCAGTGGGGTGGAGAAATCCGCAGGCCAAATGAGGACGGGCCGAAATATCAGTGATCCAATGGCTCAACTCGGCTGAACTCATCGAGCCAGCTCGGTTCAACCAAGTGGGTGTAAATAGCTCGCAGTTCAATTGAGTCGGGTGTAAACATCCAAGGACTACGAAAGTAAGTTACGCAGAGAAGCATAATAGAATACTTGCTGTCGCCGGATGGAATTGGGTAAGGCCGCCGGCTAACGTCGCCGTACTTGTCGCTATCGTCGCCGGAGAAGAAGATTGTGGCCGGAGGAGATGACATGCTGATGACGCCAGGCTTGTGTCACTACGCTGACGTCATCGATGACGTTGCAATGATGACGTCGTGCTGACCTCCTGTCGGTGCAGATAACGATGTTATGACGCTGTCACCTTTGGACGATGTAATTGGCTGCTGATCTAACGACGTCATAACGGCTCTGACGGCGTTAAGTGTGCTGACGACATGCGACATCCTTTGCCACTTGTGACCATTGACCATGCCTATTCTGCTAAAGTGGCGATCTGCGACGTGGCGATTCTTGATTGGAAATGCCTGCTAGCTGACATAGAGGGCGCTGATTGGAGATGTCTGCTGACGTGGCAGCTGCTTTTTGGAAATGCCTGCTGACGTGGCAATAGAGATGTGGCAGCTCCTTAGCCTAATTTGGATCTATGTACATGGGCCTCTATGTATTGTGCTAGTGAGGCCTTGTTAGCCATACTTGACTAAGAACCATTTTTTGGGGACCATGGTTTTTTTGGGGACCATGGTTCAATTTTTAGTAAGACATTTAAAAGTAAATCTAGGTCACCCCTTATCTAGATATTTCTATTAATACCTAAATTACCCTCCTGATTAATTTTGGGTAATGATTAGTTAGTGTTAATAATAGTTAGTGTAATGATTAGTGAAATGATTAAGTTAAAGATAATTAGTGAGATTAAAAAATCAGATGGATTTTTTTTAAAAAGAAGTAGAATTATTGAGAGAGTAAAGTTAGAGAAGATGAAGAAGTAAAACATGGATTTTACCAACCACAACCGGAGGAAGAGTATTTGGGTACCTAGGTATGCTTCAAACTTAGATAATGTTGGTTGAATTGATCCAAAATTTCAAAAAAAATGTAAATTTTTTAAGTAGATTTGAGCTTGTTCGGTTACCTTATGTGAAGAACAGGTAAACGAACACATCTGAAAGTGTAGTTCGGTTACTTTTTCCAAACACGCAGGTTACCGAACTCGCTCTTAATGGAGGTTTTTAGTCGTTCGGTTAACACGCAGGTTACCGAACGTTGTTTATAGGATTTCTGAGTAATGTTCGGTTTGCCCGCAATGTTGCCGAACTTTAGGGTCTAGAAGTTCGGTTGGTTCGCAACCTATATATAACCAAACTTCGCGTTGATTAAGATTTTACCAAGTGTACAAAGTTCGGTTGTTTCGCAAACTTCATACCAACCAATATCTAACCGAACTACACATAATTAGTTAAGAGTTCGGTTTGTCAAGGTTTTTTGCAAACAAACCGAACATAGCGGGACAAGTTCGGTTAAATTGAAACTCAACATAGTGGGCAAAATAGCACAGTTCGGTTACATTGGATTTTTTTTTTTTTTTTGTAATATTGGTAAAGTTCGGTTAGAAAATAGTTTTAGCCTTCTTTGCGAACCAACCGAACATAGTGGGCAAAGTTCGGTTAAATCAAAAAATCAACATAATGGGAAAAATAGCGCAGTTCAGTTACATTTGATTTTTTTTTTTTTTTTTTGTTTGTAATATTGGTAAAGTTCGGTTAGAAAATAGTTTTAGCCTTCTTTGCGAACCAACCGAACATGGTGGGCAAAATTCGGTTAAATCAAAAATCAACATAGTGGGAAAAATATCACAGTTCGGTTACATTAGATTATTTTTTTTTCGTAAATAGTTTTAGCCTTCTTTGCGAACCAACCGAAATCTGAGTTCGGTTAAGAAAAAATTAATTCATGATAACCGAAGTGTTCTTCGTGTTCTTGGTTTTAGAATGTTCGGTTAGCAAACTAGTTTTTTTTCCTACATGCCACTGTAACTTCCATTTAAACCATATTTTGATGACTACTGCTCAAAATTTCAATCAAAAACGAATTAGAAGTAATGGGTTTGTGGGAAAATACTTATGGATAGGTTTGTTTATAAAAGATTGATTAATCGACGATGAAAATTCAACGAATCGACCAAGCTAAAAATTTGATGATTTTGATTAGATTTGTATATGATCAGGGTTAGATGATCATAAATTGATGAAGAAGAGAAGAAGAAAATTTGTAGAATAGAGGAAGAAGAAGTTGTAGATTAGTTATAATTTTAATTAGGTAAAACGGTAAATATGTTAATGATTTAAATTAAGTTATATATATAGAGGTGGTGGTGGTAGTCGGAGGTGGTAGTGGTGGGCGGCGGTGGTGGGAGGAGGTGGTGGTTATATATATATAGGTTGTTATTAGGTTAGTTTTAAATAAATTAGGTTAAGGGTAGGTTAGTCATTTCCACACTTTAGGACACCCCTTATAACTATAGGGAAGGTGGCCTAATAAGATTATGGTCCCCCCCCAAAAACCATGGTCCCTAAAAAATAGTTCTTGACTAATAAGAGGAGCATATTAGGCCTAAGTAAGCCCATTTTTAGTCTAAAATAATAGGGTACAACCACTTATACTACCTCCGTTTCAGGAAAAGAGATACTTTCATATTTTCATTTTTGCCTAAAAATATGCCAAATTGAAAAAGTGAAAGTATCACTTTTCCTAAAACGGAGGGAGTGTTACTCTAACAAGCAGACGAAAATTCATCAGTTGGATGCTCATCGGATACATTTGCATGAGCCCTTGATTATTACTAATGGCTCATGCGTAATAGTTGCCGAATATTCATCGGATACATGTCAATAGAATTGCCATCGAGAAACCTTTTTGCAATAACAACATTGGTAGCGTCAGTGGGATGAGCCCAATCCCAGAATACATATTTGGATCGGTTCCTACATAATATTGATGTTGGAGTGCATGGTAACAGACCTCGAAGCAGCGTTCCGGGAAGTACTTGGCAACATGATGTTTTATAGTTCTCAAAACCTATTTCCAAAATTACAGAGACATTACATTAGTATCAACTTATTAACATATATATTAACCTCGAAATAACGTTATTAAATTTCCAATATACGCACCGTAAGATTTATAGTTATCAACAAGCTGAGAAAACATGTTGTAGACATCTGCATATACAAATTTGGACTGGACAAGATTTGAGTTCAACTCCATGATAAGGCTCTTCAGTTTCGCGTTGAATAACACCGTTGCATTGTTCATGGAATCCTTGCAAGAACCACCAGTTGGATATTGGGAATTTGAATTTGAAGCTCTTTCTAAAGGGATGCAACCAACCAATCCAACATTCGCAACAACAATCTTTCTTGCATCCATTTCATACAACCTCTAAACACATTTATCCATATCACTTGTTACCATTTAAAAAATAACGGGTTGAAAAGCGAAAAGAAAATGGAGGGAATAATTCATCTTACGGTTAATTGTAGTCTGAATCTGGTAATCATCGAGTCAACAAACATTTCCGGGGTAACCTTTTGCGTAAGTGTTGAGGGAACCGGACTGAAGTAGTTGATAATGAAATCATTAGAACCCATTACAACAAAGAAAAGAGCTTCCCCAAGTAATCTTTTGGGCGAAGCCTTCGGCAAACTACTGGCATTGTTGACAGTTGAGATGATGTATTGTCTTGTTTTCGCGAAGTTGTCAATTTGTGCATCCAAGTTGATCCGATCACCCTATATATAATATATTTATAGCTCCTTAGATTAGATGTGGATCTCAAAATTAAGACAATATACATCAAAAAGAGCTGTAATTGAAGCTTGAATACGTATACCGCAATTGCCCCTGTGTCATTAAGAATTCCAGAACTACCAGATGCGTAGTTGACTCCACGAAGAACAACATCTCCAACTGTTGTAGGAGCTAAGTAAGGAGGAATATAAGCATTCAAACCCAACTCTTCCCCTGCTCGATCAGTCCATGAATATAAATCAAATTGTATTCAAAGCACACATATTCATGAGAACTCGAGCAAAATAAAATGAAGCTCTACTGAAACAGACATTGAAATAATAATAGCTAATTACCTATGATGTCGATTACTGTTCTTCCGTTAGAAAAGCGTCCAGTAGATTTAGCGCCACCAGGGAAATCAATCCCATAAGGAGCGTAATTTGCTTTCGCGATAGTTGCAATGCAGTTATTGTTACCAGCATCAACCAAAGAATCTCCAAAAATAAAAGTAGCTGGAAATGTCGTCTCCAAGGCTGAACAAGACCTTCGCCACCAAGAGGCAAAAATCGCAACATAAAGTAGAACATGAAAGTTCGTATATAGACCCATTGTTCAATTCAATAACTGGAAACGATTCTTTCTTTTTCAGCTGGTTTATGACGAAGACCAGAACTAGGGTATTTAAAGAATTTATTTTTGCTATTATTAGTCGCATTATTGTGCTCATTACGGATTGATACTCCCTCCGTTCCATTTTAGATGATGTTTTAGGGTTATTTTTCTGTTCCTTAATGCTTCAAAGTTTTGGTTTTTTTCCCATAAAACTATCAATAACACCCTTACATTTTGTCTTGGAACTATAAGTTCATTTTAAATACACTAATAGCATTTAATGTTTGAAGACTTTTATCAAGGGCATATATGGAAAATCTTCATGTCTCTCTCCATTTTTTAATCTGTGTGAAACTCCAAGAACATCATCTAAAATGGAACGGAGGGAGCATATTATTTTACGTTGTGCCATCACTGTATGAGTTTTTTTAATAGTAAATCTGGTGATAAGGTCAGCTCCTAGTGTTTCTCTGTGTGCTTTTAACACTGTATGAAAGGCCAATTAATGGGGTTTGGCGGTCAAACATTGATCTAAGCACCTAATTACGATTATTCTGCTATCTTAGATCGAATATCAATAATTCATTATCAAATCTCATTATACGCTAGAATCATGCAGTTTGACTAATAGGCAACTTCAAAAGATGTTCTCCAGCGATGAGAACTCCCGTCTTATAAATATAGATGAAGCGTTTATCTTTTTATTTTTTTTAATCGGTCAAGAGGAAAAGATTCACTGAAAAAGTGATACTTAAGGGTATCTCAACCCAATAAAAACAATCGACACAAAAAGGAGACGGAAATTAGATCGATCACCTACAAATGAAACGTTTATCTGTAGAACAAAGAAAAAGTAGATACTAATAACACAATAAAGAAAAGAACCATACCGTTGGCACGCACTGAGCTGCTCCGTCAATCTCTCCATTGCGATTGCTAAGTTTCTGAGATAAAGAAAAGAAAAGGTATATTAATCATGAAAACAAGTTTGAACACGAGACTACTAAGTTACAGACTATTGGGTGAAAGCATCACTATTCACAAAAGAAATGCTAGGTTCAAATTTTTCCAACATGGACCCCGTCTAAACAAAAAATTGATCACTCTATCAAGAAAGTATCATTTTCTCACTGGAATCGATTGCGACATAAAACTGAAGATGATAACATAAGCTTATGCAGACTCGATCTTTTACGTTTCACATTGTGAAAGTTGTGTGAAATAGAATGAGAAAAGAGAGGTATTTATAGGTGACAATCGCTGGTAGGTAGGACAAATGCTAGCTGGCACTATTATTGTGCATATTTCTTACAAAATGATTAATTAGAGTTCATTCCCCTTGACCTGTTTCATCTTACAAAAGGACTATTAATATGTTTCTCTTGATCATTTTGTTTCTACTTCCCGCTTTAGCCGTTTGTGAGGGTAAATTACCCGATGGCCACGTGTCAACATCTCAAGGGATGGTTTCATGATAAGGTGATGAGAAAGAAGCACCGAATCATACTCTAAAAGGTGATTTCGTCTGAATCGAGACGCCAGCTACAACGTTACATGCATGACGCGTGTGAGGAGTGGTCTAATCAACTCAGACGGTCATGTCAGAAAAAAAAAAGGAATGCATTTAATGAAGGATTAGAAGAGACGTGGACGAATCTACATCGTATCAGAAGGCTCGGACGATCTATACTATAACTCAAGGATGGTGCAAGGCGAGATTCCCCTAGAAGGAGCAACGCGATGGAGTACGAAGCGAGATAACTCGGAAGGAGAACCGAGCAGGGTATCACGAGGAATAGTATAGAGTTCGTCCGAAGTATTGAGAAGATGTACGATAGCTCCACCAGCTCGGCGAGATCAAGTCATACCTTCACGAGTTCAGTTTGCCTATAAATACCAGTCCATGTAGAAGGAAATGGACATGTAATCTTAGATGGTCTTTCTACAGAGAATTCCTGAGAGAGATTTAGAGAAAGAGAGAGTGAAAAATCTAAGTGATATTTGTAACTCTTTCAAGGGTAAGACCTTAATAAATAAAGAAAACATCTTCTTTCCCGTGGAAGTAGGTCTTCATGGCCGAACCACGTTATATGCTTGTGTCAATCTTTACTTTTCATGTTCTGTACATCTTGTTTATCTTTGAATCTTGAATGTTAGTAGTTTTATAGCCTTTAGATCTACTTGGATATAGCCATCAGAAAAGATGCAACTACATTTAGGCGCTAGAAACAGGGAGCTATGAATATCTAATCTACCTCCCTAGTAACAACTCTATAGTTTTTTCATAATCTCTCTAAGAGAAGTGGTTTTCACACCAATGTGTAGAATTCTGTCAAGTTCATGACTTGATCTCGGACGCAACACGATCAACACGATCAGTGAAGTCCTGAAGAGCCTCAGGATCATCAGATCTACATCTTTTTCGTTGATTTTCTTTAAGATTTTCGTTCTTTCAAGATTTCTTGTACCTTCCTCAAGATGCTAAGGAGAGTTGAAGATCGGAGTGAAAATGAAGATTTAAACACTTCAAATATAGTACTCAAGCGATCTCCTCCGTTAAAGGGCTGGGAAGAAATTTAAGTCAATAAACTTCATAAGAGAAAATATCATCCTATGAAAGTTGAAAAGACAATTTATTCATGAAGTTCTTCATCTTTCAAGAAACTCTTGATAATCCATAATCTTTTTCTTAGAAATCTAACTCTAAGTCAAGGGGAAGGGATAATGAGTACATAATTATTCATCAAACTCAAAGTTTGTTCAAAATCAAAAGCTTAAAGATGATGAGAAATGTTTCCTGAAATGGGAAAACGTGCTCAATCGTCATAACTTGGTTTTTTCCCAGTAAAGGTATGACGTATAGGAGGAGGTAGTTTTCTCGAAAAAATAGGTAAACAAAACACCTTTTTCCCATCACTAAAACTTTATGCAAGCAGGGAGTGTTTTGACATCTTCACATGTCTCCAAAATTTACTGATAAGTCGTCCTGTACCATAACTGTCCAGTCTGAACTATGACTTAGTAATTGCACATGACCTGCGAATTTAGGGTCCTACTTTTCTGAAAGAAAAGACAAATTAAGTATTATTGCATATATCGCAGATAAGGCGATGGTGACGAGACGATCTACTCGTACGAGCCAAGGTGAAACTTGTGGAGCCCAACCCGAAGGACTAGACGAAATGGAGCTAGGCGAAACTATGAACAACGGTGTACGGCCAGGAGAGGGACAGCCCGATAACCAATATCGAGAAGGGTTAACAGATAAATCTAGCTCTGACAAAGAAGGAAACCCCTTCAAAGGACAGGGCGACATTCATCTAACTCAACCAGGAGGGTTGAATCCTTTGCCAAGGAAAATGGTAAATAACGGGGCAAAGGAGGATAATCCTTCAAACCTCGGTGACAACACTGCAACTATCGCAACCATCCTAAAAGCGCAAAAAACGCAGGATGAAAGGATGAAAAAGTTAGAAAGACGTAATAGGAGGCTAGAACGGAAAAACCGTAAGCTAAAACGCAAAAGGAAGAAAAAGGTGCCGCTCACTGTTATAGAGGAGATCCCCGACAAGGAGAATCCTTTCGAGAACCTGCAAGACAATGAGCGAGTCCATATCCTTGACACCTCAAATGAGGAGACAGTGGATCGCTTTCCTAAGGGAAGTAGATGAGCTCTAAACCAGGAGGACAACCCGTCCGAAGGATCGTCCGATGTCGATCCCAAGCATAGGCGAGATAAGAAAAAAAAGACGAAGTTAAAATCAACTGCGCGGCCGAGAACCCCGCAGTCACAAACCCTAAGACAGGGGAGACTTTATATTCAACTTGTTCTAAAATAGTATCGTATGTCGAGCAATCGGACGAAGACTCAGGGCAATCAAGGTATCGCCGCCCAAAATCTTCTTTCTTGCCCGAAAAAGCGCAAGGAAGAAAGAAGAAGGCCGAAAAAGGCACTTTGATGACCAATTGCAGGTCAGACTATGCCAGCTCGAGGCGATGTGCAGAGAGGCTACAGGGAGACAAGAAGGCAAAAAGTTGGCGGAAGTAATGCAAGAGGATGGACAATCTCCCTTATCGGAGAGTCTATTGGCTCAACCATTCCAAGGAAATGCTCGCTCCCGACGTTCGCAACCCTCTTCAGTGGGACCGGTGATGCAATCGAACATCTCAGATCATATCATATGACACTGACTCACTGGAATCATTACGATGTGGTGATGTGTAGGTTCTTTCCAGCTAGTCTTTAGACGAGGCCCTAATGTGGTTCAATAACCTACCGAAAGCATCGATTAAATCTATTGATCATTTATCTGAGCTATTCTTGGAAACATACATACACAACAACCGAGTCAAGCCAGAAATCGACATGTTGTTCCAATTAGCTCGAGGACCAAACGAGACGCTTTTCTCTCTTGTAACTCGATGGAGAAAATTATGTCCCGAGATCGGAAGAGTCCCAGAGGCCTACGCGATCTTGGGCTTCAAAAATAATCTAAGAAAAACGGACCCCATTTTCGTCCGCATGTACGAAACCATGTCAGCATGTCTAGGAAAATTGAGAGAGATTCAGGAGGACTACATAGCCCTTGAAGAACTCCAAGACGGGACCTATGAAAAATTGGTTAGAGGAGCAAATGTGGTAGAACCACAGAATCCTCAGGCGCTGGCCCAAGGATCAGGGAGACCCAACAACGGGTCCACTCAGTTCGATAAACATTGAAGTGGAGGATGGAAAGGGCGAGACCAAGCCCAGCAAAAGAAGGGAAAATTCGTAGACCCAGTCTACACGAATCTAAACACCCCTATATCCGAAATATTCAAGATGATCGATGGTAAATGAAAGATCACATACCCATGGAATAGAGGGCAGTAGCCCGAGTGTGCTAAGAACAAAACAGATTTCTGTGAATTCCACCAGCTTTATAGCCACACGATAGACTCGTGTAGAGATCTGAAGACATGATTAATGACGGTAAACTCCAGGAGTACATCGCGCAACCAGCGACCAACCAGTGGCAGGATAACCCGTACATCGTGTAGAAATCCCACACGAGGCACAATACTTGGGATGCAATACGATATCTCATTCAGTTATCATTGCTCCTACACTTGAAGGAAGTATCACAGGATGAATCCACAAGAGAAACTTTGAAGGAGACGAAGTCTTCAGTGTAGCAAAGGAACCCCCCATGAAGGAGTGGATGAAAATGCCTATCAGTTTTTCAGTCACCGAGGCACCTGATGGAGGACGAAACCACAACGATCCACTAGTGTTCACGATGTCTATCGCGCTCCCTGAACACGAAGATGAGGGAGAAAAGCCAAAGGCACTGCCATGGGCCCTGCCTAAGATATTGATCGACGGAGGAAGTTCTGTTGAAATCTTATTTTACGAGACATTTAAACAAATGGGTCTTGGAGACGAATGCCTAATACCATCTACCTATAACATATTTGGCTTCAATGGCTCGTCGACCTGCCCAAGGGGCAAGGTTACTTTAGAAATCCGTGTAGGAAAAATCCTCACCTTGACCACTTTCTGTGTAGTGGACGTACTTTCACCATACACAACCATTGTCGGGCGATCCTGGGTCCATGGGATCAAAGGAGTCGCCTCGAAGTATCATCAGAGGCTAACTTTTCCAACACCCGATGGGATCACAGAGATCATCGGAGACTCAGGCGAAGACAAGTAATGCTACAACATGGATTTACAAAATGGCGAGAATAGAGTAAATTCCCCAAAAGCAAAGAAGAAAAGGGCTAAAAACGCCAAAAACCAGGGAGAAATCGATGCTTACATAGCAGTAACAAACGAAGCGAGGTGCTCGGACAATGTACCATCCTCGGAAAAAGTGTCAACCTCGAACTCATCCATGGAGCCCTTATAGCAATTACAGAACCTCTCCGATGTTGGAGAGCTTAGGTCAAACTTCTCGGCCTCGAAACCTATAAAGGAAGTTAATATCAGAACACCTGAAAATCCGGGTATGGTTAAGATTGGAACTATCCTCGATAAAGAGGAAGAAGAAAAAATAGTACGAGTACTAACATAATATTCTGATTTCTTCGCATGGTGCATGGAAGATATGCCTGGGATTGATCCAGAAGTCTGTTGTCACCACCTGAAAATTGATCCAAAGTACAAGCCCATGAGGCAAAAAATACGAAAGGTGGCACTAGAGTATCACGAAGCGATCCAAATTGAACAGAAGAAGATGGAGGCATCAGGAGTCATCCGAGAATTACAATATCTGATATGGATATCTAACATGGTGATAGTCCCAAAGAAAAATGGAGGAGTGTGAATCTGTATCGACTTTAGCGATCTTAATAAAGCCTGCCCAAAAGACAACTTTCCGCTCCCCAATATCGATCAGCTCATAGAACCAACATCTGGATACGGATTACTGTCCCTCATGGATGGATATTCGGGCTATAACCAAATCCCACTCGCCGAGGAAGACCAAGAGCATACCGCCTTCTTCACTCCCCGAGGTCTATACTGTTATACTAAGATGCCATTCGGACTAAAAAACGTCGGCGCGACCTATCAGAGAATGGTAGAAAAAATGTTTAACAGTTGGATACATAGAACCTTATAGGTATATGTGGATGATATGCTCGTCAAGAGAAAACTCCCACAAGACCATGCTAACGATCTCAAAGAAATTTTCGAACAAATGAGGAAATTTAATATGAAAATCAACCTAGCGAAATGTGCTTTTGGGGTAACCTCGGGAAAATTCTTGGGATACTTAGTCACCAAGCGAGGAAACGAGGTCGATCCGGCTAAGGTGCAAGCCATATTGGAGATTCCCTTGCCTGCCACAGTCAAAGATGTGCAGAGACTAAATGGACGGCTAGCAGACCTGGGAAGGTTCATAGCTAGATCTTTCGATAAATGTAAGGATTTTTCAACACTTTGAAAAAGGGCGAAAAATTCTCATGGAGTGCCGAGTGTGAAGAAGCTTTCCAAAAAAAATCAAAGAACATATGGCCACTTTGCCGATTCTACAAAAGCCCGATCCGGGCGAAAACCTTTACATCTTCCTATCGGCGACCAACACTTCGATTAGTGCAGTACTAACTCACATAGACAAAGAAGTGGAAAAACCTATTTACTTCACAAGTAAGACTCCGACGTCTGCAGAGAAGAACTACTCTAAAATCGAGAAAATCATGCTGTCTTTGGTTTACGCGACGAAAAAGTTGCGAACGTATTTTCACGCACACACTGTGACAATCATTACAAAAGCTCCAATAGAATCTGTTCTAGACCATGCCGATAGAGCAGGAAGAATCTCCAAATGGGGAGCCCAAATCAAACAGTTTGGGTGAAATATCAAGCCCAAACGGCGATAAGAACCCAAGTTGTTGTAGACTTCTTAGCCGACTTTCCTCTTGATGATATCGATGAAATCGAAGATATCCCAGGAATGGAGGATGAGCTAGAAGATCCACCGAGCTACTTCGCTCAGAAAACCCAAGACGATGGGAAGTCTTTATAGACGGGTCATGTAATTCAGAGGGATCTGACATCAGAATTGTCTTTACGACCCCGACATGCCGCAAGATCGTTTATAGCCTAAGTCTAGAATTCCCCGCTAGAAACAACATAACCGAGTACGAGGAGGTCATTCATTCCCTCCGAGTAATAATTGAACTCGGTATCAGCAAAGTGAGGCTCACAACTCGTCGTACGGAAAATTGATGGAACCTATCAAACTTCCGATACATGTCTGCAGCGATACTTACAACTCTCTAGTCATTATATCGGATAGATACCCAACATCACATTCCGACATTTATGTAGGAATAAAAACAGGCACGCAGATGCCCTGGCTTTCATTGCCTCCATGACAGTAAACCCAGAGGCAAAAACGATAAAAATTGAAAGGGTTTTAATCCCTTCCATTCCCCTGGAAGGAGATATGGAAATTCTTAATGTAGGCAAAACAAGCCAAGATGAGGCTTTGCCCGAGGACGATTGGAGAACCCCAATCATGAAGTACCTAGACGATGGTGATCTCCCAAGCGACCATAAGCTCGCACATAAAGTGATATCACGATCAGGAAATTACCAGCTCAGGGATGGCATACTGTATAGGCAATCATATTTGGGACCCTTATTTAGATGCCTTTGCTTTTCTTAAGGCCAAGAAATATTAAAAGAAATACACTATGGTTACGCAGGAAACCATAGCGGTGGAAGATCCTTAGCTCACGAAACCAGATTACAAGGATATTTCTGGCCTCGCATGAATGAAGACTCGAAGCAAATGGCGAAACTATCCTTAGAATGTCAAAATTTTGGTAAACGAAGGCATGCCTCCTTAATGGATTTAAAATTTATGCTGAGCCCTTGGCCATTCGCCAAGTGGGGAGTGGACATCGTTGGCCCCCTACGAGCTGGTACAGGGCAGCGAAAATACTTGATCGTTGCCACGGATTACTTCACGAAATGGGTAAAAGCCTCAGTCCGTAGGCACATCAGAGACCATGATGTCTTTAAATTTCTCTTTGAGCACATCATATGTCGCTTTGGTATCCAATCTGCCATCGTATCAGACAATGGGGCCCAAATCCCAGGGAAAAACATTGATCTTCTCTTTACCTATTTCAAGATCAAGAAAAATAAATCCACACCCATTTATCCTGAGAGTAATGGTCAGGCAGAAGCCACTAATAAAACCATCACTGACATGCTCAAAAAGAAGTTGGACGGACATGAGGCTAGCTGATGTGAGCAATTACACAATGTTCTGTGGGCCTATCGAACCACCCCGAGGGATGACCCCCTTCTCTCTCACATATGGCACGGAAGCGATCATACCAAATGAAATGATGATCCAAACAACTAAGACCGAGGCTTGGGAAAAGAACCTAACCTCGGACATGATACTCGCTAATCTAGACGATCTCGGGGAAAACCGAAAATAGCTCTTCAAAGGATATAAAATTATCATCGGAGGTTAGCCCGAGAATACAACAAACGTGTTCATCCAAGGAAATTTAGCCCAGGCGACAAAGTCTGGCGCGAGATCCCGTCATATCAGCGCGAGTCAGGAAAATTTGCTCCCATCTGGGAAGGACCACTTATAGTCATCGCCAAGGCAGATGATGGAGCAAACAGATTGCTCAAACCTAATTAGAACGCCCATGGAACATTAAGTACCTCAAGCAATACAACGCTTAAACAGCCTAACGCTTAGAAGGTCAAACTATGAAAACATGGTTTAACTACTTGTAAAAGGTCATGGACCCTTACTTGAATGTACTAATGGCTTATAAAACCTTTTTTGAGAACAATAAAATTACTCATTTTGTGTACTCATTTCCATTTGCTTAATTATGTCTTTTGTTTATAGTTGTTTATTTGTATTTTTTACTTGCTTCCTAGCAATTTTTTGCTTTAATTTTTTGCCTTATTTTTTTCTTGCACTTGCATGTAGATTAATCATATCATAACCACATTACAACAAAATCCCATCAAGATTTTGGCACGGTGCTAGCCACACCTTCCATTCTACAACGAATGATGCGGGTAAAATACCTAAGCTTCCCTAGACGGACACAGACCTAAGGCGATGCCATCTAGCCATGTGAAGCAAAATGAAGCGAGGGACACCCTAAGCTACCTAAGATGGAAATATACCTAAGGTAATGCCATCACGATTACGAAATCGGATGATGTCCTGCCATAACAGGAGATATCCAGAATCACGGTACTTGCCTCAAAGCTAAGGCAAGAATCACTTGACCGAGGTATTGCCCTCCAAAGAATGGATAAATAGCAAGTGACTCTGTTCACTCAAACAAGGGGCAAGTTTAACCTAAACTGGACACGATTAAAAAGCAAACCCCATAAAGGCATGCGAGAAGGTAAATGTGTTATAATCAAGGTCCAACACTGTAAGAGATGCCCTATCCAATTAAGGAACTGATCACTCCTTGGCTTTGTCACCCATGGTTGGACCGGAAGTATGCACAAAAATCACCCTCAGAGCAAACAAACATGAAAACATTGCATGATACATATCAAAGAGCAAAAGTTATCATACGAGTTAATAAGTGCGTTAAAAATAAAATACTAACTACCTCCCACATATGTGGACTTTCAAAAAAAAAAAAATAGTTAGCAAAATAATGCCTCCAAAACAACAGAGGACTTACCAAATAACAGTGTCAAGAGAACCACCTTTAAACATCGCCTCGTAAGGAGCACGAGGACTTACTACCAACAACTTTACATCACCTCAGACACAACACGAGGGCATAACAACCAAAAGGACTAAAAAGTTCTTAGCATCAAAGCAAAACTAGCAAAGGATCATCACGACTACTCCTCGCCTGGAGCACCCGGATCAGTATCCATCCGATCCTCGCCTTCGGCAGCATTAGGAGCAGCTTGCTCGGATGTGAGCTCAACAGGTTCAGGAGGAAACATAACATTGGATGCATCAATTGCAGTAACCCTCTAATCCTCAGCAGCGAGACATGATGAACATACCATCTACATCACTCGACTGGGGCATCGGTGATCCCGATCTCGAATCATCACCTTCATCACGAGCAGGAGCAGTCTCGTGTAATACCTCATTATCCACAAGGAAGGAACTTGTCCGCCACCCAAAAATCGCTAAATAATGCGGAAATAACACATCCAAAAAATGGCCCAGAACCATCAACAGCCTTCCCTTGCTGCAAAACACACATGCCATCAGACGCTAAGATATAAAACAGGTGGTATATATACCTTAAAATATTAAGACAATATTTTATACCTCAGCATCTTCAGCAGCTCGGACAATCTGCATTCACCATTTATAGGAAAGAATGGTAGCTTGCACAGGACACAGCGTGAAACTTAACCACAAATCATGGATTTTTAAAAAGCACGGCTCATCTCGCGACAGCTAAAATCACAGGAACTGCTATCACTTGTTGGACAACAATCCACACAGTAGCAGAAAGTGTTTCTAAGCTAAACAGTGTGCAGAAACACACAACAAAAAGTGTTTCTAAGCTGAACAGTGTGCAGAGACACACGACATAAAGTGTTTCCAAGTTAAACCGTGTAAAGAGATACAACGGCGTATGGAATTCTTCCAACAAAAAAACTGATCTCTTAACAAAAAATTCAATTTCCCTAAACCATCAATGGATTAAAGATGATATGCGAACAGATAAGTCTTTCGAAGAGACATCGGTGATGATCTAGAGATTAGATCAAGAAGAACCGATGAATCAAACAAATGAGAGGGAATACTATCATGCTCAGGGAAACGTGAATAAAGACCTCACCGCCATGGAGGACGAGGAGGAAAACTTCTACCAGGCATGAAAATCTTCTATGAAAGAGATAGAGAAAACTAAAAACTCTGAACTTTACAGAAGGGAAGAAGAGAATGAAATCCGATTCTCCACCCTAAGAAGAATTTATAGGAATAAAAACCCTCGAAAAGCTAATCAACATTTCCAAATCCGAAAAAGTCAAGGCACAATAAACAAAATGACGAAAATCCCGGGAGACGGCCATAAAAGAAGAGACAAAAATTCTCTACCTCAAGAAAGATTTTGGGGATAATAAACCCACGCCTCAAGTCCATCATGTAAAAGCGCACTAAAACTGCAGACGTGGCGAGAATCTCAGACGTGGCGATAAAGACGGGACGGTTACAAATTTTTCTCCCCATCATGCCCTTGGAAAGATGAAAAGAAAAGGAGCAAAATGTGAAGGTAAATTACCCGATGGCCACGTGTCAACATCTCAAGGGATGGTTTCATGATAAGGTGATGAGAAAGAAGCATTGAATCATACTCTAAAAGGTGATTTCGTCTGAATCGAGACACCTGCTACAACGTTACATGAATGACGCGTGTGAGGAGTGGTCTAATCGACTCAGACGGTCAAGTCAAAAAAGAAGGAATTCATTTAATGAAGGATAAGAAGAGATGTGGATGAATCTACATCGTATCAGAAGGCTCGGACGATTTATACTACAACTCAAGGATGGTGCAAGGCAAGATTCCCCTAGAAGGGGCAACATGATGGAGTACGAAGCGAGATAACTCGGAAGGAGAACCGAGCAGGGCATCACGAGGAATAGTATAGATCTCGTCCGAAGTATTGAGAAGATGTACGATAGCTCCACCAGCTCGGCGAGATCAAGTCATACCTTCACGAGTTCAGTTTGCATATAAATACCAGTCCATGTAGAAGGAAATGGACATGTAATCTTAGATGGTATTTCTACAGATAATTCCTGAGAGAGATCTAGAGAAAGAGAGAGTGAGAATTCTAAGTGATATTTGTAACTCTTTCAAGGGTAAGACCTTATAATCAATAAAGAAAACATCTTCTTTCCCGTGGACATAGGTCTTCATGGCCGAACCACGTTATATGCTTGTGTCAATCTTTAATTTTCATGTTCTTTACATCTTGTTTATCTTTTAATCTTGAATGTTAGTAGTTTTATAGCCTTTAGATCTACTTGTATGTAGCCATCAGAAAAGATGTTGTTAGAGCACTGCTCGGTTGAACCCACCAAGCGTTGGTATGTCAAGATTGGTTGTCATATTTAGTTCCAAAACACGAGTCGCTATTATGTAAACTACAGTCAACTTCGATAGGTTATACTAGAAATGATAGAAGTATTGTGCTCCAGTTACTCATAAAGATCTGAAGATGGATTGAAGACAACAAAGACATCACCCTTCAACTTGAGGTTAGTAACTATGACTTGATTTGTTCCATATCTATATTGTGTCTTTCAAGTAGTGTATATTGAAAACAAAACTGCAAAGCATGATTACACTCTAGTTAGACATAGTATTAAGGAATATAATACGAGGTTTATTGCTTAACCATTAAACTTTGTAGATAAGACATCGACATAATCGGTTGAATGCTATTGTGATTATGTATGGGTATAAGGTGAGGATTTCATCCTAGGGAACAATGTTATACATGTGTTCTATGGAAGTAAGTTCATAAACTTGTTTGTGAACCGAAAAGGAAATTTCCAGGTGTTATTGGTTTTGTTATTCATTGCATATCTTATGAACAACCAATATGTGTGATTGAGTATAACCGCTCACAAATTGTTTGTGTTCTTGGTAGAACTATTCACAAAGTCCTGGCTTATGTATTGGTATGACTTTTATTAGTGAAATCGATCTTAAGTAATCACCTGAGATAGTATGATCGGGTTTGTGATTTTATGTCTGACCAAATATGGGAAAGGGGAACCGATCCTAGTAAGAGGTGCAATACAACCTAGTATTATCAATCACCTCACAATAATCTTAATCGACGCGGCGAAAGAAGATATTTTGGAATCACAAACGATAAGACGAAGATGTTTGTGACTACTTTTATATCTTGCCTATCATAGATATTAATCTCAAGCCAATCGTTACGATTGTACTCAACACGATAGAATCAGCAATATCAGGTCACACAACTATGAGAAAGTAGTATCGGTCTGGCTTCACAATCCCAATGAAGTCTTTAAGTCATTAACCTGGTTTTCAAGAAGAAACCTAAGGTTAAAGGAGAATCGACTCTAGCCAATACAACTAGTATCACACGTATGAAGGTGAGGGATTAGGTTTCCCGATTTGCTAGAGTTCTCCCTTATATAGTCTTTCAAATCAGGGTTTGGAATCAATGTTAGCTTAGTAACAAAGCATTCAATATTCACCGTTAGATGAAAACCTGATTAGATTCAAGCTAATATATTTCAACCGTTGGATTGAAAACTTAGCTTGTTACACACAAATGAAATGCACGATTTTAGGTTTGTGTAACCGTACCCAAACTTGTACATTTGTTGGTTCAACAATAGTTAACCAAATGGTTAGCCATATGAGCACTTTCATATCAACCATATTTTTCTTCACTATAACTAGTTCAAATGACTCAAATGAACTAGTTAGAGAGTTGTTCAATTGCAAGGAAATCTTATGTAACTACACAAGACACAATCGAAGCAAAAACGATTTGTTTCGGTTCTCTTGACCAACAAAGTTCGCAAACTTTGGTTCAAGGAAAAATGACTTATACATATATGTGTTACCACATAATGCTTATATCCAACATTGGTTATTGTTTATGGGTGAAAACTACTCCTATTGAATTTGGTAATTTGGGGTGTGTGGATGAGGAATGAATCTAAACCCTAAACAAATGCACTACGCGGTAAGTGCTTGTAGATTCGGAAGTCAATCTGTGCAAGTCCGGCCTAAACCAAGAAATGGCCGTTCCAGACTTGTTTCGGTCACAAAGTGAAGGAGATGGGGTTAAACTTAGGGAGGGAAGCGAAGAATGTGTTGAGATTGTGAAGGTGTTGGCTATGAATGACTTGTGAGAAAGATGAGCAAAGCTTACGATTGATGCAAGCGAGGCTCTGGGTGTTGGAATACGTTTTGTATTAACACTTCTTTTTTATCTCGTCTCGACTTGTGTTTTTGAAATAGGGCGGAGAACCTATTTATACAAGTCATTGAGCCTTATTCACGTCTCTTGTGGGAAGTGGAGGAAGTGGAGTGATGGAGTTGTGCGTCGGTGCCACACGACCAGTCTTGCCCACTTATCCTGTTCATCTCTAACCGTCCATGACTTCCTAACACGTTCTTGTGATGGCGCGTTGCACGCTGTAAACCGCCAGACCAATACCCCAGTATGTATCCCCCCAGTTTGTGACATGATTGATGTCTGGAACGTGTGGATCGTGGATCCACGATAGGTAGCATGTAATGCTAATTTGAATAACTGCGTTATTCAGGAAGTTGATACTTGTGAAGTATCGTGTGTATTTTATGCAGGTACTGCATCATGGTGTGGTAAAGTGATGGGTAATGACGCCTCACTTACCAACTAACTCCTGACCAGGGTTGTATAACCAAGATGGTGAAGTTGGACGGATGAGATGATCTTTGAGACACTCATCGGCGACCGTCAATGAAATTAGGGTTTTAAAGAGGTGCGCAGCATCACTCTTGACTTGGTCGAAACCAAGCATGGGATACAACCTTGGCCAGTCCGACCATACATACGTGTAGACGGCATGATGGTGTAGGTGCATATACCCCATTACCTCTCGAAAGTATGATCTGGGTCACTCAATTCATCCGGTGAAGTTGAGTGGTCGAGATCGATTTGTGACAGAAAACCAGTGCCGCAAGAGCCGCACGTCACGCCCACTTCAGGCATACGTTCCAAGACGACCAATCTTGGTCGGTCTTGGCCGATTGGCCTGGTGTGAAGGTGGTAGGCTGGTAATTACGCCTATACCTGAATATCCAATAAAAACGAGATCTGATCCGTCCAAATCGTCCGGCGAAGTTGAGCGGTCGAGATCAGTTTGTAGTTTTGGGAGGTGTGACCACGCTAGTTTGGGCGTGCGTTTTAGATTAACCAGGCATGATATGCCTTGGACGATCGAGTGAGGGAATAGATGGGTCCATGGTGGTCATGCTGGTATGACCGGACCTTCTTAATCTAATCTTAGACCCTTCATTCGTGCCGGAGAAGATGGACGCTCGTGATGCTCAAAACCCCACGGATTTCAAAGCCGTCGTCACCCCTTGTTTGGGCGCACGAATTTGTTACGACCAAGCATGGTTGGTCTTGACCGGTTGGTCCAAGTGTGTAGGCGGGCCCTCGGTGATTGTGTTGACATGCTCTGGGCCCTTTGAGTTTACATCTACACCCTCCATCTATACCCGCGAAGATGGATGGTTGAGACCATTTTGCGACACATGTAATATGCCGCAAACCCTAATTTAGGGTTTTCCGTCCATCACGCTTGGTATGAACGTTTTTGGCAAGTTAGGCCAATGGCCGACCATGCGGGGTCGGCGGTGGGTATTCCATACCGCTTGGGGGTGATGGAATTGATCGGGACATCCAATCATGCTTGTGGAGTTGGATGATCTGCGATCATATCCGAACCGATACGGTCGATCGGGAAGCTCAATCGGGCTAGTATAACACACCGAGAGGGGCTCAATCGGGCTAGTATAACACACCGAGAGTCACTGTACGGGTATTTCGTACATGGTTTCATTATAATGCTTGGAGGTTCGTGTTGTTCTGAAGAGTAACACTCAGTCGTCATGCCGCACTGATAATGAGTACAGGAAATACAAGGCTGATTGCACATTAATTAATAATGCTAGAAATTCACAGGGTATATGGGATTGTTGCTACATGCTCCAACCTGGATGAATTTCGTGTATTCATAGAATGGGATTGTTGCCACATGCTCCATTCTAGGTGAATTAAGTGAGGAGTATCCAACACTTATTAATGGCTTTATCTTTTACAAGATGTCGGCGCATAATTTTCCTCGGTTTTTACAATTTTAACCTTAAATAAAAATCCACCATCAACAATAAGTCCCCTGCCTAGCACATAATGGTTACACTGCTGTTGTGGGGTAGGCATGAGATGGTGACATATACAAACGTAAGGAGACAAAATAAAAGAAGTCTACCGGAGGGATTCTCGCCGTGGGCAATCCTCCATCGTGCGTGACCAGCCCTTTGATGAGTAGGCTTTCTCCCTTAGGTGTTTGAGTCAGGAATAGAATTCTTCTTTTACTGGGGTCCTGGGCGTGGGTGCTTGCACACCGCTGGTTGAATCGCTCGTATCCAAATGCTCTTGTGATTCTTGATTAGGGTTCAAAAGAAAGCCTGACTTGGTCGGTGTTGAATCCTCGTATATCGGGCATTTAGAATCGTTTTATGGTTTTCTCAAGATATATGCAGTGTAGAGGTTTTGAACCATTTTTACGATTTTTCAATAGGGCTTTCCCGCAGAAACTCCGTTTCCTCATCATGTCGAACAACAGTGGATCGTCTTCTTCATACCATCCAGGATCTTCCGTTAAACGTGCACGACCTGCGTCTGAGCTTCATGATCAATCCCCTGCTCGTGTTCTCCGAGTCAAGAAGATCATACCGGTTTGTCTCTTTTTCCTTTTCTGAACCATTGCTTGTTCGTCATAATGATCAAGTAAATAATCCCTTCATTCTTGCAGAGATACCCTACCGGAACATGTGTGACGGTTATCGACGATGATGACTTAACCAGTCCTCTTCCTTCAAATTCAAACACATTCACCCCTGTGAACCTCGAAGATGCTTGACTTGGGTATCTCATCTTATGAATACCCAAATGCGAGTCTTTCATTCGATGTTCGCATGAAATGTTTATCCTCCAATTTACTGAGATGTCGGTGGATTCTGGTGCGGAAGGAGTTTGTTCCTTTGTACACAAAGTTATGGAGGAAGTACGGCCATATCGCAACCGTAAACGTGGTCCGACTTGTTTCCTCTGCTTTGGTCACCGTGTAAACTGCCTTCTTCCCATGATTGCTTTGAGATGGAGAGTATTTCTATCCGCAACGTTCTTTGAATCAAGCCTCGAAAAGTGGGAGAATATGGTATCTACCTGTGAATCCATGGAGTTCAACGTGGGCTGGTTGTGGCAGAGTCTTGATACCATCAAGGTTGATCGATCTGGTATCCTTGTAAATGTTGTTCCTGCTGCGAAAGCTATCTTGGAAGAGGAGAAGGCTGCGGCTGCAGAATCGAGAGAAGGTAGAGCAGGCATGCGGGACTTGAAGAAAAGAACGAAAGATATCACGCTAGACCGGAGATGATGATCTCAAGGAACTATAATCTTCTAGACGGCCTCTTCTAAACTGCACTCCCTTATTGTTAATGACGTTTATGTCAAAATTTTTGAACGTCTTTGCGAAATAAAGCGCATTAGTTTTTGATTGGTGAAACAGGTTTTTTTCATTGACACATCTACGAATATAATTGATGATTCAAACATGTAATGAAAATAAATGCCCGTATTGTTGACATAAACAGAGATAGTGGTCGGGCATGATATGCCTTGAGCCACTTTTCATTGATGACTGCTTCCAGCCTGCCTCCGTCCACTTTAATGATCTTGTAGTAACCTCGTATTGTAGGCCTTGGTGACCGTGTAGGGACTTCCCATTTTGGTGAGAATTTCGGTGCAGACATGTCTTCTTGGATATGCTTGGCCGTTTTAGGACCAAATCTCTCACTTTGAAAATACGTGGTCTCACAAGTCTTGTTATATGCCCTGGAAATTCTGTTCCTGTATACCTGAGTACGTTCTTCCGCTTTGTTTCTCCTGGAATCCAGAGTGTCTAACTCCGCTATTCGAGAGTTAGAGGCTTCATCCTCGTCCCAATGGATCCCGACCATCGCCGTAATCCTGGATGATGGGATTTTGAATTCTTTGGGAGAATTGCGTCTGCTCCAGTAAACAAGTGAATATGGGGGAGACCCAAATGGAGCTTCTAGGTAACGTACGGTATGCCCACAGCGCCATTGGTGCTTGGTCATGCCATTATCTAGGATTGTCATGTACGATTCGACCGATGATCCGGATCGGCGTCTTGTTGGTACTTTCACTGTCCATTCCCCCGAGGATAGTAGATGGTGGAAAACCTGTTTGATGCCATACCCCTCAAGTAACTCTCGTACTGTTTATTGGCGAAGGAGTGCCGTTATCGGTGATAATATGCTTAGGTATACCGAAACGACAAATGATGTGTTCTTTAATGAAAGCCGCAATGGTTGCTCCCGTAGTTCCTCGCGAGTGGGATGGCTTCTACCCATTTGGTGAAGTATTACGTTGCGGTTATGATGTACTCGTCTTTGCTTCGATGAGGGCGGGTTGATTTTCCCGATGATGTCTAGTCCCAGTGTAGAATGGCCACGGATCGCTTTATCGAGTGCAAGGGGGTGGAAGGTGCGTGAACAAGGTCTCCATGTATTTGACAATTGTGATGACTTTGAACAAAAGCGGCGCGTCATCCTCCATGGTAGGCCGCATAATATTTCTCGTGTACGGAGGAACGATTTCCTCTTCACTTGATGTTCCCCTTCGTGTGTTTCCTTCAAAATGATTGGAATTTCTAACTTGCCGTGCATCTTAATAGATTACCTCCGAAACTCTTGCGGTACACGATCCCTTCGTGGTATACGAACCGCTTGGCCTTTTGCTTTATCTTGATGGCATCCTTTTGATCGGCGGAAGTTGCTCCATCATGAAGATAGTTGATGTATGGCTCCCTCCAGTCCCCAGTGTGGTTCACACTAAAAACTTCCGAATGGTGTGGCGGTGCTTGGCAATTTGAGCAGGACTTCAAGTAGCTCGGATCGAGTCTCCATCTCCGGCGATAATAGCCAGACGCTGGAGTTGCTAAGAAAGCGTTACCACCAATGATTGTCCACATATTTCATCGTGAACACGGTTTAGCTGCAGTTGTGATTCGTCATCTCCAAGACATCTTGACAGAGAACCATCCGGGTTTCGATAGTACAACATACCATGAAGCATGAAGAAGTTCTGCAAGGTTTTGAGACCGACCTTTCCTTGAGAGAGTGGGTTGTTGAGCTCCTGAATGATCGGAGTTCGCCAATCATCAGTCCTGGTGTCTTTGTATTGTGACAGCCATGTCGAATCTATGGTTCTCCTCTTCACTTTCAGGGTTTCTTCCGCTCCTTCGAATTTCAGTTTGGAAGCCAATGTTGCCAGACAATCGGCATGTTTATTGTTGTTGCGACCAACGTGGATTATGGTTGCGTCGGCGAAATAGTTTAATAACTTTTGTGCTTTTGTCCGGTATGGGGCTAGTGTCGCTTCCTTCAATGCGTACACTCCGTTCATCTGATTTACGATGTAGTTTGGAGTCACCTCTTATCTCCGGACGCGTGACTCCCCTTGTTTAGCTATTGAAAGCCCTATAAGGAAAGCTTCGTATTCTGCTGAGTTGTTGGTGCATTCGAAGTCTAACTTGAAGGAATGTGAAAATACTTCTCCGGTTGGAGAGACTAACACCACGCCCGCTCTTCCAGTATTGTTGCTAGGGGTAGCAGAGCCATCAAAATACAGGAGCCATACTTCTTCCTCCAAAATAGAGACGTCTGGAAATTCTCCGGGAGGTATTCATGTAGTTCCAGCCAGTGCCTTCTCCGGGAAATGCTGCCGAAGAAGTCTCGCAACTCGCTTGACCCTTGATAGCTCTAGGTGACGTACACGTTATGTCCAGCTCTGACATTTGGAGAAGCCATTTTCCTGTCCTTCCAGTCAGGACCGACTTTGAAAGTAAAAACTTTGCAGGATCGGATTTAGACACGAGTATCACCCTATTAAACAAAAGAGGTAATGCCTAAACTTCGAATGGAATGGATCAAGGCTAAACATGCCTTTTCCGCTCCGGGGGTATCTCGAGTTCGGCGCCCCTCAATATTCGGTGAAATAGTATATGGGATGTTCGATTCCCTCGTCGTCCTCCCGAGCGAGTAGAGCCCCCATCTGCGGTGTCACCGAAGGCACAGAGACACAGCGGCTTCCCTTGTACACAGAGACTTCATGATAGCCGGAGATGATAGTATTCGTTGGATCTTTTGAAAAGCTTCTTGCTGGGTTGCGGTCCAAACGAAGCTGGATCCTTTCTTCAATAATGGGGTGAACGAGGCGGTAAGTTGGGCTAAACCAGGTATGAAACGTCGAATGTAGTTCACCTTGCCCATGAAACTCGGAGCTCCTTCACGGTTCGGTGAGGCGGCATTGTTAGGATAGCTCGGGTCTTGACGGGTCTACCTTTATTCCTTCAGTCACTTGGAACCCTAGATATTTACCCGAGGAGACACCGAAAGCGCATTTCAAATGATTCATCTTTAACTTGTATTCCCGACACCTCTCAAATACTTGCCGTAAGACGTTAGTATGATCTTCTCGAGCCTTTGACTTGACCACGATATCATCTACATAGTCTTCTACTTGTTTATGCATCATGTCGTGGAAGATTGCCGTCATAGCACGTTGGTAAGTTGCGCCGGCATTCTTTAAACCGAATGGCATAACAAAGATAGTAAAAATTGCCGAGAGGGGTTCGGAAAGTCGTGTCTTACTCGCATCGTGCTCATACATCCTTATCTCGATTGTATCCACCTTGTAACCATCCATGAAGGAGAACATGCCGTGTCCGTTTGGTGGCGTCTACTAACATGTCGATGTTAGGTAGAGGAAAGTCGTCTTTGGGGCAGCACTTGTTCAAGTCTCGAAATCTACGCAGATCGGATCTGCCCATTTTTTCTTCTTTATCGGGACCACATTAGCCAACCAGGGTCGGGTGATGAATAGGTCCGATGAAGCCGATGAGCTAGTAACTTCTGAATTTCATTCTTGATTTGTTCTTCTACTTCATGTCTGAATTTCCTCGGAGATTGCTTGATTGGCTTGGATCCAGGTATGACATGTAAGTGATGGGTGACCAATTTTTCATCCAGACCAGGCATTTCCTCGTATGTCCAGCGAACACATCTTGGTACTCCTTGAGTAGTTGAAAAAGACTCGTACGTTAAATCTGTGGACAGAGTCAAACCGATAGAGACCGGCACAGGATATTCTTCATTCCCGATGTTAACGAGTCTCGAGCTCGTCGGTTGTGGAATTGGTTCCATCTTGTAGTTGTTGCGGGCGTCGGTACCTCCTTGTATTCCGTCGTTCTTGCAAAGGCATTCAATTGGGCGAGAGACCGGGTGCCTGTCTCTCCTATTAATTGCTAACAGCGGTGCCGGTATATTGTCTTCCCTTCCGGGTCACGTTTTGCTTCAAAAGTGCGTTTCCCTTTGGTGTGAACGTGGGTTGAAGCTTCACTGGATAAAGATGGACGCCTCGTCAGAGAAGTGTCGTGATGCTTGGGCCTTCAGTGATGCAAGTCGGTCTCCTTCCTTGATTGAAGCCCACGTGGGTAGTGGGGTGCACAGGACTTTGTCTGATCCTCCATGCGAGGTACCTTTTGGCATGAACAGCTCCACTCCGCATATTGGTGCATACGGAGACAATGATGCAGGAATGCGGATGACTTTCTCGTTTAGCATGGTCTTCAGGCACTGGTGATACGTTGAGGGAATGACCTTGTTGTCGTGAAGCCATGGTCTCCCCAGTATCATATGGTAGTCCGGCTCTTTTTCTATGACCTCAAACTTTGCTCTTGATTGAACGGGTCCTACTGATAAGTTCAGATTGACATACCCGTATGTGCAGGTCTGATTTCCTTCGAAGTCCGTCATCGTGGTGGGCTGTCGTATAATCTCGCATAGACTAACCTTGGCTGTCTTGAGAGTCTTGAGAGTAATTACATTCGAAGATGCTCCTGTGTCGACGAGGGCCCTTTTGAACTCCGAACCCTTGATGTGTGCGGTAACATGTAGGGCCCTATTTGTGACCCTCCTCTGCCATCATGTCGTCTTCCGTAAATGTAGCATTGTTTACAGATATTTCCGATGCTAGGACTTCTGGATGAGAAGGAGTCAGGTGTACATCCAGAGCTATTTTATTAATTGCAGCAAACGTCTCTGCCCGTTGATTCCTCGAGAGGTGCAAGAGTTCACACAAGCTTTCCACTAGAGATGCCGCTTCTCGATCCACTGGTCTCTGGTTCTTAGTAAAACTCTTGATCTGAGGGGGATTAGTCCCCGGTGTAGAAATCTCCGGAGTTCTCATTTCTGACGTCATCTTGATGAGGAGATCAAGTATGCCGTTTACCGCTTCTTTGATTAGCTCCATGTTCTTCGTGTGAATCTCCTGTACCCGTGCTAGTTCGCTTAATATTGGAAGTCTTCTGATCATGTCGTCGGATACACCGTTAGGAGGGGGGGTATCTTCGTTGGAGGAGCCATCAGGATTTGACACTGTCGAAGCGGTCCTAAGACCAACCATCTCAGAATTGATTGAACGGTATGAAGAGATTGACTTTACAACCGATAGATCAACCTCCCACTGTGGTCGCCAATTGTTTATGGGTGAAAACTACTCCTGTTGAATTTGGTAATTTGGGGTGTGTGGATGAGGAATGAATCTAAACCCTAAACAAATGCACTGCGCGGTGAGTGCTTGTAGATTCGGAAGTCAATACAGGCAAGTCCGGCCTAAACCAAGAAATGGCCGTTCCAGGACTTGTTTCGGTCACAAAGTGAAGGAGATGGGGTTGATCTTAGGGAGGGAAGCGAAGAATGTGTTGAGATTGTGAAGGTGTTGGCTATGAATGACTTGTAACAGAAAGATGAGCAAGCTTACGATTGATGCAAGCAGGCTCTGGGTGTTGGAATACGTTTTATATTAACACTTCTTTTCTGTCTCGTCTCGACTTTTGTTTTTGAAATAGGGCGGAGAACCTATTTATACAAGTCATTGAGCCTTCACGTCTCTCGTGGGAAGTGGAGGAAGTGGAGTGATTGAGTAGTGGAGTTGTGCGTCGGTGCCACTGATAGGTGTAGAATACACCGTATTTACTATATAGAGTTTATGCTTTCTTTGCTATTTTTCTTGTGAATTATGTACTTTACGCGTGCTTTTGAGTTTTATAGGTGCAATGGAGACGCACGGAGGAAAAGAAGCGGAAATCATCCCAATTGGAGCAAAAAGGGCAAGAGTGTCATTTTACAGGAACGTGCTATCTGGAGCTCAATCAAGGTTAAGGGGTAACTTCATTTGGAGGAATTTTAGACGCAGACAAGCTGAGGCTAAGGGGCTGCCAATCAGGATAGCCCTTATAACATGAGGTGTCACTGCATAAACCCTATCCTAATTATGACCTAAATTGAGAGAAATTTCTCTCATTCACCATTTTCACCTGAATTGAAACCGAGTGTGATGAGGAGAGGCTGCTGTCTGAAAAACGGTGAAATGATGATGAAGCTGTTGCCATTAATGGTGTTGAGTGAAATTAATCTGATTTTGGGTCTGTGCATGAAGAGAGGCTGCTGTGTTGAGAATTATTTGAGCTCAGGAGAGATCGAGATTGAGTTCCCAGGGAGAGGCAGCGATGATGATTGACTCGAATTCGAGGAGGAGTGAACTGAGATGAGAATCCAGGTTCAGTCGAGGTTAGGGTTTGCTGCAAAAACCGATTTGGTTACAGAATGAAGTTGATGCCATCAATGGAAGTAGAGATCTGAGTTCTCTGTGGTGCAAGGAAGGAATTGAAAGAAATGGGTTTTTGGTTGTGACAGTCTATGGCTGCTGTTGTGAGACTCAAGATCCAGAAGATGATAGTTTGAGTCATGGGTTTCGATTTGATCTGAAATGACTCAGAGATGGAAGTGAGTTGTGGGTTTGAATTTTGCTATTGAGACTGTGAATCTCTGGCTGCTTTAGAACTCGGTTAACATGAAAGGGGTGTAGGAACTGGTGGTTTTGAGCTTTGAGATTAGTCCAGGGGAAATGGAGCTGCAGGGCAGGCTTAGGTTTTGGGATTTGAGTCATTGCAGGTGGTGGTGGCAGCTCAACTTGAACTGAGAAGAAGTTGTGGTCATTGATTATGCAGGGGAAGATGCATTGCAGATCTGAAGTGTGTTGGCATTAAAGCTGTAACTGGAGTAGAAATATGAAGCTCAGGGTGATGGCAGATTGAAATGCTTGTGGCAAAGGTTATGTGGTTGTAGAGTTATAGAGAATGCAAAGCAGAGCAGAATGGAGTTTAATTGGTCCTGGTGAATTTGTGAGATTTCAATGGCTGCAACTGAGGTTGGCTAGGCAGGCCAAGATGGCTGGAAGGGAAGGTGTGCTGCCAATGGGTACTGCAGCTGAACTAAGGCAACAATGATTGTTGGCCTGAGGTTGCAGCTGTTGCAGAGACAAGAGATTGCAGGCAATGCAATGAGCTATGACTTGGTGGTGCATTGAGCCAAGAAGTTGAGAAGTGCAGGTGGCCTTGAGTTGACAGGGGAGTGCAGTGAAGACAAGGGAAATGGACTGAGGCATTGTTGCTTGTGGAAGGTGGAAGGTGGAGGCAATGAGCTGGTAATCAGGTGCAAGTTGAAGCTGTCTTTAGCAGCCCAGAAGCTCAACAGGGTTGAAGTTGGCAGTGATGGGTTCTAGTGATTTCTGGTGGTAATCTGTGCATTTGGTC
The DNA here is from genome assembly GCA_023531295.1 of Papaver armeniacum. Taxonomy (NCBI): domain Eukaryota; kingdom Viridiplantae; phylum Streptophyta; class Magnoliopsida; order Ranunculales; family Papaveraceae; genus Papaver; species Papaver armeniacum. The sequence continues at coordinate 295,580 of JAJJWW010004943.1, forward strand.
CTGAGATGAACCTAGATGTATGCTAGGAATACAGGTGTTGATGGTTTGATCTAAGCCGAGCCGCATCCGGAGAAAGCTGGTATTGCTGAGAATCTGCTGCATTGTGGTTTGGCCGCAATGGGAATTGAGAGTCTGGTAGCATTGCAGGGAAGATATGGCCTGATATGGATTGCATCTGCAATGAATGTGTTGTTGCAGAGATGGCTAGCACTGAGTGGGAGCTGATAGCAGGCCTGTGCTGTAATACCCTGTATTTTTAGTTACGGTTTCGGGTCGGGTTATACCCAAATTAGCTAACCATGTGGTTTATATTGTTTCACTTACCTTAACTTAGGTGGGTTGATTGAACTAGAAGGGATACAACTTAGGGTGGAAATAAAGTCACCTAATTTATTTTAATAAATAAAATAAAATGAATAGAAGATGAAAAGATAAATAAATAAATAAATAATATAATATAATAATAGATTTGATGTAATTATTAATATTAGGAGTGTTATTAATATGAACATTAGTGTATGGTTTATAAAGAAATTAAAGAGAAAATAAAAATAAAAGTTTTAACCACAAATATTAGAGAGAAAGAGAAGGAGATGAAGCTAGGTCTTTAGAGAAGAATTCTATGAAGAATTAGAGGAGAATATAGCTAATAAAAGGTAGAATGTTTAATCCCTTTTCTCTTTGTGTTTCTTTGTTATGATTTGATTTCCATTTTTGTTTATTCTTATATCATTAGGGTTCTGAAATTTCTCTATTTAATTTGATGCATATTATTGATGATCAGGCTTCTCTAATTGATATTAAACATGATTGGGTATCTCTTGTTAAAATTTTAGAATTTTCCAATGTAAATTCACCGTTGAATGTTTGTTTGAAATTGGATAATAGTTTCTTAATTTCTGGACAGTTTGGTTGTGCTGTAATTTTGATGTTTGTAGGTAGTCTTACTGATGTTGAAATGACTTGAAGTCTTAACGAAAGTTGTATATAAACATCTTATCTTTCATTTTGTTTTGGAATTGCTCAATTTGAGATTAATATGAATTTACTGTGAATAATATGATAATATGATGTTATCTGCCCAGTTTTTAGAATGATCATATAAAACAAATATCTTTGTTTTGAACCGTTGGTTTGGTGTGAATTTTGGATATGTTATTTAATAATCTGTCAAGAATGTTCCTGTAAAATTTGAGGATGATCAGATAAAGTTTTCACCATGAAACATATAATGTAATGTGGTTGCAGCTAGTGTGTTTGATTAAATGCTTGAATGAAATTCATGTTGTTAAGCCATGGTTGCTTGTGTTGTTTGTGAAAATGATTTATAAAAAGGAAATGAGTTCATGTTTTACCATTATATGAAACATGTTTCATGTTAATGGTAGTAATGATCCCGAGAGTTAAATGGGTAATGATCCCCATGGGAACTTGTGTTTCCGATCATCGATGGCTACTGTCCGTCTTGGTAAACGATAGGTGGTGTAATGCGAACCAAGGTTTTCGTACTGTTAATGAAATGGGTAATGATCCCCAAGAGCATATGGGTATGATCCCCATAGGAACTTTTGTTCGACCATCGATGGAGGCTGTCCGTGCCGATAACGATAGGTGGGTGTCTGAACCAAGTTTTTCGTACGAAAGTATTGTGAACTCATGGTTACTTGATGTGATGACAATATTAAATTGTGAATTGTGTGTTGAAATCTCAATTGAATGATTTTTGGAAACCTTATTGGGTTTATGAACTCAAGTATTGAAATACGAATTAAAGTATTTGTTGGAAAACATAATTGGTTTTATGAACTCATGAGTTAAAATGGATGAATTGTGAATTGATGTATTAAATCCCAAATGGGTGATTAGTGAACTCATGGTTTCTCGTAACTATATTTATGCGTGAATATATGTGTTGAATCATTGATGAATGGCCTGTTGACAATTATTGTGGTATTGTAAACTCATAATTTGTTGGTGACAATATTACTAAATGGATGAGTTGTTGAAAACAATATTGTTGATGTGAATTGTTGAGTTGATCCTAAATGGATGATTTGTTGATAATACCATTAATGTTGTGAACCCATAGACTGAATTCTAGATTGGATAAGTTATCGAAAATATTGCGGTATTGTGATTCTTGAATATATCATTGATTAGTTGAAGTTGTAATGCGTTCTTGTTATATGTTTTTGCTTGATAAAATGATTATGTTTGCGCATCTTTGGAGAATTGGGAATGCATTCTATTGAGCTGTCATCTCACCCCAATTGACATCCTTGCAGATTTATCAGAGTGGCGCAGCGAAAGTTATGAATGATTAGCTTAGTGATCGAATTGTTTTATTGTATTGCTTGAAATGTAATTTTAAATAATATGTATGTTGAAAATTGTTGTTAATGGTGATAAGAGAATTCATACGTTTAAACTCGGGTTAGAAAGGTTAAATTACATTTGTTGTAATAAATAAATTGGAAGAGTTATATGCATAAGTCTCTTTCCGACCCGTAACGCTTCGAGTTCGGATCTCCATATGGGTTTGACCCTGGTCCGGAACTCGGGGTGTTACAAGTTGGTATCAGAGCTCTAGGCTTTAGATCTTGAATGGGACCGTAAATAAATTATTTTGTATGTTGTTATGCATGCTTGTCTGATTTGAGTGTGATATTGGTTTCTTGATGTTAGTAGTCGTATTATGACTTTGTGTGAAATTCATGTGAATTGTTAATTGTGAGTTGGATTGAATTGTCGTGTTTTGTGTACTATACTATTTATACTATGTGAGTATTTAGGTTGTAGTATTTTCTAAATTTCGGGACGAAATTTCTTTTAAGGGTGGTAGAATGTAATACCCTGTATTTTTAGTTACGGTTTCGGGTCGGGTTATACCCAAATTAGCTAACCATGTGGTTTATATTGTTTCACTTACCTTAACTTAGGTGGGTTGATTGAACTAGAAGGGATACAACTTAGGGTGGAAATAAAGTCACCTAATTTATTTTAATAAATAAAATAAAATGAATAGAAGATGAAAAGATAAATAAATAAATAAATAAATAATATAATAATAGATTTGATGTAATTATTAATATTAGGAGTGTTATTAATATGAACATTAGTGTATGGTTTATAAAGAAATTAAAGAGAAAATAAAAATAAAAGTTTTAACCACAAATATTAGAGAGAAAGAGAAGGAGATGAAGCTAGGTCTTTAGAGAAGAATTCTATGAAGAATTAGAGGAGATTATAGCTAATAAAAGGTAGAATGTTTAATCCCTTTTCTCTTTGTGTTTCTTTGTTATGCTTTGATTTCCATTTTGTTTATTCTTATATCATTAGGGTTCTGAAATTTCTCTATTTAATTTGATGCATATTATTGATGATCAGGCTTCTCTAATTGATATTAAACATGATTGGGTATCTCTTGTTAAAATTTTAGAATTTTCCAATGTAAATTCACCGTTGAATGTTTGTTTGAAATTGGATAATAGTTTCTTAATTTCTGGACAGTTTGGTTGTGCTGTAATTTTGATGTTTGTAGGTAGTCTTACTGATGTTGAAATGACTTGAAGTCTTAACGAAAGTTGTATATAAACATCTTATCTTTCATTTTGTTTTGGAATTGCTCAATTTGAGATTAATATGAATTTACTGTGAATAATATGATAATATGATGTTATCTGCCCAGTTTTTAGAATGATCATATAAAACAAATATCTTTGTTTTGAACCGTTGGTTTGGTGTGAATTTTGGATATGTTATTTAATAATCTGTCAAGAATGTTCCTGTAAAATTTGAGGATGATCAGATAAAGTTTTCACCATGAAACATATAATGTAATGTGGTTGCAGCTAGTGTGTTTGATTAAATGCTTGAATGAAATTCATGTTGTTAAGCCATGGTTGCTTGTGTTGTTTGTGAAAATGATTTATAAAAAGGAAATGAGTTCATGTTTTACCATTATATGAAACATGTTTCATGTTAATGGCGGGTAATGATCCCCGAGAGTTAAATGGGTAATGATCCCCATGGGAACTTGTGTTTCCCGATCATCGATGGCGGCTGTCCGTGTTTTGTGAACGATAGGTGGTGTACGAACCAAGGTTTTCGTACTGTTAATGAAATGGGTAATGATCCCCAAGAGCATATGGGTATGATCCCCATAGGAACTTTTGTTCCTGACCATCGATGGAGGCTGTCCGTGCCGATAACGATAGGTGGGTGTACGAACCAAGTTTTTCGTACCGTGAACTCATGGTTACTTGATGTGATGACAATATTAAATTGTGAATTGTGTGTTGAAATCTCAATTGAATGATTTTTGGAAACCTTATTGGGTTTATGAACTCAAGTATTGAAATACGAATTAAAGTATTTGTTGGAAAACATAATTGGTTTTATGAACTCATGAGTTAAAACTGGATGAATTGTGAATTGATGTATTAAATCCCAAATGGGTGATTAGTGAACTCATGGTTTCTCTGTAACTATATTTATGCGTGAATATATGTGTTGAATCATTGATGAATGGCCTGTTGACAATTATTGTGGTATTGTAAACTCATAATTTGTTGGTGACAATATTACTAAATGGATGAGTTGTTGAAAACAATATTGTTGATGTGAATTGTTGAGTTGATCCTAAATGGATGATTTGTTGATAATACCATTAATGTTGTGAACCCATAGACTGAATTCTAGATTGGATAAGTTATCGAAAATATTGCGGTATTGTGATTCTTGAATATATCATTGATTAGTTGAAGTTGTAATGCGTTCTTGTTATATGTTTTTTGCTTGATAAAATGATTATGTTTGCGCATCTTTGGAGAATTGGGAATGCATTCTATTGAGCTGTCATCTCACCCCAATTGACATCCTTGCAGATTTATCAGAGTGGCGCAGCGAAAGTTATGAATGATTAGCTTAGTGATCGAATTGTTTTATTGTATTGCTTGAAATGTAATTTTAAATAATATGTATGTTGAAAATGATGTTAATGGTGATAAGAGAATTCATACGTTTAAACTCAGGTTAGAAAGGTTAAATTACATTTGTTGTAATAAATAAATTGGAAGAGTTATATGCATAAGTCTCTTTCCGACCCGTAACGCTTCGAGTTCGGATATCCATACGGGTTTGAACTTGGTCCAGAACTCGGGGTGTTACATGTGCTGTGCTGGTAACTGGGTTTTGAGATGAAGCAATGGCCATGGAACTGGAATTGGGTATATGCTGTTATGATGGCAGCTGTTGCAAGCGCAACAGAGATGGCTAGTGTGTTGTTGTGTTTGAGCTACAGTTGTTAGGAAGTGGTGGACAAGCAGAACAGGGAAGGAGAATGAAACTAAAGATTACAGGGGCTCAATGGAAGGCGACGCTGAGGTTTGAAGTAGGCCTGATGAAGGAATTGATGGGTCTGTTTCCAGGGAGATGTCAGTGTTGAACTTGCAGGTTTGCAGGGCCATCATGGCTGGATTCCCAGCTGAAGCACAAGGATTGTGCAGCAAACTTTGGCCTGTGCATGGCCAGGCCAAGGCCATTCAGATCAGCTGAGTCTGACTGATTATCTAACTCATCTGCCTGATTTCCAGTTGTGACTCATTTACTCACCCGATCCAACTCAAACCGTTCCGACCCGTTGACCCGACCGATTCAACTCGTTGACCGGTGACCGGGCGGACTTTGCCAGTCACCGGAGCCGATTTCCGGCGACTTTCCGGCCGATTTCCGGCCACAATCCCAGACTTCCGACGACCGATTTTGGGGCGTATTTTCTACACGGGTTTCTCTCCATGGTGGGCCGGGTGAATTCCCAACTAATGGACTTTGAAGACAAAACCTAGTTTTGGAAGGAGAAAAAGACTATAAAAGGGAGGTTTTCTACAACATAAGAGATATCTTTTTCTGGGAATTTTTTTGGAGAGCCACTTTTGTTTACGCTTCTAGGGTTTGGTTTTGTTCTTCTTCTTCCTTGTTTTATTATTGAATATTGATGATGATGAACTCCATAGCTATGAGTAGCTAAACATCTTATTGGTTATGGGATAAAAGTTGATTTCTAAACATGCTTTTGATTCAATGAATTAGTTTTGTCTCAGTATTTATTGTTTGTGATTCACAATTAATAGTGTTATAAGATTTGAAAACTTGTTAGGTTGAGTCCGGAATCAATCCGATTTGTGTTCATCTCTAGAGCTATATTAGGGTTTTCAATACGAAAAAGTTGTTTATCCCTGATTCTAAGTAGCATAATTGTGGGTAGTGCTTGTAGTGATACATCATATTAGTCACAAGTGAATCATAACTTTTGTTAAAACGTCTAGTGCTTTTACACATTCGTTTGCATTGATGAGTCTTATTCCATAAAACTTAATGCTCTTAGGGAGTTAAACTTAATTGTGCTTTTACACTTTAGGTTGCTTTCGACGAAGAATTCACATATGCATCTTTTAATGTGGTTGTGATGAAAACAGGGAATTAACGGGTTATACTTGCGATCAAGATATCCTAGGACTTTTAGTAAATACGAGATTAAAATACCAATTCTAATCATTGATGAAAATACATGTTTGTGAATGATACTATCCCTTGACCAATATCTTCTCCTTATTGATTTCTCAAATTATTTACTTTGCCTTCAATTACTTTTATTTTCTTAAACACAACAACTACAATTATTTCTTAAACAACAAACATTCCCCCTTGGGTTACTCTAGAAACTGAAAATTACTTAACAACAATTGCCTCTCTGTGGATACGAACTCTTCCTTACCTTGTGCTTCATTTAAATTTAGTGCGTAAGAAAGTGAAATTATTTTTGACGGATTGACACACGGTCAAATTTTGGGCGCCGCTGCTTGGGGAGGCATACGGCTTGTTATTAAGTTTTTAGTTTCTTTTACAACCGCTTTTATCTTTGCTTTTCGGGTCTTGTCGTGTTTCTTACTTGTTTGCGAGAATTGTTTGCAGGTGCATAATCTCTGGCTTCTAAGGATTGGAATTATCCAAGGTGCGGGATTGCTACTAGACGCGGCACAATACTCCAACCAAGTAAAGACACAACGGACGAGCACGAGGAGGAAGTAGGAGAAGAGATTTTCCGACAACGAGAAGAAGAAGAAATGGGTGATGCAAATCGTTCACTCAAGGACTTAGCTTCTCATAGGCTTGATACACAACAGGGGTGTATTCAAACGAACTCTACTTTTGAGATAAAGCCGGGGTTGCTTAGAGAATTACCAAAATTCCATGGCATGGTGAATGAAGATCCTAACAAATATCTTTTGGACTTCCACACCATTGTCACGGCTATGCTTCCAGCAAATGTTGAGGCGGATGGTGCAATGTTGAAGGTTTTCCGTTTCTCTTTAATGGATAGTGCTAAGGATTGGTTGTACTATTTACCTCCCGGAAGTGTCACCACATGGAATGGGTTGAAGAAACTCTTTTTGGAGAGATATTTTCCTGCATCCAAGGCTACTCAAATTTGCAAAGAAATTTGTGGGATGAAGCAAAACGTGGGAGAATCCTTATATGAATGTTGGGAACGGTACAAGAGATTGGTTGCAAGCTGCCCTCACCACCAATTTAGTGACGCTATGATCATCCAATACTTCTATGAAGGACTCCAATCAAGTGATAGGAATCTTATTGACGCTGCGGGTTGTGGTGCACTAGTTAGCAAGACGGTGGCACAAGCTAGGGAGTTGATTGAAAACATGGCAACGAACTCACAACAATTCTTAAGTCGTGGTTCGGATGTGATTCTAAGAAGGGTGAGTGAAGTGAGCGAGGTGGAGGAACTTCGTCAACAAATGGGTAACATGACAGCAATGTTGCAACAAGTGGCATCCGCGGTTATACCAACTTCTCCTCAATCTTATGAAGACGAGCAAGCTAATGCGATCTTTCCGAATCAACCAAGACGGTATGATCCCTACTCCAACACTTACAATCCGGGATGGAGAGATCACCCCAATTTTAGCTATGCCAACAAACAAGGAGCGGTTCAACAACCTACTTTCAACTCTTCAAGTGGATTTCAACCTCAACAACAACAATTCCAGCCGAGGCAACAATTTCAGCAACCTCAAGCACAACAATCGATGCAAAATCAAGGTTCGGATATTGATGCAAAGCTTCAAACTTTTATGCAAGGTATTTCTACCATGTTCAAAGAGAGTCAACAAGAGACTAAGAGTGCTATCAAGGAGTTGCAAACACAAATGGGCTCCATGGCGGTTGATATCAACAATTTGAAGGCACAAAATAGTGGGAGACTTCCTTCTCAACCTATTAACCCAAAAGAGGGTGTCAATGCCATTACGTTGAGAAGCGGTACACAACTTGTGCAACCCGAAGTTGCTGATTCGGGCAAGGTGGAGACACCCAAGGAACTGTTTTGGAGGAGAAAGTCGAGGATTCTCCCCAAAACGAGGTACCTATTTCTAACTCTAAAACTCCGGTTTCTACTTATGTTCCTCCTCTACCTTTTCCTCGCAGATTTGCAAGTTCTAAGAAGGCGGAACTAGAAAAGGAGATTTTAGACGTTCTTAAAAAGATCCATGTGAACATACCACTCATTGATGCTATCAAGCAAGTTCCAAAGTATGCAAAGGTGTTGAAGGACTTGTGTACCAACAAACAAAGGCTCAAAGGTAATGAAGTGCTTAGTGTGGGGGAGAATGCCTCGGCAATCTTACAACACAAACTCCCACTTAAGTGCAAGGATCCGGGTAGTTTCGACATTCCCGTCAAAATTGGTAACACAACTTTTAACAAAGCTATGTTGGATTTAGGCGCTTCTGTTAATGTTATGCCTGCGTCAATGTATAATTCACTTGATCTTGGTCCTCTCAAAAAGGCGGAAATTGTATTGCAATTAGCCGATCGATCTAATGTCTACCCAATGGGTATTGTTGAGGATGTTCTTGTGCAGGTTAATCAACTTGTATTTCCAGCGGACTTTTGTGTGTTAGAGATGGATGAAGGTGCTCCGGACTCGTCTCTTCCATTGCTACTTGGGCGTCCTTTCATGAAAACGGCGAAAACCATAATTGATGTGGATAAGGGAACGCTAACCATGGAGTTTGATGGAGAAACAATACGTTTCAACATTTTCGAGACGAGGAGATATCCTAGCGATGTCCACTCTTGTTTCTCCATTGATGTTATGGATACATTGGCACAACAAATGTTTGAATTAAACGGTGATGATGCTTTGGAAACCGTGTTAACTACATCCATAGATAATGGTGTAGAGTGTGGTAATGAAGTCAAGGAAGCTCTTGGTGATCTTAATTCACTACAAGAATGCCCAAAAACTCATAATATCTCGTTTATTTCTTTACCATGCAGGTGATGAAAAGCTTGTACCTTCAATTATTAAATCTCCGATTTTAGAATTGAAACCTCTTCCCGACCACCTTAAGTACTTGTACTTGGGTGATAATGAAGAGTTACCGGTGATTGTTTCTAACAAGCTTAGTGATTTACAGGAGCAAAAACTTCTAAGGGTGCTAAGGAAGTACAAGACGGCCATAGGATGGACAATTGCCGATATCAAGGGTATTAGCCCTGCCGTTTGTATGCACAAAATTCGTTTGGAGGATGATGCAAAGCCTAAAAGAGACGCACAACGTCGTTTGAATCCTCCCATGATGGAAGTTGTGAAAAAAGAGATACTCAAGCTTTTGGAAGTGGGTGTTATCTACCCCATATCCGATAGCAAGTGGGTAAGCCCGGTACAAGTAGTACCAAAGAAATCCAGGTGTGACGGTGGTGGAGAATGATAAGAATGAACTTGTCCCAACTCGTGTGCAAACCGGTTGGAGGGTTTGTATTGATTATAGAAAATTGAATGCCACCACTAGAAAAGATCACTTTCCTTTACCTTTTATTGATCAAATGCTTGAACGTTTAGCTGGACACTCTTACTATTGCTTTCTTGATGGCTATTCATGTTATAATCAGATTGTGATAGCGCCGGAGGACCAAGAGAAAACCACTTTCACTTGTCCTTTCGGTACTTTTGCTTATAGAAGGATGCCTTTTGGCCTATGCAATGCTCCGGCTACTTTTCAAAGGTGTATGGTGAGTATCTTTTGGAATATGTTGAAAACATAATCGAAGTGTTCATGGATGACTTTAGTGTCTTTGGTGATTCTTTTGACCTTTGCTTGAACAATTTGTCTCTAATCCTTGAACGATGTGTTGAAACAAATCTTGTGTGCTAAATTGGGAGAAGTGCCATTTCATGGTAACTCATGGCATAGTTTTAGGCCATATTATATCTTCTAAAGGCTTGGAAGTCGATAAATCTAAGATAGACCTTATTCGTGCTCTAACCCCTCCCACTACGGTGAGGGAGATACGTTCTTTTCTTGGTCATGCAGGTTTCTATCGTAGGTTCATCAAGGACTTTTCCAAAATAGCATCACCACTTTGTAACTTATTGCAAAAAGATGTGGTTTTTAACTTTGATGAGAAATGTATGGCGGCATTCAATCGTTTGAAAAGAACTTTTGATTTCAGCCCCTATCATTAAACCACCGGATTGGAGTAAGCCGTTTGAACTCATGTGTGATGCTAGTGATTATGCGGTTGGTGCGGTGCTTGGGCAACGTGTGGGGAGGCTTCCTCATGCTATCTATTATGCTTCTATAACGTTAAATGAGGCTCAACAAAACTACACAACCACTGAAAAAGAGTTATTAGCCATTGTTTTTGCTTTAGAGAAGTTTCGATCTTATCTAATTGGTACAAAAGTTGTTGTTTTTTCTGATCATGCAGCGCTTAAGTACTTGCTTACAAAGAAAGAGGTAAAAACCGAGGCTCATACGGTGGATTTTACTCTTGCAAGAGTTTGATATTGAAATCAAGGACAAGAAAGGGATTGAGAACACCGTTATGGATCACTTAAGCCGACTTGTCTGTGGACAAGGAGACTATCCCGTTGCGTGAAAGTTTCCCCGGATGAGCAACTTTTCTCGATTGCCTTTGGAGAACCATGGTATGTGATATTGTGAATTACTTAGTTTCTAAACAAATCCCACAGAACTTGTCTCGTGCTGAGAGGAACAAACTTAAGAGGTTAGGGAACCAATACATATGGGATGATCCATACTTGTGGAAACATGGTAGTGACCAAGTTATACGAAGGTGCGTGCCCGAATCCGAATTTAACTCTATCTTGTCTTTTTGTCACTCTTATGCTTGCGGAGGACATTTTGGGAGTAAGAGAACCGCGCACAAGGTACTTGAAAGTGGTTTTTATTGGCCAACTTTGTTTAAGGATGCACATATATTTTGTACAACTTGTGATAGGTGTCAAAGAACCGGCAATCTAGGTGTCCGAAATCAAATGCCACAAACTTTTATTCAATTTATTGAAGTTATTGACGTATGGGGTATTGATTTTATGGGGCCTTTTGTCAACTCCCATGGGAATTTTTATATCTTACTTGCGGTTGATTATGTCTCGAAATGGGTGGAAGCTAAAGCCACCCCAACTAATGATTCTAAAGTTGTTTCAGACTTCGTGCAAGCTAATATTTTTGCAAGGTTTGGCATTCCAAGGGCGATAATTAGCGATGGGGGGTCTCACTTCAAAAACAGGATTCTACAAAGCTTGTTGGCGAAGTACAATGTGTCGCACAAGATTGCAACACCTTATCATCCCCAAACCAATGGCCAAGCCGAGGTGTCGAACCGGGAGGTGAAATCTATTCTAGAGAAAAGACGGTGAACCCGACACGGAAGGATTGGAGCACGCGACTTAATGATGCTTTGTGGGCGTATAGAACCGCATATAAAACACCTATTGGAATGTCTCCTTTTTAGGCTTGTGTATGGTAAACCTTGTCACTTACCCGTGGAAATTGAGCATACAGGCGTTTTGGGCTATTAAACAATGCAACATGGAGATGGATGGGGCTGGAAGGCAAAGGAAGTTACAACTTCAAGAGCTAGAGGAGCTTCGCAATGATGCATTTGAAAGCTCACGGATTTACAAAGAAAAGACGAAAGCATTCCATGATAACATGATTTCTAGGAAACAATTTTGTATTGGGCGAAAGTGCTTTTGTTTAATTCTCGCTTGCAATTATTTCCGGGTAAACTAAGGTCACGATGGATCGGACCTTTTATTGTTACTAATGTGTTTTCTCATGGTGCAGTGGAAATTCGTAGTATACTACAGGGAAAGAACTTAAAGTTAATGGGCACCGGTTGAAACCATATTATGAGAACTTCACTTACGAAGTGGTGGAAGGAGTTAACTTTGTGGATGTGCTCCCTCTGGAGGAGTCATAGAAAGCAAGGAGATAGTCGGGCTGACGACTTTAAACCAAGCGCTAATTAGGAGGCAACCCAACGGATGAGTATTTCTTGTCTTGTATTTATTTCTTTTCTTGTTTTTAGTTTTTCTTGTTTTGTTTTTACTTTGTTTTTCTTGCTAGGATTTCCCACCTTAACTTACTTTGGATGATTCAATTTTACATTGAGGACAATGTAAAGTTTAAGTGTGGGGGAGCATTTATATGTTTTAGTTTGTTTTAAGTAAAAAAAAAAAAAAAAAAAATCAGAAAAATAGAAAAACAGAAAAACAGAAAAATTTGTGCTTTTTGAACTCCGAAATCTAGAACTTGTGCCTTTAGGATGACACCATTAGTGGATGGAACCATTTTGAATGCAGGAGTTGAGGAACCAATTAACTAAAAGGGACGAATATAGCTCAGAAATCACAAATTAACATGATAGTTGTTACCATATCTCGGAATATCACCATATCACATTCTATTTTTATTTTTCCATATTTATCTATTGTTCTCTAAGTGCTTTGGTGGGTCACTAAAAATCGACGTGTTATTACTGCTAGGATGAAATAGAGTGATTGAGTTACTAGAAAAAGAAGAAAAAAAATGAAAAAGAAAAAAAAAAGGAAAAAAATGAAAAATATATGAAAAAAAAAAAAAAGACCGACCAATTAGACCAAAACGGAATAAAAAGACACTTTGGAATAGCAGTATGTGTGAAACGTAGTCCCTGTCTCCGTCGCCTAAACAAGCGTGGAATGCAGGATCCAAGGCAACTATCATGTACTTGCTGACAAGAAGCATGCGCTTGGATCCAAAAGATCTAATCATGCCTTCTAAAAAAAAAAATTGGATCCAGTTTGATCCAATCTTATATAAAAAAAAAAAAAATTTATTATTGTGTTGAATAAAGTCACTTTTGGTTCCCTTGTATATGCCAATTGATTTGATGTAGCATTCAGCACGAAGTAGCTCAATCCAATAGGATTAGGTTCATCTTTAGCAGTGACCTTCGATAGATATGCGAAACATCGAACACTTGTGAACATTCGCCAACATCTACATCTTTATCCATCTTCTTAACCTTTTCATTGTGATTGTGGTTTGTTAGTTTCCGAGTATTGTGGCTTGTTCAACTATCTAATTAGAGTTTATTTACTAATATTTGAATTGAATTTGCAAGGTATCTCCTCCTGTAGTCAATTTGGATTCATTCATTGATTTGTCACGAATAGACGGAGTTTGAAATATAGGTTTTGTAGGTATATCTCTAGTAAACCTTCACGAGACTATAACTCGTCCACTAGGGACACCTAGGGGTTTAAAGGCTTGTTATTTATGCTAAAAGTGACCATAGCCTCGACGACACGGAGTTGTTGTATTTTATTGTTTTGTTTGATTTGCTCGAGGACAAGCAAAGTCTAAGTGTGGGGAATACGATAGGTGTAGAATACACCGTATTTACTATATAGAGTTTATGCTTTCTTTGCTATTTTTCTTGTGAATTATGTACTTTACGCGTGCTTTTGAGTTTTATAGGTGCAATGGAGACGCACGGAGGAAAAGAAGCGGAAATCATCCCAATTGGAGCAAAAAGGGCAAGAGTGTCATTTTACAGGCACGTGCTATCTGGAGCTCAATCAAGGTTAAGGGGTAACTTCATTTGGAGGAATTTTAGACGCAGACAAGATGAGGCTAAGGGGCTGCCAATCAGGATAGCCCTTATAACATGAGGTGTCACTGCATAAACCCTATCCTAATTATGACCTAAATTGAGAGAAATTTCTCTCATTCACCATTTTCACCTGAATTGAAACCGAGTGTGATGAGGAGAGGCTGCAGTCTGAAAAACGGTGAAATGATGATGAAGCTGTTGCCATTAATGGTGTTGAGTGAAATTAATCTGATTTTGGGTCTGTGCATGAAGAGAGGCTGCTGTGTTGAGAATTATTTGAGCTCAGGAGAGATCGAGATTGAGTTCGGGAGAGGCGGCGATGATGATTGACTCGAAGTCGGAGGAGTGAGCTGAGATGAGAATCCGGAGTTCAGTCGAGGTTAGGGTTTGCTGCAAAAACCGATTTGGTTACAGAATGAAGTTGATGCCGTCAATGGAAGTAGAGATCTGAGTTCTCTATGGTGCAAGGAAGGAATTGAAAGAAATGGGTTTTTGGTTGTGACAGTCTATGGCTGCTGTTGTGAGACTCAAGATCCAGAAGATGATAGTTTGAGTCATGGGTTTCGATTTGATCTGAAATGACTCAGAGATGGAAGTGAGTTGTGGGTTTGAATCTTGCTATTGAGACTGTGAATCTCTGGCTGCTTTAGAACTCGGTTAACATGAAAGGGGTCTGTAGGGCCGGTGGTTTTGAGCTTTGAGATTAGTCCAGGGAAATGGAGCCAGGCGAGGCTTAGGTTTTGGGATTTGAGTCATTGCCAGGTGGTGGTGGCAGCTCAACTTGAACTGAGAAGAAGCTGTGGTCATTGATTATGCAGGGGAAGATGCATTGCAGATCTGAAGTGTGTTGGCATTAAAGCTGTAACTGGAGTAGAAATATGAAGCTCAGGGTGATGGCAGATTGAAATGCTTGTGGCAAAGGTTATGTGGTTGTAGAGTTATAGAGAATGCAAAGCAGAGCAGAATGGAGTTTAATTGGTCCTGGTGAATTTGTGAGATTTCAATGGCTGCAACTGAGGTTGGCTAGGCAGGCCAAGATGGCTGGAAGGGAAGGTGTGCTGCCAATGGGTACTGCAGCTGAACTAAGGCAACAATGATTGTTGGCCGAGGTTGCGAGCTTGTTGGGAGACAAGAGATTGCAGGCAATGCAATGAGCTATGACTTGGTGGTGCATTGAGCCAAGAAGTTGAGAAGTGCGGGTGGCCTTGAGTTGACAGGAGTGCGGTGAAGACAAGGGAAATGGACTGAGGCATTGTTGCTTGTGGAAGGTGGAAGGTGGAGGCAATGAGTGGTAATCAGTGCAAGTCAAGCTGTCTTTAGCAGCCCGAAGCTCAACGGGGTTGAAGTTGGCGGTGATGGGTTCTAGTGATTTCGGTGGTGTCTGTGCATTTGGTCACGAGATGAACCTAGATGTATGCTAGGAATACGGTGTTGATGGTTTGATCTAAGTGAGCTGCATGCGGAGAAAGCTGGTATTGCGAATCTTTTTGCGGTTGTGGTTTGGCTGCAATGGGAATTGAGAGTCAGTAGCATTGCGGGGAAGATATGGCACGATATGGATTGCATCGCAATGAATGTGTTGTTGCGAGATAGCTACACCGAGTGGGAGGCGATAAGCAGAGCTGTCTTTGTCTTTGTAACCCAGGTTTTGAGATGAAGCAATGGCCATGGAACCGGGAATTGGGTATATCTTTGTTATGATGGCAGCTGTTGCAAGCGCAACAGAGATGGCTAGTGTGTTGTTGTGTTTGAGCTACGATTGTTAGGAAGTGGTGGACAAGCGAGCGAGGGAAGGAGAATGAAACTAAAGATTACATGGGCTGGAAGGCCGGCGAGGTTTGGAAGTAGGCACGATGAAGGAATTGATGGGTACATTTCCCAGGAGATGTCGGTGTTGAACTTGCGAGGTTTGCGGGGCCATCATGGGTGGATTCCCAGTGAAGCACAAGGATTGTGCGGCAAACTTTGCATGTGCATGGCGAGGCCAAGGGCATTGAATCGGTGAGTCTGACTGATTATCTAACTCATCTGCCTGATTTCCAGTTGTGACTCATTTACTCACCCGATCCAACTCAAACCGTTCCGACCCGTTGACCCGACCGATTCAACTCGTTGACCGGTGACCGGGCGGACTTTGCCAGTCACCGGAGCCGATTTCCGGCGACTCTCCGGCCGATTTCCGGCCACAATACCAGGATTCCGGCGACCGATTTTGGGGCGTATTTTCTACACGGGTTTCTCTCCATGGTGGGCCGGGTGAATTCCCAACTAATGGACTTTGAAGACAAAACCTAGTTTTGGAAGGAGAAAAAGACTATAAAAGGGAGGTTTTCTACAACATAAGAGATATCTTTTCTCGGGAATTTTTTGAGAGCCACTTTTGTTTATGCTTCTAGGGTTTGGTTTTGTTCTTCTTCTTCCTTGTTTTATTATTGAATATTGATGATGATGAACTCCATAGCTATGAGTAGCTAAACATCTTATTGGTTATGGGATAAAAGTTGATTTCTAAACATGCTTTTGATTCAATGAATTAGTTTTGTCTCGGTATTTATTGTTTGTGATTCACAATTAATAGTGTTATAAGATTTGAAAACTTGTTAGGTTGAGTCGGAATCAATCCGATTTGTGTTCATCTCTAGAGCTATATTAGGGTTTTCAATACGAAAAAGTTGTTTATCCCTGATTCTAAGTAGCATAATTGTGGGTAGTGCTTGTAGTGATACATCCTATTAGTCACAAGTGAATCATAACTTTTGTTAAAACGTCTAGTGCTTTTACACATTCGTTTGCATTGATGAGTCTTATTCCATAAAACTTAATGCTCTTAGGGAGTTAAACTTAATTGTGCTTTTACACTTTAGGTTGCTTTCGGCGAAGAATTCACATATGCATCTTTTAATGTGGTTGTGATGAAAACAGGAATTAACGGGTTATACTTGCGATCAAGATATCCTAGGACTTTTAGTAAATACGAGATTAAAATACCAATTCTAATCATTGATGAAAATACATGTTTGTGAATGATACTATCCCTTGACCAATATCTTCTCCTTATTGATTTCTCAAATTATTTACTTTGCCTTCAATTACTTTTATTTTCTTAAACACAACAACTACTTTTATTTCTTAAACAACAAACATTCCCCCTTGGGTTACTCTAGAAACTGAAAATTACTTAACAACAATTGCCTCTCGTGGATACGAACTCTTCCTTACCTTGTGCTTCATTTAAATTTAGTGCGTAAGAAAGTGAAATTATTTTTTGACGGATTGACACCGCGTCGACCACACGAACAGTCTTGCCCACTTCTCTGTTCATCTCTAACCGTCCATGACTTCCTAACACGTTCTTGTGATGGTAGCGTTGCACGCGTACCGCCGTAAACCGCATGAGACCAATACCGCGATATGTATCCCAGTTTGTGACATGATTGATATGCAGAACGTATGGATCGTGGATCCACGATAGGTAGCATGTAATGTTAATTTGAATAATGTGTTATTCGAAGTTGATACTTGTGAAGTATCGTGTGTATTTTATCAGGTCTTGCATCATGGTGTGGTAAAGTGATGGGTAATGACGCTTCGACCAACTAACTCGACCGGGGTTGTATAACCAATTTGGTAAAGTTGGACGGATGAGATGATCTTTGAGACACTCATCTGCGGCACCGTTAATGAAATTAGGGTTTTAAAGAGGTGCGCGAGAATCACTCTTGACTTGGTCGAAACCAAGCATGGGATACAACTTTGGCCAGGCCGACCATACATGCTTGTAGACGGCATGATGGTGTAGGCGCCTATACCCCATTACCTCTCGAAAGTATGATCTGGTCACTCAATTCATCCGATGAAGTTGAGTGGTCGAGATCGATTTGTGACTGAAAACGGGTGCCGCAAGAGCCCCACGTCACGCCCACTGGACACACGTTCCAAGACGACCAATCTTGGTCGGTCTTGGCCGATTGACCTGGGTGTGAAGGTGGTAGGCTGGTGTTTACGCCTACCCCGAATATCCCATAAAAACGTGATGGAAATGCGTCCAAATCGTCCAGGCCCGAAGTTGAGCGGTCGAGATCGATTTGTAGTTTTGGGAGGTGTGACCACGCTAGTTTGGGCGTGCGTTTTAGATTAACCAGGCATGATATGCCTTGGCCGTCCGGGTGAGGGAATAGATGGGTCCCACGGTGGTCATCTTTGGTATGACCGGACCTTTTAATCTAATCTTGGACCCTCCATTCGTGTAGGAGAATATGGACGCTCGTGATGCTCAAAACCCTAATTCTGATTTCAAAGCACGAATTATTTACGACCAAGCATGGTTGGTCTTGGCCCGATTTAGTCAAGTGTGTAAGGCGGGCCCTCGGTGATTGTGTTGACATGCTCGGGCCCTTTGAGTTTACATCTACACCCTCCATCTATATTGCGAAGATGGATGGTTGAGACATTTTTGCGACACATGTAATATGTCGCAAACCCTAATTTAGGGTTTTCCGTCCATCTTGCTTGGTATGAACGTTTTTGGCAAGCTAGGCCAACGGGCCGACAATGCAGAGGTCCTAAAGGGGTATTCCATACCGCAGGGGTGATGGAATTGATCCGGGACATCCTATCATGCTTGTGGAGTTGGATGATCGCGATCATATCCGGGCCGATACGGTCGGTCGGATGCTCAATCGGCTAGTATAACACACCGGAGTCGGCCTGACGGGTATTTCGTACATGGTTTCATTATAATGCTTGGAGGTTCGTATTGCTCTGTAAGAGTAACACTCAGTCGTCATGCCGCACTGATAATGAGTACAGGAAATACAAGGCTGATTGCGCATTAATTAATAATGCTAGAAATTCATAGGGTATATGGGATTGTTGCTACATGCTCCAACCTGGATGAATTTCATGTATTCATAGAATGGGATTGTTGCCACATGCTTCATTCTAGGTGAATTAAGTGAGGGAGTATCCAACACTTATTAATGGCTTTATCTTTTACAAGATGTCAGCGCATAATTTTCTGGTTTTTACAATTTTAACCTTAAATGAAAATCCACCATCAACAGTTATATAATCTAAACTCTCAATTTCAATCATTGAAACATTCTTAGAGGACGTTATTATATAGTTGTTATTCACAAACTATTTTTCGTCAAAGTAAGCAATTTTCAAAGTGATTGAAACATATCATGACTTTCATCACTAGGTAAAGATGAACTTGGCCAAAGCAAAAGCTTACCAACACATATTTCGAGAAATAGATAGGCGAGATAAACTCGACTCGAAATAGCAAATGTGTATAATCAAAGTCTATATAGCAAAACGACTTTTGTCTCAAAGATAGGAGATAGAGTAGATAGACTTTTGAGTGATAGATAAGTTCAAGTCTCCACATACCTTTTAGTTGATGAAGTTCCACTATTTCCTTGAGTAGTTCTTCGTCTTGTATGATGATTGCCATGGAGTTCTTGAGCTCAACTACACTTTCTATCCTAGTCCGAGACTTAGCGATAGTAGACTAGAAATCAAGACTTATAGTTTTGATCACTAACATTGACAAACATGCTTGAGATAGCAACACATGCGAGTTCGACCGAGCAATGCTCTAAGAATCTCCCCCTTTGTCAATTTTAGTGACAAAACTATCAATACATATGGAATACAAAAATAAATGAATTAACTTTGGTAGCTCCTATTCCACATGCCTAATCTTCAACATTACTCGAAATTTTCGTCACTTCCAAGTACTCCAATGATCCCAAAGGTTGTAAGTTCAGCATCACCGTTGTTGAAAATCCGTAGCTATAACAATGAGAAAACAAGAGTTCACAATCATTGTTATACGGTGTCATAGTATCATTATATAGTATCAAAGTTCAATTGTATCACAACTTCGACAACAATACGTGGTGATATGTATCACTCCCCCTTAGTCAATACTCCATCTCACATGGAAACCACCCCCCTTACATAATGATCCGAAAACCATATGTATTTGTAGTGTGAACTACATATTAATTCTCGCCTAAAATTGGCAAACATACCAAAAGAAAGCATATATCATCTTATTTAGATGCAATCATATAGCCGAAGCTAAATGCATTCATCAAGGAGTTTATAAAGATACAAGATAACCCCTATAATATTTCACAGCCGCACTCCCCACAAAGATTTGGCAATTAAGCACAAGTTCAATTAAGAACTCTCCCCCATAATATGTTATTCCCTAAAGAACAACAAGAGCGACCTTAATTTCAAAAGAAAAGAAGGATTTCTTTGGACATAACAAATCACATACAAGTATGAATTTGAATCCAAAATACTCAATTAAATTAACCATAAGGGAACCCATGATTAATTTAATCGGAAATGCTCAACATAAGTGAACTTATGATGACTAAAAAAATACTCAATTAGATTAATCACAAGAGAACCCATAATTAATCTAATCAGAATACACAACCAAATTAACCACAAAAAGCAATCAGTTTAATTGGTCATGCTCGACATAAGAGAACTTACGGAGCAACAACTAAACAACCAAACGAGGATGATTAATTTAGTTGATCATGCTCGACATAAAGTACCTCACGGAGCAACAACTAAGCTAATCATAAAGCGAATGAATAACTTTCGATCGATTGTGCTCAACATAAGACACCTTGTGGAACAACCGCGAGTATATGCACAAAAATTGTAGAACTTAGGAGGTCGACTAAAATCTTGTGCAATAAACAAAGATTCATTCTATTTTCCATCACCATTTGCACAATGACATACAATAGACATAATCCTTGTAAACAAAAGATTTTAACCTATCTTCCATCAATAATTGACATAATAGGCTTAACTTTTGTATTGTCAAAAGTTCATTCCTTCTTTTATCAACACATGCATATCGACATACAAAGGACTTAAATTTCGAAAAGGTATGGGATAATCACAGTTCATGGACGTAAACACACATATCCCATAACAAATTGCAATATATAAAACCATAAAGATTAATACTTCAAAGATCATCTTCCAAACAATTTTAGAATTTAAACCAATAAACCTAAAAACATGAAGATGAAAACGTAGGACATAGATATGTGTAATCACAATAATTGCTATTCCAAACTCTAGTAATTCTTCTAAACAAATAAGAAAATAAAATTCTCATCAGAAGTTTCCTAGGCATCAAGACAAACTCGTAATGCACATATAAGATGATTTGTCCTTAGAGGGTAGAATCAATCTTTTTTGCCCGGATTTACACCAAGAATAGCTACCAAAGGCATATAAAAATATTTTCTTAACAAAGAAGAACATACAAAGTCATTAACGACCATGCACCATAGTTCACAAAGGATGATTGTGAACATTCAAGAATCCATAGCAATGCGTCATTTGCCCATTCTTGAACTTCCTTCTTTGTGATTCACCAACAACATTCTTGTAAAAGCTACAAATTAGCTTAGATGAGTATTACTCCAATAATCCAAGTGCCCAAGTCCAAGATAAGTGGAACAAGTGCGACGAAATGGAGCAAAATACTGAAAAACAAGAGACAGGACAAATACCAATCTTAACTCATCCAAATTCAAGGTTTCTCATCTACATTTTGAATAGAATTCAAAGAGGAAGAGAATGCAAAAGAATGAGGTCAATCCGAGTTCGGACGAATAAGATACGGCCAAAACAAGTTTACCGGATATCGACGTCTACAAGCAAGTATGCATATGGGTTTGCAAACGAATTTTCATGACCTGGAGCAGTATGCAAACGGGTATGCATACTTAAACCCCTGGATTTTGATTTTAAATGATGTTATGCATACGTGGTAGGTGTACCATGAAGTCCGAACATCCCGAAATATTATTTTCAAACCTATACGTTTAAGAACCTTAAACACAGATCAAGTGAGTTAGAAATAAACAATAAACAAGGTACATAGATCATCATAAAACTTGCTCAAGTTTAGAGACATACCTTTTTAGAAGAATCCGATTGAATTCTACAGCGTTACCAAACATTCAAAATCATACCCAACTTAATATACGTGCCGTTAAGTTCTTGTGCTTCCCAAAAAAGTATACATACGGGGCATTTATGGGTGAGGATGCACTTTCAACACAATCAAGTTGTGTTGAGGTGAACAATGTCTTGTTCACCATGGCACCAAGAAAGAGTTTCTTTCCAGCAACTCTTACATCTTGTATTATTGGAGAATTCCCAAGGAATTGTTTCTATAGGTTTTTCAACGAAAATCCAAAAGGCACAAGACAAATTGCGTTTTTGATTTCTTATTTTCAACCTTATGAGAGACAATTTTTTAAAATGATTTTTAGTATTGCAGAGGGAAACTCTTTTGGTGATAAGAGACATCCTTGCTCCAATATGGAAAACAATACATTTTTCCGGATAGAGAGTGTCAAAACTCGAACAAT
This sequence comes from Papaver armeniacum, assembly GCA_023531295.1. Lineage (NCBI taxonomy): Eukaryota > Viridiplantae > Streptophyta > Magnoliopsida > Ranunculales > Papaveraceae > Papaver > Papaver armeniacum. The sequence continues at coordinate 318,001 of JAJJWW010004943.1, forward strand.
GAATCAATTCATTCCTTGATGTGATGTACTCAGATAGATGTGATTTAAACTCCTCTTGAAATTTGTTATTTGTTGAAAAGCGGGTTGAATTACCAGAAAGGAGGTGTTACAATCACTAATTAGCAAATCGATATCAACCTCCGATGAATATTATTCATCATAGCGATTTAGTCGACAAGAGACTCTTGTTCTTTACGGAGAAAAAGATCAACATCGAAGAGAGATTTTCAAGTTCTGAAAACACTTCAAGGGATTTTAAACCTGGTGGGGATTCAGACAACATTTCTTCTACAGACATGAAAAAATCAGTCATGGAAGAAAATTCTACAATCCCTGGATCTGGTGGCGCTTTTATTAAGATAGCACTATTGTCCGCTACAAACACAGACTTGTAAGGTCTTGAACGTGTTTGCCTGCTCTGATACCAATTGAAAAAGCGGGGGTAAAACAACCACACCCAATATTTCGATTAGCAATTTGTATGGACTAACTCTAATATACTTTCAAGAGGATAAACTAGACTCAATCTTAATAAAGTATATCAAAGAGTTATATTATCTCGATCTCTCGATTTAATTCTTACTCAAGCAAATAGAAATCTGTGAGTCTAATTAAATACAAGAGAAATAACTTGGATGGTACCAAAGACCAATATCCAAGTGTCAATCAATGTAAATCAACAACCAAAGGTTGGATATTCTAATTGACTGAACTTGACGCACACCCTGTGATATTTCAATTATATAACGAAATATAATGTGGAATAGAAATAACACAGACACCATAATTTTGTTAACGAGGAAACCGCAAATGCAGAAAAACCCCGGGACCTAGTCCAGATTGAACACACACTGTATGAAGCCGCTACAAACACTAGCCTACTATAAACTAACCCGATGCAAATGTGGATTTGAACCCCAATCAATCTCACACTGATCCAAGGTACGGTTTCACTCCTTACGTCTCACGATCCCGGTGAGAATACTACGCACTTGATTCCCTTAGATGATCTCACCCACAACTAAGAGTTGCTATGACCCAAAGTCAAAGACTTTAATAAACAAATCTGTATCACACAGAAAAGTCTACGATAATAGATAAATCTGTCTCCCACAGAAGTACCTACAAGTTTTGGTATATCTTTTGATAAATCAAGGTGAACAGGAACCAATTGATAACCCGGACTTATATTCCTGAAGAACAGCCTAGTATTATCAATCACCTCACAATAATCTTAATCGACGCGGCGAAAGAAGATATTGTAGAATCACAAACGATGAGACAAAGATGTTTGTGACTACTTTTATATCTTGCCTATCGGAGATATTAATCTCAAGCCAATCGTTATGATTGTACTCAACACGATAGAATCAGCAAGATCAGATCACACAACTACGAGGAAATAGTATCGGTATGCCTTCACAATCCTAATGAAGTCTTTAAGTCGTTAACATGATTTTCAAGAAGAAACCTAAGGTTAAAGGAGAATCGACTCTAGCCAATACAACTAGTATCACACAGAAGGTGTGGGGATTAGGTTTCCCATTTGCTAGAGTTCTCCCTTATATAGTCTTTCAAATCGGGGTTTGCAATCAATTTTAGCTTAGTAACAAAGCATTCAATATTCACTGTTAGATGAAAACCTGATTGGATTCAAGCTAATATCTTTCAACCGTTGGATCAAAAACTTAGCTTGTTACACACAAATGAAATGCACGATTTTAGTTTTGTGTAACCGTACCCAAACATGTACATTTGTTGGTTCAACAATAGTTAACCAAATGGTTAGCCATATGAGCACTTTCATATCAACCATATTCTTCTTCACCATAACTAGTTCAAATGACTCAAATGAACTAGTTAGATAGTTATTCAATTGCAAGGAAATCTTATGTAACTACACAAGACACAATCGAAGAAAAAACGATTTGATTCACTCGAATCGGTTCATGAACTTTATAGCCAAGGTTTGCATTTTGCATTCCTTAGTTAATATAAATATAAGTTCACAAACAATCGTCTTTAGATATAACCAACTTAAGTTCGCAGACTTAGTTCTCGGACTTAAGTTCCCGGAAGGAGTTCTCAAACTCCCGCAGATTTTCTCGGGTCGAGAACTTCCACCAGTTCGCGGACTGAGTTCGCAGCTCTTGTTCCGGTTCTCTTGATCAACAAAGTTCGCAAACTTCGGTTCAAGGAAAAATGACTTATACATATATGTGTTACCACACAATGCTTATATCCAACATTGGTTATATAATCTAAACTCTCATTTCAATCATTGAAACATTCTTAGAGGATGTTATTATATAGTTGTTATTCACAAACTATTTTTCGTCAAAGTAAGCAATTTTCAAAGTGATTGAAACATATCATGACTTTCGTCACTAGGTAAAGATGAACTTGTCCAAAGCAAAAGCTTACCAACACATATTTTGAGAAATATATAGGAGAGATAAACTCGGCTTGAAATAGCAAATGTGTATAATCAAAGTCTATATAGCAAAATGACTTTTGTCTCAAAGATAGGAGATAGAGTAGATAGACTTTTGAGTGATAGATAAGTTCAAGTCTCCATATAACTTTTAGTCGATGAAGTTCCACCAGTTCCTTGAGTAGTTCTTCGTCTTGTATGATGATTGACATGGAGTTCTTGAGCTCAACTAAACTTTCTATCCTAGTCCGAGACTTAGCTATAATAGACTAGAAATCAAGACTTATAGTTTTGATCACTAACATTGACAAACATGCTTGAGATAGCAACATATGCGAGTTCGACCGGGCAACGCTCTAACATAACCACTCACAACTTGTTTGTGTTCTTGGTAGAACTATTCACAAAGTCCTGACTTTATGTATTGGTATTGTTGGTTGTAAATGGGTTTACAAAATTAAGTATAAATATGATGGTATTATCGAGCGATACAAATCTTATTTGGTTGCCGTTGGTTATACTCAACTTGAAAGGGTAGACTATCATGATACTTTTGTCTCGCACTACAAAAAAATCGGTATGTTGCAACATGTTAACCGTGTGGGAGCAACCCTTATTTTGCGTGGAAAAATCCTATTTCCACAGCTGTGGAAAGAAACTCTGTGGAAAAATGTTATTGCCACACTATTGGTGTAATGTGGCAAAAGCTGTTTTTTTTGCCACACCAATTGGTGATGCAATAACATGAGGCAAAAAGGCATTTCTTTTATCTATATTTTTATTTTTATTTATTAAAATTATTTTTTCGATTTTTTATATTTAATTTTGTTTCTTTTCTTAAATGAGTATTAATTGGTATTAAAACAAAATAATGGAACACTTAAAAAAAATAATGGAAAAATAATTAACAAATAAACATAAACAACCAGAAGATTTTATTCATTAAATATATTTTGCTTATACATCTTGATTGATACAGTAATTATAGTGATAATACATCGAGATTGCCAGTCGAGATGCTTAAAAAAATATACATCGAGATCGCTAATCACAAAAATTGTTGACGAAAAGTTAAAAATTGAAACGGTTGTTCTTAGATTGCTCTCCTTAGCAATATGTGAAATTCATTTAGGCTTTAGCCTAATACAAACACAAACACACACACACACACACACAAAAAAAAAAAAAAAAAAAAAGTTATAATGAAGATTTTTAGCTATTTTTTCTAATGAAAACCTGGAAAAATATACCTTTTAATTCTCAGATTGTTCTCCTTGCACTTACTCAATAAGATACTTGTGATAGTTATTTTTTATTTTTTTAGTACAATTATCATTTTATAATATTTGGGACCAATCAATACTTAAAAAGAACTTTAGAATGTATTATATTATGATATTGTTGAATTTATTGTTTTAGCACTAAGATTCCAAATCGATAATAGCAAATGTTGTTATTTTAGCAAGAATCTTATATTATTGAATATTTTATTAAAGCAGTTATACTGTAATATAACGATATTGTAAAAATTCCGTAAGAAAATATATGCTTGCTTTGTATATATGCTAGGCCAATATGTAGAACGTATGATGTCGACAAACAATAAAAGTACTAGCAATATAAAACTGTCCACGGTAAAAAAATGCACATATAGCTATATGGATGGAAGCCCATGGTAATCAGGACCCTATTACGATAATCAATATTCTAGGCAGTGATGTGAGGAAGTCCCTCTCAGCATATCGGGAAGTTATCTTCGCTTAGATACCTGCCAGGTGAAGCAATGAATCCAACGCCCAACAGTTCTAAGAAGGGTAGCAGTACACTATCCCCCGCAGAGATGTGTCTTTCAACCATTTCCCAGCCTCCTTCCTCAACTCAACATGTTCTTGTGCGAATATAGTTTCGGCGGTTTTCCCATCCTTGTTAATGACATGTCTATATTCTGCAACTACAAATTTACACAACCGCTTAAGTGTTTAATTGTAAAGAGCTTGGTTGTTTGGTGATACAGTATTATTTCTAAAATATAATTGGCATGCACGATCTTAATCTTATTATTTTATAGATATATTATATTATCGATAATATAATAATAATTTATGAATTCATAAATTATTAGTTAAAGAATAATTTTTAGTTTTGGATAATGCTAGTAGTTTTTTTTTTTATTATTTTTTTTATGAAAAGATAAGATATTATAAATCAAGTAATATATTACAAAAGGTTTACAACATCATTTTTCTCAAAAATACTTGACTTACAAATTTTTTCTCCAATGTGTAAAGATAAATGCCTAGTAGTTGTATATAATGCATCCAAAACAATCAACCGTTGACTAGTATGTTGTAATATAATAATGTGATTCCGGATATTTTGAGTGCATTAAGAATTATTATGGACTAAATGTATCTATATTTGAAACTCAAAGAAAAATAAATCAATATATTGAATCATATTTTGAGAAAATGTGATATTTGTGATAGTAGTTTCAAATTTTTTTAGTATAAATATTGTTTTATATAATATTTAGAACTTAGTAATTCTTAAAGGGAACTTTTGAATCTATCATATTATGCTATTATTGAATTTTAGCACTAAGGACCGAAATCGGGACGATCAATTTTATATAAATATTGTTTTATATAATATTTAGAACTTATTAATTCTTAAAGGGAACTTTTGAATCTATCATATTATGCTATTATTATTTTAGCACTGAGGACCGAAATCGGGACGATCAATTTTTATTATTTTAAAGAGAATATTGTATTAACGAGTATTATATCAAAGAAGTTATATTGTACAGGTTATGAATCGAAGGAAAAGAAAAACATGAATATTAGATGCCCATGAAAAGAACAACTTAAATATGATATTCTACAAAAGTTTTGAAGACCATCTTTAGTTTGAAGTTTCAACAATATATCGATTTTTTGTTGATATTAGCCATTGTGAATTGATAGAAAAAACATGTAAACTGAAGACTTCTAAATCCAACCAACACTTTTGTTGAGGTAAACAATTCAGCTGGAAGTAGCTAGGACAATAACCTTAGCACCACATGCTCTGGTTATCCTTTTACGCGTCGACTTAACCACCTGACAACTTAAAGAATTTTAATTTTTTATAACTGGCTTCAACCAATTCTAATGCAATTTTTATTTTGATTATTTTTATTATGGCCAGCCTCCTAGAAAAGTAAACATCCAAATCAATCAGGAAGGAAAGTTTCAACTCAATTTGTCACTTGGCCATCTTCCCTATGCTTAAAAAATTGACTGATAGACTAGATATTATTCAATGAAGGTTCTTTTGGAATAAGGAAGTTGAAGGTAGACGTTGTTATTTTACAAGTTGGGATAATGTGACCAAACTTATTGCTTTAGGTTTTGTTAAGCATTAAAAATACTTAACATCTTAATATTACCCTCATATCTAAGTGAGCCTAGTGAATGATCAAAAAACCGGATGCCTTATGGGCCACCATTCTTTGACATAAATATTCTCATAACAACAATCCCTTTGTGGTCTGTGACCTCTAGGTCCTGGGTTTTGAAAGCTATATATTGAAGCCTAGAGAGAATAAAGGAGAACTATTGTTAGGAGGTAAGAGATGATATGAACATACCAATTTGGAGGGATAGATGGTTACCTAACAGAAATGATTTGTTGAACCCTCAATTTCTCTCAGGTAATATGAAGACTCAAAATGGAGGTGATTGGAATCTTAGTATATCGAATACTCTTTTTGATAATGATACTATATGTGATATCTGTTCCCTAAGAATTCTTAATGCAGGTAAGGATGTGATTAGATGGAAATCATTCTATAAAGATACGTTCTCTGTTAAATCGGATTATAAAGTTGTTATTCATGATGTTTATGGGAATGAAATTTTCCATTGAAAGTCTTTTGGTAATCAAATCTTCCTCCTAAGATTAAACACAACCGGTGGAAGTGTATGAATGATTGCATTCCTATGAGAAATAGAATATTTAGGTATGTTCATATTGAGCATGTGTGTTCTTTTTGGAAACTGAGACATCAAATTATTTATAAATAATTAGCTAATTATTTAGTCTTTCAAATCAGGGTTTGATTTCAATCAAATCTAAGCTAGCTTAGTAACAAAGCATTCAATATTCATCGTTAGATGAAAACCTGATTTAAGATTCAAGCTAAGTTTGCTTAAAATCAAAGCAATATCTTTCCACCGTTAGATGGTCTTAGCTTGTTACACACAATAAAATATACCTTCATTTAGATATGGGTAACTGTACCTAAACGTGTATATTGAGTTGGCTCAATAACAGTTAACCGAAGTTAGCCATATAAACACTTTTTTCTTAACCATATTCATCTAACACTTCTAGATCAAATATGATGGGCAATCAAACATGAAAGATAATCAAATGAATCTAATTGTGTTACTCATAGAGTTATTCAATTGTATATATCTCATAGAAGTATATAGGAACCAATTGAAACAAAATCAAATTGATTCGTAATCGTACAAAGTACTACCGTAATCAATTCATGAACATTAATCCAGGGTTTGAAAAGATTAAATTCCTTAATTTATTAATGTATTTGTTCATGAGTATGAAAATATACTTAATCGATTTTAGAACTTTAACCACTAAGTTTGCAAACTGGTACGCAAACTATAGTTTCGGAATTTGGTCTTGTCCAGACGTTTGCAAACGGGTACATGGCAAAGTCATGTAGGACCTAAGTTCGCATCTTGGTATGCAAACTTGGTTCCGGACTTTCTGATTAAAACCATTTGCATACTGGTATGCAAACAAGTTTTCCGGACCTGAATCATACCAAAACAGTTTGCATACTAGTATGCATACTGTGTTGAATCCAGACAAAGGTTAATTGTTCTAAACTCCCATTTCAAACATTGAAACATCCTTAGAAGATGACAATGGGTGTCTCACACATACCATTAGCTTATAAGTAATTTTCAAGTGATCGAATGATCAATACGAAACTTTTCAAGTCAACATCAAATGATTGTCTCGCACAAATCATGTAGGATGTTACAAGGCAATTTTTACATGATCATCTTTTGACTTATTATTTAGTTTCTAACAAATAATTGTTTCCATCTAAACTCGTCAAGAATAATGATGAGCGTAGCTAAAGAAAAAAGCTTCCAACACATATTTCGAGAAATAAATAAGCGAGATAAACTCGGCTCGAAATATCAAACATGTATAATATAAAAGTTTATATAGCTACATGACTTAGTCTCATTAGGAAATAAAATAGAATAGACTTCCGAGTGATAGATAAGTTTTAGTCTCCACATACCTTTTGTTGATGAAGTTCCTCCAAGCTCTCCTCAGTAGATCTTCGTCTGCAATCGATGAACGCCGTGAAGTCTAAAGCTCAACTACACATTTTATCCTAATATGAGACATAGCTATAAGTAGACTAGAAATCAAGATTTATAGTTTTGATCAACTAATTAACTTGACAAACAAGCTTGAGATATCAACGCTTGCGAAGTTCGACCAAAGCAAAGGTGCTCTAATAGTGTCTAAATCGATATTTAGTATAGGAAAGTGTATGCTTAGTTAACGGAGAAGCTCTTTGTCTTCGAGGACGGTTGAGGCGTTGCTCTATACACAAAAGCTCATTGGTCTTGATTTTCTATGTGACTATGTATCACATGATAGCTCTAGCGTTGAGGAAGATAATGTAAAAAAAAAAAAAAAACTATTTTTTGTTTTTTATTTTCGACAATAAAGTAGTTGAACAATGTAACATAAAGTTGCGGAGTTATTTGATCAAATTTCAGGAGTCTTTGATCCTTGAAGATGATAAAAGAGACTTTGAGTCACCCATTGTTGGTCTACAAACTTTTATTGTTTTAAATTTTGATCCTAACTTTGAAGACTTAATGACTTATGGTTGTTGAACTTGTTTTCGTTGCAAGTACTGTTGTTGATATTGAACTTTGAAGATTTATGATTATGGTTTGACTTGTTTAAGTAATTATGAACTTAAGAAGTATAGTAAAAATTCTATAAATCAATATTGTTGGGACCACCAAAATTGTATAAATTAATTGAGATATTAATTAACCGATATATAATAATTTATATTTTATTAACTTATAGATAAATTTATTATCGATTAATTATTTTTTGAATAAACTATTTAATTTACAAAAAACCCTTCAATCTCTCACTAGTGCTTCATTGTCCAATGTATTAGCTTATAGATGAAACTCAATGTGATATTGGTCTTAACAAAAACAAAAACAAAAGATAATTAAATCATGTGTATGGTTGTAGGAATGATCATTAAACATATGGCAGGTACATTTTTTTCCTAGAATTTGAACCGGAAAAAGTGACAGGAAATACAAAAATAGTCTTGCCAGGAAACATATGACTGGTACATTTATTTATTTATTTGTTAGAACCTAAACCAGATTATCTCGGACTGAAACTCGAATCAGGTTGGTTCAAAACCGAACCGAAAACATGTCGGGCTGGATTTGTCTTAAATCGTAGAAACGAGGTACTAGCAGCTCGATAGATAGTTTTAGATGAAACCCAAATCATCCGACCCACCTACGGCTCTATTTATTCTCGACAGAACAAGGTCTATCAAAGAAAATAGAAGAATTTCCAACTCTACAATACCATGAGAAATCCTAAAGGGAATCCGGTGGTTCCTAACTAGCTCTTCTAGCATTATAATATGTGCGGGCAAGGTAAGGCCCGGAAACGATTTACATCCCGCGGGTTGAATCCCGCGGGTTGTCCTGCCAGAGAGAGTGGGGGTGGGTCCGAACCTAAAACCCATCCCCTACAAAACTGCCGAATCACTCCCTAACCCTACTCACTCTCTCTGTTGGGACAACCCGCGTGATTTCTATCATCACTCAGGTAAGGCCTCTCTCGTTCGGTTTCAATTCAACAAATTTCTAGAATTTTTCAAAAGGGACTCGTTAATCGGGAGATTTTTAAGGTCAACTCAGTCTTAAAATTTTTCAAACTCTTATGTTCAGATCTTAATGTTTTGCATCAAATCTTGATTTCTCACTTCTCATTTCAGAATTAAAGGATGCTAGTCTGAATATCCCTCTGTTAATTTGTCTCTTTAATTCCTTTTAACTAGTTTATTCGAAGAAATTTCAATTTACTGGTTTTCTTATTTGAGTTATGAGTAGCTAGTTTCTATCTTCTCCATAATGTTTATGCAGTTTGTCATGTCTCTAATGGCGTTTGCCTGTTTTGGTGTTGTGATTGAAGCGTTTGCAGAGTATTTCTTAAAGCTTCTGCTTGAAGGTCCTGGTAGAGCCGTTATCCATGGTTTCAGAGTTGCTATGTTGAAGAAGCATCCCATAGGTTCAACTCATGGTGTCAAATCAAATCCCTTACTATGGAAGAATTCAAATATTTTCAAAATTCAAAATCGTAGACAAAAAAGGAAAGTCAAATTTCTCCCCAGTTTACTCCTTATTGGTTGTTTACTAGATACCATTTGTCATAGTTACCATATTTTGAAAGATTCTCAGTCTACAATTAGTTATTATGACTGCCAAAAAATCAGTTATTCCCATTCATTATGCTACCTTAATTCTCGAAGGAATATATCTTCTACCAGTCAATTTCTCTTGTGGAATCAATTGTTTTATAAACCCCTTTACCATAAACCTATTCTTCCATATCTCAACAATAGTCTTCCTAACTGCAACTGTAAAATGGAAGAAGGAAGTTCAAGAAATCTGGGAGATCTAGTAAATAAGTTCAAGAAAGCAACTCTAGAGCTTAGAGATTCAAATGAGGTTGTCATCTTTCAGCAAGTAAATGATACAGAAGATGAAGTTGAATCCAAATGGGAAGCAAGCGCGATAGGAAAGGTTATTATTGAAGGGAGAATGAATTACCAGACTGTGGAGAATTTTATCAAGTTGACCTGGCTATTCATATCAGAAAAAGATGTGAGAATAGTTGAAGTTAAACCAAATCTTATGATTTTCAAATTCAACAAATGGGATCTGTTGAATACAGTTATTGAGCAAAGACCATGGAGCATCAACAAACATCTTTTGGTGGTTCATGACTATATTCCTGATATGGTCTATACTGAGAAGCATTGGGGTTTCCAGATGTTTTGGATCTAGCTTAAATATCTTCTCCCAGAGCATATGAATGTTGCAGCTATTACAAAAATGGGGGAGGTTTCTGGGATTGAACCAAAAGATGCAATTCCTGTTGGAACCGATCCTGTAAAGGTCTGTGTTAATGTTGATTTATCAATGCCATTAAGAAGAGGAGTGAAATGTATTACTAGTGCTGGAGTTACTAAATGGCAATAATTTTTCTATGAGAGGCAGCCTAACAGTATTTGTCCTGAATGCTATGTTATCAAGCTGTTGATGGGTGAAAACTACTCCTGCAGAATTTGGTAATTTGGAGTGTGGATGAGGAATGAATCTAAACCTTCAACAAATGCCTTTCTTGCGGTGAGTGCTTGTAGATTCGAGAGATCAATCTGTGCAAGTCCGGCCTAAACCAAGAAATGGCCGTTCCGGACTTGTTTCGGTCACAAAGTGAAGGAGATGGGGTTGATCTTAGGGAGGAAGCGAAAGAAGGTGTTGAGATTGTGAAGGTGTTGGCTTGCTTATGACTTGTAACAGAAAGATGAGCAAGCTTACGGTTGATGCAAGCGAGGCTACGAGTGTTTGAATACGGTTTTGTATTAACACTTGGTTTACGATTTGAACTTGTGTTGTTTGTCCGTTTCTTGTTGTTGTTTGAAATAGGGCGGAGAACCTATTTATACAAGTCATTGAGCCTCATTCACGTTTCTCGTGGGAAGTGGAGGTAGTGGAATGATGGAGTGGTGGAGTTGTGTGTCGGTAGCATACGACCGGTCTTGCCCACTTCTCCGGTTCATCTCTAACCGTCCATGACTTCCTAACACGTTCTTGTAATGGCGTGTTGCACAGCGCCTGTTGTAAACCGCCGAGACCAATACCCCGGTATGTATCCCCAGTTTGTGACATGATTGATGTACGGAATGTGGATCGTGGATCCACGGAAGATAGCATGTATCTTGAATTGAATAGCTGCGTTATTCGGAAAGTCGATACTTGTGAAGTATCGTGTGTATTTCATGCGAGTGCTGCATTACGGTGTGGTAAAGTGATGGGTAATGACTCCTCACTAACCAAATAACTCTGACCGGGGTTGTATAACCAAGGCTGGTGAAGTCGGACGGATGAGATGATGTTTGAGACACTCATCTGCGGCCAGTTGATGAAATTAGGGTTTTTAAAGAGGTGCGCAAGCATCACTCTTGACTTGGTCGAAACCAAGCATGGGAAGGATTTTGTGGAGGACCGACCATACATGCGTGTTGACGGCATGATGGTGTACACGTCCATGTCTCACCGTCTCATGGAGATGCAATCTAGGCCACTCAATTTGGCAAGTCAAGAGGAGTGGTTGAGATCGGTTTGCGGCGAAATCCCTTGCCGCAAAGGAATTGATAACCGCGTGTCATCCCAAGTTTGGGCGCGCGCCCCAAGACGACCCATCTTGGTCGGTCTTGGTCGATCATACTACCGTGTAGGTGGTAGGTTGGTGTTCACACCTATACTTGATTATCCCATGAAAACGTGATCTAAGCCATTCAAATCATCCAGGGGTGAAGTTGAGCGGTCGAGATCGGTTTAGGATTTGGGAGTGTAACCGCACGAGTTTGGGCGTGCGTTTTGGGTTGGCCGGGCATGGTATGCCTTGGCCGGCCGCAGAAGGAGGTAGATGGGCCCACGGTGGTCATGCTTTGGTATGGACAGGCCTTGGTTAATCAATTTGTGACCCTCCATTAAATCTTAGGAGAAGATGGACGCGCGTGATGACTTGAAACCCTAATTTTGGCTTTCAAAGCCGCGCGACCATGCTCTTTTGGGGCGGCAATTTGTTGTAACCAACCATGGTTGGCTTTGGCCGATTGGTCAAGTGTGTAGGCGGTCACACGGTGATCGTGTTGACATGCTCGGGCCCTTTGAGTCTACATCTGCACCCTTAAATGCGTACTTGCGAAGATGGATGGATGAGGCTGTTTTGCGGCACATGTAATATGCCGCAAACCCTAATTTAGGGTTTTAGTCCATAATGCTTGGTATGGACGGTTTCTTGGCAAACAAAGCCAATGGTCGACCATGCGGGGTCGGGTGTGTGTATTCCATACCATGCTTGAGGGTGATGGAATTGATCTGTGGTCATCAATCATGCTTGTGGAGTTGGATGACTGCGATCGAATCATATCACGGCAAGCTAAGGCCGTGGGTATTCCATACCATGCTTGGGGTGATGGAATTGATCTGTGGTCATCCAATCATGCTTGTGGAGTTGGATGACTGCGATCGAATCATATCCAGGAGCCCTGATCAGTCAAGTCGGATGCTCAATCGGGCTAATATAACACTTGAGAGAGGGGGCTCAATCGGGCTAATATAAACAGAGAGGGCTCGGGCTAATATAACACACAGAGCATCGGCACATACGGGTATTTCGTACATGGTTTCATTATAGTGCTTGGAGGTTCGTGTTACTCTATATATGAGTAACACTCGGTCTCATGCCACAGCGATAATGATTCATTATAGTGCTTGGAGGTTCATGTTACTCTATAAGAGTAACACTCGGTCGTCATGCCACGCGATAATGAGTACGGGAAATACAAGGCTGATATGAAATTCACAAGAAGGGATTGTTGCTACATGATCCATTCTTGGTGAATTAAGTGAGGGAATATCCAACACTTATAAATGGCTTTATCTTTTACAAGATGTCGGCATGATTTTTCGGAGTTTTTTACAATTTTAACCTTAAACGAAAATCCACCATCAACATTAAGTCCCTGCCTAGCACATAATGGTTACATTATTGTGTGGTAGGCATGAGATGGTGACATGCATACATGAGAAAGACAAGGTAAAAGGAGTTTACCGGAAGAGTGTCGGCAACAGCTAGTTTCCCACGCCGTCACGCTTGTATGGAATCCCAGTGGGGCGGTTTCTTTCTTTGGGTATTTGAATCGAAGAGGAAACCAAACAAAGAGGAATCCTTGTTCTATTGGGATTCTTCTAATTTTTGTCTATAAAAGAAGCCAAACCCCTTTTCTTTTCTCACGAATTTTCTTTTTCTTCTTTTGTTCTCGTCGCAACCTTCTTTGCTTAGTCATTCTTCTTTTGTTGCATATTTCTGCCCAGAATTATTCTTAGGAAACCGCCGCCGTCCCGTTCGTTAGGAGTTGCTCCGTCCGCCGCTCAAGGTAGGAGGTTTCGCTCTTTTTTTTTTTTTTTAACGGTCAAACCCTAGTTTTGTTAGGTAAATACCTTTTGTAAGACATATGCATGCTTAGCTTTCCCCACCATTTGACTTGAATCCATGTAGACACGATTCCCATGAATAAAGAAAATCGTATTATGATGTATGCGGATGAATGCGGGCCGCCGTATATCGGAACGTGGGTCTTATTCACATATGCTTGACTGAAATTTGAAACTTATACCAGAGCTTGAAAGTTATCTAGGAGAACTTGAAGTCAATACCGAGACCAGAAACTTATCTAGGACTAAAATTCGTACTAGGTGAAATCGTTGAATTTTGTGCGGATTTGAATGGTATTTGGACCGGCCATTGCATGCTCCGCTCGTGAGTTGTGTCTTGCCGTGTGTGACTACACTTCTCATGTGCTTTCATACAAGTTCTAACTCCTGTCTTTTATCTCATTGCGGTAGAAAAAGAGAACTCCTATCAATATGTCTCCTGAAGATAATGATGGTGCCAAGTCGGGAAGTGTTGGCTTCAAGGATATGCCGAACATCAATGATGAGTTGTTCACCTCGTCTTTTCCAAATATTAGGAAGCATCCTTCTCATAAGATAGTCTTGCTTTAGATTCGGAAAATATGGATCTTTGACCCATTTTCTTCTTAGCACTTGTGATGAGATTTTGTCTCCAAAGGAGCGAATATCGCCTTCTCTATTGACTTCAAGATTTGCCATGCTCCTTTTGGGTTCTTATGAGGGATGGATGAGACGCATGTTGAGTAACAAGGGCATTAAGGACAATTTGACCAAAGCACAAATCCTCGATGCGGTCATGGCATCTGCTACCCTCGAAATTAGGAAAGACACGCGGGCTTGATCACCTTCATTTCTCGGTGGCGTATTTCCACTCACATGACCATATCTAGATGGGGAGAGATGACTATTACTTTGGAGAGTGTATTTGCATTAATGAAACACTGTTCTTTGGAAGTCTTTCTTACGAACTCTCGATGCGGAACAAAGTAATTATGATGCTATACTTCAAAAGGCGGAGGGATTCGAGTACTGGACAAGGAGGAGAGAAAGGATGCGAGATGCTTTTATACTTGGTGGGTTTCGGAGTGGTCTTTGCGAGTTGGAAAACGAGCTCGGCGTGATTGCGTTCTGTCTTTATGGCTATCCGGGGATATATTTGATGATGGTTCGGGAAGAAGACCATAAGAGGTGAGCTTGTTAAGATTGCCATAAGGCTGGCGCGAGGGTGAAGTTCTTCCTCTAGGTGCATTGTTCCTTGGATCATTTGTATTCTCATACGGACGCTTTAGCAATGGATATGCACGTTTCTAACGGGTACAAGAAGGTGGAGTCGCACGTTCACTTCGCTTTTCTTCGAGGCGCTCTTATGGGAACACTTGAAGTTATGCTCCTACTCCTACACCTTCACTCGTTAACTTGTACGGCGGCTCGAGAATACTCCGATGGAATAAGAAGCGTCCTAAAGCGGTGCGAAACTTGTGGAGGTATTTGACAACATTTCTTAGTAGATTTTCGTCCATGGGGGCGATTCACTCTTCCATCGTTCAGCCAAAGACCTTTTGACGATCCTGGCGTTGTGTTGCGTACCGATGTTAAGACCATGAGATGCGGGGAAATTATTTACACTGCACTGCATTCCGGGTATGTCCGTCTCTATTTAACGAAGAACTTCTTTGTGACTCCGTACAATATTGGCCAGGGCTGCTCGTCAAATGGGATTTGATCGGGGTGTTCCATTCATCCGTCCACCGGTAGTTTCAAAGGAATTTCTCTTGAATAGTCGAATCGACGTGTTCTTAGAGCGGGTGAGCCTTCCCTTCGGCCTATTGGGAGAAAACCGGTGGTGACCGATAAGTACAAGGAATTTTGGAGGAGGCAAGCTGTTGGTTTTCGGGGATTCTCGGAGAGTGTTGTGACAGATCCCCGTGGTGAACTATCTTCGACGTCTTGACGAAGCATTTCGGTTGAAGCCACTTCCGACCAAACGGACCCGAGCTGAAGTTGCGGTCCCCAAGTAGGAGAGAGACTCAAGAGGCAAGCATGCGGTCCGGTAATTCTCAATTCCTCCAATATGCGGTATTTAAATTTCTTCCCGTCGGTTCTTTCATTTCTCAGTGTAAATTCTTAAAACGATCCTTGCTTGAAATCGGGGAATATCGAAAGATAATGCTTTCACAAGGTTGGCACGCATCCAAAACGAGAAGGTTGGCGATGCTTGGTCCTCATGCTAAGAAGTACGGACCTTCATCTTCCGAGAAGTACGGTATGGACCTTCATCTTGAGAAGTCGACGGTATGGAACTTCATCTTTGAGAAGTCGACGGTATGGAACTTCATCTTTGAGAAGTCGACGGTATGGAACTTCATCTTTGAGAAGTCGACGGCATGGAACTTCATGTTGAGAAGTCTGGAGAAAAACGCTCCTTTTTACGACCACGACATAGATGATGAAAGCTCGGTGGAACAAGGCGCTTCCCTCGGTGATCTTGTTGACGGGGCTGTGATGAAATTAGCACCCAGTGAAAGAAGAGGCGACACTGCTTTGTAGTTGGGGCGGCTCCCTGGTCGTCTGAGAACAGGTTCGGTCAATATGGCCATTGTGGTGACTCCTTCGAAAAGCCCCCTGCACGACAAGGTTCTGCGGTTGGTGAATTGCTTGGTGATGCAGCACGGGGCTTTGTTCGATCCTCCTTTTGATATCCCTTATCCAGGCCATGTGTTGGTTGGTGGATTGGCGTGCTTAGGTCCGGTTCAAAGAGTTGTACACAGCAATATGGGAGAAGCACGGTCATATTGCTACCACCACGAAACTCAAGAGTCGTCTTGCATTGGTCAACCGCGTCCAGAAGCTTTATCTACTATCCAAGGGATGGCGTCACGGCCCCGGTCAAAGAACGGTTTACGAGGAGATGGTCGAAGGCTGGAAGTGCCATCGAGACGTGTTTGCGCAATACGGTTTCAATGCTCCTTGGTTCTTCGAAGGGTTCTCCAAGATTCGGGAGTTTGAGAAATTACGGGGACGAAGTCCCCTCTGCGGACTGCGTTGCTCGCCGGGGGAAGAAGAGGTCGAAAAGGCTGTCTGCGGAGTTGAATTGAAAGCCAGGCCGTGCTCCAAAGGATGAAGGCGCTTTCGCCCGAGAAGGACGATTTGTTCTTTGAAGGACTTCCCTTGATGTGTGCCATATACTTGTCTCTTCTTTTTTAGATGTTTCTTCTTTTTGAGTGATAGTGAGGATTTTCTTTCGTAATTTGGCTTAGGTTTTGGATAGGTAATTGAATTGGCTTATTTTTGAGATAGTTTGTGAACAACCTTTTTGAAAGGGATTATGTTAAATGAAATTTGCATCTTGGTCATGAATGATTGCGCATGAAATTGCAAATGTTATGTAAAAGGGAGGTACGAATGGGAACAAACATGGCGTTTGATCAGCTGAGCCTCTTTTTCCACATGCGGGATGCTAAGTCCCCAGTGAATTCTAAACTATCTCTCTTGTAAAGTTGTTGAGTAAAACTTACTTGCCTTTTGAAGCCTCCATATCGGCCCAGGAGTAGCCTCTCTAAGAAAATCCTCGCAAGCTATCTCTACGAGCAGAGCTTCTCTGAACAATGCGCTTCAAGCGTTGCATTCAACGGTGGGGTGATGAAGGAACCGATGGTAATGACGGTACCTCGGATCCATTACTTGTTGATCGGTAGGTGGGCGCCGTGCGGGGGTAGCTTCAACTCTCCATTTCGCACCCACGTCTCCGGTAGCTCAGGGATCTTCTTCATTGGGAAGGGAAATGTAAGTACCTTGAGTCTAGCTTTTCTGCGTTAGTGGGCGTTGCAACGTCTCTCCGCGGCCTTGACGTGGAATAGGGGGATGAAGTTGGGAGATTTGTGAGTGCCATCATATCTGTGGATCGCTTGCCTAGGTAGAGGATGTGGAAGGTGTCGTAATGTCGGCTGCTGAGTGGCCAATTGAACGCTCCCATCCTCTGTACTCACGCGTTCCTTGATTGATCTCTCTTTCCTCAAGCATTTCTTCACTCGGTTGAAAGGTTGATGCGGGTCGAACAGTCTTAGGGCTTCGGCGAGGGTTTTGAGATATAAATCTTCTAACACGGTTCCATAGGCTGCGGGCTCCCCTTCTTTATCATGGAGACATTGTAGTGCTCAGGACAAGTCTCTTCTCCCGTGGAGTTGTCTCGGATTCTCATCGTCATTTGGACCTGTTTGTTCATCTTTCTGAGTCCCCTGCGATTACGCGTTATTTTTGTTTCTCCCCTGGTAAAGGTGTGATCCCTGGCTAAGGATTCACCGTTTCTTGCGGAGTGGATGCATCCTTCTTGTAATTGTCTTTGCTATGTCATTCAAAAGGCGAAATGTCTCGCTACGCCTTACAGTGATCTGGCTTGATTCGCCAAGACATCCTCCAACGTTCAGCTATGCTTCCCATGATATCTGAACCACTGCGGACTCGGGTGAAGATACATCGTGACACGAAAACCGAAGAATTGAGAATTCAATTTTTGTAACCGATAGATCAATCTCCCCTTTGTGGTCGCCAATTGTTGATGGGTGAAAACTACTCTGCTGAATTTGGTAATTTGGGGTGTGGATGAGGAATGAATCTAAACCTTCAACAAATGCCTTTGCGCGGTGAGTGCTTGTAGATTCGAGATCAATCTGTGCAAGTCCGGCCTAAACCAAGAAATGGCCGTTCCGGACTTGTTTCGGTCACAAAGTGAAGGAGATGGGGTTGATCTTAGGGAGGAAGCGAAGAAGGTGTTGAGATTGTGAAGGTGTTGGCTTGCTTATGACTTGTAACGAGAAAGATGAGCAAGCTTACGGTTGATGCAAGCGAGGCTCGAGTGTTTGAATACGGTTTTTTGTATTAACACTTGGGTCGGCGAACTTGTGTTGTTCTATCGTTTCTTGTTGTTGTTTGAAATAGGGCGGAGAACCTATTTATACAAGTCATTGAGCCTCATTCACGTTTCTCGTGGGAAGTGGAGGTAGTGGGATGATGGAGTGGTGGAGTTGTGTGTCGGTAGCATACGACCGGTCTTGCCCACTTCTCCAGTTCATCTCTAACCGTCCATGACTTCCTAACACGTTCTTGTAATGGCGTGTTGCTGTTGCACGCTTGTAAACCGCCGGACCAATACCCCGATATGTATCCCCAGTTTGTGACATGATTGATATCGGAATGTGGATCGTGGATCCACGGAAGATAGCATGTAATCTTGAATTGAATAAGCTGCGTTATTGAAAGTCGATACTTGTGGAGTATCGTGTGTATTTCATGCGGAGTCTTTGCATTGTGGTGTGGTAAAGTGATGGGTAATGACTCCTCACTAACCAAATAACTCCGACCGGGGTTGTATAACCAAGTGGTGAAGTCGGACGGATGAGATGATGTTTGAGACACTCATCTGCGGCCAGTTGATGAAATCGGGGTTTTTAAAGAGGTGCGCAAGCATCACTCTTGACTTGGTGAAACCAAGCATGGGAAGGATTTTGTGGAGGACCCGACCATACATGCGTGTTGGCGGCATGATGGTGTACACGTCCATGTCTCACCGTCTCATGGAGATGCAATCTAGGCCACTCAATTTGACCGTCAAAGAGGAGTGGTTGAGATCGGTTTGCGGCGAAATCCCTTGCCGCAAAGGAATTGGTAACCGCGTGTCATCCCAAGTTTGGGCGCGCGCCCCAAGACGACCCATCTTGGTCGGTCTTGGTCGATCATACCACCGTGTAGGTGGTAGGTTGGTGTTCACACCTATACCGATTATCCCATGAAAACGTGATCTAAGCCATTCAAATCATCCCAGGTGAAGTTGAGCGGTCGAGATCGGTTAGGATTTGGGAGTGTAACCGCACGAGTTTGGGCGTGCGTTTTGGGTTGGCCGGGCATGGTATGCCTTGGCCGACCGCAAGAAGGAAGGTAGATGGGCCCACGGTGGTCATCTTTGGTATGGCCGGCCTTGGTTAATCAATCTGTGACCCTCCATTAAATGTAGGAGAAGATGGACGCGCGTGATGACTTGGAAACCCTAATTTTGGCTTTCAAAGCCGCGCGACCATGCTCTTTTGGGCGGCAATTTGTTGTAACCAACCATGGTTGGCTTTGACCGATTGGTCAAGTGTGTGGCGGTCACACGGTGATCGTGTTGACATGCTCTGGGCCCTTCGAGTCTACATCGCACCCTTCGATGCGTACTTGCGAAGATGGATGGATGAGGCTTGTTTTGCGGCACATGTAATATGCCGCAAACCCTAATTTAGGGTTTTAAGTCCATAATGCTTGGTATGGACGGTTTCTTAACAAGCAAAGCCAATGGTCGACCATGCGGGGTCATTTGTGTGTATTCCATACCACGCTTGAGGGTGATGGAATTGATCTGTGGTCATCCAATCATGCTTGTGGAGTTGGATGGTGCGATCGAATCATATCACGGCAAGCTAAGGCCGTGGGTATTCCATACCATGCTTGGGGTGATGGAATTGATCTGTGGTCATCCAATCATGCTTGTGGAGTTGGATGACTGCGATCGAATCATATCCGGAGGCGTCTGATCAAGTCCGGATGCTCAATCGGGCTAATATAACACAGAGAGGGGCTCAATCGGGCTAATATAACACGCAGAGAGGGCTCGGGCTAATATAACACACGAGCATCGGCTGTCTGGTATTTCGTACATGGTTTCATTATAGTGCTTGGAGGTTCGTGTTACTCTATATATGAGTAACACTCGAGTCTCATACCACTTGATAATGATTCATTATAGTGCTTGGAGGTTCATGTTACTCTATAAGAGTAACACTCGGTCGTCATGCGATAATGAGTACAGGAAATACAAGGCTGATATGAAATTCACAAGAAGGGATTGTTGCTACATGATCCATTCTTGGTGAATTAAGTGAGGGAATATCCAACACTTATAAATGGCTTTATCTTTTACAAGATGTCAGCGCATGATTTTTTCAGGTTTTTTTACAATTTTAACCTTAAACGAAAATCCACCATCAACACAAGCATTGTAAAGTAGCTTGTAAGGAGGCTGCAACTTATCTGGCTAAGGCACATGAAAAGCCATATTTCTTTGGAAAGGCTAATCACATAAGAAAAAACATCTCAACTGTTGCATCCAACATTGTTCCTGCTACAAAAAAGAATCAAAAGAAAATTTGTCAAAACAATAGTTTTTGTCCCTCCAAAGGATGGAATTCCAATTAATATGGATTTCCTTCTCAAGCAGCAATTGCCTGAAGATTCAGAAGATAGTAGATTTGGGAAGCGACATAGAGTTGATAAAGGTTTGACTGATGATGCAGCTGTTAATGAAAGTTCTTCTCAACAAAGCAACTTGGATAACAACTCTGCCTGCCAGAATACTCTCATGGTCACAACTGGAGGAAAACAAGCTCATCAAACTGATATGGAGAATCAGTTTTCTACTACCACTTCCTCCTTTAAAGTATTACCCTTTTTTACTTTTATTTATCTTAATAATCTCACTTTTTTGGAAAAACTTATTCTTTCAACATGAAGTTTCTGTCTTGGAATGTCCAGGGTATTGCTAATAAATTCACTTCTCAACAGTTTCAGAATCTTGTGAAAGCTCTAAGCCCAGATTTTATTTTCTTGTGTGAAACTAAAGTTGATACTTCTAGAATGATTTCCCTAGCTCAGTCTGTCCATTACCACGACTATGATTGTATTGATAGAATTGGTATAGCATGAGGCCTTATTCTTATGTGGAAAGATGGTATATTTTGTGACATTGTTTGTACGACAGATAATATTATCCATGCTCTCATTAAAATAGATCCTAGTAAACCTGAAGTTCTAGTGTCTTTCATGTATGGTTCTACCTATAATGATCCTAAGAAAAAACAATGGTCCTTCATATAAAATCTTAGTGAATAAGTCTTTCAGCCTTGTGTAGTGATTGGTGATCTTAATTTTCACCTAGATAAGGACAATAGAAGTTCAGATGCGTGGGTTCAAAATAGGTTGGTAATTCTGGTCTTCTAGACTTAGGCTATGAGGGTAAAGATTTTACTTGGACAAGCAATAGTTATGGTACGGGTTCTAGAAGTCAAGATTGGATATGGCTTTAGGGAATAATAATTGGTTTCCTGATTTTCCTCAGGAAAAGATTATTCATCTTAACCACATTGCTTCTGATCATTGTCCCATTTTGTTAATTACTGATCCTATACCTAGGAATCATTGGAAACCATTTAAATTCTTTGGAACTTGGATGCAGCATGATTCATTTAAACATAACATGGAAAATGCTTGGAATGTGAATGTAACTGGTAGTCCTGCATAATTCAAATATAAACAACAAAATGCTAGGGCAGCTCTCTCTCATTAGAAAAGAATGAAATTCGGTGATATTCAAAAAAAATATTCTTAGTCTTCAAAATCAGTTAAAATCTGCTCAAAGTGAACCTAACTCTGTGAACCAATCTCTAAAGTGAAACAAATCACTAAAGATCTAGAAACTTGGTATAATATACAAACTAGTTTCTATAAAGAAAAATCCAGGGACAAACATTTTAATGATATGGATAACAACACTAGGTATTTTCACTCTTTGGTAAACAAGAGAATGCATAGAAACAATATCACTACTCTTTGTGATTTTAATGGTGTTTGGCTTAAGGATGGAGAGGATATATCCA
Organism: Papaver armeniacum; assembly: GCA_023531295.1. Classification (NCBI taxonomy): domain Eukaryota; kingdom Viridiplantae; phylum Streptophyta; class Magnoliopsida; order Ranunculales; family Papaveraceae; genus Papaver; species Papaver armeniacum. The sequence goes on from JAJJWW010004943.1 coordinate 340,470, forward strand.
ACTTGATTACTTCTCACTTTAGTTCTATTGGTAGTACTAGTAATCTTGTGCATAATGATGAAATTTTTGAGATTATTCCTCAAGTTATCTTTGATAATGATAATATTACCTTGCTTGCTATTCTTAATGTTGATGAGATTGTTAATGTTGTTAAGTCCATGCCCTCCTGGAGTTCACCTGGCCCGAGATGGGTTCCAGGCTGGTTTTTATCAAACCCAATGGAAAATTGTTGGAAATGATGTGATAGTTGTTGTTCAAAAGTTTTTTTTATTCTGGTCATATGCCTAGATGCTTGAATAAAACTTACATTTGTCTTATACCTAAAGTAAAAGAACCTAATAAGCCTTCAGACTTTATACCAATAGGACTTTGTTATGTTTCTTACAAAATAATATCAAAAATTCTTGCTAACAGGATTAGGCCACATCTTAAAAAGCTCATTTCTCCATACCAAGCAGCTTTTGTTCCTGGTAGAGCTATCCATGATAATATCATCATTGCACATGAAATCATTCACACAATGAAAAGAAAACAAGGTGTTAGTGGTACTATGGCCCTTAATTAGATCTTTCTAAAGCTTTTGATAAATTATAATGGTCTTTCCTCTTAAAATTTTTGTCTCACTTTGGTTTCAATGATGGCTTTCGTAACCTGATTCATCAATGTATTTCTACTACAAGCATAAGTGTTTTGCTTAATGGATCACCTTGTCAAGATTATATGCCTACTAGGGGTATTAGACAAGGTGATCCATTATCCCCTTACTTTTTTTTTTTAGCAATGGAATTCTTATCTACGAGTTTAATGGTTGCTGAAACTAACAAGGTTATTACAGGTATCAAAGTTTCTAGGAAAGCTCCTCCTATATCTCATTTGATTTTTGCAGATGACATTCTCATATTTGCCAAAGCTGATGTGGATAACATTAATAACATCTTAAAGATTTTGCATGATTTTGGTAGTGTCTCTGGACAAACTCTAAATTTTGACAAATCTTGTGTTTATTTCAGTGGAAATCTTAATCTAGGTGCTTGTGAGTATCTTGCTATGAAACTTAATATGAAATAGGTGACTGATTCTGAAACCTATTTAGGTGCTCCTTTGCTCTTGGGTCACTCTAAAGTTAGATCTTTTGATCCTATAGCTCAATCCTTTGAAGCTAGGCTCCAAAATTGGGTAAGTATAACTTTTAATCTAGCTGGTAGAATAACTATGGTTAAGTCTGTCTTGAAATCTCTTCCCACTTACCAAATGGGATGTTTTAAGATTCCTAAAAACATTATTGATAAGCTTGACACTTTGCAAAGGAATTTTTGGTGGGGTCACCATAGTCACAAGGGTATTAAATTTTTACCCTGGACTAATCTTAACAAGCCTAAGGAACTAGGGGGTCTAGGTTTTAGGAATCTTGAACAATTTAATAAAGACCTAATCATGAAACTAGCTTGGAAAATTAGTTCCAAAGAAGATGAGTTATGGATACAAATACTGGAGGCCAAATACTTTCAGAGTGATAGATTTATGCACCTAGAGAAACTTAAGGATAATAGTTCTAGGATCTGGACATGCATTTATAGATGCATTGAAGTGATTAAGGAGAATAGTTTTGGGCCATTAGATGTGGTAACAAGGTTAAAATTTGGCAGGATAAATGGATCATTGGCTTAGATCATCCTCCTGATCCAGCTAGCTTGGAAATTGTGTCTACTATTACCTTTGTTAAGGATCTTTTCATATCTGGAAGAAAAAACTGGAATATTCAGCTTGTGCAAGATAGTTTCTCTACTGATACTGCTAATAAGATTCTATCTATGCAGGTCCCTCTAGGTGGCACTGATACTTTGGTATGGTTACCTGACAGAAAAGGCTTATTTTCTCGTCAAAAGTGCTTATAAAATTACGTATGTAGACATGATAATGATAATGTTGTTTCTCAGGTGGTCACTAGTGAGACTTGGAAAGCTCTTTGGAAATGTAGCACTCCTCACAAAGTTAAACTTTTGGTTTGGAAGTCTCTTAAGAATATCATTCCAACAAGAGATAAAATCTTTAGATATAAGACAGAAATAGATACACATTGTAGTCTCTGGAATAGTGATTTTGAAACAACTGAACATCTTTTTCTAGAATGTCCTTATGCTAGGTCATTATGGCTTGGAGTACATGTTAATGTAAGTGATATTCTAACCATTCATGGTGATTTGTTGCACTAGATTCTAACATGGTTTGATACAGAGACTCAACAAGGCTCTGAAACCTTTGCTGATAAAGAGTATAAATTAAACTCTCTTATGATTACTCTCTGGAAAATTTGGAAGGACAGATGTAATGATGTTTTCCAAAATATTAAGCTAAACAGAATGGTTTCCATTAGCAATATAGTATCTCTGATTGATAGATGCAAAACTGTTGATATTAGTAACAATCTTCCTAATACTGATCTCCATCGGCAGGTTATCAAATGGGATCCACCAGATAGAGATTACATTAAAATCAACATTGATGCATCTTTTGATTAAATAACTTATACAGGTAGTATAGCTCTAATTGTGAGGAATTTAATTTGCAGGTCAATGCTTTGGAGCAAAGGGGAAATTCTTCAATGGAGGAATGATAACTGATCAGGAGGTGGAGCAGAGCTAGAAAGTTTGGCTATGAAGCTGGCAGTGGAATGGGCAAATACAAGAGGCTACACCAAAGTTATTTTAGAGTCTGATAGTGAAGTTTTAGTGAGGTCAATAAATTATCAAAACTCTTGTGTTCATTGGATGAATCAAGGGACTATCCTTGACATCAAGTTTTTTTTACAAGGTCATGATTTTTTCAAGTGTCAATCAGTAGATAGACTTAAAAATAGTGTAGATGATAAAATAGCTAAAAAAATTAGAACTGATTAAGTAGGTTTTGAGTATATTGATAATATTCCTCAGTTTATCCTAGATTGGGCTAAGGAAGATATCATCAATTGTAATCAACCGATTTAGATCAATGAGTGAAAAAAAAAGGCCTCTCTCTTTCTCTTACATAGAAGAAAATAGATCCAAAAGTCAAGCAAGAAAGTACGGTCTTAGTCCCCTCTCTCTCCCGAATGGAAGACTTGAAATGAACCAACGGTCCAACGCTATGGGCAAAAGGGCATGTATCGAAGAGGAAGAGACGCAAGTTAACTCACTTCCACAAACAATCGTACCAAAATAATTTCCTAAAATCATCATAATATAAAATCAAAATAATTTCCTAATTCTATTCTTAACATAACGTGAAGGATATAATTAATAATAGGAAATACCATTAGGTCCTAGGAATAATATATCGAGAGAGAGTCTAGTCCATTTGACTCAGTCAAATGTCTGTTTGGTCTTATTTGGTAATATAAATTATAATTTGGTCCTAAAAATTATTGTTTGGTCCTAGGCTGATGTCATGGATGATGTAAATGTCACCTTGCAGTGGCAGAAATACCCCTTTGGATAAGGACCATATATATAGTCAAAATGTAAAGAGAAAAATCATTTATCAGATCTACTTTCTCTCTCCTCTAGATTTTTCTCATTTTCTCTTCCTGCTCCAACGATTTCTAGGGCTTTCTTTTTTTTCTGCTGTTGACGATGAAGAAGATGAAGATCTGTTGTTTGTTCTTTCTTTGTTGACTGATGAAGACGACGATGAAACGATCTATTTGATGATGGGCGGCGATCCATTTTGAAGACGACGGCGACAATGAAGATGAACACGATCCGTTTTGATGAAGACGATGGAAGATGATGTTTGTTGTTGGTGTTTTTGAAGACGACGATGTTGTTGCTGCTGTTGAACACGTCGAAGAAGATGAAGATGATGTTGCTGATGTTTTTATATGGACTTCATTCCAGAAACGAAGTGTTTTTTTTTTATGTTTTTTATATGGACTTCATTTTTCTGAATGAAGTTTGTTTTTTAGGTTTTTTATCACGGACTTCATTTTGGAATGAAATGCATTTTTAGTTTTTAATGAAGTACTGTTTTTATATGGACTTCATTTGGAATGAAATCATTTTTTTAGGTTTTTATATGGATTTCATTTCGGAATAAATCATTTTTATACATACTTCATTTTACGGAATGAAGTATGTTTTTTAGGTTTTATATGGACTTCATTTCTGGAATGAAGTCTGTTTTTTTAGGTTTTTATATGGACTTCATTTCTGGAATGAAGTATGTTTTTTTAGGTTTTATATGGACTTTATTTCTGGAATGAAGTATGTTTTTTACGTTTTTATATGGACTTCATTTCTGGAATGAAGTCTGTTTTTTTAGGTTTTTATATGGACTTTATTTCTGGAATGAAGTCTGTTTTTTTTAGGTTTTATATGGACTTCATTTCTGGAATGAACTGCTACAAGAAAATAAGTAAAAATTAACATGGAATGCTATTTTTGTCGGTTTAATATTTTTAAATAATTGTGGACCAAACAGTAAAGGCATTTGACCAAAGGACCAAACAGACATGGGCCCACCTAAAAAAGTACCAAACCATATTTTTCCCAAATTAATATAGGAAATTCATGATCCTCAATCGATCCTAATACATGTGTGCTCTAACACGAAAAATCGCAATCACATCATCATCATTATCGGCTCTTAAGTTTCATGTTCTGGGTGGTACATATTTTCCATCTACAAATCCAAGGAAATCAAAAAATGCATTCTTTGTGCAAAGATTGAATTCTAAATTTGGATCGCCTCTCTTAAACTTGAGTAAGAAATGTAATAATATAAGAAGAAACTGTGCTCCAGTTCCGGTGGAAGGAAAAGTTGTTGGTATTGATATAGGCACAACAAATTCAGCAGTAGCGACAATGAAAAATGGTAAACCAACTATTATTTCCAGTATACCTTCTGTTGTTGCTTATACACGAAATGGTGATATATTAGTTGGTGAACCTGGTAAAAGACAAGCTTCTGAGAATCCTGAGAACACTTTCTTTTCTGTTAAAAGATTTCTTGGTAGAAGTATCTCCGAAGTTGACGAAGAATCTAGACAAGTTTGTTATCAAGTGATTCAAGTCGTTGGAGATGATGATTTTTGAATGACAAAGTCACTAAGGCTGTTGTTACCGTTCCTTCCTGCTTCAATGACATTCAAAGGAGAGCAACAATGGATGCTGGTAGAATTGCTGGATTAGAAATTCTTCATATCATCAATGAACCCACTGCTGCATCATTGGCTTATAATCTTACTATAATAAAGAAAAGACCCCTTTTTGGTGGCCTTTTGGTGAAAGCTTTTTCACAAGTGATAATCCCCATTAACTAAGCTTTTAGTTAATATTTGTATATTACAGAGAATGCCATTGTTTTAAAAATAGATCAAAAAAATTAAAAACTTAGATATCTTTAAAAATACACATCGGATTTTGCAAAATTGATATATTTGGAAAGCTCTTTAAATTATCTATGTAATGAGTATAAACAAGGATATTGAATTTTTATTTTAAATTTTTTTTCCCATTATTATCAAATTTGGTGTTGTTAAAAGAATCCAATTCAAGCATGTGTATCGCACATGTGGCCTTACTAGTTTTGATAACAGAAACAGAATTATCCTAGTATTTGACCTTGGAGGGGGTAGCTTTAATGTTTCAGGTACTTCACCGTGTTATTCAGATTTTGATTCTTAATTGCTCAAATCACTTCTTAAGCTAATATTGAAACTCCTTTTACGGCTCTGTGTTACTGTTATGGTATTAGAATATGCATTGGCTGATGTGTTGTCTAGCTTTGGAGATACTCATTTGGGTGGTGACGACTTTGATAAGGTTGGTGTAGTTTTTTTTTCTCGCATTTCTGATAAACAGTTACACAGTTGTTATGTCAATTTGTTTCCGGATGTAAATGAACAACGGATTGTTGATTGGCTTGCTGACAGCTTTAAGAGAGATGAAGGTACAGATCTTTTGAAGGATAAACGAGCTCTGCAGTGTCTCACTGAAGCCGCTGAGAAAGCAAAGATAGAGTAGGCCATCAACCATAATCGGTAGGTAAAGTAGATAGTTATCTACACACATTATCAAAGAACATGGGCGACGTATTTAGATAAACGAGCTCTGCAGTGTCCTGTAGTCGTCCACGGCTGCGGATCGTCTGTTACCAAAATCGCCTATTCCTCTGTTCCACCCAATCTCTAATAGACATGTGTCTTCTTTTATATATACTGCAGTTAACAAATTTAGACGTGATTTACTTGACTAATTCAAAGGAGATTTTATGAGAGAAAAATTTCGAAATAAATATTCCTCCCTTAATTATATCTTCCATCAATAAATTTTATAAAATACGGCTCCTCTTAGTCTTTAGCCAGCAACATACTCCCAAGTCCTAGTCCTTAGTTGTTCTGTTCATAATCCAAATTTTTGCAGAGCTCAAGAGAGGAAGAATTCAACAGAATTCAACACTAACAAAGTAGTAGAGTACTTAAAAAAAGTTTTTTTTTTTTAACTTCAACAATGTCAGCGAGCATAGTTTCCTTCCACTGTATGAATTGCACTTCGTTGTTATGTGTTGCATTCAAAGAACTTCAGTTTATTGCGCAGCAAACATTTAGCCTGGGATTGCAATAACTGGGTCTTGGTTTAGAGCCTGGGAGGCATTGTAAAGCCTGAGAGTGCTGTTCAGGAGGGGTTTTCTGGTTAATTAGATAGTACTCAGTAGTTCAAGTGCAGAACTGGGTATTGGTTTGCACTCTCAGTTTTTTCCGAATTTTAGAGTGAACCAGATTAACACGGTCATTAGAATCTACGAGATTAGTCATCTCTTCATATTTCTGTTCTTCTGTAGAAAAATTTAAATCTATACCATTATCAAAATCCAATCTACGACGTCCACACATTCATCTTCAGAGATTGTGGTCTACAAAAAGAAAAATTGATTACGAAACTACCCATTTTTTTTTATGTACGAACAGTAAACATAATTCAATATAAGCAAGAACTTCAGAAAATAAAATTGCAGAAAAAAAATGTTACCTCCTGATGCTCCATGAACAGAAACGAAACACAACTCAATAGCTAAGCAGAACTAATTAGTGGGTTGTAAAGAAGAAGATGATATACGGTAAAGAATTAGGGAGTATATGCTACTGGAAATAAAAGATATACATTAAATCAAATATTTCCTAATTTTTCTCTCATAAAATCTCCTTTTAATTAGTCAAGTAAATCACGTCTAAATTTGTTAACTGTTGTATAAAAGAAGACACGTGTCTATTAGAGATTGGGTGGAACAGAGGAATAGGCGATTTTGGTAATAGACGATTCGCAGCCGTCGTCCACAGTGGTTGCCCATATATATGGATTATTTTTTTATTTTATTTGTATCTTTATTTTGGCTATAATAGGTTATAATCTCATTTCATTTGGAAATGAAATTACAAAAGGACAATTACGGTGAGATATACAAATTTGTAATTCAGAACCCTAGACCTCCGGCTAGAGAGGTGAGGACTAGGAGGTAAACAGTAAACTGCTCATTTCATTGGCTCCCACTTTGACACTTCCAAACTAAGGGTGTTACAAATAATCTCTCGGCAGAAGTAAGCTAGGGTTTGTGTTTAATCCATTGAGGTTTCAGGAGCAGCAGCAGTTAGAGTTTCTATCAGTACCATTCGACCATCTGGTTTAAGCCCTAGATTAAGCACAGAGTTTTGTTCTTCTTTTTGTCACCTCAGTACTTCAAATGCTCCATTCATGTCAAGTACAAGATCATTTCCTCTTAAAGCTTGGAGTTTAAGTGCCTCTATAAAACATAACCCTAAACCAGTTACTGCAGAGGTAATTCATTTTCGTCCTTCTTTTATATTTGTTTTCCTTGCCTTTCCTTCTTGGCAATGGCAACGGTATGAAAGTTACAACCAGAGAAACTTGATTGGTACTCAATGTATGAATGTTTTGCTGCATGCTTGTTTGAGATATTTGGACGACCGAAGGGAGTCCTTATATGTGACGACTTAATGCATTTCTGTCCGTCACGGGTTTTGTACAAAAAAAACGAAAACATTTCACAATTTCATGAATTTGGGAAAAAATTGGAGTCAATCAATCAAATTGATGACAAACATCCTTTACATATAATCGAAGAAACATATTTTCAGTTCAAATTTCCTTATAAAAATCATTAGATTCATCAAAAGATTCGGACTCTGATCGAATTCTGTATTCTGAGTTCTTAAACCATCTGCCGGGTAGAGAAGACGACGTATCGGGTCGGGTACAACACCATCAACCCTTAGATCCGAGCCATAAACACAGAAAATATATTTCCACCACATTTTGATTCCACCCCTCATCTTCTCTTCCTATTTCCTCGTTGCTGCTTCTCTTGTTCGACAGAGAAGAGAATCCAACTCCATGTACGTATAATTGTCACCAGCCACCACCAACACCACCCTCTTCTTCTACCGGTGAACAGCAACCCCATCAGCACCCCACCACGGCAACCAACACCAAATTCGATACATAAAACAATTAGTAGTTCTTATTTGATTGCTTATTTCTCTGAATTAGGAGAATAAAACAATTAGTTAACTGTAAGTCTGTAACCCAAACGCCTATCAGATATCTCAAACTTTTTTACTTCAAAACCACTTACAATTACAGAAAATAAACTACATCTTAGGAAATTGAAAGATAAAACTAATGGTGGACTTTCCTAAATTTTTCGGATGTTTTATTACATGGGGTTTGGTATGGTATGCCATAAAAAGAATCGCAAGCTTCTGATCAAAATTAAGTAAATTGTAAGCAGGAAAATGCTTTACTTCGAGTTTAATTTCAAATCACGAAAGAATCAACTCAATTGAAGTTTTTTTTTCTTTTCCTTCCTTCAAAATGGATTAAATGGATTTTCTATTCTTGTGGTTAATACCCAAGTTGCTGCACGGTTATTAGGGATACACGTGGTTAAGCATACACAGCGTGGCGCATGCTCATGAGTTTCTCAAATTACGTCTCGTATTTGGGTGAACAAAGTTGTCTCAATTTTCAAGCTCATCTAATACTGTAGGTATTTGCCAAAAAAAGAAAAAGAAAAGCTTGGTGCGAATCCAAACAGGAGAATTGTCCCGAGAAAAACCCGATACACACAGCCGCCGGGGTCCATAGGAGAGTTATAGAGGGATGGATTTTGGCCCCACCACTCTGTGTGTTGCCGGATAAGTTTTTCGCCCAAATCATTTCCGATCCAAATAACGTCCAGCATTATTTCATTTTGCGTTTCACGTTCTTCCACCATAAGACAAAATTTGATTAAACAATTTCAATTTGGGTTTTCTAGGGCGCCAATATATCGAGTTTTGTCGTGCAGCGATCATCTATTTAGTATTTAATTTTCTGATTGGTAAAAGAGTTTGGTACCTACTAGTTTGAATTCGGACCCATCACCCATTTTTCGATTGGTAAAAAGTTTGGTATTGATGAGTTTTGAACTCGGGCCATTAATAATATCACCCTGTGATTTTTACTACTGTAGTGCGTACAGTGACATCGGCTCAATCGGATTAACTTGTACAATATTTAGATGCATATAAATCCGGCTGCATATTTATGGTTATCAATCAACTTTTAGTCATGTCTCCTTTCGGTCGGCCACCCCACCGCAAGCGGTCATCTAGTCATAATTCATATCAGTTCGATTTTTGTTGTGTTTGATTGTGATATATGTATCATGTTTAGATGAAAAGAATGCAAACTGAAGAAGATTCCTCGGAGCTTGATCGTTTATTTGAGGAGAAGGTTTCTGTCTTTAATCAGTATATGAGCAATTACGGTTTCATGCGTTCCCTTGTTTTAGTTGAGGTACAGTTCTTACTTAATTGTTCACTAGCTCACATCCTTATTTTATTAGCAAAGAAAACTTCACCCATGGTGTTTAATTTCTTGTCTCGCACAGATCAAATGGTTGATAAAGCTTTCACAAATCCCTGAAGTTACAGTTGTCCCAAGCTTCAGTGAGAAATCATTGTCTTTCCTGGAAGGACTTATTGATGAATTTGATAGCCGTGACGATTATAGATACGTCATGACGTTTACAGACAGCCCTTCAGAGGACGCTGGAGCAGCACACTATTTCTTGCATAGAAAATGTTCGAAGCTGCTCCTTCCTGAAGCTGAAAGGGTTAGTTTCTTCATTTTTTTCTCTCTTTTTTTTTTTTTTTTTTTGAAACCTTCTCGGAAACTTGCAATTCTCCGGTTTCATTTGATTTTAAAGCATCTTCTTGCTTTCATTTCATTGTTTGCTCGGCAGGTACGTTTCAATATATATCAATGGAGACTTGCTTTCATTTGATTTTGTGCACATGTATGGACTATGTTTGAATATTCGATTACATGTTGACAATCGTAAGCGTTGCCATTTGTTTCTTTTTTATTTATTTATTTTGATCGGTTGTGCCAGTTTTTCTGTTCTAGGCACTTTGTTGGCACTTTCATGCTTGTACACATGAAGATCTCATAAAGTTGGCTTATGCATTCAGTCTGAAAGAAGCCATTAATAAGGTGATGTTACCCATCATGGATGATTTGATTAGAGCATTGTGTAAGATGGCAAAAGACAATGCTGATGTTCCTATGCTTTTCCGAACTGAAAAGGAGGTACTAGTATTGTTGGATAAAACCATGGAAACCTGATTTGATGTTGAATTACTGACTAGCTTCCTCCCAAGGAACGAAGATGACTTTCACTTATTTCGTTTTATGTTTGCTTCTTGTTCTTATTTTAGCCAGCAGCAACCACACTGGGAAAAGAAATTGCAATATATGCTGCTAGATTAAGCAATGAAAGGCAGCGTCTATCTAAAGTTGCCATACTGGGTGAGTTTGCTGGTTATTCCGGGAACCATAATGCAAATGTTGTTGCATACCCTGAGCTAGACTGGCAACAGATTGCAAAGGAGTTTGTAGAAGAATCTCTGGGATTGAGTTTGAACCCCTATGTGAGGGTGTGTTTCCTCTTAAAAACATTACATGATTTATTTTCTTTACTAATGTTTTAATCCGTCTTCCCGTGTCTCTAAAAACTATTGAGAAATGGTTACATAAATTGTTTGGAGAACATGGAGTTAGTAGTAAAAGGCTCCACGCCTAGGCGCGCCTGCCTAGCGCCTAATACAACATAGGTTATGCAACTGATTTTTTTTTTTCATTAGTTTCTCTTTCATGGTCTCCTTAGTCTGTTTTTACCTGCTGATTACATTATTCATTCAGGTTGAACCTCATGATTATTTGGTGGACCTTATGTATGCAATAAAACGTTTTAGCGCTATCTTGGCGGAATTTATTGAAGATGTACAGACCTGCACATCTGTAGGAATCTTCAACCAGGTGAGCAATATGCACGAGCACACAAAATGATAAGAAAATTGTTATAAATTATAGTAAATGTTTGTTGTGCCCTCAATATTAATCTGCTGAGATGTTCACCACTTGGCCTATTCGACAGATATCGGAAATTGATGAGTTTAAGCCTGTTACTATGCCTCATGAGGAGAACCTTTTATTTTAGGTAATAAGCAATTCTTAGACATTTTGGCAGTTCAACACAGAGTTGCATATTGCTACTGTCGTTCTGTTTAATGCTTATAAGGCAGTGTAACTTGACTTATAACCATTGACCTGTTGATATAGGTAAACGAGTTTCGTGAGCGGAGACCTCTTTTTATGGATGATGAAATGATAGGGGTAATAAGTTATTTCGTTTTCTTCTTATAGTCCCGTTTCGTTTTCTCAGATAACCAAGTTTCTGTTTCCTTGCTGTTATTTATTTTTAATCACGTCTTACGTTGTGTTTGTATGACACAATATGACCCTTTTCCTGTGATACAGACAACCAAGGATGGTGAATTTGGGTGGTCCAGTGGTGCGTCTAATGATGTGCTTGATGGACTGGTAATAAAATTCTGATTTTCTTAGGATATTATTCTTGCCATATTATATGGATACTACAGTTCTCTTAGTTGTTGTTTTGCGTTTTCCTTATGATCTTGGTCACACCCAAGTTTCTGTTTGTATGACATCCGACTACACACATTATCAAGAAGATGGGCGACGTATTGATGTCTCATCTTCGTTCTTACAAAGTTGCCCTTCTAGGCATAGGAAAGCTTCAGGTAATTTTATATAAATACATCTTGCATTCAACAAGATGATATAATCATCCATAAATTGACCCGCCTGACACATCTGATTTCTGGCACAGCACTGGCAGCACTTCTGACAGGCTCCAATGTATGATGTGCCTTATTGTCACACTGTACACCCTATCTATGGTTACATTCTTTGCCCATGTTTTTTATATATTCTATATCTCTTTGCAGGTAGATAAAACTTACTTAAGAAATAATTTGGATGATTGGTGGAATATGCTCGAGGAACCAACAAAACTTGTAAGCATCTTAACCTTTTTTTTATTGGATGTCCTGATGATCGTTAGCCATAACCCGTGCATGGACTTTTATTTTTTGTGAACAGGTTTTGCAAAGATATGGTATGGCTGAAGATTACATAGATTACAGGCGCATGACGAATAGACTGGGAATCCGTATTACAGTTGGAGATACCGAAGAAATTGCGGAAGGTAGTTTCAAAGAATTCATTTCACATTTGGAGATACCAGAGGATGCAAAAGCTAATCTGTTAAAACTTACACCACAGAAGTACATCGGCCAGGCAGCCAATATAGCTAATAACTGTGTAGATAAGATTCTTCGATCTAGGGAATACTGTCAATGTCAATACATGCTCTACATGAGCGGTCGCTGCGTTGTCTCCCTCGGAAGTCGACTTTGCAAGCCTATCATTGAAACTTTGCTACCTCAAAAGAGAAAAACAAAACCTGAATACTTTGGCCAAGCTATTGCATTTTAAGTATTTAAAGTTGGAGCGATTTCTTACCTGTCTGAATACTTTGTGATCGTGTGCCATATAATTTGAAGTACTTTTTCTTAAAAATGGAAGTCAATAAATTTTAATTAAGCCATATACGATTGAATGGGATATGATAGCTGTTGCGCAAACCTTTTTCCAAAAGAAGGGCACAAACGCAATGAGTGGCAATGGCCGATGAACTTCATAATCCCGAACTGTATCGAGCTTTGAAACAAATAATTGACCGTTACATGATGGGTTTCGGGTATATATATTAACAGATAGATTTTCACGATCATTATCCAAAAGCAAATGATTATTGTTATTCGAAATCCAACATCATTACATTACATGTTATCGAGTATCTTCCACTAAAAATACAGTAAAGTAATAACAATATGAGCATGCCCACCGAAAGGATTGCTTAATATAATTGATGGCGACTCATTTCTCAAGGTCCTTTTAGAAATTTTTATTACTGTTGCAAGGATGACCGTAGAAGTTTGATAGATGCCATTACCAATGTGTCGATAATTTGTAACGCAGAGTAGTATGCAAATTTTCCACCCCGTCTCCGAATACGTGTTCACGACACAGTCCGTGTGGTGTCACTTGCTCTAAGGTAGCATACTGTCATACTGGTGTGAAAAAACCTAATAGAGTCTTACTCTGAACTGAAGCCGAATTTGTAAGAACCAGTTTTTTCTGTTTATTTTATATGAATTGGATTCTAAGAAGCAGTTATAATCGGAAAGAACAAAAAGTTAGAAGAAGAAAAAAAAGTGAAAAAGCAGGTTTCTAAAGTATGCTGTGGTACGTGCACTAAAAAGAAAAAGCAAACAGAAATAATGGTGGCTATACTAGCACCATTCATCTTCGTACAGACCTTGCTAACTCGAGGCCTACTTAAATGACTTAAACTATGTGAGGCCTACCGATTTATGGGTCCACTTAGATGAGAGGGATAATCAATGGTTCTATATGAACCGAGAATTCCAAACACGTTAAAAACCGCCTTTCATGATTTTTTTTTGTTTTTTTTTATTTTTGTTTTTTTTGTAGGTCTCAGTGGGCCCGTGCCCTCGGGAGACGTGCATGGGTGGGTTTTGTGTATGGTGGTTTTGAGATGGTTTTATCAGCTCGGTTCGTCAAGAATTTTTCAGGGATAATAAGTGTCCAGAAAAGATCCACTAAATTATTCTCACCGGTAAAACTTAAATATTTAAACCAAATCTATTTCAATTCTGTCCTCTTATTTATTTTCTATCAACTTATTTCATTGAAGTTTTTAATTTAATTGACTCATACACTCAAATTAAAAAAATGCAGAATTTTGGATTTTTCGGATTTGTCTAATCTGCCGATATGAATATTTATGTTAGCCAATTCTAAACAATCAGTTGATAAGCGTATAAACGTTAGCTGATTGTTCTTCTTGTTCTTCGTCGTCGAAGACATCAACCTGGAATTAGTCAATATGAACATTTAGTTTTTTTTTATCGTGTCAATATGAACATTTATATAAACCGATTTGGTTGAAGGAAACACTCAAATTTTTTTATAGGTTTTTCAGATTATAATCGCCCAGTTTTTTTTAGGTTATAATCGGTTTGTATAAGCTCCCACATCCATCGATTGTTTTGCTACAATCGCCCTAGCTTTACGTAAATCCATATCCGCTGATTCTCAGTGATATTGGCCGATAAAATTTCATTACCCGTCATTAATCCTTTAAAATTAAGTTAATATTCATTTTTCTTCTTTTTCTTTTTTATGGAAAATAATGAGTTAATCCTTTAAGACATGAGGGAGTATATAGTTTCATATTTCATATAAAGAGAAAAAATTAAAAAAAAATAAAGTGGCCGAATGAAGGGGGCGCAATGATGGAACTGTCCCTCCTTAATTCAAGGAAATGAAGAAAATTACAGTGAAAAGCAGACCAATAATACTTTTCCCCTCACAAACCATTTCATGCCATCCGTAATCAAATTTTGTACTCCCATTAAGAAAGCCACAATTACCTGTATCAGCGGTAGAGACATGTACCAACCAATATCAAAAGCCCTCTTCTCCTTTTTGTTTTGACTAAAATCCACCGTCCATATTGTAGAGGTGTAAGCTACACCTTTCTATGATTCTATCTAAACTGCGAGAGTGGTTACTTAACTTAATGCAGAGCAAACCCCGGACCCTTTTCCAATAAATGATTCAAAGTTATTGACCGGATTCTGGAAGATGATCTTTTGGTATATGGCCTAGTCATGTCGGTTCGAAGCTGGAAAGAAAGTGTCCCACCGACGCCTCACCCTCTAAATACTCGGTGGCTCCTTGTCTTTCTCATTTTCATACGCGGTATCTATCATCACATTCACCGCCTTGCAAGATCAGGAAGAAGCTGAGGCACACCACCAAGAGATCATTTCACCGCCTTGCAAGATCAGGAAGAAGCTGAAGCACAACACCTAGAGATTATGGGTAATTGTGTATGCAGTGGGTTTGGCAACGCTGCTCAAGTAATCAAAGTCATAACATCAAATGGTGGAATCATGGAGTTCTACACACCAATTACAGCTGAATGCATCACAAATGAGTTCCCAGGTCACGGAATTTACAGAACTAGTAACGGAACATATTTCTTATCAAACCCAGTGCTCCACAAAGAAGAACTTGTCCCCGGAGAGTTATATTACCTTCTTCCACTCAACACTGGCAAAGTAGATATCACAGCTGCAAAAGATATTCTGGAGGATGATTACAATGGAACCTCTTCGTCTTTCTTTACGCCTTACCGGATGTCTTTTGATCAACAAAGTAGTTATTATCAAGGTAGTTTGAAGAGATCAGACAGTGAAACGACAATAAGAAGTTCTAGTAGTAGTAACAGTAATAGCGGAGTATGGAAAGTGAAATTGGTGATAAATCCAGAGCAATTGTCCAAGATTTTGTCAAAAGAAACAAGCACTGAAGCGCTCGTTAATAGCGTCAGAACCGTCGCTAAATTTGGTTGTAAAGGAGTTCCTGATTCTTCTACTCCTTCTGTAGCTAGTTCTGGTATATGGAGTTTATCAGGTAGTTGTAAAGCTTCATCCTCAGAGAGTTCTGCATAGAAATTTCTGGTATTATATTTTACTTGTTTCTCATAGTGAGGCGTAGCAGTAGTATAATTTTCGGTCGTAATACATGTATAATGTCAGCTAGGCATTTACCTCTCTAGGAGTGTGAATCAAAACCCATGTTTGAACTGTAATGGCATTAGTTGATTGTAATTCTTAATTTGCAATGTCTTATGTCTCGCATAGACTGAACCAAATATCAAGTACGCCGGTCAAGTGTCAACCAGGTTTGCTAACATACACACCCTCCGTTTTATTGGTGCAAAAAGAATTTTGAGCAGCTTTATATGACATTTTGTACCAAGTCAGAAAACAGCTAGCATTTGAGCCCATACATACATAACTAGTTAGTCTCATTACGACTTACGAGTACGGAGTACTTATGTCTTATTTTTCTAGTTCTGATTTTCTAGTTATGAAATAGACAAACACAAATGCAGGAAACACAAATAACATGGGGCACCACAAATCACCATTCGACTCTTGTCTTCGGATTTACTCAACCACCACGTGATAATCGAATAAGGATGCATTGATCCTATGAAATTCGGTCCTTTTTTAAAAAAAAAAGTCATGCCACAATGCCAAATGCATTATAGGGTTAGAAGGTAGTCCGTAGATACCATTTGTGCTGCGATTAGCGGCCAAGAGTGAAAGCAGGTGAAAGTCCCATTTCAAAGTGCTTGTCTGTCAGGTCCGGGTGAGACAGCTCTTTAAGATAACAAAAGATTGCAGTCCCTTCTTTTCTTACCTGGCATTTTTAGGGGCGACCCCAAAAGAATTAGGGGCGACTTTTTTATTTCCAACCCATATACACCGTTAAGGGATGACCAAAAACGCGGAGAATACGTTAATGCCCTTACATAATCGGAAGCTATTTTGTGCCCGATTATTATAAAGCAATCGGAAGCTCAGTAACGATATTATACTACCGATTCATATCGATTTTGTGCCTAACGCGTATCTTGCTTCTATAATAATCGGTAGGAAAAACAACCTCACGAGACTACCGATTTAGAGCTGGCAAACAAGCCAAAACCCGCGGGTTTACCCTACCGGCCAAAAAAAACCCGCACCGACTCAGTGGTGTCTAAACAATAGGGTTAGGGTTGGAGAAATGTCGGCTTGTAAGAAAACGGGCTAACCCGTCCCGGACCATAAATTCGCGGGTTATACCCGTATGCCCGTGTGAATCATATATAAAGAATTTTACCCATTTTTTAACCCTAAAATCTAAAATTTTCGGCCTTCTTCTTCACTCACAGCGGCAGCCATTAGAGCCACCACAATCACCACCTCTTTCTCCTTCTTTTTCTTCTTCTTCTTCTTCTAATCTTTTTGTTCTTCTCCATACAGAGAGTTAGGGTTTTAATTTAATTACCCTGTGAAGTGAAATCAGCGGCCGCGGCATCCATCAGAACCACGCAATCACCGCCTCTTTCTCCTTCCTCTTCTTCTAATCTTCTTCTTCTTCTCCATACAGAGAGTTAACGTTAAATTTAATTACACTGTTAAGTGAAATCAAGCAATCAAGAAAAGGCGAATTTGGTTGAGTCTGATGAAATCGAGATGAACTGAAGAAGGTGGATAAATCAGAGAAAATGAAGTTCTGGGATAAAATTGGAGATGGGTTTTATACGATTTAAGGGGTTTGAACTGTTTTGAATCAGAATTGTGGTTTGATCGATTCATGAAGAGATTAGGGTTTTTGAGAATTACATTTTGCTATTGTTCTTGTTGTTGTTAATAATTGAGCAATTTCGGCAAACATATGCGTTCAATTTCATTTCTTTGTTTGAAAATCATGTTTGAGTTCAATATCATTTGTTGTTTCGAAAATCATGTTTTCCCCTGATGTTGTCTGTTTTCAGGTACTTGAGTGTTGATTTGTGGTTGTTCCAACCATTGGCAGTCGAATACGAGGTGACCATTTTACTTGACTGTTAATTTCAGTATGAGCCATTGCCAACGCTAGCCAATTTACTGAAGAGAATGGTTCTGGTAGTGGCGGAAGGGAGGATAATTTATAATTATATGTGGTTGATCTATGGCAAGGGGTTTTGATGTTTCTCTGATTTGGTTAGACAGCTTGAGATGCTGGTAATGAAGCTTCTTATGAGGAAATTTGTTAAGAGTTGTAATAGATCTTTTATCTGTATTTGATTTTTGTATTGAAAATGAATGATTTGTGTCTGATTTTTGTGTTGAATAGATGGTTAAAGCTTAAACATGGCCACAAATTAACTTAATTAAGCTTTAATTTTAACTTTAGTTAAACAAGCCGGCTAACCCGTGAGCCCGCAAGCTTTACCTGTTACGGGTGCGGGTTGTAGAAATGACGACCCGTGAAGAATATCAACCCCCAAGTTTTGGACCGTGTTAACCCGTACCCGTGTAACCCGTAACAAGCCGGCCCCGGCCCTCCCGTTTGCCAGCTCTATAACGATTGTTAAAGCTCCTAAATTCCCAAAATTGGTGATTTCGTCAAGGAAGAAATTTGAGGCAACTTTATAATCGGAAGTCATATTAACTACCGATTATTCTAGTTCCTAAATTCGAAAAAAATGACATTTCTGCAAAAACAAAATTTGGGGCAACTGTATAATCGGAAGTCTTATTAACTACCGATTAATATAGTTCTCAAATTGAGATTTCTGCAAAAACAAAATTTGGGGCAACTGTATAATCGGAAGTGATAGAGCCGTTGGAACTCTAAACTCTATATAAGGATTGTATCCTTTTACTCTCTATGGAACACAAATACCTTTAAACTCTCTCCAACATCATCTTCAACATAATGGCCCAACCATTCATTAATCCTACGGAGTTCACGATTGAAGAAGATTTATCTTTATGTAGGTGCTATGTTCAATTCTATCTGAGACGAGGAGAAGAACGCAGGCAAGGAGGCATAATGAGTATGAGTTATTTGGGGAAAATTCACGGAAAATTCTGCGCCGACACCGGTAACCCAAACAACCGTCACTCCGCTGATCTTTTCTGCCGAGTTGGTTCAATAAACAGACACGTCGAAGAATTCGTCCATTTAACTTATCATCGTGGTTGTGACAACCATTAGCAACTTTAGATATTTTCCAATCTTTACTTTCCTTACCATCGGGCTTATAGAAGACAATCTTAAATGGGCATCCAATCTTCTTTGTATGAGTTCGGTACTTCTTCCTCTCCGTCTTCCTTACATACTTATTATTCTTTCCCTCGTGACTCTTTTCTTCCAACCTCGCTCACAAACCATTTCAAACCTAATGTCCTTCACGCAAGGGTTCTGAACTACCACACACATCTTCTCTTTTGCCTTGTTCATAAGCCATTCCTTTGCTTCCTTCTTACTTCCAAATATCTAAATGCGCATATAACAAACCAAAAAAAAATAAAAAATAAAAGATAATTCATGAACATACCAAATCATTTGCATAGTGTAGGGAAGTATCAGGCCTCAAATAATAATCGCCATCAACCACTACAACAGCCTACGCACAACAACAACAAGTTATGCATTAGCAATCAGAAGGAAGTTTAGATAATAAGTAACCGATTGTAACACAATCGGTAATTTAATACTATACAACATAACCGATTATGAAATCGGTAGTCATGTACGAATATAGTCTACCGATTAACGACATACACAAATGAACAATTCTTCTGTATAAAAAGCTTCAATAATCGGAGGGACTATAGATTCATAAACCAACCGATTATTAAATATCAAGATTTATGAATATTTCATTTTTTGGAGAAATTCGTATTTGGGGCGACGTTATATAATCGGACGTGTATTTATATATACAACTTCCGATTGTGAGAAATTGAAGCTTTCAATTTGGGGATTTTTTTCATATTCGGCAGATTAATACATAAAAAAATATCCGATTGTGGATAATCGTAGATATTGTACTAAATTAACTACCGAATATATGTCGTTCATGTCATTCAATGCATGCAGAAATCGAATTTTCACGTTCAAAAACACACACAAACGCACATAACATGGATAATATGGGTATTTGAGTTTGTTAACAACATACATGTATGTTTGATGCATCGTTAGCTTCGATCTCGAGTGATTCTCCATTTTCTTCCATGAAAGCGTCGTCTAGGGTTTCATCTCCATCAAAGTTTGGATCATTCAACATATACCCCAAATCGTTATCTCTAAACGGTAGTGAACCTTGAACTTCAACAACTTCACGTCCTTCTTCGTACCCATCCAATTTTATTGAAGTTGGCAACAATCGGGAGTTGGCGACATATACCCCCTTCTTCTTCTTTTTTTCCTCTTCTTCTCTCACTCAATCGGAAGATATCTCACAATGACCCAATTTTTTTTTTCCAAACACTAATATATAGACCCCGAGACTACCGATTACAAGAGTTTGCTTCCGATTATTTTGTGAAACTACCGATTATTGTTTTCGCTACCGAATATTCTAGTTTTTGGCAAAGGTTGAATCCAGGGCCACTTATAATCGGTATGGTTATAAGTTTTATCATCTACCGATTATGGCAGATTTCAAAATTTCGCAAAACAGGATTTTAGCAAAAACTCATTTTGGGGCAACCTATAATCGGACGGTAAGAAGTAATAAACTCTACCGATTATGGTAGATTTCAAAATTCATCACATGAAGGATTTTAGAAAAAACTCATTTTGGGGCAACCAATAATCGGTAGGTTTTGGAACCAATTTGACGTTCGATTATGGCTACATCCAAATCACGAACCACGTGGTTATGCCCGGCTCTGTACCCTCTAAACCTATGGATTTTGTCACATGTTGGATTTGGGGCTTCGTATAATCGGACGGTAATAAGTAATAAACTCTAACGATTATGGTAGATTTCAAAATTCATCACATGAAGGATTTTAGAAAAAACTAAATTTGGGGCAAATGTATAATCGGTAGGTTGTGGAACCTATTTGGCTTACGATTATGGCTACATCCAAATCACGAACCACATGGCTATGTCTGGCTCTGTACACTCAAAACCTATGGAATTTGGCAAGGGTTCGATCTGGGCTCCTTATAATCGGTAGGTTGTTAAGTTGGATAGACTACCGATTATGGTATATTTCAAAATTCATCACATGAAGGATTTTAGAAAAAACTCATTTTGGGGCAACTTATAATCGGTAGTGTATGTAACCTATTAGGCTTCCGATTATGGCTACATCCACGGCTCAAGCCAAGTGGTTATGGCTGGCTGTGTACACTCAAAACCTATGGAATTTGGCCAAGGTTGGACATGGGGCTCCTTATAATCAGTAGTCTTACAAGTCGGATAAGCTACCGATTATAAAAGGGATTATTAATCGAAGTATCTACACAATAATCGGTAGGTATAATTTCAATTTAACCTACCGATTCACCTTTAACCTACTGATGATTAGGGTGTTGGCTACCGATTATATAAGGGGCATATTGGCCATTTCGAAAAATCAAAGATAAGGGGGGCTTAGATTTACGTTTGGGTGACCTTTTTCGTCTTTTAGTATCCTTTTTCGTCTTTTAGTATCGCCCCTAATTCGTTTGAGGTCGCCCCTAAAAATGACAGGTTTTCTTATTCTCTAAATTTGGAGGTCAAAATTTTGGAACCAATTAGTTTGGAATATCTAAGTTGATCGGAAAGTCCTTTTGTTTAGGTTAAAATTTCCCAATGAAACTGAAATTGGGATTATCTGCTAAGAATTTTAGCAAGACGTTGAAGCCGTTGAACAAACATTTTTTGTCGTACACTCAGTTTTTTTTTGTGAGTCCCGATGAGCCCCACGGAGGACAGCAGGGCGCTGATATTAATGAAAGGTTTTGGAACCTCTCACAAAACCAGGCCTATGCTGTTTTCTACGGGGCCCACCGGGACCACAATAAAAATTGTTTGTGTGCGGCTTAAAAATTGTCTAAAACGACATGTTTAGAAGCACTGTAAATCTAAGTATTCAGGAAGTCTTACTGCTGAAGGGGTCAGGAATGAGAATTGGGTTCTCTAAGCCACTGTAACAAATCCACTAGCCTGTCGAAACTATTTAAAGTTCAAAGATCTGCCCACTGGGCATGTCTTTGAACCTCAAATACAGTCTCTTCTTGCTGGTCGGAATTAGATACGGCCGACAGAAACCCGGTTCTCTTCAATCCCCCTAACTCTAAACAACAGAGATATTATATCTTTCTTAGAAGAAAGGAGAGACCGTTTCTCAATCTGTAAAATAAGGGCTTCATTTTGGAGATTAGGCTCTTTTTGTCTACCATGATTCCATTTCTGTATACAAGATCTTTAGGTTGTGTTAACTCATTATAATCACCGACTCAAGATCTATAAGGTTAGGTCCAGTACAAACCTCGAAATTAATTTCATGAAATACCCTTATTTCATAATTTATTTTCTATTAAACAAAATTTTCTAATCAGTAAAAATTGATAATATCAGAATTGATTTGAGACTCAGAACATCAGAATGATCGGCAAGTACAGATTAAATCCATACATTACGACGAACGAGACCAAAGAAATCATCACTGTCCCAATCTAATTTCATAAATAAATTTATAGATCTCAGATGTATAATCTCTTTTATGTTCTTAAGCAGAATAGAAATTTCAGCAAAAGGTTTTAGTGAAGAGATTATTTATTTTAGGGTAGCTGTATTCATCTCAATGGCACAGATGTTTATAGCCATAGAGGTAAACTTCAGCCCCATTAAAAAACCCTAATTAGTTATTCATTCATCAAAAGAAACTTAAACAAAGACATCTACATAAGAGATTGGCATTCTGCTCATAACATTAAATCCTAATCAACTGGAAAAATAAACACCAGATTTTACATACATACGAACAGAGATGTGAAAAAAAAAATGAGGAAAATAGAAGACCAGAGACGATGAGAAGAGTGAGACCTAATCTTAACCTATAAATAGCGGCGTTTTAAAACATCTAGGGTTTGGGAGGAGAAACTTTACTTGGTTGTTTACACCCTGGGTTGCCCGTACGGGTATGCTTGGCACTAGGGGTGTACATCGGGCCGGGCAGGCCAGCCCAAGCCCGATTATAGCACAGGTCGGGCCGGACGGGCTTGTAGTCCTTACTACCCATTAAGTTTAACAGGCCAGGCCGGGCCGGGCAATAACAAAAATTTAATGCCCATGGCCTGTCCATACCCGTGAAACAATATGAGCCAGGCAGGTCGGGCTGGTGCCTCAGCCAAGAGATAATTCAAAATTTTAAAGTATATATGTTTATTTTTTTGGCTTGATGAATGATGATATATCTATAACTTGTTCAAATGATAGTTCAAGTAATTAATATTCATTACTGTGAAATATAATTCAGAATTTTCGCTAACCCCAATAAATTGTCCACATATGAAATTTAAGTTCTTGAGAAATCCATCACACTAGTAGAAAACTTTATTCGAGGCTATTGGCGATCGGGCGAGTCGGGTAACTAAACAAAGCTAGGGGCAAGGCTAACAGTGGACTCCAATATTTGAACAAAAACCCAGGTCCGCCCACTTATAATTATCGGGCGGTGCCAGACTAGCCCATGACAGTGTCGGGCGCCCATGGGCTCTTTCGGACCGGGCGGTACATGGCGAGCCATGAGCTTCCCGGGCATTCTGTACACCCCTACTTGGCACGCAGGGAAATTTTGAAAATTAGAGGTTTTTTTTAAATTAACAAAAAAAAATACTAGTATATATTTCTGAGGGAGCTAGAGCTAGAATTATCCTGACCAGATTCAAATGAAGAAAAAAAAAAAAAAAAAAAGGTTATTTAACGGTTGGTACCTAACAAATGTACAACACCTAGCTTTGGTACCCAATATTGAAATATTAAGGGTTGGTATCTTGACCGGAAGTTGATCGTCAAAATTTTCATTTGACCAATATTTATTTTATTTTCTTTAATTATTATTTATTTTGTTTTTCCTTTTACATATTTACCCTTCCACACCTCATCTTTAATTCAGAAACGAAAATGGCCGTCGTCGCTGGACCATCACCGCCGACTCCAATACTGATTTCTTCATGGACACTTTCAGATCTACCTGCGAATTCTGTTAACGTCAGATCTACCTGCAAATCCAAGTGACAACTTTACATTAACTACTTGAGTGATGATTATTTGCAGGAAGAGAAGGTTTATTCCATGAATTTGGAAGGACGGGAAATCCTCACAGATTGATCTTCGTTCTAAAGTAATTTTTGAGGAACTGCTTGTCTTACTCACTCTACAACATCCCCCTTGAAGCAACAGTTCCCTTTTCCGCAAACCCCAATTCTAAGAAGAAAAAGAAAATTCGACGGAAAGATTGAAGATCCTTGAGACCTTCGTCATCTTCTGTAAGGAATCCTACATTAAATCAATTTTCTTCATCTTCATTACCTTAATTGTCCGTAAAAGTAACAGTTGATTCAACACCAATTATGGTGTAGCTGCTGGCGTTGATTGTGAAAGTGAATGGTCGAGAGATTAAGGTATTAAGAGTTTCAAGAGGTTTGGGAAGTTTGGGTTGTGGATTGATACGAATTTGTGCTAGAATCTTGTGATTTTTTTACAATGAGTGTGTTTGCCATCGATATGGGTTTGATGGATGGTATTTTGAATGTTTGGGAGTCCTAAGCTGATACAGAAACTTGGTTAATTTCTTACTAAAACTCAATTGTTTGTAGTCCGGCCACCCACTTTCACCATCCAGTTACCTGTAAACGCCTCTTAGTCTTTAGAGTTCGAACTTCGAAGGGAAGAAGCCAAGGGTTTAATCAGGGTAAATTAGTCAAATTAAATAAAATTTTAATAAAAACTTTATAAAATAAAATAACAACGAGTCAAACAGAGTCAACGTGTTGACTAAACAGTTTCTGACGGGTCAAGGTACCAACCCTTAATATTCCAAATATTGGGTACCAAAACTAGGTGTTGGACATTGCTGGGTACCATCCGTTAAATAACCCAAAAAAAAATTATCTTGGCAAATTTAAGTCATACCATTAAAAAACAAAAAACGATAAGTTTGAACTTTGAAGTATACCCAAAGGCTCTGTAACCAATTATTATCTTTAGTGAATAATCAATCCTGATTAGCTAGATTCGATTCATCGATTAATAGATGTTTAATCTTGCTAAATGAGAAATCAACTAATAGATGAAAAGATGAAGAAAAAAAACAACTAATAAATATCAATCAAGAATCGGTGGATTTTATAGCCTCATATCAGACTATATGTTGATGTTCTTCATTCAAGATGAACACGAGGAATCTGCATATACGGGTGTGCATATCAACCGATTTTAAAATTCACACTCTAGAATCGGTAAATTTTGATATCCATATCGACTAATTATAGCTTCAAAAAAAAAACAACGAAACAATATTAAAATTGAAAAGACAAGGGTACCCAAATACACCGCAATCTTTTTGTTTTCAACCTATAAATCCTCTTACCGAAAGTGATTGTCTATGGACAGAGTCGAGACAATACAACAAATCGGTATTCAGACTTTGTGTGATTGTCTATGGATACGAGATCGAGACAATACGACTACCAAAGTGTGATACTTGATAATAGGTTCGGACTTAACCAAACTCTATAGGATCACTATCAAGTATATCGGAGTTAACGTTTTTGTAATTTAATTTAAATTATATAAACAAATATAATTGCGGAAAACAAAAGTAAATCACACAACAAGATTTACTGCAAGTACAGAAAAACCCGAAGACCTAGTCCAGAATTGAATACTCTTAGAATTAAGCCACTATAAAAAATCTACACCAACTTCATATAGTTGGTACCAAGCAACTACCCCTAGTTCACTTAGTTTCCATAGTATCCCTGCGCTTCCGACTTCTAAGGTCACGCACTGGTACATTTCCTTTGGATCATATTCCAAACAGTAAAGGAACAACAAATATGTTTGGTAACAACTCTTTTGATTCATTCAAGATAAAGATATCTCAAGTCATACGCAAAGGCTCTTCCGTTTAGTCTATAAACTCCTTTGCACAGTTAGATCAATCTATCCAATAACTACAAAAGCAGTTAAGTTTAGATTTGCAATCAATCAATATAGATCTGAGAAGCTATAAAGTGATGCCGATCTCATGCAACTAATCAATCGAATAAATCCGATTCTAGTTGGATCCCAGCTGATCAAGGTTTGTGCATACACAAAGATATGAGAACTAATAAGAAATCTTCTTCGTCTTCAAATCTTCTTGAATCTTCAATAAAAACCTGCACAACACCACTTGAATCTCTTGTGATCAATCACACACGTAAGCAGTCTGTTAACAATGGATTATCATAAGATATCTACATGATCTACAAACATTTCTAAAGATCTCGTCGATACTTCGATCTTGTTTGAGTGAATCCTATATCAGAAGAGAAGATTCTCATGAATAAAAAAACTAGGTACAATCAAAGTTTCAACAACCGTTAGTCAATCATATCAATCGAAAACTAATAACGCTGCATTTATCTAGTTTCCCACCAACGGTACTCGTAGAGCTTCTTGATCCCGCAGAAGTCTTTAAACGAGCGGTCGTAAGAGATTTCACCCAATTAGGATACTTTCCTCTCCGAATAGACGGCTCCACTAGAAACAACAAGAAATGAAGTTTTCATGGCTCTTAGGATAGTTTGCTAGAAATGCAAACTTAGGTATTTATAGACCTGTTTATGGGTGAAAACTATTTCTGCCGGTTTTGGTAATTTGGGGTGTGTGGATGAGAAATGAGTCTAAACCTTAAACAAAAGCACTACACGGGAGTGCTTGTAGATTCGAGAAATCAATCTGTGCAAATCCGGCCTAAACCAAGAAATGGCCGTTTGCGGACTTGTTTCGGTCACAAAGTGAAGGAGATGGGGTTGATCTTAAGGAGGGAAGCGAAGAAGGTGTTGAGATTATGAAGGTGTTGGCTATGTATGACTTGTATCAAAAGCTGAACCGGCTTGCGGGATGTAAGCTATCGGTTCGGTGTTTGAATACGATGGTATCAACACTTGCCTCGTTGTGCGGACTTGTTCTTGTTTTTTTTTTTGGAAATAGGGCAGAGAACCTATTTATACAAGTCATTTGAGCCTTATTCACGTCTCTCGTGGGAAGTGGAGGAAGTGGAGTGATGGAGTAGTGGAGTTGTGTGTTAGTGTTACACGACCAATCTTGCCCACTTCTCATGTCGTCTCTAACCGTCCATGACTTCCTAACACGTTCTTGTGATGGCGCGTTGCACGCTGCACGCTGTAAACCGCCAAACCAATACCCCAGTATGTATCCCCCAGTTTGTGACATGATTGATGTCTCGAGTGTGTGGATCGTGGGACCCATAGAAAGTAGCATGTAATGCTAGACTAAATAACTAAGTTATTTAGAAAGTCGACACTTGTGAAGTATCATGTGTATTCTATGCATGTACTGCATCATGGTATGGTAAAGTGACGGGTGGTGATCACCATGACGCCTCACTGACCAATTAACTCCTGACCAGGGTTGTATAACCAAGCCGGTGAAGTTGGACGGACGAGATGATCTTTGAGACACTCATCTGCGGCCAGTTGATGGAATTAGGGTTTTGAAGAGGTGCGCAAGCATCACCCTTTAGCTTGGTCGAATCCAAGCTTGGGATACAATTTGACGGGGCCGATCGTGCATGTGTGTGTAGACGACATGACGGTGTATGCGCCCATATCTCATTGTCTCGTGAAAGTGTGATGCGGGCCACTCAATTTGTCCGGCGAAGTTGAGTGGTCGAGATCGATTTGCAACAGAAATCTGGTGCCGCAAAATCCGCGCATCATGCCAATTTTGGCGCGCGTTCCAAGACGACCAAGCTTGGTCGATCTTGGCCGATCGATCTAGTATACATACGGCGAAATTTGGTATACACGTCCAAATCTCAATATCCCATAGAAGCGTGATCTAAGTCACTCAATTTGTCAGGCAAAGTTGAGTGGTCGAGATTAGTTTGTAATCGGGAGGTGCGACCATGCCTAGTTCGGGCGTGCGGGATCGAGGCAACCAGGCATGATATGCCTTGGCCGATCGGGTGTGGAGATAGACGGGCCCACGGTGGTCATGTTGATGCGCACCGGACTCCCGCTTAATCTAATCCTGGACCCTTCATTCGTGCGGGGAGAAGATGGACGCTTCGTGATTGTTCAAACCCTAATTGGGGTTTCACCGGCCGTGCGTCATGCCTTGTTTGGGCGCACGACCGGAACGACCAACTATAGTTGGTCCTGACCGATCGATCATGTATGTAGGCGGGCCCACGGTATTTGTGTTGACATGCTCTGGGCCCTTTGAATCTACATCTACACCCTCTATCTATGCATGCGAAGATGGATGGTTGAGACTGTTTTTGCGATACATGTAATGTGCCGCAAACCCTAATTTAAGGGTTTTTTTGTCCATACGGCTCTGGTTTGGACAGGTTTGGCAAACTATGCCACCCTTTAGGGAGACCGACCATGCGGGGCTCGCGTTGGGTCGGTGGTGAATATTCCAATACACCTTGGGGTCATGGATTTAATCTAAGCCATCCAATCATCTTTGGTGAGGTTGGATGGTCGTGATCGTTTCGAGACCGATATGGTCGGTTCAGGTTCAAACATGCTCAATCGGGATAGTATAACACCGAGAGTTGTATCTGTATGGGTATTTCGTACATGTTTTATTATTAATGCTTGGAGATTCGTGTTTCTCTGCTTGAGAATAACACTCGGTCGTCATCGCACTTGGTAATGAGTACATGAAATACAAGGCTGGTCATGCATTAATTAATAATGCTATAAATTCACGGGGTATATGGGATTGTTGCTACATGCTCCAACTTTGGATGAATTTGTGTATTTAATTCATGAGAATCTTTTGGGATTGTTGCCACATGCTCTATTCTAGGTGAATTAGTAAAGTAAAGAAGTATTCATCACTTATTAATGGCTTTATCTTTTGCAAGATGTTAGCGCATGATTTTGGCTTTTACAATTTCAGCCCTTAAATGAAAATCCACCATCAACATTAAGTCCCCTGCCTAGCGCATAATGGTTGCTCTATTGTGGGGTAGGCATGAGATGGTGACATACTTATGTGAAGAAGACAGGATAAAGAAAATTTACCCGGAGGAATTTTAACCGACCGTTAGCAGTTGTCCATGTAAACGCCGTTGTGCAAGCGCAAAATCCTTTGGTGGGACCGGTTTCCTTCCTTGCGTGTTTGAATCAAAAGAGGAATCCAAGCAAAATAGGAATCCTTGTTCTATTGGGATTCTTCCAAATTTTGTCTATAAAAGGACTGACCCCTTTTCTTTTTTTCTTCACGCTTTTTCTCTTTTTTTTTTGTACAGCAGCTCTCGTCCGTGATCTCCACTGCCGCCGCCAACCGCCGCCGTCGCCGCCACCGGAACTCGCCGGAGCCGCCGGAGCTTGCCGTCCGTAGCAAGGTAAGCGTTTTTTTTTTTTTAAGGTAAAACCCTAGTTTGCTAGGTAAACACCTTTTGCAAGATATATATTATGCTAGGATTGCTTAGTAAAACAAGCCGTGAATCCATGAATATGTTGTGTCTTGCCTCCTTTTTCATTGTTGCATACAAAACCTAGCTTCTTAGGTTGTAGCTTGGAAAGGAACTCGGCTTGAATTTCGTGAACATGATCCCCATGACATAAGAGAACCGTGTTGTGCAAATAAATATGGTCCCGCCATATATGCTCGATTGAACGTGGGTCTCATATCTTGTATGCCTGACTGAATGTCACCTTTATACCATCCTCGTGCCCTTGACCAACACCGGACTTGAAAGTGTGACTTGATCAATACCGGACTTGAAACTTGAGCAATACCGGACTTGAAACTCGATTAATACCGAACTTGAAACTTGAGCAATACCGGACTTGAAACTCGATTAATACCGGACTTGAAACTTGAGCAATACCGGACTTGAAACTCGATTAATACCGGACTTGAAACTTGAGCAATACCGGACTTGAAACTCGATTAATACCGGACTTGAAACTTGAGCAATACCGGACTTGAAACTTGAGCAATACCAGACTTGAAACTTGAACAATACCGGACTTGAAACTTGATCAATACCAGTGTTTGGACCCAATTCCGGCCTTATGTATTCCAATGTGAATGCATTTCACACACGTATCGTGTGTTTTTAGACAAGTACTGACTCCTGTCTTTATTGTAGAATGAAGAAAATAACTCTGTTGATATGTCTTCGGAGATAATCTTTGGTGCCAAGTCGGGGAAGTGTTGACGACTTCAAAGATATGCGAACATTGGCGATGAGTTGTTCACCTTGTCTTTTCCAAACATTAGGAAACATCCCTCTCACGGGATAGTCATGCTTCCGATTCGAGAAAATATGGAAGCTGATCCATCTTCTTCTTCGGCACTTGTGATGAGGTTCGTCTTGAAGAAATGAATATCCGCCTTCTCTTATCGACTTCAAGATTTGTCATACTCCATTTGGGTTCTTATGAAGGGTGGATGAGACGCATGTTGAATAATAAGGATGTTAAAGCCAATTTGACCAAGCGCAAATCCTTAATGCGGTTATGGCATCTGCTACTCTTGAAATTAAGAAAGATGTTGCGGGCTTGATTACTTTCATTTCTCGGTGGCGCCCTTCTACTCATACGACTATATCTAGATGGGGAGAGATGACTCTTACTTAGCTGCATTGATGAACACTTTTTGTCATTTGGGAGTTTTTATTATGAGCTTTCGACATGGAACAACGTGATTATGACGCTATACTCCAAAGGTGGCAGAATTCGACGATCTGGACAAGGAGGAGAAAAAAGATACAAGATGCTTTTACACCTGGTGGGTATCGGTGTGGTCTCCTGTAGACCCAGAACCGGATCAAGAGTTGGAAAACGAGCTCAGCGTGATTGCATTCCTTTCTTTGTGGCTATCCAGAGATATATATGATGACGGTTCTGGAAAAAAAACCATAAGGGGTGTCCTGGTTAAGATTGCTATAAAGCTAGCAAAAGGTAAAGTTCTTCCCTTAGGTGCCTTGTTCCTTGGATCACTGTATTCTCATCTGGACGCTTAGCAATGGATATACATGTTTCCAACGGGTACAAGAAGGTGGAGTCGTATGTCTACTTCGCTTTTCTTCAGGCATTCTTGTGGGAACATTTCAAAAGTTATGCTCCTGTTCCTGCAACTTTGCTCAGTAATTTGTATGGTGGCTCGAGAATACTCCGTTGGCAGAGGAGGCATCCTAGAACCGGTGCGAAACTCGTGGATATCTTTGATAATGTGTCTTCTGTAAATTTCCGCCCATGGGGGCCGATCCACTCTTCCATTGCTCGGTAGAAGACTTTTGCTATTGCTTCTAACGGTCTTGATCTTTGCGTTGCGTCTAGATGCCAACACTATGAAATTTGGAGAACTTATTTATCTGCACAGCTGCATTCCGGATATATCCCGTCTCTATTCAACGAAGCTCTTCTTGTGACTCGTACAACATTGAGAGGCTGCTCGTCAAATGGGATTTGACCGGGGTGTTCCATTTATCCGTCCGTCGGAGGCTCAGAAAGAACTCCTCCAGGATATCTTTGATGCGACGTGTTCTTGGCATCGTGAGTCTTCCCTTCGGCCTATTGGGAGAAACCCGGTGGTAACCGACAAGTATAAGGTATTTTGGAGGAAGCAACTGTTGGCTTTCCAAGAATTCTCGGAGGATTTTGTGACAGATTCCCGTGGTGAGCCATCTTCTGACGTTCTGAAGAAGTATTTCCGGTTGAAGCCACTCCCATCCAAACGGACCAGAGCTGATGATTGCAGTCCCCAAGCAGGAGAAAGATCTAAGAGGCAAGCATGTGATTCGGTGATCCTCAATTCTTCCAATATGCAGGTATTTAAATCACTTTCTGTTGATTCTTTTATTTCTCCAGAGCGAACTCTTCTAAGAGTGATCCTTGCTTGAAATCAGGGAATTCCGAAAGAGAATATTTTCACAAGGTTGGCATGCATTCAGAACGAGAAGTCAGGTAACATTGGCCTTCATGTTGAGAAGTCTGGCGACGCTGATTGTTATGCCGAGAAGTCTGGTGAAACCGCTCCTTTTCCAGGATAATGACGAGAGATGATGCAAGTTCTGTAGGATAAGGTGCCTCCTTAAGTGATCTCGTTGATGGGGCCATAATGGAAATTAGCACCCAGTGAAGTAGACATCGGGAGGAATGTAAGAGAGGCAACATCCGCTATTGTTGAGGTGGCTCCCGTTGAAGAACGTTCGAGCGGGTTCCAATCAATAAAGGCATCGAGGTGACTTCCCACGAAAGACCTCCCTGCAACCGACAAGGCTCCTGTGATTGGTGAAGTATTGGTAATGCGACAGGGCTTTGTTCGATCCTCCCTTCTTTGTCCCTTATCCAGGTCATGTGTTGGTTGGAGGATTCGGTGTGCCACTCGGTTCGAAGGGTTATACACGGCGATATGGGAGAAGCGCGGCCACATTGCTACCACTCTGAAGCTCAAAAGTCGTCTTGCATTGGTCAACCGCGTTCGGGAAGCTTTATTTTCTATCCATGGGATGAGCGTCACGACTGGTCGAACAGTTTCTGAGGAGATGATTGAAGACTGCAAGTGCCATCGAGATGTGTTTGTGCAGTACGACTTCAATGCTCCTTGGTTATTCAAAGGGTTCTCCGAGATCCAGGAGCTCCAGAAATTACAAGATGAAGTCCCTTTCTGCAGTTGTGTTACTCGCCCGGGAAGAAGAGGTTGAAAAGTTGTCGAGGAGTTGAAGGTGAAGTAGTTTGTACTTCAAAGGATGAAAGTCTCTCTTGCCCCAGAAGGATGAATTCTTTGCTGAAGGACTTTCCTTGAAGGATTCGTGCCACCTACTTGTCTTTTCTTTTAGATACTTTTCTTTTTGAGTGATAGTGAGGATTTCCTTTTCATAATTTGACTTAGGTTTTGAATTAATAGGTAGTTGAATTGGTTTATTTTGAGATAGTTTTGTGAATAACTTTTCTGAAAGAGGTTATTTTAAATGGAATTTGCATCTTGGTCATGAATGATTGCACATGTCATATGAAATTGCAAACGTCGCATAAAAGGGAAGTATGAATGGAAACAAGCATGGCATTTGATCATTGAGCCTCTTTCTCTATGTGCGGGATGCCAAGTCCCCAGTGAATTCTAAAATTATCTTTCTTGTAAAATTGTTGAATAGAACTTACTTGCTTTTGAAGCTTTACTTGTATCAACCGAAGTAGCCTCTCTAAGGAAATCATCTGCCGCATTAATCTCTCAGATAAGGAAAGCTATCTCTCTGAATTAAGCTTCTTCTGGACAATGCGTTTCAAAGCGTTGCATTCACTGGTAGGGTGGTGAAGGAACCGGTGGAAATGACAATACCTCGGGTCCATTCCTTTTTGATCAGTTGGTGGACGCCATACGGGAGGTAGCTCCACCTCTCTGTTTCGTACCCACGCCTCCAGCAACTCCAAAATCTTTTTCATTGGGAACGGAAAGTGTAGGTACTTCAAGTCTAGATTTTCCTGCGTTCGTGGGCGTTGTGGTGTCTCTACATGGTTTCGATGTGGAGCACGTTTCGGAGATGAAGTTGGAAGACTTGTGAGTGCCATCATATCCGCGGATCGCTTGACCTGGTGACGGGGTGTGGAAGGTATCGTAGTATCACTGCTGAGTGATCGAATTGAATGCTCCCATCCTATGTACTCACGTGTTCCTTGATTGATATCTCCTTCCTCAAGCATTTCTTCACTTAGTTGAGAGGTCGATGCGGATTGAACAATCTTCCGGGTTTCGACAAGGGTCTTGAGATATAAATCTTCTAGCAGGGATCCGTAAGCTGCAGGCTCCCTTACCTCATCCGGCAGACGTTGTGGTACCCTGGACATGTCTTTTCCTCTGTGGAGTTGCCTCGAGTTTTCGTTGTCGGCTGGACCATGTTGTTCGTTTCTCCTGAGTCCCCTGTGATTACGCACTCTTTCTGTATCTCCACTGGTAAAGGTGTGACTCTGAATAAGGATCCAGCGTTTCTTGCCTTTGTCCGAGTAGATGCCCAGACCCTTCTTGTAATTGAGATGTTATATCATTCAAAAGGCGGAATGTCTCGCTCTGTCTTCTATTGATACCAGCTTGATTTGCCAAGACATCTTCCAGCATTCTAGCCATACTTCCCATGATATCTGAACCACCTGTGGTTTCCGGGTGAGGATACATTGCGAGATGAAAACTGAAAAATTGAGAATTCAATTTTTTTTTGTAAGCGAGAGATCAACCTCCCGCCGTGGTCGCCAATTGTTTATGGGTGAAAACTATTTCTGTCGGTTTTGGTAATTTGGGGTGTGTGGATGAGAAATGAGTCTAAACCTTAAACAAATGCATTACACGGGAGTGCTTGTAGATTCGAGAAATCAATATGTGCAAATCCGGCCTAAACCAAGAAATGGCCGTTCCAGACTTGTTTCGGTCACAAAGTGAAGGAGATGGGGTTGATCTTAGGGAAGGAAGCGAAGAAGGTGTTGAGATTGTGAAGGTGTTGGCTATGTATGACTTGTATCGAAAGTCAATCGGCTTGCGGGTAGTAAGCTATCGATTCGGTGTTTGAATACAATGGTATCAACACTTGCCCTTTGTTGTCCGGACTTGTTCTTGTTTTTTTTTTTTGAAATAGGGGAGAACCTATTTATACAAGTCATTTGAGCCTTATTCACGTCTCTCGTGGGAAGTGGAGGAAGTGGAGTAATGGAGTAGTGGAGTTGTGTGTTAGTGTTACACGACCAATATTGCCCACTTCTCATGTCGTCTCTAACCGTCCATGACTTCCTAACACGTTCTTGTGATGGCGTGTTTGCCTGTTGCGTACGCTGTAAACCGCCAAACCAATACCCGATTTGTGACATGATTGATGTCTCGAGTGTGTGGATCGTGGGACCCACAGAAAGTAGCATGTAATGCTAGACTAAATAACTAAGTTATTTAGGAAGTCGATACTTGTGAAGTATCGTATGTATTTCTATGCAGTCTTGCATCATGGTGTGGTAAAGTGACGGGTGGTTATCACCATGACGCCTCATCGACCAATTAACTACGACCGGGTTGTATAACCAAGCCGAGTGAAGTTGGACGGACGAGATGATCTTTGAGACACTCATCTGCGACCGTTGATGGAAATAGGGTTTTTGAAGAGGTGCGCAAGCATCACTCTTTAGCTTGGTAGAATCCAAGCTTGGGATACAATTTTGACAGGGCTGATCGTGCATGTGTGTAGACGACATGACGGTGTAGGCGCCCATATCTCATTATCTCGTGAAAGTGTGATCTGGGCTACTCAATTTGTCCGGCGAAGTTGAGTGGTCGAGATCGATTTGCAACAGAAATCCGGTGCCGCAAAATCCGCGCATCATGCCAATTTTGGGCGCGCGTTCCAAGACGACCAAGCTTGGTCGGTCTTGGCCGATCAGTCTGGTATACATACGGCGAGCTGGTATACACGTCCAAATCTCAATATCCCATAGAAACGTGATCTAAGTCACTCAATTTGTCCGGCAAAGTTGAGTGGTCGAGATTAGTTTGTAATCGGGAGGTGCGACCATGCCTAGTTCGGGCGTGCGAATCGAGGCAACCAGGCATGATATGCCTTGGCCGATCGGGTGTGGAGATAGACGGGCCCACGGTGGTCATGTTGATGCGCACCGGACCTGCTTAATCTAATCCTGGACCCTTCATTCGTGCAGGGGAAGATGGACGCTCGTGATTGTTCAAACCCTAATTGGGGTTTCGCCGGCCGTGCGTCATGCCTTGTTTGGGCGCCCGAACTGGAACGACCAACTATAGTTGGTCCTGACCGATCGGTCATGTATGTAAGCGGGCCCACGGTGTTTGTGTTGACATGCTCTTGGCCCTTTGAATCTACATCTACACCCTCCATCTATGCCTGCGAATATGGATGGTTGAGACTGTTTTGCGATACATGTAATGTGCCGCAAACCCTAATTTAAGGGTTTTTTTTGTCCATACAGCTCTGGTTTGGACGGTTTGGCAAACTATGCCACCCTTTAGGGGAGACCGACCATGCGGGGCTCGCGTTGGGTCGGTGGTGAATATTCCAATACCTGCTTGGGGTCATGGATTTAATCTAAGCCATCCAATCATGCTGGTGAGGTTGGATGGTCGTGATCGTTTCTGAGACTGATATGGTTAGTTCAGGTTCAAACATGCTCAATCGGGCTAGTATAACACACCGAGAGTTGTAGCCTGTATGGGTATTTCGTACATGTTTTATTATTAATGCTTGGAGATTCGTGTTGCTCTGTGAGAATAACACTCGAGTCGCCATGCCGCACCAGGTAATGAGTACAGGAAATACAAGGCTAGTCATGCATTAATTAATAATGCTATAAATTCACAGGGTATATGGGATTGTTGCTACATGCTCCAACCTGGATGAATTTGTGTATTTAATTCACAGAATACTGGGATTGTTGCCACATTCTCTATTCTAGGTGAATTAGTAAAGTGAAGAAGTATTCATCACTTATTAATGGCTTTATCTTTTGCAAGATGTTAGCGCATAATTTTAGCTTTTACAATTTCAGCCCTTAAATGAAAATCCACCATCAACAAGACCAAGGATGTTTGGACACCAAGGAATTTCCAAAACTGAAAATATTCTCAAGATATGCAATGAATAACAAAATTCGGTTTTCCTAATTCCAATAAATGCTTGTCCAAAATTTCTGAAATCTCTCAATAGAAAATCTCCAATTAGTAGATGCACATTACTAAATTTTATTCTCTAGAGATATGCATTTAATTGTTGGTAATTAAAGCATGTAAAACCAAAAACCTTAATTAAAGGATTCTCAATTTATTTCGGTACAGGATCTCCTTCAGTACTAAGGAATATCTTTGAACAACAAATGATAAGAGTTATTGTATGTGTTCAAAGTATGTTGACATCTCTTCATTGTGAATCCTTATTCATATTTACATGGATTAACATTCTTGGAATCGGTTATACCACACTTCCAAACAAGTTTAGAATTGGTTGACATGTATTCCAAGATAACTATGTGATTGATCAAATATCAAATCACATAGATGGGTTCAATTGGTTCTACCAATCACTAGGATAGGTTATACCTCAATATGGAAATACTTGTGATCGGTCACACGAGTTACCAGGACCGGTTACATCAGTTACCAGGATCAGTTACATCAGTTACCAGGACCTGTTACCATGTTCCCATGGTATTGCTTGTGATCGGTCACACCAGTTACCAGGATCGGTTACACTAATTACCAGGACCGGTTACCAATTAAAGGATCGATTACACAATACTCTGTGATCGGTCACACCAATTACTGGGATCGGTTACACCAATACTAGGATCGATCACACTAATTACAGATATCGATCATACCATCTCATGGTGATTTGATGCGTGTCGTACCACAACAAATTAATTCAAGATTTTTCCACCTAATTAACAAGTAATATAGTGTAGTCAAGTTCGTTCCCACGAGGAGCAAGAGATTCTAGTTGTAAAAATTGTCACGAAAGGGGGTGTAAAAAGCAAAAGAAAATAAACAAAGCAATTAAAAGATAAAGTTGAAAGCAATAAGAGAGACAAGATCAAGGAATCATTCTTCGTTGAAAAACAATGATTAAAGTTATGTTCTTTTCTACTTGTTATTAGTCTGAGATTATCACCAACCGTAGGATAGCAGTCCGCTTAGCTAGCCCCAAAATCCCTTATTTCACCGAGTAACAAGTCCGCTTAGTTATCGAGATTCTATTCAAAAGAACCACCTTGAGGTTCGCTTACAAGATGTAATTCCCTGAATGCATTAAGATTTATGAATTTAGGTTTAGTACTAGTAGTTAAACTGGTTCGCTTGGTTCACTTTCTAGCGTTGTTTCTACACACAATTGCTCCACGGAATCCCCTCAAGGTCTCGTGTTTGCTACTTATGTAAAGAGTCAAGAAACGATTACTTATCCCCTAACTTTCACTAGCATTAGATTAAATCGACAAATCAATTTAGTTGGCCACCCAAACAATCTATCAATCAATCATGAATGTCTTTAAGATCATTCCTATTAGTAAAAACAATCGATAATCATGTGAAAAACCTCAAGATAGAATTGAAACAATACTCAAAACATATATTAAGAACTAGGAATTCATCCTCAATCAATAATAGAATTAGCTACTCATGCTAAAGAGTTCACACAAAGAATAAGAAAAGAAAAGTGTTGTGTGTGTAAAAGGTGTGTAAAAGATGTAGAAAACTTCTCTATTTATAGGCTTCAATATTCTCCA
This sequence comes from Papaver armeniacum, assembly GCA_023531295.1. NCBI lineage: Eukaryota > Viridiplantae > Streptophyta > Magnoliopsida > Ranunculales > Papaveraceae > Papaver > Papaver armeniacum. Next base: position 378,833 of record JAJJWW010004943.1, read on the forward strand.
AATCTTCCAAGGAATAGAATCCTTTTCCTTTAGCAATTCAATTTCCAAATCCAAACTTTTCTCAACTCTTCCACCTTCTCTTTCCAAATTTGAGTCCAATTCTCCATCCAACTCCTAGTCCAAGTCTTCACACCCATGAGAGAAGTCCATAGAAAATTCTGGAATTTTTGGCTCATGGAAAAGCGGTATTATGGCCGGAATCCGTAGGAATAGTCATGCCATAGGCCACCTGAAAATTTTCTCCGTCAGTGGAATATTCCGTCAGTCCACCGTTAGGACTAACGGTCAAAAGAGTCAAACCGTTAGTCAAAGAGTCAAAGGGAGGGAAGTTAAACACTGAGTCAGCTATGAGTCAGCTCCCTAGTTGGCTGACTGGTCTTACTCGGCTGAGCTGGATCGGCTGGATCGGTCATCGGACTCGTTCGGATTGGTCATAAAGCCACCGAGGTTAACTCGCCAGAGCAGTCCGTAGAGTTTGGCTGTTTTCTGGGATTTAGGCCAATTTCGGAGCCATTATTTTCTTCTCCCGCTAAGACCCTATCACATACATCTAACATTCACAGTTCCAAGCATTCATCAGTTGTAGCATCAATACTATTCTCTGTGTCTCCAATTCCTTCTTCAATTGAAGCAGCCTTGAACCAAATCGCAATCTTCATATGAACTCATTACAGCGACCTTCACAGCAGCATCTGATTTCTTCAATCGAGCTGTACCTATCCTCTTTCTCCTCATATTCACGACACCGCCAGACCCATTTCTAATTTTAATCTCTTCCAGCATCGCTAGCTTCACTACTTCCTGTCAATCTTCAACTCAGCCCAATTCTTTGAGCCAGAGAACTCCAATTACTCTTCGTCAAACACCAACACCATCAATTTCTGCATCTTCTTCTTCCCTGAGTCTTTTCAATCGAAACCCATTATCGATTCCACAGCAACAGCCATCAACATCACCTCCAGATTATTACCCGGTACTGACCACATCAAACTCGCCAATTTCTTCAATCGACTAGCCATCATCTCGATTCACGGACCCAACAACAATCTCATCCCGATTTCATTCTGCGTAGCTTGAGATCAAACCCATCTCAATTTCTCGATCTCTCGGTTTCAACAAGCCCATCTCTCGACTCTTATTCTCCCTTTCTCTCGACTCACGGCGGCGAGCCATGGTCGCTTTTTCTCCCTTCAGTGAAAAATGAGTGAAAGAAGAGAATGAAAAGAAAACCTCCTCTCGATTTAGGGTATAAGAAGATTAGGTTGGATATTCACCACCCTAGGTCACCTTGATAAGGGATACCCAGTTGGCAGCCCCTTAACCTTAGGCTGGTCTCAGTATTTAGTACTCCTCCAAGAGTTACCCCTTAACCTGGACTGGGCTCCAAATAGTGTTAAGCCCCTAAAATGACAATTCTGCCCTTTTTGCTCAATTTGGATCATTTATTCTTCTTTTCCTCCGTGCGACTCCAAAGTAGCTACAAAACTCAAAACAGCGTAAAATACATAATTTACAAGAAAAATAGCAAAGAAAGCATAAACAATAGATAGTAAATAGGATGTATTCTACACCCTATCAAATTCCCCCACACTTAGACTTTGCTAGTCCTCGAGCAAATCAAACTAAAAACTCACAACTTCAAAGCGTTCAAGCGTCACAAGCATCCAAAGAGTTATGAGGACATAGAATTTCGCATGCTAGTAATAAGAAGTTAGAAATACTAAAGAACATATTCTCATTCTTAAATGTTGAGTGAGAAATAACCACACCATAATGAGAGAATGCGTGTTTGAGAAACGATCAATAAGCATTTCGCCTCGACTTCGCCTCACCAAATAGGATTTTATGATAATTGCACTCAAAAAGACTGGCTTTTATGGTTTTCACATGTGTGCGGGTAGGAATGAAGAGAGAAATCTGCAACACGTTGAATGGTGGGAAGGACAACTTCCGAAATATTTTTAAAACCCACATCTTTTAATATTTTGAAAAACCATTTTTCTGACGATCTCTAAGAAAGGAAATCAACCATTTATTATCGAGGATGAGATTACTTACTCACCTTCACATCCGATCGCCAATTATGATAACACCACTCTCACGGCATCCAATAGAAACGTCTTCCGCTCCTCGTCTTGATCTTCTTGGTCTTCGTCTTCGGTTTCAACTATTGATGATAAACTCTCGAATTTCATAAATCCTTGACAATTCTTAACTCTTGTACCTTAAAATCCTTGTCGCTTGAAACGTCCTTATAAATTTTCCTTCCCCACAGCTTAATAAATAAAAACAAAACAAATATTTCTCTTTTTTCTTTTTTCTTTTTCTTTTTTTTTTTTTTTAAACAAGAGAAATAAAATACAAAAACAAACCGTGGCCGTGGGAGAAGTATTTTACCGCTTGATTCTTCACAACTTGTATCGTCTTGAAATCATAAACTTCAAAAATTCTCACCTTTTAATTTTCTTCGCTCTTATGAATAAGTCTTCATACTTGAATATAAAATTACCTCATTGTATTGTAAGTCCTCAACATATATGTGAAATCCGCTCTTTGTATGTTGCTTTACTTGAATTTGAAATTTGCTCTTTTTCTCATTCCGTTGCTTGTACCTTGAACTTTTCCAACTTTCCTTGTAGATTTTGATGTCGCTCCTTGTTGATGATGATGATGTTTCTATGGACCCGTTGTTGTCGCGAGAGAGAATGGTGCTAACTGCAAATCGAACTACAAGAAGGAGGCTTTCATCTATAGACGTCATCCTTATGATTGACAAAATTAGCACTCAAGAGATCTAAGAGTAGTGCTCTATTGGTGGGAGGTTGGGTAGCTCACCATTCTACCCGGAATTAACGTATGGTGACACACACTCAAAAGAAGCTCTTTAGTAGATGGAAAATTTCTGGTCGGTGCCTCTCATGATATGAATACGGGTAGTCTCCACTAATGATTGATCAGCAACTCTAATAATGCACTTCTCCCTGCACCAAATTCGCATCACCGGCATGATTAAATCCATTATTTAACACTCTAACAAGCAAGAAATCCGAATGTAGTTCTCTAACATTTCCAAGTTCAATTATGTCGGTCAAAATCTCTATGTAAACATACCTAGAAGTATGCTAGTGACTCTAAAATCTTTAAAAGTTTTAAAATTTTTTTTGTAATTTTTTTTAAATACATGCTTAACCACTCCCCCACACTTAAACCTTACATTGTCCTCAATGTAATTGAATCCTCCTAGTAAAGTCAAGGTGGGAAATTTTAACATGTTATGGAAACAAGAAAAAGAATTAACAAAAAGCAAAAGATAAGAAATACAAAACCTATGGGTTGCCTCCCATTAAGCGCTTGTTTTAAAGTCGGCCCGACTTAGCTCTTGCACGATTCATTCCCCATATACTAACAATCTGAAAATTTGAGGATCCACCCATAATACCTGTTTTTGCAAACAATAACTCCATACAAATATTAGCACAAGAAAACAATAGTGAAATTATTGCTCGATAGAAATTTCCCCACACTTATTCTCGTCCACACTCGGAAGTGTATAAAGAACATAGAATTTGGGAACTTCCATGTATTCTTCTTGGCAAACCTGCATAGTGTTAGCATCAAGTGTTTCCAATGGTGGATATCTAGAAACAAAATCATCCAAAAATACTTTGAAGCACATACATTCAAACCAATAAGAGGTAAAGGAGAAGAATCAATATGCAAAGGATTAGACAAACCTTGCACAATTTCTTGTATTATAGAATCCTCTTCATCCTTAAAAAATTCAAGTGAATTACTTACCTCTTGTATATTGTGGTCCTCTATTAAACCTTGCAACCATTCTTCGTCGTTTTCTACCTTAACCAAAGTTTTGGCATCATTATAATCATTGGCTAGTTCAATTGGGTCTTCCACAAAATCAATCAATTTGGTTTCATCCTCTAGTATCATCTCTTCAACATTCTCATCATCGGAATCGGGCCATTCACTAAAATGATTCTCGTCGGTATAAATTGTAAGATCTTCTTGTGAGGGTATTACACCGTTTATAACAATAGGTAAGTCACACCCAATCTCCTCCTTTTGAATAGGCGAAGGATCGTTATTATGATCCGGAGTTGGAATAACTTTCTCATTGTTGCAATGCTCATACACTTCCGCGGACTCATATCTTTCCCTAAGGAATTTTTTCCAAGCACTAAATGCATCATCTTCAAGCTCTACCTTTTGAATAGGTGCTTGATCATTATTAAGATCAAGGCTCGAGTAAGCTACACTAGCGTCTTCAAAAGTATCCAAAGGTTGGTCCTTTTCAACACAATCATCTTCATTTTCAGACTCACCATAATAAGAATCTTCATCGGTTTCATAACCTTTATCCCGACGTCGTTTAAGTTCCGTATGAATAGTCCTACTAATTTCTGCGACAAGCTCTTCCGAGTCTCCATCATCTTCCAATTTGTATAATTTCTGTGCAAGTTTCCTGACGTTCACACGCTTACCACCGTTGATAGAGTTTCTAGACGGCATCTCCTCTTTTGGAAAAAGTGAAGGAAAAACACGATGAAGAGGAGTATATTCCAAATTCTCTGTCTGCACATTACTAGAAAACAAATTGTTAGATGCATAACTATCCTTCCATCCGTGTGTTTGTCCACTTACATACCCGTCATAAGGTTGTTGATATGTATGAGAATATCCATAAGGTTACGTAGGAAATTTATCATAGCCAAAATATTGGTTTTGATTGTATCCTAAGGATGGTTGGAAGTTGTCATAATGTTGAGGTTGAAAACCGTATTGATTGTTGTAATATGCTTGCTCTTGTCCACCATACATGGAAAACCGATACCTGAAATAAGATTCTCGAAACCAAGTTAGATACGGTATAGAATCTAACAAAGCAAGAATAAAGCAAAAGAAAAATAAAAACAACTAAAATCGTCCATTGCTCCCGACAACGAGCGCCAAAATTTGATGCGTGTCGTACCACAACAAATTAATTCAAGATTTTTCCACCTAATTAACAAGTAATATAGTGTAGTCAAGTTCGTTCCCACGAGAGCAAGAGATTCTAATTGTAAAAATTGTCACGAAAGGGGGTGTAAAAAGCAAAAGAAAATAAACAAAGCAATTAAAAGATAAAGTTGAAAGCAATAAGAGAGACAAGATCAAGGAATCATTCTTCGTTGCAAAACAATGATTAAAGTTATGTTCTTTTCTACTTGTTATTAGTCACAGATTATCACCAACCGTAGGATAGCAGGTCCGCTTAGCTAGCCCCAAAATCCCTTATTTCACTGAGTAACAAGTCCGCTTAGTTATCAGATTCTATTCAAAAGAACCACCTTGAGGTTCGCTTACAAGATGTAATTCCCTGAATGCATTAAGATTTATGAATTTAGGTTTAGTACTAGTAGTTAAACTCGGTTCGCTTGGTTCACTTTCTAGTGTTGTTTCTACACACAATTGCTCCACGGAATCCCTCCGCAAGGTCTCGTGTTTGCTACTTATGTAAAGAGTCAAGAAACGATTACTTATCCCCTAACTTTCACTAGCATTAGATTAAATCGACAAATCAATTTAGTTGGCCACCCAAACAATCTATCAATCAATCATGAATGTCTTTAAGATCATTCCTATTAGTAAAAAACAATCTATAATCATGTGAAAAACCTCAAGATAGAATTGAAACAATACTCAAAACATATATTAAGAACTAGGAATTCATCCTCAATCAATAATAGAATTAGCTACTCATGCTAAAGAGTTCACACAAAGAATAAGAAAAGAAAAGTGTTGTGTGTGTAAAAGGTGTGTAAAAGATGTAGAAAACTTCTCTATTTATAGGCTTCAATATTCTCCAAATCTTCCAAGGAATAGAATCCTTTTCCTTTAGCAATTCAATTTCCAAATCCAAGCTTTTCTCAACTCTTCCACCTTCTCTTTCCAAATTTGAGTCCAATTCTCCATCCAACTCCTAGTCCAAGTCTTCACACCCATGAGAGAAGTCCATAGAAAATTCTGGAATTTTTGGCTCGGGAGGAAATCGGCATTATGGCCGGAATCCGACCGGAATAGTCGCCGCCGGCCACCTGAAAATTTTCTCCGTCAGTGGAATATTCGACGGAATATTCCGTCAGTCCACCGTTAGGACTAACGGTAAAAAGAGTCAAACCGTCAGTCAAAGAGTCAAAGGGAGGGAAGTTAAACACTGAGTCAGCTCCCTAGTTGGCTGACTGGTCTTACTCGGATGAGTGGATCATTTGGATCGGTCATCGGACTCGTTCGGACGGTCATCGCGGCACCGAAGTTAACTCGCTTGAGCGAGTCCCGTAGAGTTTGGCTGTTTTCAGGATTCACCCGCCAATTTCAGGCCATTATTTTCTTCTCCCTGCTAAGACCCTATCACATACATCTAACATTCACAGTTCCAAGCATTCATCAGTTGTAGCATCAATACTATTCTCTGTGTCTCCAATTCCTTCTTCAATTGAAAGCGACCTTGAACCAAATCGCAATCTTCATATGAACTCATTACGGAATGACCTTCACATGACATCGATTTCTTCAATCGAGCCGCACCTATCCTCTTTCTCCTCATATTCACGACACCGCTAGACCCATTTCTAATTTTAATCTCTTCCAGCATCGCTAGCTTCACTACTTCCTGTCAATCTTCAACTCAGCCCAATTCTTTGAGCCAGAGAACTCCAATTACTCTTCGTCAAACACCAACACCATCAATTTCTGCATCTTCTTCTTCCCTGAGTCTTTTCAATCGAAACCCATTATCGATTCCACAGCAACAGCCATCAACATCACCTCCAGATTATTACCCGACATGACCCACATCAAACTCTGCCAATTTCTTCAATCGACTAGCCATCATCTCGATTCACAGGCCCAACAACAATCTCATCCCCGATTTCATTCTGCTGTAGCTTCAGATCAAACCCATCTCAATTTCTCGATCTCTGGTTTCAACAGCAGCCCATCTCTCGGCTCTTGTTCTCCCTTTCTCTCGACTCACAGCGGCAGCCATGGCTGCTTTTCTCCCTTCAGGTGAAAAATGAGTGAAAGAAGAGAATGAAAAGAAAACCTCCTCTCGATTTAGGGTATAAGAAGATTAGGTTGGATATTCACCACCCGGTCACCTTGATAAGGGATACCCGGTGTGACCCCTTAACCTTGGCTGGTTTGTATTTAGTACTCCTCCAAGAGTTACCCCTTAACACCGGATTTGGGCTCCAAATAGTGTTCGCCCCTAAAATGACAATTCTGCCCTTTTTGCTCAATTTGGATCATTTATTCTTCTTTTCCTCCGTGCGACTCCAAAGTAGCTACAAAACTCAAAACAGCGTAAAATACATAATTTACAAGAAAAATAGCAAAGAAAGCATAAACAATAGATAGTAAATAGGATGTATTCTACACCCTATCATCATTACTTAGGATCGGTTACACCAATTAATAAAAACTAGTCATACCAAATCATAATTCAGGCATTGTGATTAGTTATACCAAGATACATAACAAAGTTACGATCGGTTCTACCATCTTACACATATTGGTAATCCAAAGATTTGCAATAAATAGCCGTACCAATAAGCCTAATGATTTCCCTTTTGATTCATAAAACAAGTTCATGAATGTACTTCCTTTAAACGAATGTAAAACATTGTTTCCTAGGATGAAATTTTCACCATAACCCATTCATATAATCATAACAGTATATACAAGATTATGTCGATGTCATATCTACGAAGTTCAAAAGATAAGAGTTATACTTCGTTGTCTAATTCCCTAATACTATGATCATAAAAATATGACCATGTCACATCACTAGAGTATTATACAATATGTACAGATATATCTGAGTTTCGCGATTATGTTTTCAATATAGCACGACTTGAAAGATACGTTAGGAATGAAACAGTTCAAGTCAATATTACTAACCTCAAGTGGAAGGATGATGTCGCCGTTGTAGTTCGCTACTTCTTCACATTCTTCAGGTCTTCGGAGTAATACTTGTATGTCTCAACACTCCTAGACTTTCTAGTCTAACCTAAACGGAGTTGACTCTAGTATCTAATCAAGCGACTTTAGATGAGTTTTGACACACTAAAATATGACAATCAAACTTGACATACCAACGCTTGGGGAGTTCAACCGAGCTATGCTCTAAAAAAATCTAAAATTTGCTTTTACCTGTAATCACTCAATATGAACCTTTACACTGACCAATTAAATGCTTATGTTGAAAAATACCTAACACAACTTAAACCAACACGATTAAGAATGAGTATGATATTATACTCATTCTCAAATTGAGTATGAAATGTTACTCTATGTGAGAAGTCATACTCATTTTCGGTTCGAGTACAAAATAATATTAGGTTTCGGTTCGGGTATAAAGGTCGAGCACAAAATCGTGCTCATCTCATTTTCAATTCGGGTATAAAATTATTATTGGTTCGAGTATAAAAACTATAATCATTTTCAGTTCGAGTATACTCGGCTTTAGAATGATATAAATTCATATTCATTTATTTTTTTTGATACGAAGGATGGTTTTTTATTAGATTATTATTGCATTTTTATCAGTAGAATCCTCCAAAACTTTTCAGCTAAGAAGTCTGGAGGATTAATATACCAAGTTTCAGATACACCAATTTTTCTAGCATGCTTAGCCAGCACATCTGATGGTCCATTACATTCCCTAATGGTATGTTTGACTCTCAAAACTTATATTTAAATATAAAATAATGTCTTTAGTAATGATATGGTTTTGCCAAGAGAGGAAATAACTATTCCCATTTATTGCATTTGCAACATTAATTTAATAAAGAGATGTTTTACGTTATTGTCCAAAGCCCATTGTACTCCATCCATCACAACAAAAAATTCTCCTTCCCCAGCACTTAGAACTGTTGGAGCACTGCTCGGTCAAAATCGCAAGCCTTGCTATCTCAAGCTTGTTTGTCAAGTTTAGTGATCAAAACTGGAACTTAGTATGCATACCCGTATGCGTACTGGTTAGTCAGGTGAAGTCCGGGAGCTTGAATATGCGCACATGTACGCGTACTGGCGAAGTCAGTTGAAGTCCAGGTACTGTAGTATGCATACATGTACGCGTACTGGTTTCAACTGAAGTTTGGAAGTGTATGACAGTATGCGTACCCGTTTGAATACTGGCGAACACAGTCCAAGTCCGGCTAATTAGGTATGCGTACACGTCTGCATACTTGAGTGGGTTATGTTTTAGAATCGGTTGTGCCATGAACTAATACATTTATATAATAAGGAATGTAATATTTTGCAAACCGTGGCTATAATGTTCATGAATTGATTCGAGTTAATCAAACTGATTTTGCTTCAATTGTGTCTTGTATACTTCTATGAGAATATAAACAATTAAACAACTCTATAATTAGTTTCATTTGAGTCATTTGAACTAGTAGCGGTTAAGATGAATAAGGTTGATATGAAAGTGTTCATATGGCTAACTTCGGTTAACTATTGTTGAGCCAACTAAGTGTGCACATTTAGGTACGGTTACCCATATCTAAACGAAGGTACATTTCATTTGTGTGTAACAAGCTAAGTTCAATCTAACGGTTGAAAAATATTAGCTTGAATCTAATCAGGATTTCATCTAATAGTGAATATTGATTGCTTTCTTCCAAAGCTATCAAACCCTGATTTGAAGACTATATAAGGGAAAACTCTAGCAACTGGGAAAACTAATCCCCACACCTCATGTGTGATACTAGTTGAGACAAGAGTCGATTCTCCTTTAACCTAGGTTTTTCCAAAAACCCTCATAGGTTAACGACTTGAAGACTTCATTGGGATTGTGAAGCCAGACCCAACTATTTTCTCTGTAGTTGCGTGTTCTGATCTTACTTTATACTATCGTGATTGAGTACTATCTTCTCTAAGATTTGCTCGAGATTTATCTCCGATAGGTAAGATAAAAAGAAGTCACAAACATCTTCGTCTCATCGTTTGTGATCCCACAATATCTTGTTTGGCTTCTATATGATTAATATTATTGTGAGTTGATTGATATTTCTAGGCTGTTCTTCAGGGATATAAGTCTGGTATATCAATTGTTTCCTGTGCACCTTGATTTATCAAAAGATGGAACAAAACTCGTAGGTATTTCAGTGGGAGACAGATTTATCTATTTCGATAGACTTTTCTATGTGAGACAAATTTGTTTATCAAGTCTTCGACTTTGGGTCGTAGCAACTCTTAGTTGTGGGTGAGATCAGCTAAGGGATTCAAGTGCATAGAGCCTGTTGGGATTCAGAGACGTACGGAGCGCAACTGTACCTTGATCGTTTTGAGACTTGGTTAGGGCTCAACTATATTCCAGATCGAAGTTAACTTGTAATAGGCTAGTGTCTGTAGCGGCTTAATATAGTATGGTGTCTGTGTTATTTCTTTTCCGCATTATATTTTCTATATAATTGAAATATCACAGGTTGTGCGTAAGTTCAATCAGTTCTTGAATCCGGCCTTTGGGTTTTTGATTGATTGACACTTGGATATTGGTTTTTGATACCATCCAAGTTGTTTCGTATAATAATCAGGCTCACGGATTTCCATCTGTTTGATTTGCTGATTACATTAGGAAAAAAAGATATAACTCTTTGATATTTTTCTAAAAATTGAGTCTGACTGTCTAGTTGATTATCCTAAAAGTATATTTGAGTTTGTCCATATAGATTACTAAACGAAATATTTTGAGGTTGTTAAACCCCCGCTTTTTCAATTGGTATCAGAGCAGGCAAACACGTTTAAGACCTCATAAGTCTGTGTTTGTAGCAATCTGTCTGACTCTATGGACAGAAGTGCTATCTCTACAAATGCACCACCAGATCCAGGGATTTTTGAATTCTCTTCCATGAATGATTTAATTAAATCTGTTGAAGAAATTCTATCCAAACCTCCACCAGGTTTAAAATCCCTTGAAGTGTTTTCAGGGCTTGAAGAGAAACTTGAAAGCTTATGTCTTGATGTTGAGTTATACCTCCAGATTGAGCAAGAATCTCTTGATAAGCTAAATCAAGTTATGATGGATAATATTCATGTTGAGGTTGATATTGATGTTTTAATCAGCAAGAGCTATGCTCCTCCTCTGTGTAATCCAATTGGTTGTAGAAAACTAAACATATAACAAGAAGAGTTTAAGTATGAGTCATTTTTCTGCATCTCCTCTAAGCATGAATCAATTCATCAGTCAATTCTTGTTTCATCTTACCAAGATAATAGTATTGTTTTTTCTTATGAAAAAATTAGGACGTCTCTTGTTATCAAAAGAGTTTCCCTGTACAATACTAAAAATTATCTGCAGAGATTATTTTTTATAAGAAATCAAAAACACAATTTTTTTTGTGTTCTTCTGAAGTTCTTCGAAAATCTTGTAAAGACAGTTCTTTGGGTGTTTCTCAATACTGTAGGATGCAAGAGTAGTTGGAAGGAAACTCTCTCTTGGTGGCTTGCAAGATTGCTTTGTATTGCGTCACCTTGACCATACAAAAATTGCTCAAGAAAATATTTGTTGAGTTTTTGCTCCAAATATTTTGCTTAATCAAATTGTGGTTAAACCAAACGAGCCCTTACTTGTACACGTACGGTTCACATACTCTGAACCCGGAACCCTTACGTGTTCGAACCTCGTTCCAGAACGTGTTCAACCAGTTCATACCACTGTTTGACACATAAAAAGAGGGAGAATCACCTCGTTCTCTTCACCTCCTTCTTCTTTTCTGTTCGGGTACGAAAAAGAACCCCAACAGTTCATGTACCATCATCTCGCTCTCGTTTCTTAACAATTTCTTGTTTGGTTTGCACCTTTGAATTCAGGAGAAGTTTTTGTACGTTGGGTCAAGATATATATATATATATATATATATATTTTTGTTTGCTCATCGTTTTGGAACTCCACCATTAACGGCAGTTCGTGTACCAAGTAAGTTTCTCAACATTTCCTTGTGTGTTCGTGTTGCACTATGACATCTAGGAAGAGACTTAGTCGTGGTGAAAGTTCGGGTACTCAAAATCATGAAGATACTTTTTATGACCCAAGCTTGCAAATTAGGTTCGTTGACACTAAGGCTCGTGATTACTATGTGGAATATAGTACAAAGAAACCCATTATTGAAAGGATTTATAAACCCTCTGAACTTAAGGTAGATCACCTTCCTAGTTTCTTTGAGAATCACGAATGGGGAATTATTCACCATCCCATGGGAAAATGATAGCCCAATTTTATGCAAACCTACATGAACCTGATTTTGTCAACTGCACCTTCCAAACCATTGTTCAAGGAAAAAAATTTCTTGTGAATCGACAAGTTATTGTTGAACTCTTGAATTTGTCAGATTTAGCTAGTGATTTCCTATTACCACCTCCTGAGCATTTCAGAACTTCTCCGAATGTTCTCTTGAACTTTCTTCTTGCAAAGGATGTTTCCTGGTATAATGGTAAGATTGGTGTTCATGATGCTGCTTTGTTCCTCAAAGTTGTTGGAAAACTACTGGTAGCTAACTTGATGCCCAGCATAATTGACAAATAATTATGGTCCAGACCTTGATAGACACATTTTTTGTGTCTGAATTGTCCTCAGTGCTGGTATTGTTGGAACTCGATTTTTGTACTAATATTGTGTTTTTATGTATTTTTAGGTGTTTTTGGAAATAAATATTTTTTTGGAAAAAATCGGCTCGAAAAATTATGCGGAGCACCCCGGAGGACATTTGTTATTCGGACTCCAGAAACGGATAAGGGGCGACCACTGGATAAGGGGTGACCTTCTTCCTCATTTAAAATTTTGAGAAATGGCGGGAAAATAAGGGTTCTCGCCTGGCAGATTTTTGCTCGGATTTTTGAGGGATTTTCAGTGAGACTCAATGGCTGAGAATCAATGGGTATCTTCCTTTGGGCCTAACAGGACTGGTATGGGTCTTCTACTCGATCCAAATTGGCTGAAATTCTCGCGAGGAAGAAAACATGGCAGCACGACAACGGGTGAAGAGTTCACGGGATTTCGTGTGATTGCAGTGATTATTAATCCTTCTACATCGTTTATGGAACGTGTTGTGGTGCATGCAGGAGTGTGCTAGCCTTCATGCAACGTAAGAATAAGATGAAGAAGGAAATAATCCCGTAAAAATGGAAATATTTTATTCCCGAGTAATGAGAGAATTTGAGGAGTTATTGTCGTGATTTCCTGCCCCTGTCGAGTATAAAAGAAGCTGTTGGAGGTCATAGAAAGATTATGGAGAGTTTGGGGATAGTTTGAGCGACCATGAGCTTAGAAAATCGATTTGCGAGAGAATGCATTGCTGCTTTTGAAGAACCTCAAGAACGTGAAGAACAGACTCTCAAGGACAGTCGTTCTTCAACAATAACAAAGACTCACACGCGTGGGTCGTAGTTTATAGGCAGACTTAAAAGAACGTGAAACATTTCATCTTTATCATTCTTTGTAACAGTGTTTGCAACATCTATAACTGTTGCAAACCCGATTTTCATCTTATTCTCCTTTGTTCATCATTTGTAAACCATTTTTTGAGCAATAAAATCACCATTTGAGCGTGTTTCCAACATGATGAGCTAGGCTCCATCACTCGGGACGACGGAGGAGGAAGCTGTTTTGCACCCACGTGGTAATTCTATTTAATTCCTTTATGACTATTTGCACTAATATAATTGATTTATGATTTTTATTGATTATTTGTGAATTCGTTAGATGTCGCATGCTTAGTCTTAGGTACTTTAGATGCGCCATGCTTGTGAGTTACATATAATTCTTTATAAAATCTACCTTGGCAAAGAATTAGAGTCGATATTTGTTACTTTATGAGCCTTAATTGTCCGGAATTAATAGATGAACCGCATGAATGTAAGAATTTGCGAATCCGAGTCCCCAAAGAACTCTCTCCATCTTGTGACATAAATTGTATATATTCTTTATATTTATTATTTTTCTTTTATTAAAACTTAAAATCGATCTCGTCAAGTCCGAGTGAACGACAACCTTACTACCACTTTCTACAACATTATTGAGTCACATCAATTTTTGGCGCACTTGACGCGGACTTGTGTATAGATTTGTTTCTAGGTTTTATTATTTATTTATTTTTTATTATTATTTGTTCTTTTTTACGCGTTTTGGTTTTTTTATTTGCTTTCAGACTTGGTGCGGAGCTTATATAAAAGAGAAAGTGTTGAAAAGTAAAGTGAAGCCAAAGAAAGAAAGAAGAGAGAAAATCCAAAGGAGTGAAGAGGAAAATTTTGTATATTGTGTAATTAATTTTTTTTTTTTATTTTTAGAAACTGTAATTAGGTAATTATCTTTGTAATTTTTATTTTTATTTTTGGACTTCTTAATTTTGGACTTTATTTTTGGACTGTTGGACATTTTTTTTAAAACCCTAAGGAAGGGTTATTTAAATATTAACTTGCACAGGGAAGGACGACGATTACGATATCGTCTCGGCCCCTCGGGTTCGTACACGACATAGGAGTCGTGGCCCGAGTCGACTTCAACGGTTCATCCCCGTCTGGAACGGGAGGTAAAAATTCTAAACACCGCGAATCTCCGTCGGCGGGTTTTTGGATGATTTCGTGTGAATATATGTCGAGGAACTGAATCCGCTGCTTTAATTTCCTAGTAAAGGGCAAGGACTGGCCTTACAAGATAAGAGTTCGGATTTCATCACCGTTCTCTTCTTTCCCGCCTTAGGAAAACGAAACCAAACACGAACCTAAGCCTAAAATTTTGACTAGAACGAGACCGATAGGGTAACGAGCTTAATAGGAAAGTCGTTCGAAAAATATTGGTTACTCTTTAAGCATACTTCGAAGTTCATGATGGTTTATGTGAAGTTGAATGCGTGACTGCGCCGCCTTGTAATCGCGGTGAGGCCTTGGGTATCAAAGCTCCACTGAGCTTCCCTCGCCTTGATTCAACTTACTTAAACTCGGATTGATTCCAGAGGGGTTTGCTCAGTTGTAACGAATTCCCTTTCGAAGGATTAGCTGGTCTAGAAAACAATCTAAGTGGAGCCATCATGCTTTTTGTTTGCTAGAAATCAATAGGTTTCTTTGTGGTCGAGTCAGCCTTGTTTGTGTTTGTGTAGAATTCCCTTGCGAGTTAGGATGTCAAACTGGTATTATAATAGCCATCACAATGAATATGATTATCCAACTGAGCATTATGGACATCACTCTTTTTATGACCATAGTGTGAATAGTGGTTGGGAACGCCAACCTTTGGAAGGTTATGGGTCATACCATGGTGAGCCCAATTACTATCCACACGTGCATCGGTCTTATGAGCAAAACAATTCATCTATTTCTCTAGAAGAGGCTTTCAAGAGTCATTCCTTATTTGTGAAGGAAACCTTAAATATTCCAGATGAGTCCCTAAAGCAGTCAACTAGGATGTCTTTAGAAGAGACTCTTAAGCAATTTACTGAAAGTACAAATAGGATTGTCGAAAAACTTGCTCGAAATAATCTTAATTCCCAATACAGTGTTTCCAATAATACCCATGAAAATGAGGATATTTATAATCAAGATGACGAGGTTAGATTTGGTAACACTACTTGTTTAGATGAGGTTCAACCATTTTCATGTTATTATAATAATGATTATGATGAGGATAGTGTTGATGAAGAATTGGAAACAAATAGGCATAGTGATCAGGAATTTGCTACTCCAATTGAGCTTTATAATAATAGAGTTATTTTTGGTTCAGATCCTAATAATTTTAACAATTATTCACCTATTCAAAAGGACGAGGACTTGACTAGAGATACTATTTTAGACGATGTAGTACTTCCTGTTTACGAAGTCGATAATGGTTTAGAGGAATGGGTTTATCCTGAGAATACTGTTTAGAGTCCAAGGATTTAGAAACAATAGTCTTAGACGAAGAAGATGAACTCGTAGAGCTTTTAAATATGAGTGAGGATGCATCACCTGAGTATAATCTACATGAAGCAATTGACCATTTTCAGGATTTTGACGATCTAGAAATTAGGGAAATTGTAGCTAGTCTATCTAGAGACACCCAAAATTCTAAGTTTGGGGGTGATTATCATTCTCCTTGTGCCTTACCTTTAGCTCTTGAAATCCCTCACTTGGGACTTGATATATGTTCCTCAACCATTGTGCCATTACCTTCATGCTAGCTCTCCCGAACCTAATAATGTCCGGGAAGAAGTTCGGTTGTTAGAAACCCATCCTCTCGGTTGATGTGGTTAACCCAGAGGCTATGATACCAAAATTGACTTTGTTTTCCCACCAAAACTTTTCTTTCAATTGTGGGAACATTTGAGTTACAAATGTGTCGAGTTATTAAGTTTTGAGACTAAACCTAATTACTTTAGGATATTAGGTCGACACATTTGCTTAAGGAAGACCACCAATCTTATTGTGGTCAGTTTGTGTAAGTCAAAAGGCGATTGACTTAGAGGATCCTCAATTATTCGGAGTTTATGTGCTTCTAAGTTTTTATTTGAGTTTTTCCAGGACTCTAGAACACGAACATTCGGATCCAACTTATGAGGAAACGCAACCTATGAAATTCTTTTATCTAGACCCTTTTATAGAGCACGAACTCGAACCACAACTAGATGTAGTGGTCTTTAAAATAGATAAGGGTGCATTGGATATTTTCTGGTCTACATTGCAGTCTCCTCTTCTTGTGGTTAGCACTTTTTGATCTAGATGACCCTTGATTATTCCATCGCTGCTTTATGATTCTTCGAGGTGACTAATCTCTTCCAATGTCTGGTGAAGACTTTAAACTTAGCACTTCTTGGGAGGTAACCCATGCTCATGCAACACGGTAATATCTTTCCTTAACTCTTTTGCTTCAAATGGTAACAGGTTTCTCCTTGTTCATGGTTTTTTTTTTTAATTTCATCTTTAGAACATTGAGGACAATGTTAGATTTAAGTTTGGGGGTATGGGAGAAACTTTTTAGTTGCATTGATAAACTCCAGAGCCTAGAAATTTATGCTTATTAAGGATGGCACTAACCAATCTAAGTGGATGGAAGCATTTTGGTTGTAGGAGTTGAGGAACCAATCGATTAGATGGCAACATCTAAAGAGTCTATTCATAAAAGCACAGAGCTCAGGTGTTAGAAATAACATGATAGTTTCACCAATCTCGTTGAGTCCTTTTCACTTCTGTTTTTATTTTATTTTGTTTTTAAACTATGTTTCTCTAAGTGATTAGGTGGGTCCCACGATTCAAGTTGTTACCAATGCTAGGGTGAATTAGAGTGATTGAGATGCCAAAAAAAAAAAAAAAAAAAAAAAAGGAAAAAAAAAAAAAAAAAAGTGAAAAAAAAAAAAAAAAGAAAAAAAAAAAGAAATTGAGACCAGACCATCAGACCAACCGGAATAAATTCAATAAAGTCGACCACTGGAACCCTTGTATATGCCAGTTGCGTTGACCTAGAGTTAGGATTATCGACCATTGGTTCCCTTGTATATGCCAGTGTGTTGATATTAGTGGACTAGTATCTCGGTCCATTAAGATAGGTTCATTTTGGCGGAGGCCTTGATGAGATATGGGAAACACCAATCACTTAGTAAACATCAAAACCATCTATGTTTTTCTCTATATCCATCTTCTTGATCTATCCATGTGATTAGTTTTGACTCCGGGTATTGATGTCCATAGTGCGACTATCTGAGTAGAGCTCTGTGACTTATATATGAATTTTAGTATGCTTGAGTGCAAACTCGTATACAGCAATTGGAATTTCGCATCGGGGTACTTCCTCCTGTAGTCAATAAGTATGCCAACCAAGGAGATTCTTTAGTGCCTTCCAAGGTTACGTGTAGATAGCTAAGTGCAGGTAAAGGTTTTGTGGGTACACCTCTCTGGTAAACCCTCAGGAGACAACACTCGCCACTAGGGCCACCTAGGGGTTCAAATGATTTTTATTTTCTAGAATAAATTTGCTCGAGGACTAGCAAATAATAAGTTTGGGGGTATTTGATAGACACATTTTTTGTGTCTGAATTGTCCTCAGTGCTGGTATTGTTGGAACTCGATTTTTGTACTAATATTGTGTTTTTATGTATTTTTAGGTGTTTTTGGAAATAAATATTTTTTTGGAAAAAATCGGCTCGAAAAATTATGCGGAGCACCCGGAGGACATTTGTTATTCGGACTCAGTAAACGGATAAGGGCGACCTTTGGATAAGGGGTGACCTTCTTCCTCATTTCAAATTTTGAGAAATGGCGGAAAATAAGGGTTCTCGCTTTGCAGATTTTTGCTCGGATTTTTGAGGGATTTTCAGTGAGACTCAATGGCCGAGAATCAATGGGTATCTTCCTTTGGGACTAACAGGATTGGTATGGGTCTTCTACTCGATCCAAATTGGCTGAAATTCTCGCGAGGAAGAAAACATGGCAGCACGACAACGGGTGAAGAGTTCACGGGATTTCGTGTGATTGCAGTGATTATTAATCCTTCTACAGCGTTTATGGAACGTGTTGTGGTCTGTCTGGAGTGTGCTAGCCTTCATGCAACGTAAGAATAAGATGAAGAAGGAAATAATCCCGTAAAAATGGAAATATTTTATTCCCGAGTAATGAGAGAATTTGACACTACAAGAAAACTTGGCTTTAGCGACCATTTTCTTACCAACTATAGTTGACGGAGCTCTTCAACAACAATTTATTGTAACTAAAAACAACTCTGGTTAGCAGAAACCTCTAACCACCCAGTTTTCAAGAACGACAATAGGAGGAACTCTTTAGCAACAATGACTTAACAACCAAAATGTCATATTTGTTGTTATTATCCACTAACCACTATGATTGGATAACTAAAATGTACCTCGAAGGTATATATTTTTGTGACTCTTCTTACCCACTAAATCAAACTTTTGGTAGACACCTTAACCAACCATCATATTGTAGGCGTTGTCGGTAGCTTTCACCACGAAAATTTGTCAACTACAAAGTATAATAGAAGGTGAATATTTCAAGACACTATGTGTATCCACCAATTTATTCTGTTGGTAGATAATTATACTAACCCATTAGTTTGTTTCTATGGCTAGTGGCTTTCACCACCACTATATATGTTACTAAGCCCGTAAAGACATTAGCGATCAAAAGGATTCTTCTTTTGTAGACAAGATTGTTCTTTGAGAGTTTATCGCTAGAGCATCTAAATGCATCACCTTATATATAGGATATTTGCAAAATCTTATTTTGGAGCAACTCTATATTCGGTGGTTATATGAACTATCTTTGACTACCGATTATGCTAGGATTCAGTAAAGCGGTCCATTTGTATAATCGAAGTAAGGATACCTTAATTTACTACCGATTATAGGCTCAACCACTGCAGTTGAAAAGATCGGTGCGGGCATGGACGTGGTATGAATACAATGTCGGACGCTATACATGGGGTCCGGGGGCGTAGCCTAAAATTTTGTGTTCGACGACAACGTCTCGTGGAAATTTTTTCGGTTAATGAATTTGAAAACCTATTCGGTTTTTCAGAAATTTTTATCTTTTTGTGTCGCCCCTAATTCTGTTGGAGTCGCCCCTAAAAATTCCAGGTTCATTCAAAGACAAAACCAAACACACATTTTCCTTACCCACTCTCTATCCGTATGAGATTCTCACACAAAATCTACACTGTCCAAATTTGTTGGTCATCCGGCTGACTATCCCCACCGTTCAAAATTTTAATACATTTTTATCTTTATCTTTTTAGGCAATCCTTATCCTTATCTGCGTGGCAATCCTTATCTTCCCCATTTCACTTTCTATCTCACTACAACAGAAGTTTGCTAAACCTAAGTTTGTTTGCCTGCCTCCGCCTCCATCTCTCTCACTCTTCATTTCTGTTTCTGGTTACTCTCATATGAGATCGAAAAACCACAATCCCGAAAGACCCATTCATCTTTTTTGATTTCCTTGATAATTTTTCTCTGTATCCCAAGGTTTTGACATCTGATTACATACGAATATGGTAATAATTCCACTCTTATTCTTTTCCTTTTTGCTTGTCACTTTATCTCTTCCTTTTGGTTCTACTTCCCTGATTCACTAGTTTGGATTTGATTTTCGTTTATATGTTTCTCAGATTAATGTCATTAATGATCAGAAGAAGATCGATAAAAAATATAAGACTAAGCCGACGCATTCCTAGTTGGATCCGTATGAAACGGTTAACATCATCAGGTTTGTATTTTTTTCTCTTTGAATCTCTTTTGTCTAGTCAAGATCTGTTCTTGTTATTTTCCTTAATTTTTCGTTTTAGATTCTGGGTTATTTTTTTATTTTTTTGATTAGAATATGAATAAATGAAATATAAGATTTTTCGTTTATTTGTTTTGATTTAGGGTGTATTTGATTTTAAGTTTCAGGTTGTATTCGACTTTAAGTTTCAGTGTTTTTTTCAATTGGATCTCTAAAGAAATCCCTTTTCTTTCAATTCAGAGTTTTATTATCTAGTTTTGATGTTAGGGTTTGATTCTAATGATAGATATTTTAGGGATTTATCATGAATTTTTTATTGGGTTTTCATTTTATCGGTTTGAATTTGGGGCTTAGAATTTTTGTTGTAGGGAACTGAAGAAGGAAAATTCATGTTTTGTTTCTTCCATATTCATTACAATGTGAAAAAATAGACACGGATTATCACAAAAATCTGGTAGAGGGGATTATAGATCCCTTACACAATTATCTGTCAGATATAAGTCACCAACAAAGGATAATGATATATACATTTCTTTCTCACATTTAAAGTTCTAATTTGTTCGAAGATCACTGGGGATTTAGGTTTTTTTTATGTTGTTGTAGGTAACTAAAGAAGGGAATAGGGTATAGTCTTTCATTTATCTGTTCTTGTTTATGTTGCAATATTCACTTATTAATTGTTTCATCTATTCTTATTTATCGGCAGACAGCAGAACTGGCATCTTGCTCAAGCATGTCTATGGTCAGCTTATTGCCAACCTTTCTTATATATCATTGCTTCATAATAGTATATTAACTATCTGTTTGATGTTTCGTAAGAACTGATGGAGCATTGTTGTTGGAATTCCCAAAAATTGTGCAGGAAATGAACATAATCAAAGAAAGATGAGGTAAGATTTTTAAATACCCAAGTTGTGAAGATCTTTCAGATTATCTTGAGTTGCGTTCAAACATGTTTTAAATTCTAGTTATCTGTTTTAAGGAACTTCTGTTTTGATTTCTTACTCTTTTTACAATGTAGGGGCTGAATAAAAGGCCCTTCCAAAATGAGGCATTATTCAAGTGCCAGAGAAGTCGTCTCAAATTGTTGCTGAGGGTTTTTGCTTGCACCAAAGACATATCTGAAACTAAATCAGGATGCCTCTTAGGATTCTGTTTGGTCCAAACTCAATTGTCTTGCATTGGTTTGTGTTTCAAATTTTAAATATAGATTATATGAACAATCATTTGGTCATGTTTTTTGAAGTCTTACGATATTAAAATTATGCTCATCTTGATGTTAGGTAAATTCTGCACTTACATATACCATTGTGGAGGTGTTTCACGCGTGTCAAAAGGGTATCTTAAGATCCATGCTCAAGTTTAAGATTGGTAAGTAGACAATTTGTATTTAGCTCTCTCATATCATCTCCCCAGGAAGGTTAGAAAAATAATTATTACTCTCAACAGGGACGATAAACCAATATAAGCTATGAATCCCTCTGTTAACTCAACCCACAAGTAGTCCGACAAATATAAACCAGAGGACAGAAAGTCCTTTAGCATGCTTAGCTTCTTGGATTGTAGGACATTTAAGTAAATATATCTTATCTATATTTTGTTTGTGATTCGCATTCTAAACCTCTAATTGCTGAGTTTAGCGTAGTTTATCTGCATGTATGAGCAATTATTCCTATTTTGCTGAATTATGAAAAAAAGTAGCAGTTATGCTATGGTGCAGTAGGAAGTTAAAGGCGTCAAAAAAAATTTGGTGATGGATCTCAGTGTTTCTTTAATTGGCACATTGTCCCACCTCATATGTTCCAATTTTGATGTATGTTTCGCATAGGTATTAGTTTTAAGTCCCTTTTAAATTAGATCTGTTAACTTCCCTTTTGCTAGTATTTATGGCTTATTGCTCGTATCCTAAAAGGAAACCCAAATTGACACTTGAGAAATGTGTATCAACCAGACTGAGGATCTCTTTCATGTTAGTGTATCAATCCAAAATTCACAGGATTAAGAAGATTGGCATGTTTTAAACTTCCATTTGATACCATAACCCATTTCTGTTTCGTCCACAGGTTTGCATATCCAAATAATCAGAAGCAAATGTCGCGTTGGATGCAACCTCATATTAAGGTGTGTTCACAGGATTTTCTTTACAATTTGGTTCACAAATCCTTAACTTTAAACTTAGATGTTGTTTTGACGGTGTAACTCTAAATTTGGGGAAGCAGTCTTCACATTGACTCGTTTTTTTCCGAGATATGAAGATATCTAATCCTATGAAGCCAAAGTCAACCCAGGACATACGAAAGCGTAAGTCTATCGTATCCAATGCCCTTTTTTTATGTTCTATTTGTAATTCTATATTATGTTTTGCATGTTCTTTTACTCTAGTTGCTTAAAAAGGATACTAGTTTGTCACAAAGACATCATTCAATTTGTGCATGCCTGCACGTGATTGAGTTTCTAGTATGGTATTCTAGAATCTAGAGCAACCCCAAAAAACGGATGCATGTATCCGTAGTATAATATAATAGTAAATAGGTATATAATTGCACAAAAAATAAGTTCTACTTTTGTCAAATCACTTTCTTTTACCAAATAGAAACAACATTTGATAATTTATAAAATAAATGGCATGTCGACAATCCTTAGTCCCATGTGAATCAATCTTGTGTAACTACCAAATTGATTTTCGACAACTCTGTTCAGGAACTATTTTTTTGTATGAGTATGATATTCTGCTTATGGATGACATGCGTGGTTCAAATTTATTATCTTTCCGAATGTCTTCTTTTAGTTAACTACTCATCAGAATTATATTGCCTTGGTTAACTTAAGCACACGGTGCACTTCATGGGGGTGCATGTGCATTATTTAAACCAATGCCTAAGTGAGTGACCCATCATATTGTTGTTGCAGATGATATTGGAGCTGATGATCCCCACTCCATGGGAAGGTGTTCCTTCATGTACCCTAGATCCAATCATTTTCGTAATGAGAGCATAGCCAAGTAAAGATCCAGACTTCAGCTATTGCTCAATCACCGCTTAGGTCCATTTGTCCTCTGTATATATTGTAGTTTGATGTTTTGTTTGGGATGTTTGAATGTTAATGAGTTGAATTTTATTAAAAATTACATTTAGTTTTTCATAATAGTCTCGAGAAACCACTCTCTAGTAACTCAAATCTGTAGAGGTACAAGCCTTTAACCAACAATAATAACATCTTGACCGACTGATTTGTAGTGGCTTCAAACCTTCATCAGCATCCCCAATGTCGCTCCTTAGCCAGCCAACTATTCTGCTGCTAGAATCCTCTCGCTTTAGCAAATATCTAGTTGATAAAACTCTTGACCGTCAATACATTCGGTGATAAAATTGCTTGACCAACGACATCAAACACCTCCACCATCCATCCAACTACTATCTGCTAGAACCCTTTTACCAACAAAGATCTAGCTGATAAAACTCTTGACCGTCAAAACATTCGGTGATAAAATTGCTTGACCAACGACATCAAACACCTCCACCAACTGAAAAATCAATAAGTTATGATCTTTAGCAGCTTACAACGTTTTATAGCATCCTACCTCTACCAACGATTTATTAGTCTTCATCAACAACATATTTTGCGGGTGAAATGTTTCAAACAACAAATGTTTATGCTTCTAACAACGATAGTTAATGGTTACTGGAAACTTGTGTCGACTAAAACTTTCGTCGTTCCATTTAGTTGACAGATATCTCTTCCAGCAGCATGGTTGGTCCAAGTCTTTAGCAAAGAAGCCTGTAGTCACCGAGCATATCTGTTGCCAGGTTGGTTGCTGCAGAGCTCCATCCGCCGAAAACGGCCCTGTACCAACTGAATCAAGGTAGTCGCTAAATCCTAATTTTCTTGTAGTGTGAGGAGTTATTGTCGTGATTTCCTGCCCCTGTCGAGTATAAAAGAAGCTGTTGGAGGTCATAGAAAGATTATGGAGAGTTTGGGGATAGTTTGAGCGACCACAGAGCTTAGAAAATCGATTTGCAGAGAATGCATTGCTGCTGCTGAAGAACCTCAAGAACGTGAAGAACAGACTCTCAAGGACAGTCGTTCTTCAACGAGTAATAAAGACTCACACGCGTGGGTCGTAGTTTATAGAGCGAGACTTAAAAGAACAGCAGACATTTCATCTTTATCATTCTTTGTAACAGTGTTTGCAACATCTATAACTGTTGCAAACCCGATTTTCATCTTATTCTCCTTTGTTCATCATTTGTAAACCATTTTTGAGCAATAAAATCACCATTTGAGCGTGTTTCCAACATGATGAGCTAGACTCCATGCTTTGGGACGACGGAGGAAGTCTGTTTTGCACCCACGTGGTAATTCTATTTAATTCCTTTATGACTATTTGCACTAATATAATTGATTTATGATTTTTATTGATTATTTGTGAATTCGTTAGATGTCGCATGCTTAGTCTTAGGTACTTTAGATGCGCCATGCTTGTGAGTTACATATAATTCTTTATAAAATCTACCTTGGCAAAAGAATTAGAGTCGATATTTGTTACTTTATGAGCCTTAATTGTCCGGAATTAATAGATGAACCGCATGAATGTAAGAATTTGCGGAATCCCGAGTCCCAAAGAACTCTCTCCATCTTGTGACATAAATTGTATATATTCTTTATATTTATTATTTTTCTTTTATTAAAACTTAAAATCGATCTCGTCAAGTCCGAGTGAACGACAACCTTACTACCACTTTCTACAACATTATTGAGTCACATCAATTTTTGGCGCCGCCGACGCGGACTTGTGTATAGATTTGTTTCTAGGTTTTATTATTTATTTATTTTTTATTATTATTTGTTCTTTTTTACGCGTTTTGGTTTTTTTATTTGCTTTCAGACTTGGTGCGGAGCTTATATAAAAGAGAAAGTGTTGAAAAGTAAAGTGAAGCCAAAGAAAGAAAGAAAGAGAAAATCCAAAGGAGTGAAGAGGAAAATTTTGTATATTGTGTAATTAATTTTTTTTTTATTTTTAGAAACTGTAATTAGGTAATTATCTTTGTAATTTTTATTTTTATTTTTTGGACTTCTTAATTTTGGACTTTATTTTTGGACTGTTGGACATTTTTTTAAAACCCTAAGGAAGGGTTATTTAAATATTAACTGCACAGGGAAGGACGACGATTACGATATCGTCTCGGCCCCTCGGGTTCGTACACGACATAGGAGTCGTGGCCCGAGTCGACTTCAACGGTTCATCCCCCGTCTGGAACGGGAGGTAAGAATTCTAAACACCCGCGAATCTCCTGTCAGCGGGTTTACTGGATGATTTCGTGTGAATATATGTCGAGGAACTGAATCCGCTGCTTTAATTTCCTAGTAAAGGGCAAGGACTGGCCTTACAAGATAAGAGTTCGGATTTCATCACCGTTCTCTTCTTGCCCGCCTTAGGAAAACGAAACCAAACACGAACCTAAGCCTAAAATTTTGACTAGAACGAGACCGATAGGGTAACGAGCTTAATAGGAAAGTCGTTCGAAAAATATTGGTTACTCTTTAAGCATACTTCGAAGTTCATGATGGTTTATGTGAAGTTGAATGCGTGACTGCGCCGCCTTGTAATCGCGGTGAGGCCTTGGGTATCAAAGCTCCACTGAGCTTCCCTCGCCTTGATTCAACTTACTTAAACTCGGATTGATTCCAGAGGGGTTTGCTCAGATTGTAACGAATTCCCTTTCGAAGGATTAGAAGCTGGTCTAGAAAACAATCTAAGTGGAGCCATCATGCTTTTTGTTTGCTAGAAATCAATAGGTTTCTTTGTGGTCGAGTCGGCCTTGTTTGTGTTTGTGTAGAATTCCCTTGCGGTTAGGATGTCAAACTGGTATTATAATAGCCATCACAATGAATATGATTATCCAATCGAGCATTATGGACATCACTCTTTTTTATGACCATAGTGTGAATAGTGGTTGGGAACGCCAACCTTTGGAAGGTTATGGGTCATACCATGGTGAGCCCAATTACTATCCACACGTGCATCGGTCTTATGAGCAAAACAATTCATCTATTTCTCTAGAAGAGGCTTTCAAGAGTCATTCCTTATTTGTGAAGGAAACCTTAAATATTCCAGATGAGTCCCTAGAGCAGTCAACTAGGATGTCTTTAGAAGAGACTCTTAAGCAATTTACTGAAAGTACAAATAGGATTGTCGAAAAACTTGCGAAATAATCTTAATTCCCAATACAGAGTGTTTCCAATAATACCCATGAAAATGAGGATATTTATAATCAAGATGACGAGGTTAGATTTGGTAACACTACTTGTTTAGATGAGGTTCAACCATTTTCATGTTATTATAATAATGATTATGATGAGGATAGTGTTGATGAAGAATTGGAAACAAATAGGCATAGTGATCAGGAATTTGCTACTCCAATTGAGCTTTATAATAATAGAGTTATTTTTGGTTCGAGATCCTAATAATTTTAACAATTATTCACCTATTCAAAAGGACGAGGACTTGACTAGAGATACTATTTTAGACGATGTAGTACTTCTGTTTACGAAGTCGATAATGGTTTTAGAGGAATGGGTTTATCGAGAATACTGTTTTAGAGTCCAAGGATTTAGAAACAATAGTCTTAGACGAAGAAGATGAACTCGTAGAGCTTTTAAATATGAGTGAGGATGCATCACCTGAGTATAATCTACATGAAGCAATTGACCATTTTCAGGATTTTGACGATCTAGAAATTAGGGAAATTGTAGCTAGTCTATCTAGAGACACCCAAAATTCTAAGTTTGGGGTGATTATCATTCTCCTTGTGCCTTACCTTTAGCTCTTACGAAATCCCTCACTTGGGACTTGATATATGTTCCTCAACCATTGTGCCAGATTACCTTCATGCTAGCTCTCCCGAACCTAATAATGTCCAGGAAGAAGTTCAGTTGTTAGAAACCCATCCTCTGGTTGATGTGGTTAACCCAGGCTATGATACCAAAATTGACTTTGTTTTCCCACCAAAAACTTTTCTTTCAATTGTGGGAACATTTGAGTTACAAATGTGTCAGTTATTAAGTTTTGAGACTAAACCTAATTACTTTAGGATATTAGGGTCGACACATTTGCTTAAGGAAGACCACCAATCTTATTGTGGTCATTGTGTAAGTCAAAAGCGATTGACTTAGAGGATCCTCAATTATTCAGGTTTATGTGCTTCTAAGTTTTTATTTGAGTTTTTCCAGACTCTAGAACCTGAACATTCGGATCCAACTTATGAGGAAACGCAACCTATGAAATTCTTTTATCTAGACCCTTTTATAGAGCCTGAACCTGAACCACAACTAGATGTAGTGGTCTTTAAAATAGATAAGGGTCTGTTGGATATTTTCCTGGTCTGTTGCAGTCTCCTCTTCTTGTGGTTAGCACTTTTTGATCTAGATGACCCGCAGTTATTCCGGCTGCTGCTTTATGATTCTTCGAGGTGACTAATCTCTTCCAATGTCTGGCTGAAGACTTTAAACTTAGCACTTCTTGGGAGGTAACCCATGCTCATGCAACACGGTAATATCTTTCCTTAACTCTTTTGCTTCAAATGGTAACAGTTTCTCCTTGTTCATGGTTTTTTTTTTAAATTTCATCTTTAGAACATTGAGGACAATGTTAGATTTAAGTTTGGGGGTATGGGAGAAACTTTTTAGTTGCATTGATAAACTCCAGAGCCTAGAAATTTATGCTTATTAAGGATGGCACTAACCAATCTAAGTGGATGGAAGCATTTTGGTTGTAGGAGTTGAGGAACCAATCTGATTAGATGGCAACATCTAAAGAGTCTATTCATAAAAGCACAGAGCTCGAGGTGTTAGAAATAACATGATAGTTTCACCAATCTCGTTGAGTCCTTTTCACTTTTTTTTTTTTATTTTGTTTTTAAACTATGTTTCTCTAAGTGATTAGGTGGGTCCCACGATTCAAGTTGTTACCAATGCTAGGGTGAATTAGAGTGATTGAGATGCCAAAAAAAAAAAAAAAAAAAAAAAAAAAAAAAAGGGTGAAAAAAAAAAAAAAAAAAAAAAGGGTGAAAAAAAAAAAAAAAAAAAAAAAAAAAAAAAAAGAGAAGAAAAAGAAATTGAGACCAGACCATCAGACCAACCGGAATAAATTCAATAAAGTCGACCTTTGGAACCCTTGTATATGCCGGTTGCGTTGACCTAGAGTTAGGATTATCGACCATTGGTTCCCTTGTATATGCCGGTGTGTTGATATTAGTCGGACTAGTATCTCAGTCCATTAAGATAGGTTCATTTTGGCGGAGGCCTTGATGAGATATGGGAAACACCAATCACTT
Organism: Papaver armeniacum; assembly: GCA_023531295.1. Classification (NCBI taxonomy): domain Eukaryota; kingdom Viridiplantae; phylum Streptophyta; class Magnoliopsida; order Ranunculales; family Papaveraceae; genus Papaver; species Papaver armeniacum. The sequence goes on from JAJJWW010004943.1 coordinate 407,428, forward strand.
AGTAAACATCAAAACCATCTATGTTTTTCTCTATATCCATCTTCTTGATCTATCCATGTGATTAGTTTTGACTCCGGTATTGATGTCCATAGTGCGACTATCTCGAGTAGAGCTCGTGACTTATATATGAATTTTAGTATGCTTGAGTGCAAACTCGTGTACAAAGAATTGGAATTTCGCATCGGGGTACTTCCTCCCGTAGTCAATAAGTATGCCAACCAAGGAGATTCTTTAGTGCCTTCCAAGGTTCTGTGTAGATAGCTAGGGTGCTGAGTAAAGGTTTTGTGGGTACACCTCTGGTAAACCCTCCAGGAGACAACACTCCGCCACTAGGGCCACCTAGGGGTTCAAATGATTTTTATTTTCTAGAATAAATTTGCTCGAGGACTAGCAAATAATAAGTTTGGGGGTATTTGATAGACACATTTTTGTGTCTGAATTGTCCTCAGTGCTGGTATTGTTGGAACTCGATTTTTGTACTAATATTGTGTTTTTATGTATTTTTAGGTGTTTTTGGAAATAAATATTTTTTTGGAAAAAATCGGCTCGAAAAATTATGCGGAGCACCCCGGAGGACATTTGTTATTCGGACTCCAGAAACGGATAAGGGGCGACCACTGGATAAGGGGTGACCTTCTTCCTCATTTCAAATTTTGAGAAATGGCGGGAAAATAAGGGTTCTCGCCTGGCAGATTTTTGCTCGGATTTTTGAGGGATTTTCAGTGAGACTTAATGGCTGAGAATCAATGGGTATCTTCCTTTGGGCCTAACAGGACTGGTATGGGTCTTCTACTCGATCCAAATTGGCTAAAATTCTCGCGAGGAAGAAAACATGGCAGCACGACAACGGGTGAAGAGTTCACGGGATTTCGTGTGATTGCAGTGATTATTAATCCTTCTACATCGTTTATGGAACGTGTTGTGGTCTGTCTGGAGTGTGCTAGCCTTCATGCAACGTAAGAATAAGATGAAGAAGGAAATAATCCCGTAAAAATGGAAATATTTTATTCCGAGTAATGAGAGAATTTGAGGAGTTATTGTCGTGATTTCCTGCCCCTGTCGAGTATAAAAGAAGCTGTTGGAGGTCATAGAAAGATTATGGAGAGTTTGGGGATAGTTTGAGCGACCACAGAGCTTAGAAAATCGATTTGCAGAGAATGCATTCTTCTTTGTTGAAGAACCTCAACAACGTGAAGAACAGGACTCTCAAGGACAGTCGTTCTTCAACAAGAATAAAGACTAACATACGTGGGTCGTAGTTTATAGGGCAGACTTAAAAGAACAGCAGCATTTCATCTTTATCATTCTTTGTAACAGTGTTTGCAACATCTATAACTGTTGCAAACCCGATTTTCATCTTATTCTCCTTTGTTCATCATTTGTAAACCATTTTTGAGCAATAAAATCACCATTTGAGCGTGTTTCCAACATGATGAGCTAGGCTCCATCACTGGGACGACGGAGGAAGCTGTTTTGCACCCACGTGGTAATTCTATTTAATTCCTTTATGACTATTTGCACTAATATAATTGATTTATGATTTTTATTGATTATTTGTGAATTCGTTAGATGTCGCATGCTTAGTCTTAGGTACTTTAGATGCGCCATGCTTGTGAGTTACATATAATTCTTTATAAAATCTACCTTGGCAAAGAATTAGAGTCGATATTTGTTACTTTATGAGCCTTAATTGTCCGGAATTAATAGATGAACCGCATGAATGTAAGAATTTGCGGAATCCCGAGTCCCAGTAACTCTCTCCATCTTGTGACATAAATTGTATATATTCTTTATATTTATTATTTTTCTTTTATTAAAACTTAAAATCGATCTCGTCAAGTCCGAGTGAACGACAACCTTACTACCACTTTCTACAACATTATTGAGTCACATCAGACCTCTTGCGGAACTTGTCTATTATATTGTTGAAGGGAGGAACATTGACTTTTGTGGCCTTATTATTCATCAGATGATAAGTGTCAGACAGATTTCGAGGAAGACTCCTGGCTTTCCTTGTCTCATCTCAAGGATTTGTAGTTTGTTTGGCATTGTTGCTCTTAGAACCAGTCTTGGAGGACCAAAGGTCTTAACCATGAAAAATATTGAAAAAATGTACAGAACTCCAGCTAGAACTCATGCAACGTCCAATTCTGAGATCATCCGTCTTCAGCAAGAAGTTGATTGTTTGAAAGAGCAGTTGGATTATGCCAAGTTAGCTTATCCTGAACTGGGTGAGAAGTTTTAAGAAATTGCTAGGGATTATTATGAGATGATTAATTAATCTTTGTATTTGCAATATTATTGCTTGGTATGTCTGTTGAACTTATTATTAACTTTTATCTTTTAATAGTTGCAATAACTTTTCATCCTTGAATGATTTTATCTTTCAATTAAATTGCTAAATGTGTTAAATCCATAAGAAGTACAGATGAATATGTTCAAAAGTTAAGTCTATCATATGTCTTTATGCAAATATTGATGAAAGATAGAATGAACTTTTGACAACAAAGATTGAGTTTATTATACGTCATTATGCAAATATTGATGAAAAATAGAATGAATCTTTGTATATTCTGAAGTATTGTCTTTCCATGATCCACATCTTTGTGAAAGTACTGTGTGGCTCCGTAAGTTTTCTTATGTTGAGCACTTCCGATTAAATTAATCATTTCCTTTGTGGTTAATTTAATTGAGATTTTGGATACAAATTCATGTCTCATGTGATTTGTTAATGTCCAAAGAAATCCTTCTTTTCTTGTAAAAGTAAGGTCGCTCTTATTGTTCTTTCTGGAATGGCATTTTATGGGGGAGAGTTCTTAATCGAACTTGTGCTTAATTGCCAAATATTTGTGGGGAGTGCGCCTGTGGAATATTGTAGAAGTTTTCTTGTATCTTTATAAACTCCTTAATGAATACACTAAGTTTCGACTATGTGAAATCATCGAAACAAAGTTGATATGTTCTCTTTTAGTCATGAAGTATCTCTAGGGAAATTTCATTATGATCCCGCTAGTTTTCGTACCTTTGCCAATTTATATTGACAAAAATGGGGAGAATTATTTTGTAGTTCACACTACATATACATATGGTTTACGGATCATTATGTAAGGGGGAGTGGTTTTCATTGTGAGATGAAGTATTGACTAAGGGGGGAGTGATACATATCACCATAGTATTGTTGTCAAAGTTGTGATACAATTGAACTTTGATGTTGTGTAATAATACTATGACACTGTATACCAATTATTGAGAGCAATTGTTTTCTCATTGTTATGGCTACGGATCTTCAACAACTATGATGCTGAGTTGAACACGTTCAGAATCACTGGAGTACTTGGAAGTGACGAAGATTTCGAGTAATGTTGAAGAACCAAGGAGATCAAGCATTTGGATGAGAAGCTACAAAGTTTATTTATTTTGTAATCCATATGTATTGATAGTTTTGTCACTAAAATTGACAAAGGGGGAGATTGTTAGAGCAGTACTCGGTCAAACTCGCAAGCGTTTCTATATCAAGCTTGTTTGTCAAGTTTAGTGATTAAAACTATAAGTCTTGATTTCTAGTCTACTTATAGCTATGTCTCGGACTAGGATAGAATGTGTAGTTGAACTTTAGACTTCACGGCATTCATCAATTGAAGACGAAGAACTTCTAAGCGGAGATTGTGGAACTTCATCAACAAAAGGTATGTGGATACTGAAACTAATCTATCACTCAGAAGTCTATTTGTACTCTATCTCCTATTTGAGACAAAAGTCGTGTAGCTATATAGACTTTAATTTATACACATTTGATATTTCGAGCTGAGTTTAACTCTATGTGTTGGTAAGCTTTCGCTTTAACCAAGTTCATCTTATATTCTTGACGAAAGTCAAAAGATGATCATGTGAAAATCGCCTGATAACATCTTACATGATTTTTGTGAGACAGTCATTTGATGTAGACTCGGAATGTTTCGTATTGATCATTCAATCACTTGAAAATTTCTTTGAAGCTAATAGTTTGTGTGAGACAACTATTGTCGTCTTCTAAGAATGTTTAAATGATTGAAATAGGAGTTTATGATTGGATTATAAGCACAATATGCGTACTTGCATATGTGTGATCCAAGACCGGAACTTAGTATGCATACCCGTATGCGTCCTGGTTGGTCAGGTGAAGTTCGGGAGCTAGAGTATGCATACATGTATGCGTACTGGCGAAGTCAGTTGAAGTCCGAGTACTTTAGTATGCATACCTTTACGTGTACTGGTTTCAACTGAAGTTTGGAAGTGTACGACAATATGCGTACAGTTTGCATACTGACAAACACAGTCCAAGTACCGTTACTTATGTATGCGTACACGTTTGCATACTTGAGTGGGTTATGTTCTAGAATCGGTTGTGCCATGAACTAATCTATTTATATAATAAGAATGCAATCTTTTGCAAACCGTGGCTATAATGTTCATGAATTGATTCGAGCTAATCAAACCGATTTTGCTTCAATTGTGTCTTGTATACTTTAATGAGAATATAAACAATTGAACAACTCTATAACTAGTTTCATTTGAGTCATTTGAACTAGTAGTGGTTAAGATGAATAAGGTTGATATGAAATTGTTCATATGGCTAACTTCGGTTAACTATTGTTGATCCAACTAAGTGTACACATTTAGGTACGGTTACCCATATCCAAACAAAGGTACATTTCATTTGTGTGTAGCATGCTAAGTTCGATTTAACGGTTGAAAGATATTAGCTTGAATCTAATCAGGAGTTCATCTAACAGTGAATATTGATTGCTTTGTTCCAAAGCTATTAAACCCTGATTTGAAGACTATATAAGGGAAAACTCTAGCAACTGGGAAAACTAATCCCCACACCTCCTGTGTGATACTAGTTGAGACTAGAGTCTATTCTCCTTTAACCTAGGTTTTTCCAAAAACCATCATAGGTTAATGAATTGAAGACTTCATTGGGATTGTGAAGCCAGACCCAACTATTTTATGTGTAGTTGCATGTTCTGATCTTACTTTATACTATCGTGATTGAGTACTATCTTCTCTAAGATTTGCTCGAGATTTATCTCCGATAGGTAAGATAAAAAGAAGTCCCAAAAATCTTCGTCTCATCGTTTGTGATTCCACAATATCTTGTTTCGCTTCCATACGATTAAGATTATTGTGAGGTGATTTATATTTCTAGGTTGTTCTTTGGGAATATAAGTCCGGTATATCAATTGGTTCATGTGCACCTTGATTTATCAAAAGACAGAACAAAACTCGTAGGTATTTATGTGGGAGACAGATTTATCTATTTCAATAGACTTTTTTGTGTGAGAGAGATTTGTTTATCAAGTCTTCGATTTTGGGTCGTAGCAACTCTTAGTTGTGGGTGACATCATCTAAGGGAATCAAGTGCGTAGAGTCCTGCTGGGATTCAGAGACATAAGGAGCGGAAATGTACCTTGATCGGTGTGAGACTTGGTTAGGGATCAACTACATTCTAGTCCGAAGTTAACTTGTAGTAGGCTAGTGTCTGTAGCGGCTTAATACAATGTGGTGTTCAAAGCTGGACTAGGTCCCGGGGTTTTTTCTGCATTTGCGGTTTCCTCATTAACAAAATTCTGGTGTCTGTGTTATTTCTTTTCCGTATTATATTTTCTATATAATTGAAATATCACAGGTTGTTGATGCGTGTCGTAGGTGCAATCAAATTAATTCAATATTTCCACTCAATTAAAAATAATATAATGGAAGTCAAGTTCGTTCCCACGAGGAGCAAGAGATCTTAGTTGTAAAAGTTGTCACGAAAGGGGGGTGTAAAAAGCAAAAGAAAATAAACAAAGCAATTAAAATCGAAAGTTGAAAACAATAAGAGAGACAAGACCAATGAATCCTTCTTCGTTACGAAACAATGAATCAAGTTATGTTCTTTTCTACTTGTTATTAGTCACAAATTATCACCAACCGTAGGTAAAGCAGCTAGCTCAGTGCTAAACCCCTAAATCTCTTATATCACCGGACACGGAAGTTCTCGACTACCGGATTCTATTTACCAAGCCACCTAGAATTAGCTCAACCTAGATGTAACTTGGCTCATGCATTAAGTTTTGTGAATTTCTTAGGTTGATATTAGTAGTTAGACTCTTAGCTCAAGGTCCACTTGCTAACATTGTTTCTACACACAATTGCTCCACGGAATCCCTCCGCAAGGTCTCGTGTTTGCTACTTATGTAAAGAGTCAAGAAACGATTACTTATCTCCTAACTTTCACTAGCTTTAGATCAAATTAACAAATCAATTTAGCGTGCACTCCAAACAATCTATCAATCAATCATGAATGTCTTTAAGATCATTCCTATTAGTAAAAACAAACGATAATTATGTGAAAAACTTCAAGATAGAATTTGAAAACAAAAACTTAATTCATATGTTAAGAACTAGGAATTCATCCTCAATCAATAAGAAAATTAGCTACTCATGTTTTTGAAATTCACACAAATAATAATAATTAAAAGAAGAATTTTCAAATTCACACAAGTAATTAAAAAGAAAAATCTTAGAAAAACAAGCAAAAACACAAGTGTTGTGTGTGTAGAGAGGTGTAGAGAGGTGTAGAGAGGTTCTCTATTTATAGGCTTCAATATTCTCCAAATCTTCTAAGGAGTAGAATCCTTTTCCTTTTGCAATTCAATTTCCAAATCCAAGCTTTTCTCAACTCTTCCACCTTCTCTTTCCAAATTTGAGTCCAATTCTCCATCCAATTCCTAGCCCAAGTATTCACACCCATGAGAGGAGTCCAGAGAAAATTCTGGAATTTTTGGCTCGCCGGAAAACTGGGATTGTGGCCGGAATCCGGCCGGAAAACGTCACCGCCGGCCGCCTGGAAATTTTCTCCGTCAGTGGAATATTCGACGGAATATTCCATCAGTCCACCGTTAGGACTAACGGTCAAACAGGTCAAACCGTCAGTCAACAGTCAAGGGAAGTCAAGGGAAGGAAAAGTCAGCTAGACGAGTCAGCTATAAGTTAGCTCCCTAGGTGGCTGACTCGTCTGACTGAGCTGAGTTAGACCGGCTGAATCTGCTGAATCGGTCATCGCCGAGTTAACTCGCCTGTAGGAAAATCTGACAGAGTTCTGCCTGTTACAGGACATCCCGGCCAATTTTCAGGCCTTCCTTTCTTCACCTGTTAAGATCCCTATCATACATCTAATGCTCCTTGCAATCATTCATACATAGTTCCATTTTACCTAGTTCTTCAATTCAGTGCCATACACATCCTGCAGTGCCTACAGCTCCACCAGGACCCTGCAATCAATCCTGCAACTCCCATTTGCTTCTTTACCTATAATGCACATCTTTGCTTCTTCCATTCAGTGCCCATTTCAATTCAATACCTGCCTGAACCTCTCTACCCAGCCACAATTTGCTGCTTAGCCCATAGCATCACTGCCTCAATCTCCATCTCCCCTGCAATGCCATTTCAGGCCTTGCTCTCCATCTAGTTTGGCCACTGAAAATCTTCTCTGATTCCACTTTCAATTGAACAAAGAATAAAGAAAACCCTAATTTCGCCAAGATTCAACATCTTTAACTCGAATCGCCGCCATAAACCCTCACTCGAATCGATTCTCTTCGATTTGCGTAACCATTTAACCTCTTCCCCGATTTTACCAATTCACCGAAACAACTCGAACCCAAATCAATTCCACTGCGTTCTTGGTTCCGTCTCTTTCTCAATCTCCCCGCAATCGACCCAACAATTCTTCCTCTTATCGCTGCCATTGTAATCCACCATCAACTCAAGTCTTCTCCATTTGCTTTCATAAATACAAACCCATCTCGATTCATTCTCAAGCAACATGACTACCCTCTTCCCTCGTCCTGGATCTAAATTCCATTTCCGAGCATCAACAAGACCACCAATTCTCTCGAAATAACAGCCATAACCGACATTCTTCCGAGCCACGAACCCATCTCTCTTTCTACTTCATCTATAAATGTTAGAAAACCCATTTCGATCGATAAAAGCAATTACCAATTTCAACTTCAATCAACAATTCACAGCTTCAATCGGCAGCACCACCAACTGATTCCAGGTCTTCTTCATGAGCTCGTCAAGCTATGTTTCGATCTCTGTCAAAGAATCGATCTTGAACTCATCTCCCTCGTTTCCCTGAGCTTCAACTCTATTTCTCCTGTGAATCTTTTCAGTGGCTTCATTACAGAGAGTCAACCCATCTCTTCATCTCTGAGCTCTCGATTCACAATCAACTTCAGCTCCTCTCGATTTCACTCAATTTTCAGATTCACGATCTTCAAATTTCTCAGTTCATGAAGCAAAGAATGACTCGTTTTTTTTTTTTTCTTCGATTTGATTCAAAAATGATTGAGAAGGTAAATCTTCTCGAATTTAGGGGTCGGTTATAAATGGGTCGGAATATTGGTACTCGGGCTTGGATCCGGGTTCGGGCATGGGTCAATGGGTTTAGGTTTCAACATCCATGAACATAACCCAACCCTGATAACAGCATTATGTTTCTGGATAAGGGCTACCCAGTTTGGCAGCCCCTTAACTTGAACTGTCCTTTCTCTAGTGCTCCTCCAAGAGAGTAGCCCTTAACCTTGACTGGTCTGTGTTTAACACTCCTCAAATTGGGTTGCCCCTTAACCTCGACTGGGCTCCATATATCAATCGCCCAGAAATGACCTTTTTGCCCTTTTGGCTCAAATTGGGTGATTTCTTCTTCTTTTCCTCCGTGTGACTCCAAAGTAGCTATAAAACTCAAAACAAGCGTAAAATACATAATTTACAAGAAAAATAGCAAAGAAAGCATAAACTACTAGATAGTAAATATGGTGTATTCTACACCTATCAAATTCCCCCACACTTAGACTTTGCTAGTCCTCGAGCAAATCAAACTAAAAACTCACAACTTCAAAGCGTTCAAGCGTCACAAGCATCCAAAGAGTTATGAGGACATAGAGTTTCTGCATGCTAGTAATAAGAAGTTAGAAATACTAAAGAACATATTCTCATTCTTAAATGTTGAGTGAGAAATAACCACACCATATTGAGAGAACGCGTGTTTGAGAAACGATCAATAAGCATTTCGCCTCGACTTCTGCCTCACCAAAAAGGATTTTATGATAATTGCACTCAAAAAGACGGCTTTTTTATGGTTCTCACATGTGTGCAGGTAGGAATGAAGATACAAATCCTGCATCACGTTGAATGGTGGGAAGGATAACTTCCGAAATATTTTTAAAAACCCACATCTTTTAATATTTTGAAAAACCATTTTTCTGACGATCTCTAAGAAAGGAAATCAACCATATATTATTGAGGATGAGATTACTTACTCACCTTCACATCCGATCGCCAATTATGATAACACCACTCTCACGGCATCCAATAGAAACGTCTTCCGCTCATCGTCTTGATCTTCGTAATTCCTTGACAATTTGTAACTCTTTTACCTTAAAACCTTGTCGCTTGAAACTTTCTTATAAATTTTCCTTCCCCACGGCTTATAAAAACAAAACAAATATTTCTCTTGTTTATTATTTTTTTTTTTTTTTTATCTTTTATCTTTTTATCTTCTTTTTTCAATTTTTTTTTTTTTTTTTTTTTTTTAAACAAGAGAAATAAAATACAAAAATAAATCATGGCCGTGGGAGAAGTATTTTACCGCTTGATTCTTCACAACTTGTATCGCCTTGAAATCATAAACTTCAAAAATTCTCACCTTTTAATTTTCTTCGCTTTCATGAATAAGTCTTCATACTTGGATATAAAATTACCTCATTGTATTGTAAGTCTTCAACATATATGTGAAATCTGCCCTTTGTATGTTGCTTTACTTATATTTGAAATTTGCTCTTTTTCTCGTTCCGTTGCTTGTAAACCTTGAACTTTTTCCAACTTTCCTTGTAGATTTTGATGTCGCTCCTTGTTGATGATGAATGCGTTTCTATGGATCCGTTGTTGTTGCGAGAGAGAGTGGTGCTAACTGCAAATCGAACTACAAGAAGGTGGCTTTCATCTATAGACGTCACCCTCATGATTGATAAAATTAGCACTCAAGAGATCAAAGAGTAGTGCTTCTATTGGTGGGAGGCTGGGTAGCTCACCATTCTACCCGGAATTAACGTACGGTGACACACACTCAAAAGACGCTCTTTAGTAGATGGAAAAATTTCTGGTCGGTGCCTCACATGATATGAATATGGGTAGTCTCCACTAATGATTGATCAGCAACTCTAATAATGCCCTTCTCCCTGCACCAAATTCGCATCACCGGCATGATTAAATCCATTATTTAACACTCTAACAAGCAAGAAATCCGAATGTAGTTCTCTAATATTTCCAAGTTCAATTATGTCGGTCAAAATCTCTATGTAAACATACCTAGAAGTATGCTAGTGACTCTAAAATCTTTAAAAGTTGGAGTTTTTAAGTAAAACTTTTTTTTTTTTTTTAATTTTTTAATTTTTTTGTAATTTTTGTTTTAAAAAAAACATGCTTAACCATTCCCCCACACTTAAACCTTACATTGTCCTCAATGTAATTGAATCCTCCTAGTAAAGTCAAGGTGGGAAATTTTAACATGATAAGAAACAAGAAAAAAAATAACAAAAGCAAAAGGATAAGAAATACAAAACCGATGGGTTGCCTCCCATTAAGCGCTTGTTTTAAAGTCGACGGCCCGACTTAGTTCTTGCGGCACATTACTCCTCCAGAGGGAGTGCATCTCCAAATGAAAGTTCATCCAAATTCACATAAGCGATGTTCTCATAGTATGGCTTCAACCTATGGCCGTTGACTTTGGAAACCGAATTGTCTCTAAGACTAGTAATTTCAAACTGCACCATGAGGAAAACATTAGTAACAACATATGGTCCAATCCAACGGGACCTTAACTTTCCAGAAATAGTTTAAGGCGAGAATGATATAAAAGGACTTTTTGTCCCACGATGAAACTTTTACGAGAAATTATCTTGTCATGAAAAAGCTTGGTCTTTTCTTTGTAAATACGGGCACTCTCGTAAGCATCATTGCGTATCTCCTCTAACTCATGTAATTGTAACTTCCTTTGTTTCCCCGCTTCATCATACTCCATGTTGAATTTCTTTATCGCCCAATAAGCTTTATGTTCAAGTTCAACCGGAAGATGACAAGCCTTGCCATAAACCATCCTATATGGAGACATACCAATTGGTGTCTTATACGCCCAAAGTGCATCGTTGAGCTTAAAGCTCCAATCTTTCCTCGTGGTATTCACCGTTTTCTCAAGAATGGACTTAATCTCACGATTCGAAATTTCCGCTTGTCCACTAGTTTGTGGATGATAAGGCGTACCAATTTTGTGTGTTATGTTGTACTTCTTGAGGAGAGCGTGGAAAGCCTTCTTGAAATGTGAGCCTCCATCGCTTATCACCACTCTTGGTGTACCATGCCTATTGAATATATTTTCCCTTACAAAATCACAAACAACTTGAGAGTCATTAGTCTTGGTGGCTCTAGCTTCCACCCATTTCGAAACATAATCAACGGCAAGAAGTATATAAAAATTCCCATTCGAATTGACAAAAGGACCCATAAAATCAATACCCCACACATCAAAAATCTCAACGGTGAGAATTGGTGTGAGTGGCATTTGATTTCGAGCACCTAGATTGCCCGTTCGTTGACATCTATCACACGATTTACAAAAAATATGAATCTTCAAACAAGGTGGGCCAATAAAATCCACTCTCGAGAACTTTGAGAGCGGTACGTTTCGAACCAAAGTGGCCACCACATGCAAAAGTGTGGCAAAATGAGAGAATGGATTGAAATTCGGAATTAGGCACGCACCTTCGCATTATTTGATCAACGCCATATTTCCATAAGTATGGTTCATCCCACACATATTGCTTAGCTACCTTCTTAAGTTTCATCTTTTGGAAATTAGACATTGTACTAGGTACTTTTCTTGTCACCAAGTAATTCACTATATCCGCATACCAAGGTGTTGATTCTTCCATGGAAAAAAGTCGTTCGTCCGGAAAGCGGTCATGTAATGGAAGTTCCTCTTGAGACATCACAAGTCTACTAAGATGATCCGCAACGGTATTCTCCACACCCCTCTTATCACGAATTTCTATGTCGAACTCTTGTAACAATAGGATCCACCGAATTAATCTTGGCTTAGCTTCTTTCTTCTTTATTAAGTGTCTTAGTGCGGCATGATCGGAATACACAATAACCTTTGTACCCACCAAGTATGATCGAAATTTTTCCAACGCAAAAACTATAGCCAATAACTCCTTTTCCGTGGTAGAATAATTGATTTGTGCATCATTAAGGGTCCTAGATGCATAATAGATAACATGGGACAACTTGTCCACCCTTTGACCCAAAACGGCTCCAACCGCATAATCACTAGCATCACACATTAATTCAAATGGAAGATTCCAATCCGGTGATTTGATAATCGGCGCACTTGTCAACATCTCCTTTAATTTATCAAAAGCATCTTTTCATTCCTTGTTGAAGTCAAAAGGTACCTCCTTTTGTAATAACTTGCACATCGGCATGGAGATTTTGGAGAAATCCTTGATAAACCGCCTATAGAAACCTGCATGACCAAGAAAAGAACGGATCTCCCTCACCGAAGTGGGATATTGTAAGTTTCTTATTAAATCTATCTTTGACTTGTCCACTTCGAGCCCTCGAGAGGACACAATGTGACCAAGTACTATGCCGTGGTTTACCATAAAGTGACATTTCTCCCAATTAAGGACAAGGTTTGTGTCTATGCATCGTTTAAGAATTAGTTCAAGGTTATTTAAACAACCATCAAAAGAATTGCCATAAACACTAAAGTCATCCATAAATACCTCGATGATGCGCTCCACATAATCCGAGAATATACTCACCATGCATCTTTGAAAAGTAGCCGGCGCATTGCAAAGGCCGAACGGCATCCGTCTATATGCAAACGTTCCAAACGGACAAGTGAAAGTGGTTTTTTCTTGGTCCTCCGGTGCAATAACAATTTGATTGTATCCCGAATAACCATCCAAGAAGCAATAATAAGAATGCCCCTCTAACCGCTCCAACATTTGATCAATGAAAGGTAAAGGAAAGTGATCCTTGCGGGTTGCGGAATTAAGCTTTCTATAGTCAATGCACACTCTCCAACCGGTTTGAACTCTTGTAGGAACAAGTTCATCGTCTTGATTTCGAACAACCGTGACTCCGGATTTCTTTGGTACCACTTGAACCGGACTTACCCACTTGCTATCGGAAATTGGGTAGATTACCCCCACACTTAGCAATTTGAGTATCTCTTTTTTCACAACCTCCATCATGGGAGGATTTAGCCGACGTTGAGCATCACGTACCGTCTTCACGTTCTCTTCCATTAGAATCCTATGCATGCACAAGGATGGACTAATACCTTTGATGTCCGCAATTGTCCACCCAATAGCCGTTTTGTGCTCTTTCAAGACTCTAAGCAAACGGTCTTCTTGTACCGGTGTGAGGTTCTTAGAAATAATCACCGGAAGCTCATCTCCATCTCCCAAGAAAGAATACTTCAAATGGTCCGGAAGCGGCTTCAATTCTAGTTTGGGCGCCTTCACAATAGATGGTACAAGTATTTCATCATTCACGGGTAAAGAAATATATGAAACATTACCCTTTTTAGCCTCTTGCAATGTCGCCAAAGCACCACACATCTCCACCAATTCCTTGGAGATTTCAACATCCAAGTTAGACAAGCCATGGACGTCCAATTCAATGCTCTTTTGCAACACCACATCAAGTTCATCCTCTCGGTTCAATTCCACCATTTGTTGCGCTAACGAATCAACCACATCAATGGAGTAAACGGAATGCACATCACTTGGGTAGTGCATGGCCTCAAATATATTAAAGTGTATTATCTCCTTGTCGAATTCCATAGTGAGTGTACCCTTATCAACATCAATCTTCGTCTTTGCGGTTTTCATGAATGGCCTCCCAAGAAGTAAAGAAGTAGTTGATCGGTTCTCATTGTTGTCCATATCCACCACAAAGAAGTCCACCGGAAAAATAAGCTCATTTACTTGCACTAGCACGTCTTCTACAAGTCCCTTTGGATATATGTTCGACTTGTTTTCCAATTGGATAATAACTCTTGTCTCTTTCAAAGGTCCTAGATTCAAGGAGTCATATATTTCGGCCGACATCACACTAATGGAAGCCCCCAAATCATGTAAAGCATGTTCAAACCTTTGTTTACCAATAGTAATTGGCACCGTGAAACCACCGGGATCCGTGCACTTTGTAGGCATCTTCTTCAATAGCATAGCCGACGCACTCTCGCCAACTTTAGTAATTTCATTATCAAGCAACCTATCCTTCTTGATGCATAATTCCTTCATGAACTTGGCATACCTTGGAATTGTCTTAATGGCCTCAATGAATGGGATGTTGATTTCAATCTTCTTGAAGATATCCATAAGTGCCTTGTCTTGAGCTTCTTTCTTGGATTTAGCAAAACGACTAGGAAAAGGAGGTGGAGTAGTGAAAGTAGGAACCGGTTCCTTGGATTGATCGGTTGGTGTTGAATTCTCCTTTGGTGCGGTTTCCTCCTTGTTATTGACTACCTCTTCACTAACTTCCTCATGATGACTTGGACCCTCCACTTGTCTTCCACTTCTTAAAGTAACCGCATTAACATTCTCCCTTGGATTCACAAACGGTTGTGAAGGAAGTTTTGTGGATGCTTGAGATTTCAATAAATTCACATCGGTCGCCAATTGTCCCATTTGAGTTTGTAAGTCCTTGATGGCCGAATCGGTCTTTTGTTGGCTTTGTTGGCTTTGTTGGAACATAGAAGTAAGACCTTGCATACCTTGCATTAATGCATTGAGCTTGTCATCATTCAAAGAATCACGCTCCTTGACTTGTTGTGGTTGGAATTGTTGAGAACCACCTTGTTTTTGAGGTTGAAAGCGTGATTGTAGAAAACCACCTTGTTGCGCATATGGATTAGGAGCCGCCGCTTGCTTGTTTGCATAACTAAAGTTAGGATGATCCTTCCACCCGGGATTGTAGGTATTGGAGTATGGATCGTACCTTGGCCTTTGATTTGGATATAAAGCATTCACTTGTTCGGTCTCATTATCCGGAATAATTACCGCGGCCATCCTTTGCATCATAATCTCCATGTTACTCATCCTTTGATCAAGATGTGATGAAGAATCACTAACTTCATGCACTCGCCTAACCATAGGTTCATCCCTTGTGTAGAATTGTTGCGAGTTTGCCGCCATACTTTCAATCAACTCTCTAGATTCGGTCAAAGTCTTGTTCATTAGTGCACCACCACCCGCGGCGTCAAGAAGAGACCTATCACTTGGGTGAAGAGCTTCATAGAAGTATTGGAGTTGTAGTAGCAGGTTTTCCCACACTACACCCCTCACTATATTTTGATTAATTAGTCTGTTGAAAGTTGCATAATTGAGAATGTTTATTGATTAATTTCATGAGTTCTACACGGGGAAAAGTAGAATTACACTTAGCAAGTAAAATACTCTTAAACTTTCTCTCCTAATGACTTGCCTAACAATTCTAAAAAGATCCCCCTCACAACAGACTCACTCGACCCTTTATATAGGGTAATACATAGTGGATGACAGCTAAGCTATCCTTTATTTTCGGGAATGTCTCGCGAAGTGTCGCCAGTGTACAACTATTCAATCTCGCGACACTTCTTAACCCTCGCCAGGTTCCATGTCTTTCAGTTGTTTTATGTGTCGTTTCTCCCATCGCGTCGTTTATTTTAGTTTCCTGCGATTCCCTCGCGGTACCGCCATTTATTGATCCCTCGAGCCCTATGCATTGCGATATTATGATCCTACATCTTGCCTCTTTTTCCTTGAATATTGCTTGAAGAGCGATCTTGAAGGAAAAATCCGTTGTTGTAGTAATCTTTGATCTTTGTTGATGAAGGAACGAGCAGAAGAATACTGTACTTGAAAAAGTACGTACTTGCCTCTATTCTTTTGCGAAGTTCCGGAGCTTCTTTGAGATATATATGAAGTATCATCTCTTATCTCTCCTGCGAGGGGAAGAGTACCATGAGATTTTTACAATATTGTTGCCGCGACTTCTTATCTTCAGTTTTGTACTTTTACACGGATTTTGATTATTACTATCATTTCTTGACACGTCTCTTTCAACCACTTTTTCTTGACCGTTCATGTCTCTTCGCATTAAATGACCTTGTTTTTCTCGAGGCTCTTTTTCCCTATATATAATTTTCTTTTCCCCTTCTTTTCATCTTTTAGCTTGTCTCTGCAACTTTTCTTTGATTCTCTCCTTCCGCAATTTGCGCTCCTGCTACTGCAAAGCTTTCCTTCATCCTTTCTAGCGCTGTTTTTAATCTCCAATCTTTCATCCATTCCCATACTGATAAATGGCTTCCATCAGTCGTGGATACAAAACTTCTTTTGAAGAAGTTCAACAGAAGTTGCACGAGAAGGGTTTTTACTCTGTCAACCATTCCTGATCAAGAACCCTCATCCATTCTTTCTGTAAAATCTTTTCTCTGATCATCAATGTGATGATCAAAAGATTATAGTCTCGCTCGGTCAGCTTCTCATGGGACTTCCTATTCCCTTGTACAACTCGAGTTGCCATTATTTTATGAAATTTTGGCCCATGAAAAATTCTCTCGGGCCGTTTATCAATTAAGTGGCGATTGTATTCGCACGATGCTTGAGTTCGCGAACCGCGGTGCAGGCAAAGGATCTTTATACCCTAATTCGCCAAAAATCCCCAATTCGCAGATTTGGAAATAGTGTTGAGAAATACACTTTGTGGAAAACTTTTTGAAAATTACTCGGTGATAACTATGATGAATGCGAGATCTCATTTGGGGGGCGTTCGTTCGAAGAAAAATAATAATGTCTCTCGAAGATAAATTACTCATGCAAGACATTGATTGGCACCTGTGTAATAATTCCTCTCCTCGTCATTCCAAAGACGAGAAATGGTGGGTCGTACCCTTGATCTTAAATGGTCCTTACATCGCGGGCTCGCATATTCTTCCTGCGAATCTCGCAGGATATCATCCTTGGGAATTCAAATGGCCTGAGAAGAAGAAAGAGGTATGTTTCCGACTTCAAATTTGGTTTTCGTAATTTTCTTTCTATACTTGCTGAGTTTGTGAAATCTTTCAGATAGCCAGGTTGAAAAGAAGCTACAAAAAGGATCCGTCGGAGGATACTCTGACATTGCTTCGATCGCTTACGGGTGAAGTAAGAATCACTTCCTTTCTTCTTATTTAAATAATACTGTTGCCTCTGTTTCTTATCTTTACGCGTATGCGAAGGTTGGAATTGAAGAAACTATTGCTGCGAAGACTAAAAGTAAGGGCAAAACTGTCGCTCGCAAGGGTAAACCCTCTGCCCCCCCTTAACTAAGAAGCGAAAGGTCCAATCCTCTTCTCGCCTTAGCTCAAACTCTGAGTCTTCTGATGAAGATGACCATGATTCCAATCGCTCTCTCGCTACAAGGACCCCGTTAACCAGTTCTTCTATGGGTCAGTTGTCTAGTATCTTCTCCGATTCTTTCCAAGGAATGGGAGATGCTCCCCTAGCTTCTCTTTGCGGGACTCTCGCAAACGTGTGCAATGCCACTCTACTGGAGGGCAATGATTCTTTTAATGGAGTCTCTAGAACTATGTCTCCTGACTTCTTGAATGCGCTTGGATCCTTGGTATGTATATAATCATATCTCCCCATTGGCTTTATATTGTTGTATATGTATTAACAGCTTTTCTATCTTCTTTCATAGGTTGGAAGATCTTCTTTTGTAGTTGCCTCAGATCTTGAGAGAAGACGCAACAATCTTGAGAAGAAGAATTCGCAATTGAGCAAGAAGATTCGAGAATTGGAGACTGAAGCTGCGTTATCTCGCGATAAAGACGAGACGATTCAAAAGTTAAATACCGAACTTGTCTCTCAAAAAGAGAGGGTATCCACCCTTCAAAATGCTAATCAGCAACTTTATGGTATAATATTTGCCTTCTTTTATTATTTTTATTTTATTGGTCGTGTATTGCCACCTAACTTATTACTTTCGCAGACGTATATAATCTCTCCGATGAAGCTATTCTTCTCCATACATTTCCTGAACCTATGGATAATAACCTTCTTCTTGCTCATCTCAACACTTCTTTAAGTAGTTCTTCGAACAAAATTAACTCTCTTTCATTAGATGAACTTCAGACCAAATATCGCCTTTTAGAGATTGAACATAGATCTGGTTTAAGTGCGGCCAACCAATTTAAACAAATGTTTCTTGAGTCTCGTAAAGAAATCAAAATTTTGAGGAAGAAAATTAGTGATCACATAGATGACAAAGACCGCATTGCTAACAATGGTGCTCAAGCATTAGCAACATTTCAAAAATCTCTTCTTGAGCTACAAATTGAGCGAGATGAATTGCTTCGCTGAATTCCTTACTTAGTGAGCGAGAAGATCGATTCGTTCGCTCCTTGTTATAAATAATGATGATGAATTCGCCTGGGCTGCGAAAGTTTTAGATAACGCCTTAAATAACCTAGGTGTTGATGTTAGTCTTCACGCCGAGCATACTTCCTTGGTTAAAGATATGATATCCGATGAGAAGGTTGCTTATTATACCATCGCTTCTTATTTCCGTAATATTACTTGTAAATTGTTAACTTGTTGTTTCTTATTTGCGTAATCCGAGAAGAGGCTTCAGGTTAGAATTAGAGAGCTTGAATCGAAAAAGAGCAACTCACGGAATTTTCCAACGAGAATTGAAGAACTCGAAACCGAAAAAGAACAGCTCGCAAAGAATCTCTTCCTTCGCGAGAATAGATATTCCAAGTTGAAGAAACAATTTCTAACGACAGTGGAGAACTTTAACAATGATGCTGTTCGCTTTCGTAATAGAGGAATGGAGTATGTTTGTAAGGACCATAATATCCCTCTGCATTCATATCCCTGGCTCCTTGAAGAGGTTCCTGAGAATCTGCCTGTCTCAGACGTTTCTGATAGCGAGGCTGGCGAAGAAGAAAATTCTGGCGACGAGAATAATCGATTGAAGAATCGAGACGAAGAAGAAGAATCGCCAAAGAAATAACTTTTTTCGTTTTCTTTCTCCGCTTGTAGTATCTCGTACATTTCGTATCCTTATTATAGTATATTTCTTGGATTTTTCTCCTCTGAATTCAATCTTCAGTCCCCTTTCTTGGTAGTTCTTCCTTGTAATATAATTGATTAACATTATTGATGTATAATTCTTTCATCAGAAGATGAATAGCAATATTTCATCTTTTCCATTCCCATACTTGCCTCTGGTATTCTTCTTCAGATGGAAGATTTTAGTTGTCATCAAGTATTTGATAATAATCTTATTGTTAATTGAAATGTATCATCGCGACGGAGTCGCGAGTATCTTCATGAATTGAGTATTCTATCTCTTTTTGTGGCGACAAGGTCGCAGACCGCCTTTACATTTTCATGTGATGGCTCATTGACCTTGCCTTATCATTTTTGTGTGGTCTTCCGAGTTAGACCTCCCTAATTAGAGGTCCTCCCCTGCCACCTTTTATGGCGACAAAATCGCAGGACGTCTTTACACTTGCGTGTAAAGACCCATTGATCTTGCCTTATCATTTTCCAAGTATTTTTGCCTCTGCAGGATGCTTTAGTTGCGACAATATGACAGGCCTAGATATCCTTGCGAACATAAAGCCCCATGACATTGCCGTCGTGCGACGAAATCGCAGGACGTCCGTACACTTTCATGTAAAGACCCATTGATCTCGCCTTACCCTCGCGTTAGTATTATTGCCTCTGCAGGATCATTGCACAAATATGACAAGCCTAAGTCTCCTTGCGAAAACAAAGCCTCATGACATTTGCGTCTGTTTTGGCACTCCCCTAATGGAGAGCACCGCCCTTATCATCTCCCGGTTGCCCCTTCAAGGAGGCGAAACATCGGCCATACAAGACTAGCTCCTCCCATCCGGTCTTAACAACAACCAGTTGTTTTCGCATCTCTTATCCCTTATACCTATAGGGTTTATGGTTACGAGACCGCACCCTAAGTGGAGTTTTCTTCGGGCGAGTGCAACGCATGCCAAGACTTGCCAAGAATGGCCAGGTAGGTTCATCCATCCGGCACTCGCTCAACCGTGTACCTCGGCGCCTTGAGCATACATCGACTCCTAGGAAGAGACCCTCGGTCGCCCAACCAGGGTATAACCTACATATATAGTTGGGAATCCAAGGTACCTCTTAGGATAGGCTTTCATGGGCCCCAAATTTTCATGGTTCGGGTTTCGGGAGCGGTGTAACCTTCCCCCGAACCACGGCGAGAGATACCCCTTATATGACGCACTTTAGGTCTTACATTTGCCTCTTACGAAATGTTATTCGCGAACTAGGGTGTACGCCATAAAGGTTCGTCCCATTCATTTGCGCATTTATATTTGTTAAATCATTCAATCATTCATGTCTCATTATTTGTCGATATTTGTTTGCGAAGTATTCGCACAGATTCTGTTTCACTTGTTGTATTTCACTTTTCTTTCTTAGTCGTATTCTCATTTTACTCTTGGTCTGCGAGATTCTCGCACATCATTACTTCAGCTGTTACTTTGCATCCTGCTGTTATTGATTATTCACTTCTTATGCCTTTTGTTCCGCATATCTTTTGCTTCTTCATTGTTATAATATTGGCCTGTCCCTAAGTATTCACCTCGCGGGGTATGTTCAGCCCTCACTTCTATAGCATCTACCATCAGTTTTTCCTTTCTCTGTTCATTTCTCACATGTTGCTTCCAACCCTTTCTTTTGGCACTTCTTTCTTCGCAGTTTTCTATATCAACCTCATGGCACTGTTGCGACTCCTTCCAATCTCCCTGTATGATACCAATGCCGTTTGGATGTGGGAATTTAATACATTGATGATATGTTGACGCGACTCCTAAAATTTCATGAAGCCATGGCCTCCCAATCAGCGCATTGTATGGAGATTCCACATCAACCAC
This sequence comes from Papaver armeniacum, assembly GCA_023531295.1. Classification (NCBI taxonomy): domain Eukaryota; kingdom Viridiplantae; phylum Streptophyta; class Magnoliopsida; order Ranunculales; family Papaveraceae; genus Papaver; species Papaver armeniacum. The sequence continues at coordinate 428,483 of JAJJWW010004943.1, forward strand.
ACATAATAAAATATCAGTGGATAATCCTTGTAGAGGTATTCTCATGTGAACCTCTCCTTTTGGTTTGTTTGCAGTGCCGTTAAAGCCATATATCTTGTATGTCGAGGGAATTAAATCCTCATCTTTTCCGCCCATCGTCTTGTAAGTATGGTAGAAGAGAATATTCACCGAACTTCCGGTGTCGATTAGAATTCGGTTGATCGCCCAACAAGCTTCTGCCTCATCATCTTCTCCATCAACTGGTTTCGGGTTAATCTCTAGTTTTACAACCAACGGGCTATCGTGTGTTTCTCTTCCTTTTGGTACTTCATCTGCAGAGAAAGAAATAGTCTTCAATCGCCACTTTTCTAATCTGCGTCGTTCTCGCCTGTGCTCATTATTTCCTTATCATTAGCATCTCTCGCGAAGACTCTACTAAGCACGTTGTCATGAAAATCCTCGATGGTGCGATAGGAATGGACGATAGAGTTGCAGTTCAAATTCTTAGCTTTTGTTCCTACTTCTATCACAAATGTTTCTTTTCCCTTCGCTGACACGTCCGTTCGTGCATCTCTCGGTGGTGGTGGTAATGTCTCGACTTGTTTCTTCTCCCCTTAGAAAGTGATTCAGCCTTCCCCGATCAATCATCCCGAGAATAATTCTCTTTATGTTTCTACAATCGTTTGTTTGATGCCCATGGAAGCGATGGTAAGAACAAAACTCATGACTTCTATCGCCTGGCGGTGGTTCCATTCCAACATTCCAAGGTGCTGGTACATTTTCCATCACAAGTATAGCTTCCCAAATCTTTTCAACGCTAGCATTCAATGGAGGCATCTTAACTGTTCCCATACTGTTCTATGACTTCTCTCGCCCTCCACGGTTATTTTGCCTTCGTCCACCATAAGTTTCTTGCACATGATCTAGCCTCCGAATCTTATTATTGTCGTTACGGTTGTAATAGTTCCTTTCACGTTCAAACTCTTCTTGATCGTGGCTTCCCATGGCTACTACCTTCGTCTGTCCCTCATCGCCTCTCCTTGCTCGTTGTCCTTGCGAAGTGCTCGCCACTGTATTTATGAATTGAGGTAACAAACTTGCGTTCGCGGCGTTAGAACTTGTGTTCGCGACTGGATAAGAATTCATTTCATTTTGTCTTTCTTCTAAGGCAATATATTCTTCCTGTAATTCTCGCAGTTCTGCCATTGTGATTGTATTTTTGACTCTAAAAATTTGAATGTATAACAAGTTAGTCGCGAAGAGAGCATTCACAAATGAGAGTATGAGATATCTCTCCTCAACCCGTCCTGCCATTTCGCTACACATGGTCCTCCATCTTACTGTCAACTGTCTTAAGCTCTCGCCAATCCTTTGTTTCAACCCGAATACATCTTCAATACCTGGTCGCGAAGAGTTGTTACTTATGTATGCTCCCAGGAATGTGGCTTGTAAATGATTGAATGATGTGATTGTGTTCCTTGGCAGACCTTCAAACCATTTTAGTGCTTCTCCTATTAAGCTTGACGCGAAATATTTGCATAATATGGCATCATGATTCTCCCATTGTAACATACATCTCATGTAAGCTTTAATATGTTGTATCGCACAAAGTTGTTCCATCAAAGATGTTGGTTAATGCAGGTAGATTGCACTTAGGAGGTATTCCTCCCATCTGTACTTCTAGCGTGAAGGGTTCTTCGCGGCTTCTGCGATGGCTTCGTCCAGTTGTCTCCTTCCTCCTTCCCTTCTATTATTCAATTAATCCTCTCATTTCAGCTAGTTCTCTTAAGATTTGTTCATTTGCCTCTTAATTTGTTTCTACCGGTCTTTTTAGCTCGCTTCTCTCCTTCTTCGCTCGTGCCTATTTTGACCTTCCCGCTCATTATTTTCTCCTCTTCTCTCCTCGCGACGCTCTTCTTCGTCTCTTTCGTTAATTCGCACGCCATTATATCGGTTGTTCTCTCTTCTTGGTTGCCTCTCAGGCTCTCATCATGTCGCACCCTCTCATACTCTTCGTTAATATTTCTATTGGTACGGTTTTGTTCCCTCCTTCTCTCGCGGTTGTCATGGTTATTCTGCCGGATTGCTTCTTCCATCTCTTGATTTTCCATTTCTGCTCTTATTCTTTCTCTTTCGCGAGCTAGTCGCGCTTGTTCAATGTAGTGTCTCTCAATGTCATCCTCGATCTCTCGGTTTCTTCTCAATTCTTCTCTCCCGTGCGGGATTATTCTTCCTTCAAGCAGCTGGGTCATTCGGCCCTTGGAGTTGCATGTTTTCTTGATTTTCCCTATTTCGCTCATTTTGAAGATTTTCTGGCCGAGGAATATAACGATCTTCTATTTCCTCTTCTCTCGCCATGCTCGTATTCGGATTTTGTGTTTCTTCCCGGCACTTTCTGTTGGTAAAACTCTCCTTCTTTCTTCTCTGTTCGATCTAGAACTTGATCTCACGCTACTTCTAGATCTCCTTCTTTGCAACCTCATATTTTCCATCCTCAGTTCATGATTTTGTCTTGTCAAGTTTGCTCGCTCCTCTCGCTTCTAATCGTCTCTCTTCGTGTATTGTTTGTCTCAATCTTTCTAACGCTGCCATTTCTTCGTTTCCTGGATTCATTTCTCCATTCATCCCTTGCTCTCCTTGTCCATTGTTCACCAGCTGCTGCTCCTCTTCTCTCTCGTCTCAGAATCAGATCTCCAAGTATGCACACTTACTCTATCATAATCCACAGCCGCGTTTGCTACTCGGAGAGATTGGTGGTGGTTTTGACCTTCTCCATCATTTCTCATATTCATCCTTGATGATTCTCCCCTTTCATTCCTCCTTTCTCCAAAGCAAGTCTCCCACTTCTTCTTACAATCGTTGGTTGCTCTTGTACATTTCTTCTTCTAGCCATCTTTCTTTTCAATGAATTCTTGAGTATCTTTTCCAAATCTCTTCTCTCGTTAATCCAAATTCTTTCCAATTTCTTCGTCAATCACTTTCTCGTCCTGTTTCTAGCGCATATGTAGTAGCAGGTTTTCCCACACTACACCCCTCACTATATTTTGATTAATTAGTCCATTGAAAGTTGCATAATTGAGAATGTTTATTGATTAATTTCATGAGTTCTACACAGGAAAAGTAGAATTACACTTAGCAAGTAAAATACTCTTAAACTTTCTCTCTCCTAATGACTTGCCTCACAATTCTAAAAAGATCCTCCCCACACAACAGACTCACTCGACCCTTTATATAGGGTAATACATAGTGGATGACAGCTAAGCTATCCTTTATTTTCGGGAATGTCTCGCGAAGTGTCGCCAGTGTACAACTATTCAATCTCGCGACACTTCTTAACCCTCGCCAGGTTCCATGTCTTTCAGTTGTTTTATGTGTCGTTTCTCCCATCGCGTCGTTTATTTTAGTTTCCTGTGATTCCCTCGCGGTACCGCCATTTATTGATCCCTCGAGCCCTATGCATTGCGATATTATGATCCTACAGGAGTATCATAACGTCACTAAATTGATGGTGTGGACAGCTTGCCACCAACCTCTTATATCGCTCCCAACATTCATATAATGATTCTCCCACTTGTTGTTTCAATCCACAAATCTCCTTGCGAATTTGAGTAGCTTTGGATGCGGGAAAATATCTCTCGAGGAAAAGTTTCTTCATCCCATTCCATGTTGTGATACATCCGGAAGGCAAATAGTATAACCATTCCTTAGCATTGCCCGCCAAAGAAAACGGGAAAGCTTTCAACAATGCTCCATCCGCATTAGTCTCCGGTGGAAGCATAGCCATAACTATGGCATAGAAGTCCATAAGATGTTTGTTTGGGTCCTCATTCACCATGCCATGGAACTTTGGTAACTCTCTAATCAACCCCGGCTTGATCTCGAAGGTTGAATTAGTTTGGATACACCATTGTTGTGTATCAAGCTTGTGAGAAGCTAGGTCCTTGAGTGTACGATCAGCCATTGTTTCTTCCTCTTTGTCCGAATCACTTGATGAAGAAGGAGAAAGTGGAGTGTTAATCGCACGAATGAAATCCTTTAGTTGAGTGCCGGATCGAAGACGTATTGGACTCGGTCTACCCCCTTTAAGCATTCACCAAAGGTATAACACCTGAAACAAGATTCTCACAAACTAAGTTAGATACGGTAAAGAATCTAACAAAGCAAGAATAAAGCAAAAAGAAAAATAAAAAAAACAACTAAAAATCGCCCGTTGCTCCCCGGCAACGGCGCCAAAATTTGATGCGTGTCGTAGGTGCAATCAAATTAATTCAATATTTCCACTCAATTAAAAATAATATAATGGAAGTCAAGTTCGTTCCCACGAGGAGCAAGAGATCTTAGTTGTAAAAGTTGTCACGAAAGGGGGGTGTAAAAAGCAAAAGAAAATAAACAAAGCAATTAAAATCGAAAGTTGAAAACAATAAGAGAGACAAGACCAAGGAATCCTTCTTCGTTACTGAAACAATGAATCAAGTTATGTTCTTTTCTACTTGTTATTAGTCACAAATTATCACCAACCGTAGGTAAAGCAAACTAGCTCAGTGCTAAACCCCTAAATCCCTTATATCACTGAGGACACGGAAGTTCTCGACTATAGGATTCTATTTACCAAGCCACCTAGAATTAGCTCAACCTAGATGTAACTTGGCTCATGCATTAAGTTTTGTGAATTTCTTAGGTTGATATTAGTAGTTAGACTCTTAGCTCAAGGTCCACTTGCTAACATTGTTTCTACACACAATTGCTCCACGGAATCCCTCCGCAAGGTCTCGTGTTTGCTACTTATGTAAAGAGTCAAGAAACGATTACTTATCTCCTAACTTTCACTAGCTTTAGATCAAATTAACAAATCAATTTAGCGTGCACTCCAAACAATCTATCAATCAATCATGAATGTCTTTAAGATCATTCCTATTAGTAAAAACAAACGATAATTATGTGAAAAACTTCAAGATAGAATTTGAAAACAAAAACTTAATTCATATGTTAAGAACTAGGAATTCATCCTCAATCAATAAGAAAATTAGCTACTCATGTTTTTGAAATTCACACAAATAATAATAATTAAAAGAAGAATTTTCAAATTCACACAAGTAATTAAAAAGAAAAATCTTAGAAAAACAAGCAAAAACACAAGTGTTGTGTGTGTAGAGAGGTGTAGAGAGGTGTAGAGAGGTTCTCTATTTATAGGCTTCAATATTCTCCAAATCTTCTAAGGAGTAGAATCCTTTTCCTTTTGCAATTCAATTTCCAAATCCAAGCTTTTCTCAACTCTTCCACCTTCTCTTTCCAAATTTGAGTCCAATTCTCCATCCAATTCCTAGCCCAAGTCTTCACACCCATGAGAGGAGTCCATAGAAAATTCTGGAATTTTTGGCTCGCCGGAAAACTGGGATTGTGGCCGGAATCCGGCCGGAAAACGTCACCGTCGGCCGCCTGGAAATTTTCTCCGTCAGTGGAATATTCGACGGAATATTCCGTCAGTCCACCGTTAGGACTAACGGTCAAACAGGTCAAACCGTCAGTCAACAGTCAAGGGAAGTCAAGGGAAGGAAAAGTCAGCTAGACGAGTCAGCTATAAGTTAGCTCCCTAGGTGGCGACTCATCCGATCGAGCTAAGTTAGGACCTAATTTTGAATCATTGAATCGGTCATCGCCAGAGTTAACTCGCTTTGTAGGAAAATCGACAGAGTTCGCATTACAGGACATCCCGGCCAATTTTCAGGCCTTCCTTTCTTCACCTGTTAAGATCCCTATCATACATCTAATGCTCCTTGCAATCATTCATACATAGTTCCATTTTACCTAGTTCTTCAATTCAGTGCCATACACATCCTGCAGTGCCTACAGCTCCACCAGGACCCTGCAATCAATCCTGCAACTCCCATTTGCTTCTTTACCTATAATGCACATCTTTGCTTCTTCCATTCAGTGCCCATTTCAATTCAATACCTGCCTGAACCTCTCTACCCAGCCACAATTTGCTGCTTAGCCCATAGCATCACTGCCTCAATCTCCATCTCCCCTACAATGCCATTTCAGGCCTTGCTCTCCATCTAGTTTGGCCACTGAAAATCTTCTCTGATTCCACTTTCAATTGAACAGCAACAGTAAACCCTAATTTCTGCCAAGATTCAACATCTCAGAACTCGAATCTGCCATAAACCCTCACTCGAATCGATTCTCTTCAATTTGCAGAACCATTTAACCTCTTCCCTGATTTTACCAATTCACCGAAACAACTCAAACCCAAATCAATTCCACTCTCTGTTCTTGGTTCCGTCTCTTTCTCAATCTCCCTGCAACTGACCCAACAATTCTTCCTCTTACCTTGCCATTGTAATCCACCATCAACTCAAGTCTTCTCCACTGCTTTCATAAATACAAACCCATCTCAGATTCATTCTCAAGCAACACAGCTACCCTCTTCCTTCGTCTGGATCTAAATTCCATTTCCTGAGCATCAACAGCACCACCAATTCTCTCGAAATAACAGCCATAACCCTGACATTCTTCTGAGCCACGAACCCATCTCTCTTTCTACTTCATCTATAACAGCAGAAACCCATTTCGATCGATAGAAGCAATTACCAATTTCAACTTCAATCAACAATTCTGACTTCAATCATAAAGCACCACCAACTGATTCCAGGTCTTCTTCATGAGCTCATCAAGCTATGTTTCGATCTCTGTCTGCAGCAATCGATCTTGAACTCATCTCCCTCGTTTCCCTGAGCTTCAACTCTATTTCTCCTGTGAATCTTTTCAGTGGCTTCATTACAGAGAGTCAACCCATCTCTTCATCTCTGAGCTCTCGATTCACAATCAACTTCAGCTCCTCTCGATTTCACTCAATTTTCAGATTCACGATCTTCAAATTTCTCAGTTCATGAAGCAGCAGCCGTCTGCTTTTTTTTTTCTTCGATTTCAGATTCAAAAATGATTGAGAAGGTAAATCTTCTCGAATTTAGGGGTCGGTTATAAATGGGTCGGAATATTGGTACTCGGGCTTGGATCCGGGTTCGGGCATGGGTCAATGGGTTTAGGTTTCAACATCCATGAACATAACCCAACCCTGATAACAGCACTATGTTTCTGGATAAGGGCTACCCAGTTTGGCAGCCCCTTAACTTGAACTGTCCTTTCTCTAGTGCTCCTCCAAGAGAGTAGCCCTTAACCTTGACTGGTCTGTGTTTAACACTCCTCAAATTGGGTTGCCCCTTAACCTCGACTGGGCTCCATATATCAATCGCCTGTAAAATGACCTTTTTGCCCTTTTGGCTCAAATTGGGTGATTTCTTCTTCTTTTCCTCCGTGTGACTCCAAAGTAGCTATAAAACTCAAAACAAGCGTAAAATACATAATTTACAAGAAAAATAGCAAAGAAAGCATAAACTACTAGATAGTAAATACGGTGTATTCTACACCTATCAGTTGTGCGTAAGTTCAATCAGTTCTTGAATCCGGCCTTTGGGTTGTTGATTGAATTGATTGACACTTGGATATTGGTTTTTATTACCATCCAAGTTGTTTCTTATAATAATCAGGCTCACGGATTTCTATCTGTTTGATTTGCTGATTACATTAAGAAACAGAGATATAACTCTTTGATATACTTTTCTAAAGATTGAGTCTGACTGTCTAGTTGATTCTCTTGAAAGTATATTGGAGTTTGTCCATATAGATTGCTAAACGAAATATTGGGTGTGTTTGTCAGACCCCCGCTTTTTCAAGAACATCATATTTGGAAATGCATCTCGATCCTGTATGATCTCCTGCAAAATTTCACAGTATTAGACCGATTCCACAGTGAACATAGTTCAGTTTAATTTAAGGAATGCGTTTTAATACGGAATCTATTTTCGGTTTCTGTTTATAGAGACTCTATCTTGATGCACCCTATTACTTTCAACATGTGAGATGGAAATAATTAAATTCTGTATCCTTATGATGGTGTTCACTGGATTAGCCTTGTGATTTTCAAACACACAGCTACACCTCTCTCTCCAGACTTTCCAAACTTCGCATGCCATATGGATGATCCAATCATCTTTAAGTGATCCATTATTAGTTCGAACTGCAAACCAGCTTCGTACCCAATCCTTGATATTATTAATGTTCTTGAGAGATCTTCGACGACCAGGAACAAAAGTATATACTTCTCTTGTAAAGTTGCAGTGCATGAGTATATGTTATGTAGATTCTGGATTGTGATCACACATAGAGCTATCAGATGGAACCCCTCTAATTTGTCTCATAATTCTTCCACTAGAAGGAACGGAGTCATTCATACACATCCAAATGAACAATTTGATCTTCTCTGGTAGCTTTAGATTCCACAATGACTTCCAAAGCCTGACTTCATCAGGACTGTTAGTGTGAATCTCATTCTTCAACTCCATTTTCTTGTTATATGCCGACTTGACTAAAAACATACCATTATGTGTCAAAGTCAAGACAATTGTGTCATTTGCCATTCTCGGTATTCGATGTTCAAGACTCTAGAAGCCACTTCAGGTACAAATAGAAGATTCACAAGATCAGATTTCATGTTTTGTATTTTTGATTTATTAGATCAGAGACAAACATATTGTTTGAGTAACCTACTGCACTAGTATTCATTGGTAATGGGGGACCTTGTAACCCTAAAATCCAATTATATATATCCTTCCATGCATGGATTCTTTTCCCATCTCCTAGCTGCCAAAATCTAAATCTTTTTATTAAATCAACCTCCCTATATATATAAGCTTTTCCAGGTCCATGTTGCATTCGTCTTTACTGGAGCATGGGGAAGGGTGGAGGTAGGGAAATATCTTGCTTTAAGTGCATCTGACATGAGTTGTGAAGAGCTTATACATAATCTCCATGCTTGTTTAGCTAGTAGTGTTAGAGCATTGCTCAGTCGAACTCACAAGTGTTGCTATCTCAAGCTTGTTGTCAAATTTAGTTGTCAAAACTATATCTTGATTTCTAGTCTACAATTAGTTAAGTCTCGGATTAGGATAAAATATGTAGTTGAGAAACGAACATCACGACAGTCATCATTATGTTCTACCATTTGAAGGCGAAGATCAACTGAAGATTTTGAAGAACTTCTTCAACAAAAGGTAAGTGAGGACAAAACAACTTATATCTCAAGTTATATTCATCTCTCTATCTATGAGATGATGTCGCATAACTAATTAGACTATTGCAATCATATCAAGAATTTCGAGTCAAGTTTATCTTGTAATTACTTATCGAAATATGACTAAGCTTAATGAAAATTTGTTCATACTTTATGAATTTCGGTTAAAAACAATTTATTGTTCGCAATCAAAATCATGATTCAAGATTATCATTCGAAAATAGCCTGGAACAGTGATATGTGTCATTGATGTTATTTTGAAATGTTTCGAATTGATTTAGAGAGAAATATAGAACTACTATAAATTCGGATATAAGATAGTATACATACCACTCTTATAAACTGGGAAAACTTTTAAGGTATGAAGTCGTAATACATGTACTCAATACACGTAATGTAATTATATGTCGACAAACAAATTTTGGTACGCATACCCGTATGCACACCTTAAAAGTCCGTGAACTCGTGAACCCGTCAGACGCGCAAACCAAGACGCGTACTAAAAAGAACTGATGGTCCCGAAACCATTTTGGTATCCATAGCGGTACACGTACCAGAAAAGTTTCGTGAACTCCGGAACTGGTTATTGTCTTAAGGTATCCATGCCAATACACGTTCAGTAAAAGTTTTGTGAACTCCATAACTCGGTCATGTCATAAGGTATACATACAGGTACATATACTTTGACTTAACTGTTCACGAATATGTTAATTATTTGTACCTTGTACATCTACTTACCATGTCGATTAAATTCACATGCACATAAATTATTTCTCCGAGATAATTATCATTTGAATAATATCTAAAAACACCATAAACATATTTGATCATATGATTGTGACTCGAGTTAAGTCTTAAGTGTTATATGAAAATGCTTAAGCTTATAGTTCAGTTGGCTAGTTTCGCCTACCATTCATAAGCGTGGTCTTTGTACACGGTTGATTTACAGTTCATCCTAACCAGAGTGTATATCTTGTTATGTAAATCAGATTCAAAGATTCATCTAACAGTGGATATTGTTTGCTTGGTCCCAAAGATATGTTAGCTTAAACCTAAAGAAACTTATGCTTTGAATGTCAACTGGGATATTTGAATCCCGACACTACTTTTTGGTGTGTCCTAGTTGTAACTAGAGTCGTTCTCTTCCTAAAACCCTTTTAGGGTTTAGCGACTACAAAGACTTCATAGGGATTCATGAAGCCAGGTCCAGCTATTGTTTTCAAGTAGTGAATCATTAAAAACACTTAAATCTCTGAATCCAAGCCCCCCATCAGCTTTGTGTTTGCAGATATCTGTCCAAGCACTAAGGGATCCCCACCAGAACTATCTTTGGATTTTTTCCATCTCTTTGATACTTTTATTTGGAATCTTGAAAGCGCACATCTGATGAAGAGGCATGGCATTTAGTACAGTCTTGGACATTATGGATCTTCCATATTGGTTGATAAATTTTTCTTTCCATTTGGGTAATTTGTGTCTCATGTTTTTCACAATACTAGTAAAGGAAAAGAGGAATACCCAAGTTTTTTTCATCTACCTCCATTTTTTGTACTTTCATTCTTCTAGAGAGCATTTTGCAGTGCCTATCATGGAGATTACCAGAGAAGTAAACCGAGGATCTTTGAAAACTTATTTATTGGCCTGAATTATTACTGAACTCCTTGATAACATCCAGCAAACTGTTGACATTATGTATGGTTGCCTTGGTGAATATTAAGCAGTCATCGGCAAACAGTAAATGGGACATTGGTGGTCCTCTTCTTCATACTCATTCTATGATCTAGTATGTCATAAGAAAATCAACAATAGTGAATGTTTATAATCATATCCACCCATGGTAGTAAAAAGTTAACGGAAAAACGAGTATTTCCTATAACCAGAAATTGTCTATATGAATTCCACATTATCCGATCTTGGATTGATGTTCTTTAACCACGAAGAACATCAAGAACAATTGGTCTACGTGTATGTGTAGATCTGCCGGTTATTCAGAATCGACTAATGTGGACATTTATATCAGCTGAATTTGGATAAATTTATAAAAACAAAATTTCTAAAACAATTTGAATTTATAAATTAACCAAAAACCTAATCAGCAACAAAAATGGATTGATAGAAAAATATAAACGATAGTGGAATATAATATATTTGATTTAATTTTTGAAGTTTTAATAGCAAGAGTAACTTTCTACTTTCACCCTTTTTAGACACCTCTTATCTCTCTCTTCTAGGTAAGTGAAGAAAATGGCGGACCTCAAATAATTGAGGCACATCTCAAACTAGCCGGGGAAATTATACATCATGAATTCTCCCTTTATAATTCCTTATAATACTTCGCTTTTCAAGATACTACGATGGAGTTAGTTTCAACAAAACAACCCGTTTATATACAGACCAGGTTCACCATTAAGTCCCTATGCATATATTTAATATTTACAGATCTATCATTACCCAAAAAATAAGAATATAATTTAAAATTATCTTTGTCCTCCATTAATAAATAAATAGTTTTCTATTCGGGTGGAAACAAAAAAGACTATTTTTTATGGTCCAAATAGATTTTGATATTTTGCGCATTCAATTCCAAAGCACATTCCGCAAAATTCTTGATGGCTAAGGCCTATTCCTATGCACATGCCAAAACATGATATTTGGCATATATGCACCCACTATGGGTATGCCAAACTGCCAAACTCATATGCCAATATGTTTTTCCTGGCATATAGGCATACACGACAGAGTTTCCATCGAGCGATAGAGTCTCGGTCGCTCGATGGTCAATTAATCTCTCGATGGTCATTAAATCGACAGCGACAGTCAAGCTGTCGCTCGCTTCTATGATAGTCGCTTATCAGCTCTTCATCCAACGGCTACCATTTCCCCCTATAAATACCTGATTTCAATCCAATTTTAACTCACACCAGAATTTCTAAATCTCTCTAGAATTTCTCAATCTCCAATTCTTTTCGATAGAGCATGGCTGATAATGCGAGCATGGTGATTTCATAGCAAACCAACATCTTTGCGGAAAATCAAAGAGTTCAAATTAGGAGAAGAGTACCAAAATTTACAATTGCGGAAGATGAATGTATTTGCGAAGTTATGTTCCTTTGTATTGAGACTTTATTCGCGGAGGAAGAATCTCGTTAAGTTATTTTTGGGATAGGGTTTTGAGGAGATTTAAAGAACAAACAATGAACCCCAACCAACGTGATGTTAAAGGGTTGAGTAATCGCTTCACTATAATCAGTCGTGATGTTACTAAGTATCTTGTTTTACTTCAGCAAGAAGGTCCAAATCTAAGGAGTGGTGAAACCTATTTGGAACTTAAACAAAGGTGTCGTGTGGAATATCGTCGCATCTACGAACATGACTTCGAATATGGAAGTTGTTTCGAGATTTTAAGTTGCTTGCCTAGATATTGTCCAATTTATATGTGGTAAAAGTTATTTGTAAAATTTCTTAATCATGTCCTAAAAGTTTTAATATTTTAACTCTAATTAAAGTTCAAGATTGGATTACGAATAGAATTAAGCTTAATTTTCAACAATACTCAAATTTTCAAATTCAAAATTCAAACTTCAAATTCAAATTTCTTAATAGTAATTTTTACAAGACATAAAAACTAGACTTTAAAAATAAAAATTGGGGACAATGTTCTTCATCTTGTTAATCTTCTTCATTTCACCAAATTTCCAATCAATGCGCTCATGAACGGAGTCTCCTTTGTTTATCTTCTTCTTTGGCTTCAAATTTGTTTTGCCTTGATTTTCCTTGCCTATAACCTTTCTTTGCCTTCTCTTAGTTGCGGTTTTGACTTGGTTGATATCCAAAACTTGGAGACTTCTTTGCTTCTTACTTATTTCTTTAAATCTATCACATATCTTCTCAACGACACCTTCAAGCACTACTCCAGAAAAATCAAGTTACGTTGCCGAATCAAGTTGGGTTAATTGTGCCATTTGGAGAAAATATAAGAAATAAATTAGATTGAGAAATAGAGAATAGATTGGGAAGAAGAGAAATTTTTTGTGTAAAAAATTTGGGGTAAGTTTTGAGTTTGAAAGTTACATATTTATTAGCGATGAAGACCTAGCCGTTGGCGCTAGAGTTAATAGCGCTGGCGATATAATTATTATCTACGGCGATAAAGTCATTATCGCCAGCGATATTGTGAATATCGCTCGCTAGAAAGTCCGTCGCTTATTGGTTTTCCCATAGTGGAGCAAATGGTTTGCCATGCCACCTGGCATGCCAAACACCATTTTTTTTGGCATGTGCATAGGAATAGGCCTAAGGCTTATGTTGTTTTTCGGCATGTTGTGTCTCATGCAAAAACTTTGATGTTAGCAATTCCATTGTCTAATCAGTAGGCCAGAATAAGGTCAAAATTGACATTTTCTGATACATTAAAAAAAAAAAAGAGTTAACGGACATTTTTGTTGACACGTGGCAGTTATATGCCATTTTAAAAGACCATTAAGTCCCTGAACCAATGTGCTTAAGTCGTGACTCAGTGTACTAAGTTAGCTGATCCATGTTCTTCCCCATATGAAGAACCCTGATTTAAAAAAATTCCAACAACATCAAACTGAATAATTGACAAGGAATACATCAATTGAAAATTGAAATTACATCAAACTAAAATCTAGTGGTGAAACTGCTGAGAAAGAACTTCTTCCATGATTCTACTAATAACGAGTTCAGGACTCATCAGAAACAACAATAAGATCACCATTTAAAGGATTTCTGACGCTTCTATTGTTCGTTGTTATTGTTACTGCTATTATTGCAAAATGAGAAAAAAAAAAGATAAATGAAAATAACATCAGATTAAAATCAAAAACTGAAATCAAAATGGGTTTGATAATTATTATCTTTGTTTATGAGATTGATCGCATATAAATGTTTGCGCTTAAATTAGAGTTATGAGAGGAGATGGAGGTGATTTGGTGATGTTGGTAAGTTAAAGAAGACAAAGAAAAAGAAGAAGGAAGAATAAGAGGAGTTGCGGTAGTTGTGGGGAGAAGATAGGAAGATGTTAGCTTAAGGTTTTGTTCATTGACAAACACATACTATTTTACCAATGATAGGTAGCTTTAGTAATTTCAATAGGAGAATCGACCAAGTCAGTGACAGTTTACCAAAATAGTGGGGTCAGAAAGTTTGGTTAACGTCGAGCCTATCTTCTATAATACAAAATAGAAGGAGCTTTTGAGATTGGACAGATGGATAACATTTTGAGAGACCAACGTTGTATCCGTCCATCCCAGTATCATCCCAGCCAAAGATATTCGACGGATATAAAAGTTGTAACCTCTTTTGCTATGAATCTAAATTGATTAGTTCCTTCATAATTAGGGTCATAAATTCATAATATACATTATGAATGTACATTGATCGTATTTCCTCATTTGTTTTAAGAATATTTCTTTATGTCTTTCACGGTTATAAACACAATACGATTTATGATTATTATTAAGGCTGCACATGGTCCGGTACGGCCCAGTTCTCTTATGGAACCGGTCCCTGTACCTGGTGTTGACCGGTACCTCATTTTGAGGACCGGTACCTATACATGGAGTTGTACCTGTACCTCCGGTACCGATCCGGTACAACACCGGTACCAGGTTTTTACCTAATGCAGTTATGCAAAAATACTCAGTTGGAATTTATGCACCACAACACCAGTCAATTGCATTCAAAACATAAAATTAAGAAAAAAATTTACATAACTAAATCCATTTGCATAAAATTAAGAAGAATGGAGTAGCAGAAAATGGTTATTGATACTGTTGATTTGTTGTGCACCATCATTTCATCTCAAAATTTTTAGTTCAATATCATATGCTCATTCTTCTTCTTCTCTGAGTTATGAACATCATTTCTTTCTACTGATTGTTTCACCATCAACACACGACACCTGATCAATTGATCTTTTATGTAATTACAGCACCACCACAAACCCATCTTCGATCTCCTCCATTGCATCACACCATCACAGGAAATCAACCAACACAGCTTCATCTTCTTGATGTACTTGAGATCTTCTTACCCTTTATACACAACCACAGACCTATTTTATCAACATCATCACCTTCCTATCTCAACCTGCTACCACCATCAACTCGGCACCAATCTCAGTAACCTGCAGTACCCATTCTTCAATCATCTCAGATCCCCCAATTTCCATCCATCTTTGTTATAATCATCTACAATTCTCGAGAAGCTATTGTTCTTCTTCTTCAATTTGTTATAATCATCTGGAGATAGACCAAAAGTTCGCACCTCTCCATACCATTAAGATCAATTAGTCAAACCCCTAATTTGGATGAAATCAAACATCAAGAAATCAGAACCCTAATCAAAACTCTATTTCAGCAATTTAAGATCAATAAACAAAAACCCCAAATCAAAAACCCTAATTCAGCAACTCAACATTAAGAAACATAAACCTTTACCAAAAAATAAATAAAAAAAACCCCTAAACACAGTTTCATCACGATCTTTCAATTTTTTGAAATAATTGAAGAAGGAGATGTTCATGATGGTGGTGGCGGTGGTGGTGGTGAAGAAGAAGAAGGTGGTAGTGATGATGAATCTGATAGAGAGTCAGAGATGGAGAAGAAGAAGAACAATGGTTTTTCTGTTCTTTAGTTTTGAGAAAAAAGAATACGAAAGAATAGTCGATACTCTAACTCAGTAACGCGATAGATAAGATGAGTGTGAATACCTAAAATCGACGGACATGATAACTTCTAATTAAAAGATCTACAGATAATATACACCGGTTCTTATGGTCCGGTACAAAGCGGTACCACCCCAAGAACCGTTCCATGTACCTAGTCCTATCCCGATTCTCAAATTCAGTACCGGTCCCTGTACCGCCTACACCGTTCGATGCGGTTCGGTCCGTTTTTTAGGTTCTAGTCCTAAGTACATGGTATTCATAACTTAGGTTCTTGTGCAACCTTAATTATTATTATACAAAAATTAAAATTAATCAAGCTTTGTCAATCAAGTAGAATTGAAACAAAAAATAAAATACTTTTTGTGTGTTGGTAGGAATTTCTCTACTGATCATGTTATGCCCTCCCTCATTTTGTATTTTTGTAGGAAGAAACCAGAGGTGGATCAAAAAATTATTTTTCAAGATAAAATTAATTATATGTAAGGATTCTTTATCAAATAAACCAAATAACGACTATTTACATTGTTTTTATTTAGTAAAATGAATTGGTATTAAAATGCAAAGGATTGTTAAACGAACTGATGATACATTGTTAAAGATATTGTATATTAATGTAAGTCTGATCGAGCTTATGTTGTTTTGGTTATGTTCATCAAAAATAATATAGTATAACACAATAAAATAATTTGACTATTAAATTCAGTAATTATTTTTAAATCAGTTGGCCTTTAAACCAACTTAAAAAATTATTCATATGAAACTTCCAGGTCCATAAGTTCTTATACGTGGAATTGAGCCTAAGAAGATTTCGAAATCTAATTAAATAGTGGAAATTTCATGTAGCCCATGTTTGGTTTCTCTCTCTTTAAGTAGCCCATCAATAAGATTACATATATGTGTAGCCCAATCTAATAGATTAATGGTTAAGATTACTTGGATTAGTTTGGTTTTAGATATCCAAAATCTGGTTAGGACTAAATTAACCTTTATTAATTATATATTTTTAACGAAAATAAAAATACCATATTATGCTGGATAAATTGTTAGTTAGTCGTGGGCGTAGTCATGGGCGTGTATTGAGGGCGTTTTTTGGGGGCGTTTTTGGGGCGAGTTAGTTACTTCTTATATTTATCTCTCCATAATCTTAGATTTTATCACCACTGTTATTTTGTTTCTCATCTTTGTTTGGCAAGTTTGGCTTTATTCTCAAAACTAAAACGAGAGTTGGATCTTGGTTCGTTCTTTTTCTTTCATATTTAGAAGTTGTTCGAAGAGTTCTTTTGGAAATAATCAGGTAGTATATTTCTGGGATTGTAAGAGTTTTGAGTGTGTATTTTACCTACTTGCTGTAATCAGTTAAGTTGTTATCATGATTAACAATGTTGTTTTTTTTTTTGTTTTTATGGGTTTTAGGGTTAGTCTCTGATAATTGTAGTTTTCACGAGTTATTTAAAGTTCTTTAATCTTTGTAGTTTGTTGTTTTCAGTATTGAGTTAATATTTATCAGTTTTGATTTATTTTACCAGGGAATGGAGGCGAGTGTTGAAGTTATTTTTCTCTTTGAAGATGAATCGTTGCCTTGCCGTGTGTGAAATCTACCACTATTGAAACATTGAAGACTGTTGTATGTGGCCGGTGGACTGTTTTGAATCCTTGGTCGGTACGTTTCGTTTTGAAGGGGCAATGCAATCAAGTGTATGTTGATTCTGATTTTGCGCTCCTTGCAGTGTTCGAAAGATTTTTTATGAGAGGTGTAGCAACTTTTAACCTTTTCTGTGAGAGATTTGTTTGCCCCACAACCCCCATGTCGCCTGCACCCTGCCAAAATCCTATTCCTACTTCTTGTTAGGATAAAAATCCAACCACAGTTCAAGCTAGAGGGCCACGCGTAGTTTCTCCAGTTTCGAAGGATGCCGGAGCTAAAAAATATTTTGAGGGTTCCCAAGCTTGTGTGAAGCAAAAAAAGAGCAAGTTGTGGAAACAAGCAATAACTGGGGTCGGACAAATCTTTTATAATGGTGTTCAGGAGGTTAGGAATGTTATTGCGGATGGTATGTTTTGAGAATGGCCATGAACCTGATAGCAAGAAAAGAAAGAGTGAACCTTCTAAGTATACCGTTCGATGAAAAAATTGGAAAACTGCTGGATGTTTATGGGAGTTCCATGCCAAATCGATCACTAAAGATAATAAATTTTTTGAGGTATTTTTTTCCTTAATTTTATGTTTTTTTTTAAGTTTTGTCATTCATTTTTTTTTCATCTTTAAGTGGTTGTGAAGTTTGTTTTTTTCCAATGGGATGCTGACTATTATATGCATTTGTCAGGTAATGAGATACGTTAAGGATCATACTTGTGGAGCTGGATATAGGGAAAGTAAAGCATGCGTTCCGGCCAAGTTTATAAAACAAGTTATCAATGAACAAGTTAGAAACTACCCATTGATATCACCTAAGAAGATTATAAGTGATTTCAAGACTGATTATGAAATAAATCTTCCATATCAGCAAGCTTACAATGGGATTAAATTGGTTCATAAGGATATGTAAGGTGATGATGTGATACAGACTTGGTGTGGTATGTTAAAAAAGTAGAGGAAACGAATGAAGGTTCTGTTGTCGATTTTCAGTATGATGATTCAACCCAAGAGTTTAAAAGACTGTTTCTTGCATATGGTGCATTGATCAAGGGTTTCGAATATTGCCTTCCAATGTTGTATTTAGATGCCACGTTCCTTATCGGTAAGTTCAAAGGTTGTTTAATGGCTGCAACTGCGAAGAATGGCAATGATGGTACGGTTTTCTAACCTGATTACACACTTTTTATATTTCCACTCATTTTTAATAATCTCTGATAAATTGATTTTTCACATTATTGTGAAGATTATGATAATTTTATTTATCACATTCTTGATACAACAGGTGATAGTCATTTGTATTATCACAACCCAAATAGCACTTCATTGTTTCAAATTTTGGTACATATCGTTTCTCTAATTCCAATACTTTTTATCACCTGTAGAGTTTTATCCCATTGCATATGGTATATGCTCTCATGAAGATGGTCCAAACTAGGTTTGGTTTTTTAAAAATCTAAAAAAGGTTGTCAAAGGGAGGCGAGATAGTTTTTCTTTCCGATCAAGGAACAGGGGTTATTGTTTCTTTGTTCTAAAGTTTTCCCAGATGCGTACCATTCTTATTGCTATTACCACATGAAGCAAAAGATACCTTTCCACGGAGATGATCAATTGTATCCTCATGTTCTAAACCACTGGAGGCATGCTGTGTACGCCTTGACGGAAGGTAAAGATTATATAGAAAGTTTAGTTCTTTTATTTTTTTACAAAGATGATCAATTGTATCCTGAGTTTTCCATGTTATGACCAATCTCCATTTATTGATTATTTTTTTTTTAATTTGGATAAAGGTGGGTATAATACAGCTGTGAAAGCTCTCATTGATTTGGAATGTGGCCACGTTGTGAGATGGATGGAGAAGCAAGGACCAGAGCATTGGTCTAATGCATTTTTCGAGGGCTGTAGGTACGGTGAGGTTGCTTCAAGTGTGGCTGAATCTGTCAATAATTGGGTGAAGGATGAGAAGAGGATGCCGGTATCAGCTCTCGTTAATACTATTAGAATGAAACTCATGGAACTGATCCATAAGCGTCATAAGATTTCCGAAACTATGACAAGTCGCTTGACTCCGGATTATGAAAACAAGTTAAAAGAACTTACCGATGAAGGTAACTCTTGGATTGTTATACCTGCTGGGGATACTTTGTTTGAAGTTGTTGCAGATCACCGTTATGCTGTCAATTTGGAGACTTTTCACTGTTCTTGCAATAGGTGGAAGGTTTATGGATTTCCTTGCAGCCATGCTATTCAATGCATATTGTTGTCTGGAAAACAAGTATATGACTTTGTTCAGCTGTTGTTGATGGTGGATTTTCGTTTAAGGTTAAATTTGTAAGTAACCAAAAAATCATGCGCTGACATCTTGTAAAAGATAAAGCCGTTTATAAGTGACGGATACTCCTCACTTAATTCACCAAGAATGGAGCATGTAGCAACAATCCCATTCTCGTGAATACATGAAATTCCTCCAGGATGGAGCATGTAGCAACAATCCCTTCCCTGTGAATTTCATATCGGCCTTGTATTTCTGTACCCATTATCGGTGTGGCATGACGAGTCGAGTGTTACTCTTACTGAGTAACACAAACCTCCAAGCACTATAATGAATCCATGTACGAAATACCCGTGCGGCCGATTCTCGGTGTGTTATACTAGCCCGAGCCCTCTCGGTGTGTTATACTAGCCCGATTGAGCCCCTCTCGGTGTGTTATACTAGCCCGATTGAGCATCCGGACTTGGCGTATCGGTCTCCGGATATGATTCGATCGCGAGTCATCCAACTCCACAAGCATGATTGGATGACCACAGATCAATTCCATCACCCCCAAGCAGGTATGGAATACACACGGCCTTAGCTTGCCGTGATATGATCGATCGCAGTCATCCAACTCCACAAGCATGATTGGATGACCACGGATCAATTCCATCACCCCAAGCAGGTATGGAATACACACGGCCTTAGCTTGCGGATATGATACGATCGTAGTCATCCAACTCCACAAGCATGATTGGATGATCACGGATCAATTCCATCACCCCCAAGCGGTATGGAATACACACGGCCCGACCCGCATGGTCGACCATTGGCCTTCGCTTGCCAAGAAACCGTCCATACCAAGCATTATGGACGGAAAACCCTAAATTAGGGTTTGCGGCATATTACATGTGCGCAAAAGCAGTCTAAACCGTCCATCTTCGCAGGCATAGATGGAGGGTGTAGATGTAGACTCAAAGGGCCCGGAGCATGTCGACACAATCACCGTGTGACCGCCTACACACTTGACCAATCGGTCAAAGCCAACCATGGTTGGTTACAACAAATTCGTCCGCCCAAAAGAGCATGGTCGCGCGGCTTTGAAAGCCAAAATTAGGGTTTCAAGTCATCACGCGCGTCCATCTTTCTCGGTACGAATGGAGGGTCACAGATTGGATTAACCAAGGCCGGTCATACCAGCATGACCACCGTGGGCCCATCTACCTCCTCTTGCGGTCGGCCGGGGCATACTATGCCCGGCTAATCCAAAACGCTCGACCAAACTCACGCGGTTACATCTCCCAAATCCTAAACCGATCTCGACCGCTCAACTTCACCGGATGATTTGAGTGGCTTAGATCACGTTTTCATGGGATAATCGGTATAGGTGTGAACACTAGCCTACCACCTACACGCTGGTATGATCGACCAAGACCGACCAAGATGGGTCGTCTTGGAACGCACGCCCAAACTTGGGATGTCATGCGGTTTCCAACTCCTTTGCGGCAAGGGATTTACGCAAACCGATCTCAACCACTCCTCTTTGACGGTCAAATTGAGCGGCCCGGATCGCGCTTTCATGAGGGAACGGAATAGGCGCCTACACCATCATGCCGTCAACACGCATGTATGGTCGGTCCTCTCCAAAATCCTTCCCATGCTTGGTTTCGACCAAGCTGAAGAGTGATGCTTGCGCACCTCTTTTAAAACCCTAATTTCATCAACGGTCGCAGATGAGTGTCTCAAACATCATCTCATCCGTCCGACCTCACCGGCGTGGTTATACAACCCACGGTCGGGAGTTATTTAGTTAGTGAGCAGTCATTACACATCACTTTACCACACCGTAATGCGGTACGCATAGAATATACACGATACTTCACAAGTATCGACTTTCGAATAACGTGGTTATTCAATTCAGCATTACATGCTATCTTTCGTGGATCCACGATCCACATTCCAGGACATCAATCATGTCGCAAAGGCGGGGGATACTTACTGGGGTATTGGTGCGGCGGTTTACGGCGTGCGGCGTGCAACGCGCCATCACAAGAACGTGTTAGGAAGTCATGGACGGTTAGAGATGAACGGGGAAAAGTGGGCAAGACCGGTCGGTGTGTTACCGACACACAACTCCACTACTCCATCATTCCACTACCTCCACTTCCCACGAGAAACGTGAATGAGGCTCAATGACTTGTATAAATAGGGTCTCCGCCCTATTTCCAAAAAACAAGGAATAACGGAGAACAATACAAGTTCAGACGACAGAAACCAAGTGTTAATACAAACCGTATTCAAACACTCGAGCACGCTTGCATCAACCGTAAGCTTGCTCATCTTTCATTTACAAGTCATAAGCAAGCCAACACCTTCACAATCTCAACACCTTCTTCGCTTCCCTCCCTAAGATCAACCCCATCTCCTTCACTTTGTGACCGAAACAAATGGAACGGCCATTTCTTGGTTTAGGTAGGACTTGCCTGATTGATCTCTCGAATCTACAAGCACTCACCGCACAGTGAGTGCATTTGTTGAAGGTTTAAATTCATTCCTCATCCACACCCCAATTACCAAATTCTGCAGGAGTAGTTTTCACCCATCAACAATTGGCGACCACAGTGGGAGATTAATCTCTCGGTCGTAAAATCAATTTCTTTGAAATCCGATTCAATTTCATCAATTTCAAAAAGGGTAGATCTTAGAACCAATTCAATCAGCAATTCATTCCAAGATGGTGGGCGAGGTCCGGATCAGCAATCAACTCGATGGAGACAGCATGGATGACACTTCCGGTGTTGATATACCCGTCAGTGGAGCTACAGCGGTCAATACATCTCGTGGAGCTGTCACTTCTACCACCAACACTAGCGGAGCAGGAGACATCCCAGTAGGTGTAACACCTCCCATCACCAGAGCCAGAGCAGCCGCAAATCCTGGCATCTCTTCGAGCGTAACGCCTCCAGTGGTTACCAGAGCAACAACTTTCACTCCTCCATCAGGACGAGGAGCCGGAGACACAAGAGGAAGGCCGCCGTCTAGTACCATTGCAGACTTGATGGAGAAACAGGAAATTCTTGCTAAAACTCAAACAGAGATATGGCCGCAACTCAGAAAGAGGTACTCACTTTCCTTAAAACTTTGGTGAACGATTGCCCCAAGATTCACGGCAACCCTTGGAGTCGGCAAGAGATGCATTCAATACACCCGGAGCAGGTGTTTCCACTCGGACTCACATGAATGAAGAAACTCGTGTTGCTCCTGAGCGCCAAGGGGAGAGAGGCCAGTCTTCCAACTTCATTACGCATGAAGATCTAGAGCGACTTCTCCAAAATCGAGGAAAAAAGGACCGAACAGACGTACACCAACATCAGCCGCCGTACCCTCAAGATGTGCAACGGATTCCTCTACCAAGAGGTTACACCTCTCCCCAGTTCTCCCTCTACGCCAGCACTGGTAATGCTCGTGAACACATTTCTCGATTCTTGGAAGCCTTAGGGGAACATGAATACAATCATGTTTTACGCCTAAAAGAATTCTCAAAATCACTCACGGGGAGGGCATACACCTGGTACAACAACATTGCGCCTAACAGCATATCCAATTGGAGCGAGATGGTCAGTGCTTTCTACAGGAAGTATTTCTTCGTGTCTGAACAAATCACGTTTTCAGACCTGGGAAGAATTCTCCAGCGGAACAATGAACATCCCAACGACTTCGTTAAAAGATTCAGAACCCAGGCACTGGACTGTCACGACCCGAATGTTACCGAACGGCAATTGGTGGAATCATGCATCAATGGGATGATACCCATATACCGCGCTCCGTTAGAGAATGCGGGCTTTCAAACATTCTATGAACTCCACGAAGCTGCAAAACGTTCAGCAACAACTGCACCAGCACTACTAGAAAGAACCAGAGTTGTTCGAAGTGAAGATTTGCGTGAAAGTCGAGGAAGCAGGCGTCTCACAAACAAACAATACAACACTGGCCCTTCTGTGAGTGTGGTAAGCGGAGGAGAAAAGAGGAAAGCTTCGATAACGGAACAACAAACCAAGCGAACATCCTCAGCACACAAGACTTCGTCTCGAAAAGGAACAGACAAAACTCCTGCACAAAACGACAAAGACACGGGTTTTCCTTTTCCCATGAATGAAGTGATAGAGCTCTTGGAAGCGTGGATCCAAGATGATGCCGTAAAACTACCCCCTATCAGGCGTCCTCCGACCGAGGAAGAAATAGCAGATCCCGAGATCTTGTTGCTACCACAGTTCGTCCATCATCCAACCAAAGATTGCAACGAGGTTGAAACAAATATTCGGGGAAAAGGTAGAGACGGGGGAACTCCGGCTTGGAAACGAAGGTGTTCATAGAGATCCTCTACCTATCGGGAACCGCATGATTTCTCGGGGACTCTGTCCGCAAGACCGTGCAATCTATGATGGAGCACATGTGTGAAATCTTATATTTTTCCAAGGGACAGCGTCAAGACATATTTGCGGCCCTCAACCACGTTGTGTCAGGTAGACGTTTGCATCCAGTAGCAGTCCAAGAACCTCAGTCTTTCCTGAAAGATGCGAGCAAAGGGAACTGGGGACTCCTAACCGTCACTCGTTTGAGAAACGTTGAGTTCGATAACGCGTTGATCGATACGGCTTCAGAGTTTAACATCATTACAGTCAAGGCCTTGAGAGCGGCAAAGATCTCGAAGCAAGAAGCTACTCGTCATCCAACTGCGGTCAGGGATTCAGCGGGAGAGCTTAGAGATGCATATGGATACATTGATCTTGAAGTCAAATTGGGTGATGCCTCGACGCAAGCAAAGTTCTACATAGTCAAAGACCATCCCAACTACGACATGATCCTAGGAAGCTCTTGGATGCAGGACAACAAAGCCATCTTTGGAAGTCTGTCCTCTACCGGTGTCGTCACGAGAGAATCTCCAACACGCCTTTGGACCCCCTGATGACTGTTTGCTGCCGCATCGACAACTTTCCGACGTGACACAATTTTCCGGAGAGAGCTTGTCGGCCTACACTGAAAGGTTCCGGTCTCAAGTAAGTCTCATCACACAACCCTCCTTGCAAACTACCGTCCCTCATTCTGACAAGTCCTGGGGACTGGCTCCAACCGACAAACCGACCCCGGCTAGGAGATGTGAATGGGAAGCCGGCCCTTTCAAACGTTTTATCAGGAGCATAGAAGTTGTCTTGGTCAAAGACAACAAAGCCAAGGTCCAAGTGTCTGCACGCTCAAACCCATTCGGGATTGGAGACCTAGTGACGAAGGCGACTACATTCAATGTTGGAAACATGACGGTAAAGATGAACACTCTACCTGACTCACCCACCAAAAGAGAAGATGAACCGTACCTGGTAGCAGATGTTATCCTAGGTGGCTACTGCAAGCTCATCAACGCTGATAACCTGGATGGCATAACAATTCACTCACGATGGCTCAAACCTTACCGAACTTAAGATACTGTGCTACCGCTTTCCAACATACCGCTTTCCAGCATCCTACACACCTTAAAACGCTGTGCTATATTTTTCCAGCGTGTTTCCTTTTATAATTTCATGTCATATTTGTAATCCCTCCAGAAAATGATTGCAATACTTGCATTCATAGCTAGGGTTTCAATTTTCAATTTTCAATTGAAGCATTATTTTCATCTGAGAACCTCTTTACTCCTAAAAACGCCAACCCCTGAGTCAGCTTAAATCAGTCCACTAGAGCAAGAAAAGAAACCCTAAGCAAACATCTCACGGGATGAAGGAAATAGAACGTGTGCGGAAAATGATTTGAGCCATCTGCCCAAGCAAAGCCAGGAAGATATTGCATCACAGTCCATGGATATTCCATTACGGTATAACTTCTTTTATCACTAAGAATCATGTATGAAGGCGCACCCTTGCGCCCGAGAAGGTTCCGATTCTGATCTTGGCAAAGGATTGTAAAGGAAAGCTTTATTCAAATAATCAAAAAAAAAAACCTTGAACTCAGCCGCCACTGAGTACAAGGAAGATGTTCGAGCATGCAGAATATACTTGGAAAGAAAAACAAAACAAAAGAAATTTCAATCATCAAGAGGGTCGGTCTCGCCCACATCACCGTCAGCTCCGTCACCTGTCGATGCACCTCCCTCCGGATCCTCCTCAACTTCTGCATCGGGCATCCCCGCCGCAGCAGCAGCAGCGCACTCCATCCCAACATCTTCAGCAAGAGCATCAAAGGGCATAGCAACACCAGGGGTCACGCAAATTGCCTTCGAATGTTCGGGTTCGTCTGTATCAGAATCAAGGATTATCACGCCGTCCTGAACCGGGTAATCACACTTGCCTTCATTCGGGGTCGTTCATGCTCAACTCTCCGCCTCTTCAACCGCGCTGCAAATCTCTCTGCCCTTGCGCTTACTAGTGTCTGCAGCGTTTCCTCGCGCCTCCGCCGCTCCTCCATGTCAATTGCAGCTGAAAGTGCACAGATACGTCCTCTGACAATACGAAGGTGGGAGATAGACATCCCCTGTATAGCACGGCCGACTTCACGAAGAGGAAGATCGATCTTAGCCATCACTTCTCCATGCGCATGGTTTTCAGGCTTGTCAACTTCAAAACTTCTTTACGGGGAAGCAAACGGAATGAGCGTCTACCGCTTCCATGATAATCTGCAGAGAAGAAGAGGTTATGAGCACACACAAAAAAAAAACAAAGAGAGAGGATCATCAAAACTATCGATCGGCTAATCGAGAAAATCGGAGCGATGCACTGAGATACCAGGATATAGAATAAACGACCACGTTGAGATGATTCTTTATAATCTCACAAGTCGACAGAATCCCAGAAGGGAGAGAAGTATCTACTTACCACCTATGAAGGCTACTAATTCGGGATAACAATCAACAAGGCTTATCAAATATACCTGAGGAAGGCCGTGTATAACTAAGGAAGTACACCTGAAGGAGCGGCCGAGCTCATACATGTACAAGAGGAACCAAAGCGACTCACCGGATCAAGTCCTGCTTCCTTCGCATCCTTAATCAAGACCGACCAGTTCCAGGGAAACGCCTGACAATGTGAAACTATCCGGTAAATATGTATTCACTCTAGCTTGGTCATTTCTGTATGTCACCATCTCATGCCTACCACACAATAGTGTAACCATTATATGCTAGGCAGGGGACTTAATGTTGATGGTGGATTTTCGTTTAAGGTTAAATTTGTAAGTAACCAAAAATCATGCTTGACATCTTGTAAAAGATAAAGCCGTTTATAAGTGACGGATACTCCTCACTTAATTCACCAAGAATGGAGCATGTAGCAACAATCCCATTCTGTGAATACATGAAATTCCTCAGGATGGAGCATGTAGCAACAATCCCTTCTGTGAATTTCATATCGGCCTTGTATTTCTGTACCCATTATCGGTGTGGCATGACGACCGAGTGTTACTCTTACAGAGTAACACAAACCTCCAAGCACTATAATGAATCCATGTACGAAATACCCGTACTGCCGATTCTCGGTGTGTTATACTAGCCCGAGCCCTCTCGGTGTGTTATACTAGCCCGATTGAGCCCCTCTCGGTGTGTTATACTAGCCGATTGAGCATCCGGACTTGATCGTATCGGTCTCGGATATGATTCGATCATGATCATCCAACTCCACAAGCATGATTGGATGACCACAGATCAATTCCATCACCCCCAAGCGGTATGGAATACACACGGCCTTAGCTTGCCGAGATATGATTCGATCGCAGTCATCCAACTCCACAAGCATGATTGGATGACCACAGATCAATTCCATCACCCCAAGCGGTATGGAATACACACGGCCTTCGCCGCCGGATATGATACGATCGCGGTCATCCAACTCCACAAGCATGATTGGATGACCACGGATCAATTCCATCACCCCCAAGCGGTATGGAATACACACGGCCGACCCCGCATGGTCGACCATTGGCCTTCGCTTGCCAAGAAACCGTCCATACCAAGCATTATGGACGGAAAACCCTAAATTAGGGTTTGCGGCATATTACATGTGCCGCAAACGGTCTAAACCGTCCATCTTCGCGAGCATAGATGGAGGGTGTAGATGTAGACTCAAAGGGCCGGAGCATGTCGACACAATCACCGTGTGACCGCCTACACACTTGACCAATCGGTCAAAGCCAACCATGGTTGGTTACAACAAATTCGTCCGCCCAAAAGAGCATGGTCGCGCGGCTTTGAAAGCCAAAATTAGGGTTTCAAGTCATCACGCACGTCCATCTTCTCCGGTACGAATGGAGGGTCACAGATTGGATTAACCAAGGCCGGTCATACCGGCATGACCACCGTGGGCCCATCTACCTCCTCTTGCGGTCGGTGGGGGCATACCATGCCCGGCTAATCCAAAACGCCCGACCAAACTCACGCGGTTACATCTCCCAAATCCTAAATCGATCTCGACCGCTCAACTTCACCGGATGATTTGAGTGGCTTAGATCACGTTTTCATGGGATAATCGGTATAGGTGTGAACACTAGCCTACCACCTACACGCTGGTATGATCGACCAAGACCGACCAAGATGGGTCGTCTTGGAACGCACGCCCAAACTTGGGATGTCATGCGGTTTCCAACTCCTTTGCGGCAAGGGATTTCTGCCGCAAACCGATCTCAACCACTCCTCTTTGACGGTCAAATTGAGCGGCCCAGATCGCGCTTTCATGAGGGAACGGAATACAGGCACCTACACCATCATGCCGTCAACACGCATGTATGGTCGGTCCTCTCCAAAATCCTTCCCATGCTTGGTTTCGACCAAGCTGAAGAGTGATGCTTGCGCACCTCTTTTAAAACCCTAATTTCATCAACGGTCGCAGATGAGTGTCTCAAACATCATCTCATCCGTCCGACCTCACCAGCTTGGTTATACAACCACAGTCGGGAGTTATTTAGTTAGTGAGCAGTCATTACACATCACTTTACCACACCGTAATGCAGTACTCGCATAGAATACACACGATACTTCACAAGTATCGACTTTACGAATAACGCAGTTATTCAATTCAGCATTACATGCTATCTTTCGTGGATCCACGATCCACATTCCGGACATCAATCATGTCGCAAAGGCGGGGATACTTTTGGGGTATTGGTGCAGCGGTTTACGGCGTACGGCGTGCAACGCGCCATCACAAGAACGTGTTAGGAAGTCATGGACGGTTAGAGATGAACAGGGAAAAGTGGGCAAGACCGGTCGTGTGTTACCGACACACAACTCCACTACTCCATCATTCCACTACCTCCACTTCCCATGAGAAACGTGAATGAGGCTCAATGACTTGTATAAATAGGGTCTCCGCCCTATTTCCAAAAAACAAGGAATAACGGAGAACAACACAAGTTCAGTCGACAGAAACCAAGTGTTAATACAAAAACCGTATTCAAACACTCAGAGCCTGCTTGCATCAACCGTAAGCTTGCTCATCTTTCTGTTACAAGTCATAAGCAAGCCAACACCTTCACAATCTCAACACCTTCTTCGCTTCCCTCCCTAAGATCAACCCCATCTCCTTCACTTTGTGACCGAAACAAGTCTGGAACGGCCATTTCTTGGTTTAGGCCGGACTTGCACAGATTGATCTCTCGAATCTACAAGCACTCACCGCGCAGTGCATTTGTTGAAGGTTTAAATTCATTCCTCATCCACACCCCAATTACCAAATTCTGCGGGAGTAGTTTTCACCCATCAACAGCTGTATTTCACATCTAGCTGGTACAAAACTCTTTATTCTTTCGCTATCCATCCTGTTCCAGATTCCGAGAAAGAGAATGAGTCATCTGACAATGTGCGAGTTATTCCTCCTCCTGTTAAAAAGGGTCCAGGGCGTCCAAAGACTGAGCGTTTTCATCCAAAGTATGTGAAGATGAAGAGTGAGAAGAGAAAGATAAGATGCGGAAACTGCAAGAGGCTATCGAATCACACAGTCGAACTTGCCCGAATCAGGAAGTTCATGATTTTTATGGGATATGATTTCTTTGTTATTTTTTTAGCTTTAGAGTTGGTAAGTCCTTCCATTGCTTTTGAAAAAGTTTTTTAGTTTCATTCTTAGTTGTTTTGATTATTTCAGTACATTTTTTACGACATCAATTCAGTAATTTAAAGTTTTCTTTCCTTCATTAAAGGTTTGAAAACATATATAACTTCTTTTGACAACATATATTGTCACTGCGTAAATGGTACAATCCATTAAGTATTATGTACGATCATTATGTAAATCAAGATGTTGGTAATCTGAAATACGCTAACTATCATCTATGACGGTAACATTTCAGTAAATGGAATCATCATTCATTCCATCACATCATAATAATGGATAAGTACATTTATCACATATCTATGACCATGGATAAGTACATATATCACAATTCCATGTCCATGGAAAAGTGTAATTATCACAAATCCATGATAAGGGATAAGTACATCTATCACGTTTTTGTACCTAATATGCAAGTAGCGAATTCCATGGAGTAAAAAAACTGAGATTGCTAGAACCGAAAACATTAAAATAAGGTTATGCAACATTTGAGGTTCTTTCAAGTATCTTAAAAATTCCAACAAAAAAAAAAGACTCAAAATTTTATTTTACCCGTGCTGTTAGTGAAAGGAAAACCACAATCCTTACTAAGATTGCTATGATCCTTATCAGTCACTAGTTTAACTGCCAATCATTCTATCACATCATAATAGAGGATAAGTACATTTATCACATATCTATGACCATGGATAAGTACATATATCACAATTCCATGCCCATGGAAAAGTGTAATTATCATGAATCCATGATAAGGGATAAGTACATCTATCACGTTTTTTTACAGTAACATGCAAGTAGAGAATGCTATGGAATAAAAAATAATGAGATTGCTTGAACCGAAAACAGCAAAATAAGCTTCAGCAATATTTGATGTTCATGCAAGTATCTTTATTTTTAAACCAAAACAAAAAGTCTAAATTCTTTATTTTAACCGTGCTGTCAGTCAAAGGAAAACCACAATCCTAAGCAAGATTGCTATGATCCATATCAGTCACTAGTTTAACTGCCATCTTGATCCGCTTTTCTTTAATTTTCTGTAGCATTTTGCTTCTTTCCCGAGGGAGACTATCTTGTCCTCTCATGATACGTTTCATAAAGTAGCATACAAAAAGTAGACAATCAGATTTCTTCTGTTGAGTACAAATAGGTTCAGAAAAAGGTGTGTCCATAATTTTGTCGATCTCTGGCGAGATGCTAGCTCGATGATTCATATTTCTTTGCCTAATAGGAAGAATACAAGCATCCATCATGAGTTTCGCAATAGTATTGCATGCCTTTTTGGTGTAAATATTCGACAAGGAATTGTAGTGCTTCCAACGGTGGTCAGAGAAATTGAAGTGGAGAAGCGTCCAGTGCGAGGCTGATCTTGTAAATATTGGGATGAACAGTTCTGTCACATCGTCTGGGATACGTAGGATGAAGTCGCGGATATATTCATTAACACCATCTTCATCATTTGATTGCGGTAGTTCTGTAATAAGTGACATTATCAAGCAACCACATAAGTAAAGACTTTAAAAAACCAATTTAGACAAGATTCCTATCACTAGATAGGGCATTAAACATACATATTGTCATTATCATTTTTTTGACGCAAGAGCATGCCATCAGAATCCCACAAGTTATGTTTTCATATCTAAAATATTGCAATTATCACTTACAAAGAACTAGTCGACTATTCACTTAAATTTTTGATTGTTCAATCATCTCAACAAAAATTAGAATTACTTATTAGTGCTCCCGGCTTCATGAAAACAAATTTTGCATATTTTCCTGGAGCTTGGCTATCCTGCATTTGAGATTGTGCTTCTTTTTGCTTCAAATCAAGCTTGTACATGTAGTATTCCAGTAACTAGCCCTCAAGAAAGCCATTATCAACAAGATCTTGAACATGCGCCCCCAATATGCCGAATGATACTCCCCCATCATGGTCAATCAATCTCCAAGCAAAATCCCTACCAAATAATTATTTAAATCAGTGATTTAACATGTGAAAACCTGAAAACCAAAAATAAGGAATATATACAAAACTTACGAAGGGGTTGTCCGCTTAAAGTACGGTTGTAAAGCCTCTCTATCACCCTTTTTCATGTGTTTGTACAGTTTCAAGTTTTCAAATTTCTTGTAAGTATGTACAGGTTTACTTTCCTTTTTATTCCCAGACCTTCCGGGGTAAAATCGATCATATACCTTTCTCCGGCCTTGATGATCTGGTTTTCACTCCCACGACTAATGGTGACATGTACTTCATTGTTTTTCTTCATCCTTGGTCCTTTTTCCGGACTAGCAAATTCGGCCACATCTGTGCGATAATTATCTCACACATTGTCAGTTAAATATAAAACACAATATGGGGTTTCAAACATGTAAGTTAAAACATTAAATACTATGAAAAATTATCACTGATTTGCAGTCGAATTGGTTACCATCTCCTTCTGATCCTTGTTCGTTTAAATACTGTGTGAAACCGAGTGAGAATAATCCAGAACTATCTTCAGCTGTATTCCCACCTTCGAATGGTAATGAAAATCCAAAAAATCACTTTTAAAGAATATGAAAAGAGTTAATTTCACATGCAATATTATGTGGAAAAATATAAATATCTATGAATTAAGGGATTTTCACCAGATTCTGTACGCGAAAGCGATGTTTCCGTGTCCGGTATTTTTCTCCCATACTCATCTGGTCCTATATCATACTCTTCTGGTGGCGCTTCCATCTTTTGCGGTTGATCATCGTGCTCTTGCACTTGTTCACAGTCCCTTGATTTTTCATCCAAGATCTTGAAAATTTCATCTAGAGTTTCCTCCATGATCTTATATATTTCACGCTTAACATCAACCTTTAGTCGTTTACTCTTTGCTACAAATCGGTTCCTTTCACTACGAAACCTTCCTAAAATTCCACGTTGAGTGTTTATCCATTCCTCATTTTCTATAATCAAAGCAATATTCCCCTTCTCCAGATTCATAACTTTCTCTTGTTCTGTTTCCAACCTTGATAGCTGCTTTATAGGATTTATCAATTTCCTTTCGGCGACATCCAATGGAATTGTTAAACTATGACCAAATTCAAATATTCCTGCCTGCAACCAACAAACAAGTGTTTGTGTTAGTATCTAAAATCTGGAAAAAATCAAGACATGTTTTTTAGGCAAGGTTTGGTATAGTGAAAACTTGAATTGTTACATGTTATACCTCTGATAATTTATATGGGAGTTTTTCGAGTACCGAAATAGCGTTCGATATACTCCAAGCATCCCATCTTGCAAATCTGGGGACTATTGTTTCTGCACCTCCCATTCTTGAACTAATGAAGAATGTTCCGCAAACCAATACTGTTCAAACCATACACAACAAACCAAATATAACTTCGTTTTCCAAAACAGAAAAAATAGGTTGAGTGTAAGAAATTTACCAGCAGATAGAAAGTGCATCCGGTGATATGTTTAACATCCCCTTTGCTTGATTCAATACTTTCCATCAGGGAATAAGATGAGGCCAACTAATTCTGTTGATTACATCCAGACTTTTCACGTAAATCAAGTAACTGCATGGAAGACTAAAATTACCCGTTTTTGTGAAAAAAAATTGTTTGACACATGTAGAAAATAACGAGCCTCACAAAATCTTCAACCCTGCCATTTTTGATTGCATCTACTATAGCTACTTGAACTTCAGTACTCCTAACTACTGGTGGAGATGTTTCTCCAAACTTGTATCTTATACACAAATCATTTGTGCTCGGGGTGACTTTCCTTTCATTTATTAATTTGTTCTCAATACCATTCTCAAGTATCTGCAATCCAAGATCAACGACCATGTCTTCCGGTGTCGAGATAAACAATTCATGTCCTTCAACGAGATTGAAACCATACTGTCCATCTTCAGTTTTAGTAAAAGTATGTATGAGCATTTCCAGTCCATGGTTACTCTTACATAACTCATCTTTGCTAATCTTATTATATACGAACACTCGAACCATGTCACGAAATGGTGTCGCCTCAAGAGCTTTTATCATTTCCTTGGTTAGCAGTAGCCCCTTATTCTCGAGGTCACGGAATAGGTCATACAATGGTCCAAAATTTGCTCACGAAAGGTTTTGTCGAATCTGTATACAGGTAAGTACTAACATCAAAAATTGGATTTATTAAGTTGATGATAAAGTTAACTATCACATCTTCAATAACACGAAAACATTTATTTTCACGGCGTAATCATAGGAATAAGTATATTTTGCTCATTTTATATGTCAATGAAGGTGGAAAACTCTAATTTTCAAGGCATTAAGTAAATGAAATGAACATAATCCAAGAAACAAGTAAATGAACATGAAAACACATTATGAATTTGGAAAACACAATTTTTCACGTATTCATAAGTCTAAAAAAATTCAATTATCACATCAGTCATCATGATTCATTCAATTTATCACAATCTATCTGCCTAACGAATGCGAGTAGCTTACCTGATTTGTTGCCTTTGTTTTTGCCGGTTTCAACACATTCCTTACTTGTTTTTGGTTTTCCAGTTTTCTTACTCGTTTTCATTTTCTTATGTGGCTTCACAAAATTATCGTTATCACTGGATTCGTTACAACCAGCATCTTTATCACAATGTTTCACCATCTCCTGCTTTTCCAATTCAAAATTAAGAACACAAGATCAAAATGTAAAATCTGATGATTTTGGTTACAACTGAACAAAGCCTAACAGTCCCAGACATGACATATAACAATAACAAACATTAAATCATCAAATTCAGTAAATCTTTCAACTTATATGATCAAGGAAAACCCATTTAATCATGATTATCACACATGCATGACTGAATCATCTTTAGATTTTTTTTTTCCTGAGCAACATCAAGATGGTGATAAAGTAACTTTTACTGAGACATCTTTAGCAAGCATAAATCATACTCAACTGAAGTATCCTGTTACTGTGATAAGATTTGTGTTGATGCTGCTGCTAGTTTTTGTTGATGTTGAGCTGCTGTTTAGCAGTGAGAAGAAATTTGGAAGAGAAGAAAGAAAATGGACGATAATAACTAGGTGCGCTTGATTTTGGGTATTATCCTAAATTTCGGGTTGCTGACTTTTTTCACGGTAGACTATTTTTGGTTAATTTTTGACTTTTTTCACGGTAACTAATTTAGGATAATTATTTTTTTTTCCGGATAATTCCTTTTTTTAAAGTCAAGATAATTACTGTTATCAAAGGCTATTATAGTAAAAATACTAGTAATAAAACTAATGATGGGCTTCATATATAAGGTATCTTAATGGTGGGTTTCATATATTAAAAATAAGAGAAATGGGCTAGAGATATTTTCTCCCTAATTAAATATAATTGTTAATTAGATATATGTCGAATTACTCCTTTTCAATATATTTTTATTAGATATTTACTATAATTATATGTTGGTCTCATGCCATGCCGTTACGGCTCGGGTTATTTCTATTATAATACAAAACAGAAAGGGTTTTAGAGATTTGGACGGTCAGATAACATTCTCAGAGACAAACGTTGCATCCGACTATCCAAGTCCCATCCTATCCAAAAACATCCGACGATCCTAAGTTTTGCAACCTCTGTTATTTATGAATTTACATTTATTGGATTTCATCCTAACTAAGATCATAAAGACAAATTAAATGTTAAAATAATCTTTAGGACCATTTTTATGCTAAAAATGTAAATGTTAAAAAAATCAAATGTTAATAAAATCCTTATACTAGAATATATAATCACATGATATTTTTTTAAAACATCGGCAGTTAGAAACATGATTTACAAGTTCTACAGTCACCTACTACAGCTACACGAGCATTCGACTTTGCATTCACTATGTACGATTTTTCTTTAACAGAAATTCACTATATACAATTAAGAACACAAAAAATCTTTAAAATCAACAATCCCACTTTCTTTTAGTTAGATCCATAAAATAAAATTAAAACTAAATCATTCATCATGGTCGTTGAAGAACTGTCCAAATAAACCTGTATAACCACTATAAAGCATATGGCTAGTAACCTTTGTGAATCATAAGAGTAAATGATGCATATGGGATGGCAATTATAATATGAAATTTAGGTAAACTTTAAGAATCACATCACTGAAAATTACTAAATAAAATAAAATAAATCATCATATACTCTTAGTTTATTACTCATCAATCATCAATAGAAAATGCAAAAACCTCATTTCAATGATTTGCGATTGAAGATGAATCGCGAGTAGTTCCCTTTGAGGTGTCGGGACTGATTGCCAGACGAGATCGAGTCAGGTAAGTTTTTTAATTGGGTATGTGTGGAATTGTTGCAATCGATGGATTTGTTGCTTCTGGTTCTTTCCCGGCGAGTCTGGGGTTTTTTCCTTCATCTGTGCGCCTTTGCTTGAGTTGCTTAGTGTAATTCCCTCTTTCCTTATCTGTTTTTTTTTTTTTTTTTGCTTTATGATTATCTTATTTCAATTTGTTTTGGTGATTCATGTTGTTAATTTTACTTAAAAGTATGGTTTCTAGCTCATGATAGGTTTTTCCACTTGATTATTAATGGTGGTTGTTAGATTTTTGCATCAGTAGTTGTTTAGTATTTGGAGATCGATTTGGGAAAAAAATAGGTTCTTTGGCTTGTAGTTGGAGATCAGTTGAGGTCTTGATTAGTTAGGGTAATTTCCCCTGTGTGTTATTTCGCCAGAGAAGATGGTGATTCGAATCGGCCGTTTCGTTTCTGTTTTGGCCTCGTATCGGTTTGGAAGAACTTTCAGTTTTTCTTGGCTTCGAAGTTTTATCTCGAAAAGCGCTAGTTTTGCTGTCTATAGGCTTTATAGAGGTAACCGCGTAGCGGTCGGGTAACATATACAGCTCTTGTCGCTAGTCAACCTTAACTTTGGATTTTTTAAGTGCATAATATTTGGGTGGTTGTAACCTCATGGTGATGTAGTTCGCAATCTATTATTGTGGAGTCAACCAGGGTGTTAGTCCTCAAGGGAGTTGGGGGAGTTGGGTGTAGTTGAGTTTTTTACCGTTAGTCGTGGGGGAGTTCAAGAGAGTCTCTCAAAATCCCCGTTAGTCGTGGGAGAGTTCAAAAGAGTTTCCCAAACTCCCTAGAAAACCCCCGTTAGTCGTGGGAGAGTTTAAAACAATCTCCTGAACTCCCTGTTAGTGGTAAAACCCTAGAATGCTAGGGAGTTGGTTGTTTTGGGGAGTTCTGGAGAGTTGATAGTGTATTTTTGCCTGTACACAAATCTCTCAAAAGAGTAGAGATTTGGGAGGGAGTTTGGTAGAAAGAGAGATAGGTGAAACAGCTTATTGCATTAGCAGCAGCAGTGAAGAGGAAGATGGAGATGCTGAACGGAAAGCTGCAATCAATTATTTATCTACTGATGTTAGTAATCAATCCGCCGACAGTAGAGGTGTAAAACGTGCAATCAATTATTTGATCCTGTTGGTCGGTTTTACTTGTGTCTCTAATCTTTTTGGCGGTGGCTAAGCAGTTTAAACGTCAGCTGAAGTCCAATGTTGTGGATGGTGTAGAAATAATTGCTTCTGCAATAGATGCATGTAAGAAATCGCTGGCTAGACTTGAAGCTAAAGATGCTGCAGCAAAAGCAAAATCCAAAAGAGAGGAAGAAAGAGTTGCGCAGCTGAAAAAAATTAGGGGGGAGAACTGGCTACCTTCTATTGCTAGGCACATGCGGGTAAGCTTTCAATCTTGTTAAATGAACTCTTAGATCTGTTTTTGAAAATTCTTTAACAACCTGCAGGTTTCAGGATGTGGCCTGCAATTTGCCACCTCTTGGACTGGTCATAATTATCACACTGATTTGTGATCCTAGAAAGTTATGTTCATATATGATTGAAACCAAGTGCTATGATTGTACAGTAGAAGCAAATTAATTTAGATTCGCTAGCCTAGCGTGTTAATTGTGAGCCATGGCGAAGGATGATTGCACAAAAAAAAAAAAAATATCCCGTTGCACAATAATAAAATACCATTGATATAGAGATATGATCATTTTTATTTATTTTTTTTCTTTTGATTAAAGGTCGTTTTTACTTGCAAATGAGGATTTGCTGTTTCTTAAAGAAGAATGAGTTAGGAATGAACTCTCTCAAACTCCCCCAAATTCTCCCAAACTCCCTCTAATAAACTCTCTCAAACTCCCTACACTCCCCAAACTCCCTGAACTCAAAAACACCAAACTCTCTCAAACTCCCTATACTCTCTCAAACTCTCTCAAAATCCCCAAGATTCAAAATACACTCAACTCCTCCCAACTCACCCGAGGACTAACCCCCTGAACATTAACTTTGAGTGGAAATGTCTAGGAGGGGTCCCTATAGGCCCTGTCCCTTTGTTAGTCGTTTTATTTTCGTGCTTTTTTTATAAAAATAAATAAATTTTGCCAACCTTGCACCCCTTTATTAAAAAAAAATGGAAAATGAATTTTTAGTGCTTGGGTTTTTGTGTGTCGAGGTTTACCCTTCCATAAATATTTCCTATGGGCGTATTTTGTGTGAGGGAATATATTCTAATGTCGTGCTTCCAGCTGGGTTTTTTTTTAAAGCCAACTGAGACATTCTGGGAAAAGATATCATTTGCACAGTCCAAGATTTCTTTCGTTCGGGCATTCTTGACAAATTTTATAATTATTCCTTCATAACGCTCATCCCAAAAATTTCTACCCCTAAAACGCCGGGAGATT
This sequence comes from Papaver armeniacum, assembly GCA_023531295.1. Classification (NCBI taxonomy): domain Eukaryota; kingdom Viridiplantae; phylum Streptophyta; class Magnoliopsida; order Ranunculales; family Papaveraceae; genus Papaver; species Papaver armeniacum. The sequence goes on from JAJJWW010004943.1 coordinate 466,968, forward strand.
TCAGACCTATTAGCCTGAGTAATACTATTTATAAAATCAAAATATTAGCTAATAGGCTAAAACCCATTCTAGGCAAATTAATCTCCCCAAATCAATCAGCCTTTTTACATGGCCGAAAAATCACTGATAACATCATAATTGCACATGAACTTATCCACTCAATGAAAACCTCCAAGAAGAAAAGGGGGTTTCTGGCGTTGAAACTAGATCTATCAAAAGCTTTTGATAGGGTTGAATGGACTTTTATTGAGAAAGTTCTCCTAGCCTTTGGGTTCTCGGAATCCTGGACAAAACTCAATCTACAATGCATATCAACAACCTCCTTCTCCATCCTTCTAAATTGTTCCCCGGGTCCTACTTTCAATACTTCGAGAGGTTTAAGACAAGGAGATCCTTTATCTCTGTACCTTTTCCTAATATGCATGGAAATTCTATCTAGACTCCTAGAAAAAGCCATTGAGGACAAGAGAATCTCTGGGTTTCAAATCAACAATAAAGCTCCCAATATATCTCACCTTTTCTTCGCAGACTACTGTTTTTTATTTACAAAAGCTGATCTGGGTGAAGCGAAAAGTCCGTTAGAAATCTTATAACTTTTTGGGAACATCACTGGCCAAATGGTTAATCTTCAAAAATTTAGTGTCTACTTCAGCCCAAAAATACATCCGAAACACGGGAAGATTTTAGCTAAAATCCTAAAAGTTCCGATGATGACCAAAAATGATAGATACCTGGGAACCCCACTGTTCTTTGATAAGAATTTGTAGGATCAGAATATCGCAACACCAACGCCTTGGCGAAATCCATAAACGACACATTGCGAAGATATCGCGGGATGGAAGTAAAAGCGACGTAACGGATGACGACAGCCAAAACATGAGAAAGATGTGAAGATGTAGCGAAATCAAGGAGTGTCGCGAGATTTAACATGTGTACACTTGCGAGAATGTCGCAAGCTAGATCCGAAAATAAAGGACAGCTTAGCTGTCATCCATTATGTAATGTCCTATATAAAGGGACGAGTAGAATTTAGAGAGGGGGAGATCTTTTTCGAGTGTTGAGCAAGTCATTAGGAGAGAGAAAGTTTAGAGTGGTTGTAATTCTATAGCTTATCTCCTTTTTATCTTGTAACATTTCTGGAGTTTGATCAATAAAAATTATAATTGTCCATCTTAAAATGATTTGATTGTGTGGATTCTTGTGAGGGGTGTAGTGTGGGATTTCCTGCAACTACATAATGGCGCTAGAAACAGGGATGAGTGAAGATTGATATTGTGATTTGGAAGGATTTGAAGTAGTAGATAAATAATTTCATAAAATTTTCAACAATTCATTAAGACTAAGAATGGCAAGAAGAAGGCATACATCAAAACAACCAACGACTGTTAGAAGGAGTAGGAGACTTGCTGGAGAAGAAAGAAATGAAATGGGAGAATCTTCAAGAGCAAACGCAAGAAACAATGGAGAAAGTCGGGTTCAATCGCCAATTCAGCATCCTCCAATACAAAATGGAACTGAGGATTATGACAGAGTGAGCGTACACACTTGGCGATCAGATTCTGTAGATGAGATAGGGGAAGAGGAGCAATTAGGAGGTAATGGACAAGAGGAGAGAGATCAAGAAATGATTGGAGGAATAATTCATGGAAACGAAGAGATTACAGCGTTAGAGGCATTGAGACAAACAATACGCGAAGAAAGGCGGTTAGAAACAGAAGAACGTGCAAATCTGACAAGGCAAAATCATGAGCTAAGGATGGAAAACATGAGGTTACAGAACAGAAGGTCAAGGAGCACTACAAGGTCAAGATCAGTAAGGGAAGAAGTAAGACAAAGTATGCCTGTAGAAAATGCTAATGAAGAAATTCAAGAAGAAATACAAAATTCAGATGAGGAACGCCGCGAAAGAAGAGAAGTAAGGGAAGATGGGCAAAATGATGGAAATCAAAGAGATAGACACCGCCAGAGGCGAAATAATCAAGAGGATGGAGAAAATCAGGAAGAAGGAAGGAGAATATTACATGTGAGAGAAGTACAAAGAAATCACCAAGCCATTCAGGATGAAATTGAAAGACATTATACTGAACAAGCGCATCTAGCTCGCGAGAGGGAAAGACTAAGGGCAGAAATGGAAGAACAAGAACTACAAGAGGCAATTCGCCAAAACAATCATGATAATCGAGAAAGGAGACGTGAGCGTAATCGCAATAATGTTAATATCAATGAAGAATGCGATAGAGTACTAAGGAGAGCTAAAAGACGGCAAAGAGGAGAAAATGAGAGATATAATGGTGTGCGAATTCATGAAAGGAATGAAAGAGAAAATAGCAGAGAAAGACGAGAAGAAAATGATGATCAAGAGAATCAAAACGGATATGAACGCAGAAGAAGAGAGGCGGAGTTAAAAAGGCCAATGGAAACTAATTCTAGTGTAAATGAACAAATTTTGAAAGAGCTAGCGGAAATGAGAGGAATGTTAAATAATAAGAAAGAAGGAAGTAGGAGACAATTGGATGAAGCTATAGAAAAGCTGCGAAAACCCCATTCACACGGGAAATACAATTAGAAAGAATACCCCCAAAATGCAATTTGTCTACATTAACCAGCATTTTTGATGGATCAACTTGTGCAATACAACACATCAAAGCTTATTTGAGATGTATGTTACAATGGGAAAATCATGACGCTATATTGTGCAAATACTTTGCATCAAGTTTAACAGGAGAAGCCTTGAAATGGTTTGAAGGCCTGCCAAAAAATACTATAGTATCCTTCAATCATTTACAAGCTATATTTTTAGGGGCGTACATAAGTAACAATTTCTCGCGACCTGGCATTGAAGATGTATTTGGATTAAAGCAAAGGGTTGGTGAACGTTTGAAACATTTGACCATGAGGTGGAAGACAATGTGTAGCGACATGGCGGGTCGTGTTGATGAGAGATATCTCATTTTATCATTCATTAATGCTATGTTCGCAACCAATCTATTATACATTCAAATTTTCAGAATTAAGAACACAATCACAATGGCGAGGCTGCGAGAATTACGGGGAGGAATATATTGCTCTCGAGGAAAAACAAAATGAGATGGAATCATACCCGATTGCGAACACAAGTTCAAATGCAGCGAATGCAAGTTTGTTACCTAAATTGATAAATACGGTGGCGAGCACCTCGCAAGGACAACCGAGTTGATAATGGGTGATAATCAACAAAAACTAGTATCTATGGGGAGTCGTGACCAAGAAGAATACGAGAGAGAAAGAAATTTCTATAACCGTGGTGGAAATAACAAAATTCAAAGACTCGACCGGCCGCGAAGACATCGCAACCGGAAGAATGGCAGAAGCAGATCAATCCAAAACCTAGCGAGGATGAAGATGATGAAGCTGAGAATTCTTGGGCAATCAACATAATTTTGATTGATACGGGGAGTTCCGTGAACATTCTTTTTTAATACCTTCAACGTACAAAATCTATGGTTTTAATGGTACCGCAAATAAGCCAAAAGGAGAAGTTCATATGCAAATTCCACTGAAAGGATTATCTTCTGAAATTTTATTCTGTGTAGTTGATGTGGAATCACCATACAACGCGCTGATCGGACGACCATGGTTACATGAGATCTTAGGTGTTGCATCAACTTTCCATCAATGTATCAAGTTCCCTCATCCCACTGGTGTGGGCATCATAAAGGGAGATTGGGTTGAAGGAAGGAAGTGTTATGAGGTTGATATAGAATCCTGCGAACAAAGAGCTGCGAAGCAGAGGAATTGGAAAAACAACATCAAAGAAAAGCAAAGAGGTGAAAGATTAATAGTAGATGTAATAGAGCAAAGAGAGGAAGAAATGCTGCAAAATCAAAAAATGATGAAGATAGGAAGTGGCGAAGGTTTCGCAACGAACAAAAAAATGATAGGAAAATTCAAAAATGCAGAGGCAGAAAGTAGCAGAAGTAAGAGACTTAAAGAATAACTGTAATTGTTAATTGTCAGAGACAAAATGGGGAGGAAGACGACAAATGTAAGTTGATTAAAAAAAAAAAAAAAAAAAAGAAGAAAATAAATTTTACAAATGGCAAATATGTTGCGAATGGCGAAAATGGAGTTGTGTAAGAGTTGATATGAAGAAGAAGTGGATATATTTTACAAATGGCAAATATGTTGCGAAAGTACAAAAGAACTTATATATGCAGAAGAATCAACAAAATAATCAGAAAGTGGCGAACTTACTATGGCGTACACCCTAGTTCGCGAACACAATTTCGCAAGAGGCAAAAGAACCTAAAAGTGCGTCATAGTAGGGGGTACCTATTACATATAACAAAGAATTAACAAAATAATCAGAATGGGACGAACCTTCATGGCGTACACCCTAGTTCGTGAATAAAATTTCGTAAGAGGCAAAGTACCTAAAGTGCGTCATGTAAGGGGGTATCTTTAAGGTGGCTCAGGAAAAAGGTTACACCGCCCCTGGAACCTGAGTCATAAAGATTGGGGGTAATAAAACCCATCCAGGAGAGATACCTTGGATTTTCAATCTAAGCTAGTGACTTAGATTGGACGACCGGGGGTCTCTTCTAAGGAGTCGGCATTTGACCAAGGCGCCGAGGTACACGGTTAAGCCAAGGGTGCCTGGGACATTTGAAGTGTCTCGGCCATTCTTGGAAAGTCTCGGCTTGTTGCACTCGGCCCGAAGAAAACTCCACTTAGGGTGCAGTCTCGTAACCATAAGCCCTATAGGAAAAAGGGATAAGAGGCTTCGAAAACAACTGGTTGTTGTTAAGACCGGATGGGAGGAGCTAGCCTTGTATTGCAGAAGTACGCCTCCTTGAAAGGGCAATTAGGGGGAAGATAAGGGCGGCACCCTCCATTAGGGAGCTGATAGTGTCAAAAAAGACGCAAATGTCATGAGGCTTTATGTTCGCAAGAATATTTAGGCTTGTCATATTTGTGCAACAATCCTGAAGAGGAAAAAATACAAAAGAGTAGATAAGACGAGATCAATGGGTTCTTACATGAAAGTGTAAAGACGTCCTGCGATTTCGTCGCAAAGACGACAATGTCATGGGACTTTACGTTCGCAAGGATATTTAGGACTGTCATATTGTCGCAAGAAGAATATACTGCAGAGGCAATAATACTAAAGAAATGATAAGACAGGATCAATGGGTCATTACATGAAAGTGTAGAGACGTCCTGCGATCTTGTCGCAAAAATGAGAGGTGGCAAAATAAGACCTTTAACTAGGAAGGAAAAATAAGACCACACAAGAGAAATGATAAGGCAAGATCAATGGGTCATTACATGAAAATGTAAGGACGTCCTGCGATCTTGTCGCAATGATTAAGTTCGCAATGATTAAGTTCAGAAATTATGCTTAATCTCCCATTCGAATACAAATAACAGAGGCAAGTATGGGAATGAACAAGAACGTGTTATTTGTCTTCATATGACATATTTATGCATATATTGATTAGCCACATTGCAAAAAAGAATTGCTCTTTATGTGCAGGAAGAAACAAGAGAGATAGAAATTGTATTCAAAGACTCAAGAAATTCGCAGCAAAAGAATACACCCAAAGATGGAAGAAACAAGAGAGATAGAAATTGTATTCAAAGAAAAGAAAAGAATACACCCAAAGATGAAAGATAAAAAAAAAAAAAAAAAAAAATGACTGTACAAATATTACAAAGGAAGAAAAAGGAAAATAAAATTATTTCTCATTTGATCCTTCCTCTTCATTATCTTCATCAGATCCTTCAACTTCCTCATCTTCATTAGATTCCTCTTCTTCTTCACTAGCATCGCTATCAGAAATATCCAGAGAAGGCATATTTTGGGGGATTTCATCAAGAAGGCAAGGGTACTTAGACTGGGGGATGTTATTGTCCTCGCAGACCATCTCAATAGTTTGATTACGAAAAACAATAGCATCATTCTTAAAATTCGCGACAATGATCTTGATTGGTTCTTGACCTAGAATATTTATCATCCCGAGAAGAAAGATTTTTGGCAAGTTGCTCTTTCTCAGATTCAAGTTCTTCAATTCTCTTTCGGAACCTTGCTTCAGCTTCCGCGAACATATAACATTGAATCAGCAACTTGATGACAAGTTTATGCAAACAATTAAATGAAGAAGAATAATTAGCAACCTTCTCTGTCAGAAATCATATCTTTAACCAAGGCCGTATGCTCAGCTTGAAGACTAATGTTAACACCTAAATTATTTCTGGCATCATCTAGAACCTTCGCAGCCCAAGAAAATTCATCATCATTGTTTATGAGAAGAAGGGAACGGATTTGATTCTCTCTTTCGCTAAGAATAGTATTTTGACGGATGGATTCATCCCGTTCAATTTGAACTTCAAGAAGAGTCTTTTGGAATTTCGCTAATGCTTGAGCACCTTGTCTAGCAATGCGATCTTTATCATCTATGGGATCACTAATTTTCTTCCTTAAAATACTAATTTTCTCTTTAGAACTAAAATACAGACGTTTAAGTTTGTTGGCTAAGCTTAAGCTAGATCTATGATCAAGTTCTAAGAGGCGAAATCTGGATTGAAGTTCATTTAGAGGAAGAGATTTAATCTTGTTATTTGAAAAACTATCCAAAGAATTATTGAGATGGGCGAGAAGAGCATCATCATCCATAGGTTCAGGAAATGAATGAAGAAGAATGGCTTCATCAAAAAGGTTATAAACGTCTGCGAAAATGATAAGTCAGACGAGGGAAGATAACAAGAGAACAAAACAAAGGAAAAGGGAAAAAGTTTCATACCATAAAGCTGTTGGTTGGAGCTCTGAAGGCTAGAAATCTTATTCTTCTGAGTGGCAGAGTCATCTTCTAATTGCTTAGTCTTCTCGCGAAGAATGGCAGCTTCAGTTTCCAATTCTTCATTTCTCTTGCAAAGAGCAGTAGCTTCAACTCCCAATTCTTCATTTTTCTTGCGAAACTGAAGATTCTTATTTTCGAGAATACTACGCCTCTTTTCAAGATCTGAGGCAACAACAAAGGAAGCTCTCCCGGACTACAAAAGAAAACAAAGAAATTAAAAAGAGATAATTTAAAATCAAAACTATAAAAATAATAATAAGAGAATGAAAACATACCAAGACACTAAGTGAATTTAAGAAGCTTGGAGTCACTGATCTGGAGACCCCATGAAGATAACTATCACTCTCAAGTAAAGGTGAATCGCAAATACTCGCGAGAGCCTTGCATGTACTAGAAATGCGATCGTCACCCATCCCTTGCATAGAATCAGAAAAAATGCTGGACAGTTGTGCCATAGAAGATCCAGCTGGAGAATTTGAAGAAGGGATATCCACATCATCATATTCCTCATCACCAGAATTTTCACCTGACTGAGGATTCGAAGGAGAGGGGAGGTGAAGTTTTCGCTTCTTCAGATGTGGAGCAACAGACTTCTCCTTGCGAAGAGGATTTTTACCTCTACCTTTGGCCTTCGCAGCCTCAGGGTTTTCTTCTTCTCCAACAACTTCAACGCCAACCTTCGCACATAAATGAAGATAATAAACAGAGGCAACAATATTGTTAAAAAAAATATATAAAGTGTTTCTTACTTCATCCATGACGGAGCGAAGAGCAGCTAAAGTGCTAGCCTTCTCGGTACGATTGTAGCTCGATCTTAACTTTTCAATCTAAAATTTTTCACGAGAATCAAAGGATAAGGGGATAAGCAACCAATAAAAGATTACGAAGTACGCGAAGTTGGAAGACATACCTCTTTATTCTTCTCGGGCCAATTAAATACCCAAGGTCGATAAGTAGCGAAATTCGCAAGAAGTACATTCGAGCCTGCGATATAAGGCCCCTTAATCACCAATGGAAAAACACACCATCTATCGTCTTTAGAGTGACGTGGGACGTTGTTTTTACCAGAATGCCAGTCAATGTCTTGCATAAGGAGCTTATCGTGAGCAACATCATCCTTTCTTTGGTGGCGGACACCCCAGCGAGTATTATCCTTCCTCATAGGAATGAATTCATAATTCTCGTAGAAACTCTCGACTATGTATCTTTCGGCGAGTATCGCCAATTCCTTAAATTTTGGGTCCCTAACTTCTATTGAGTAAAGAGACCCATTACCAGCGCCACGATTGGCGAACTCAAGTATTAAGTTTAATGCGATCCCCGCTTAGTTGATAGACAACTCGCGAGAAGTTCGCATGAGCAAGAATTCCATAGAATAACGGAAGGTTAGGGTTATAAAGAGGAATGGGAAGGCCGGCGAGAATTTGACCAAGCGAAATTATGATTTCATGATCATCACAATGATGATCAGTGAACAACTTGGCATACGAGAATGGATTTAGGTTTCGTGGGAATGGTGGTTAAAGTAAAACCTTTCCCTTGAAGATCTTTTGAACTTCTTCAAAAGAAGTTTCGTATTTGCGACCGGTTGGAGCCATTTTGTTATGGGAATGAATGAAGAATCGAAGATCAAAAGAAAGAAGAAGAAGAAGATTTACTGATGGCAGAAACGGAAATTACGGAGGAGAATTGAAGAAAAATTGCGGAGAGAGAAAGTAAAAAGAAGAAGAGGAGAGTGAGAAAACTATATATAGAGAAGAATTCTCGAGAAGATAAGCGCATTTAATGCGAGAAGGGACGTGAACGGTTGAGAAATAACGGTTCAAGGAGACGTGTCAATAAATGGGTGGAAAAAGAGACACATGTAATAAATTCTGCGTAATAGTACGGAATCATGTAAATGTAAAAAAAAATGAACAGCTGCGGCATTTTGAAAATACTAATTCTCATGATGTTCTCTTCTTCGCAGAGAAGACATGAGAAGAGGCAAGATGTAGGATCAGAATATCGCAACACCAACGCCTTGGCGAAATCCATAAACGACACATTGCGAAGATATCGCGGGATGGAAGTAAAAGCAACGTAACGGATGACGACAGCCAAAACATGAGAAAGATGTGAAGATATAGCGAAATCAAGGAGTGTCGTGAGATTTAACATGTGTACACTTGCGAGAATGTCGCAAGCTAGATCCGAAAATAAAGGACAGCTTAGCTGTCATCCATTATGTAATGTCCTATATAAAGGGCCGAGTAGACTTTAGAAAGGGGGAGATATTTTTCGAGTGTTGAGCAAGTCATTAGGAGAGAGAAAGTTTAGAGTGGTTGTAATTCTATAGATTATCTCCTTTTTATCTTGTAACATTTCTGGAGTTTGATCAATAAAAATTATAATTGTTCATCTTAAAATGATTTGATATTGTGGATTCTTGTGAGGGGTGTAGTGTGGGATTTCCTGCAACTACAGAATCGAAAAGCCAACTTTGAACCTCTCCTATATCGGTATTACTCTACTCTTCAAGGTTGGAAATCTAAACTCTTGTCTCAAGCGGGTAGGACTGTCTTGATAAAATCTATCATTCAATCTTATCCAACCTATCAAATGCAAGTTCTGGCTCTGCCAAAAGAAACCCTTAATCAACTCGACAGAATTCAGAGAAACTTCTGGTGTAAAAAAGATGGGCAAAAAAGAAAAGGAGGATTTATAAAAGCTTGGAATGGTTTTTGCAAGCCCATTTCCGAAGGTGGGCTAGGAATTAAAAACCCTCTTCAGTTCAACTTATCTCTCCTCACTAAACTGGCAAGTAGACTGGTAACCGAACTTGACCAATTATGGGTCAAACTGTTAAAAGCAAAATATTTCCCAAACTCGCACCCTCTAGAAAAATCCATAACTTCGAATTTGTCTTGGATTTGGACCAGTATACAAAAAGGTTTAGAGCTAATAAAAAGTAACTACGTTTGGCAAGTCAAAAACGGAGCTTCAGTGAAAATTTGGGAAGACAGATGGGTTCCGAACACATATATAATCCAAATAGTCCCAGACGCGCAAGAACAGGCGCCAATAAGAGTTCAAGAGTTGATAACAGATCAAAATAAGTGGGATCAGGAAAATCTAAATCAATTGTTTTTCCCATAAGATAGGATTAAAATTTATGCTCTAAATCCAAGGAATCAAGAACAAGACTTCATCGATGGCGCCATCATCACTCGGGTAAATTCTCAGCCAAAAATGTTTATAATTTTCTAGCCAATCAGGATCAAGACATTAATAACTGCCGAGATTTCCCATGGAATAAGATTTGGAAAATGCAGGTTATTCCTAGAATAAGACTTTTCATCTGAAAACTTTCTCAAAAAGTTCTACCAACCTCCGCTAGACTAGGAGCACATAACAAGGACATAGACCCGATTTGCAGGTTATGCAATAATCAAGAGCAGGAAACAGAATCCTATCTTTTCTGTGATTGCTCGTTTGCTAGAGCAGTCTGGTTTGGACCATCCCTAAATAATATTCTCTCCAATTTCACTCCCAGTTCAACTATTTCCTGGGTTAAATGGTGGATATCAGAGGCTAACCTGAGCCAATTTCAAGTAAAAATTTCTACCATCCTTTGGTTCATATGGAAATATAGATGCTCGGTAGTTTTTGAGAAAATTAACCCAGACCCGGTCAACCTAATAGGGCAAATCAATAATTTCCTTCAATTTTCCCGGCAAATAGCATTCAAAGTAAAGTAAATACTCAACAGAAAATTTCTACCAACTGTTCTTGGTCCAACCGAAATTCGGATTGGATAATCTTCATTGATGCATCTTTCAAGAAAGAGGATTTGTCGATGGGATATGCCTTCATTCTATATTCAGTCGACGATAAAACCTTCATGCACCTATCAGCGGGCTCGGAGTGGGCGACATCAGCTTTCCATGCGGAAGAAAAATCACTATTAAAGGCGGTCACGTGGTTAAAGGAAAACATATTATCCGGCGTCTTCATAGTTACTGACTGTAAATCTTTGGAGGACAACTTAAATAAGGTAAACACAGATGGTTCGTGGCCAGCGGAAAATACCTTGCAAGAAATTAGAAAAATATTGGGCGATCTTCCTCAAGCTAAAGTGAAATATATTAAGAGGAAGAATAACTCAGCAACGGACTATATTGCGAAGGAGGCATGGATTAAAAAGCTTCAACACATGTCAGATAACATGCATCAAAAATTTCTTTCAACTAGCATAGATTCTAATATTTTCGATAAAAATGATATTGTAAATCTCATGTACTATATTTGCTAGTTAATATATTATCTCTTTCCATCAAAAAAAAGAGAGAGGAGGCTTTCTTTTTTTTCTTGGGAAGAATCAATTTAATTTTATTTCCTTTTTGGGTGCTTTTTTTGATGCCTTATCCATCTTATTGCACATTTCAACATATTTCAATTATTTCACAACTATCTCTGGTCTCGATCTTGGTTCAGGTACGCCACCTCAGCATTCCTAATTATTTTAATCAATAGTTTATGATTACGTTTCATCCAAGCACTACCGCATTTATTTCTTAAACCTTCATTGCTCATTACGACTATTCTATCCTGGAATTGTCAAGGCATAAACGTCCCATCTTCTATTCAACATCTAAAAGGATTTCTTTAACTCTGATCGCCTCCTCTTTCCCTACTTAATTTCAGTATCTCTTCGTCCATTTGGTGACCTGAGGTTCCCTTCAGGCTACAATCACACTCGTCTTGGAAACATCTAAAATCCCAAGCCCAATTCCCACTTACCTCAAACCTCTACCAACACCAAACAACCCAAAACCCAACCAACTATTTCCCTCCCTAACCATGTCAATCTTGGTATGGAACTGCCAGGGCATAAACCAACCACCAACAACACAACACCTATGAGGATTAATATCTATGTATAAACCAACCATCTTATTCATCTCAGAAACATTATCCAATAACAATCAAATGCTTCGCATTGCTCAAACATTACAATTCCAGAACCACTGTTCTGTCCCCAAAATTGGAAGAAATGAGGTATCTGCCTATTATGGAATAATTATGTCAACCTACAAATCTTAAGGACATCGCAAAGTTTTATTCACGCCATTGTCACCCCCAAATTTGACCCAACCATGGATTTGCACCGGTATATATGGTCCACCATATCCGGCCGCTAGGAAAGATTTTTGGCAAGATTTCCCATCCATATTCCCCAGCACATCTACTCCTTGGATTCTCATCGGAGATTTTAATGAAGTGATGGACCAATCCTAAAAGAAAGGTGGCAGACCAGTCACCTAATCTCAAACTCAGCCTTTCCTTAATCTAATTGATCAGATGGGATTCTTAGACCTAGGATTCCGAGGCGACCCTTACACTTGGACAAACAACCAGAAAGGCCAAGACAATATCCAGGAACGCATTGATTGAGCTATATCAAACCAACAGTGGAGAACTGCCAATCATCACGCGACAATCACGCATTTGCCACGAATAGCTTCAGATCATTCCCCCATTCTTCTACAAATCAAATCCCTGGATTGGAAAGGAAACAAGAACTATAAATTTGAACATTTATGTCTATCTCACCCGCAATTACAACAAGTGGTCAACTCAGCTTGGGACAAAATGCATGACTCAATCCCCTCCTTAAATCTCCAACTGAAGCTCATATAAACCAGCAAAACCTTGACGGAATGGAATAAGGTAACCTTCGGCCATTTACCTACTCTAATTAAAAAATCACCGCCAAAATCAAGAAGGCACAACACCAATGTGCTACGCATACGGGCCAAACGCTGGACCTTGTCTCCTCCAAGAAAAATAGCTGCGCATACATCACCTCACCCTACTATACTGCCATGTAACCTACTGGCAACAAAGATCTAAAATACTGTGGTTGCAATTGGGAGATCGAAACACAACATTCTTTCACACCAAGTCTACAATTCATCGAATCTGCAACAACATCCAACAACTCCAAGGTCAACAAAAATAATTGGATCATGATAAGGACGCAATCCTCAAAATTATGCTAGATCACTTCACCAATCAATATACAACACCAAGTACAAGAATTGATGACCAGTTGTTTGAAGACATTACCCCGAGGCTAACCCCTCAACAATGTTCTCTTCTTACTTCAGAGGTAAACCCCTGAGGAAATCAAAAAAGCGCTCTTTTCCACCGGCTCCGAACGTGCCCCAGGACCAGACGGCTACACTAGCAGGTTCTTCAAAGTTTTCTGGGAAACAACCCGGACGCAGCTAATTGATATGATACGCAGCTTTTTTAACTCCCTTAACATACACCCACTCATGAACCACACTAACCTCACCCTTATCCCGAAAGTAGATCACCCTTGTAAACCCTATCAATATAGACCAATAGGACTATGCAATGTCACATACAAAATTATCTCAAAAATCTTAGTCAACCGCTTAAGACCTATTCTCCCCTTCCTCATAAGCCTCTACCAGAGTGCCTTTATGCCCCAAAGATCTATTCATGATAACATAGCAATCGCTGGTGAGCTTTTCCATTATATCAAATCCTCTAGCCGAACCAAGGACCCAAAAGTGGCTCTCAAGCTTGACATACAAAAAGCTTATGACTCTTTAGATTGGGGATTCATCAAATGAGCTTTTACCAAAATGGGTTTCCACAACTCTTTGTGGACTACATCATGTTATGCATCACCATAGTAACATACTCAGTCAACATCAACGACACTCCGCACGGGTACATCACCCCCACTAGAGGAATTAGGCAAGGTGATCCCCTCTCTTCTTATATCTTTATTATCTGTGCGGAAATCCTATCAACAAATTTGGGAAACCTAGAAGCGCAAAAAAAGGTAGAGGGACTGCGCATCTCTCAAAATTCCCCAATCGCATCTCAAAATTCCCCCCAATACTACAGAGAGGTGATGATATTCTTGCGCTGCATCCTTGAAGAGTAGATGACCTGTTTGTGGCTATGGCCTTTTGGTTGATTGTGTCTTCTGAGCTTTGACAGTGAAGGGATTCCGTGTATATCCTCAGTCCCCAAGTATGGTTTACATGTTTTCATCTTTGTAGCGATTGCTGCTGTGGTGAAGCTCTGACTGGTATCAACAAATGAGTGGTAACAGTTCTTTGTAGTAGATGTAATTAGAAGAGACTACATTGTCGTGGTAACAAATTAGGTCGGCTAGAATTGTATGGGTATCCATGGAAGCAAAGGGATCGGCTGTATGCGTAAGCGGGTAAACTGTCCATGACCACGGGGTTTGGCGAGATGGATCAAAAAGTGGTCAGAACTGCGATCCTTGGATGGATGTGATCACGATACTTGACAGGGAGGAGTGTGGCGTTGAAGCGGCTTCGTCTCTTGAAGAGGACGTTAAAGCTTATGAAGACAAACGCGCTGAAGCTTCGGCTTAGATCATGGAGCAGCTTATGGAGAAAATATCAAGCGGGAGAGCTTTCTGAAGTGAACGTTGAGCGGAGCAGCTGGCCGGAGGATGTTGAAGCGGAGAGGTGCGTCAATCGGTGTGGTGTCAAACTGGACACCCTTCAAGTGAACAATGGTTAGGAGTCCCAAGTTTCATTATCGTGCTTTCCAAGAGAGGTAGGGGTTTGGGAACGACTTCTTGGCTTCAAGTAGATGTTTTCCTGACACAGCGCGGTTGAGGGCTGCAAATATGTTTTGACGTTGCGCCTTGGTAAAACATAAAATCTCTCATAAATGTTCCACCATAGACTGCACAATTTTGTGGGCGAAGTCCCCGAAATCATGCATCTCCTGACGGGAAGAGAGTCTTTGTGAACTCACGGGGGTTGTTGATCTCCTTGCCTCGATTTTGGAGAAGTCATTCCTGATCTCTACGTGTGATGAAATTGGATTGTTGATTCCCTCCTACTGAGCGTTCAAGAGCAATGCTGGAAGGATGTAAGTTGCTGGCGATAGGAAGATGCAAGTTGTTAGCGCTGGAAGGATGCAAGCTGTTAGCGCTGGATCGGCTTGGAATGGGCGCTGGCTTGGCACGACGTTGGCTTGGCGTGGCGCGGACTGTTGGCTTGGCACGGTGCTTGGCGTGGCGCCAGTAGCAATAAAGTGGTCAAGCATATTCGTGTCCGTACTCCGGCGTTTCTCTTCCAATTTGTTTTCTTGTGTTGGTGTATACCCTAGCCATAGGTATGTCATTCATAAACTTGTAGAAGTGCTTATTCTTCTCTTCGAATATCACCGTAGTAGTGTCGGCTACCACATGATAGTGACTGGTAATCGTTATTATGCAAAGCAGGTACATACGGGTAGGTGGCTGATTCCACGAAGGACTGGGCGTTATGGTTTCTCTGAGATCCAAAAGTTGCAGGCCGAGGTGACCAAGGTCCTTCCACGGACGTGGTCAAACAACAAGAAGCGGAGGTCAAAAGGTTGTCCAAAGAGTTGGAGCTGAAACAGGCGGTCCTCCAAATGACGAAGGACGTCTTCTTCGAGAAGAGCAAAACACCGTTGAATGGCTTCCTTTGAATGCACTTCTGTCTTCTGAAATTCTTCTGATTCGTTTTTTTTTGTTTTTTTTTTTCGAAAGGAAAATGGAACGCCTGGCTTATGGTTTTGATTTTCTGGATTTTTGGGTTGATAGACAAGTGTTACCTATGAGGGTTTTGGATTATTATTCTGGATGAACTGTTTTAGGATGATGCCGTTTTTGGTTATGATTGTAAGTAACACAAACATCCTAGGGAAGATATGGAAACATGAACGTTGGGTGTCGGTAGATGACATGGGATGAAGCATAACATGGCTATCGGTTTTATCATTCCCGTGAAAACTTGAAATAGTAAACCATGTATTTTTCTAGGCAAGACTTACTCGGTTTTTTGGATCTGCTAACGAAAACGAGTCAGGTGCAAGTCCAACTTTCGTGGGAAACACCGCGATTGTGGAAATTCCCCAGTCGTCCCTGAGTCACTTGATGATCGAGTCGTCGATCCTTGAGCGGATCGTTTTGATTTTAACCTCTGGAAAGTTCCCAGTCACCCATTGCCGCGTCAAGACTGGTTGGATCGTTCGCTTTTAAACTCTAGGTAGTCCCCAGTCATCCCTTGCCGTGTCAAGACTGATAATCGGGTTATCTGGTAACTGAGTCGTCGATCCCTGAGCGGATCGCCTGCTTCTACCGTCTTGATGTCTGGGTCGAAGCATGAAATCGATGGTCGAAAATTGACATTGTAACCGAAAGATCAATCTCCCACTGTGGTCGCCAATTGTTGAGGGTGAAAATGGTTTCTGCCGATTTTGGTAATTTCGGGTGTGTGGGTGAGAAACGAATTTAGACCCTAAATAATGTACTGCACGGGAGTACTTTATATTCGAGAGATCAATCTGTACAAATCCGGCCTAAACAAGGAAATGGTCGTTCCAGACTTGCTTCGGTCACAAAGAGGAGGAGAATGGGTTGGTTTTGTGGAGGGAAGCGAAGAAAGTGTTGAGACCAGGTTGATTACGGAAGAGTAGTGGTTTCACGACTTGTATCGGAGAAAATGGGAAGCTAATGAGATGGGAGAGCTTAGACAAACATTTTTCGAGTGTTGTCTCGATCCTTGACCGAACTTGTTTTCTTTTGTGGAAATAGGTAAGACCTATTTATACAAGTCAGAGTGAAACGTACTCTGGTCTCATTAAGGAATGGAATAATGGGTGAGTAAATGGGAGGAGGTGGTAACCGTTAATGCATGGAATTGATGTTCCATAAAAGAAAAGCGTTTCACCATTACTTCCCTATTTACTTAACCGCTTCATCCTTATTACACTTTCTTATTACAGGCGTAGTGTACGCCGCACGCTGTAAACCGCCAAACCAAAACCCAAAGAAGATCCCCCAGTTTGTGGTTTGATGTCTCGAACGTTTTCGTGAAAACATGTAACATGGTTGTTGCCTAGCAAGTCGAGCTTGGTGACCTTCGACGGTCGATATTTTGTATCTTAAGCGGAAAGGTAGCCGTTGATCGCTGCATGCTTCCGTTTTTGATATCTGCATAGGGAAGGCCATCATGATGGCACGGCAAAGTTGGCAGGCCATGGGCATGGCATGGCATGACTTGGCGTGGCCAAACTAGACTTTGGGTCAAAGGTTACCATGCGTTGTCTGGTAACCTTGGACGTCTAGGTTTTGCTCCTGAAATTGAAGGGCGACCATTGATTGTCGCACGCCTTCGTTTTAGTAGCCGCATAGGGAAGGCTAGCATGGTGGCGCGGCTAGGTTTGCATGCCATTGGCATGGCATGATGATAGGGTGTAGAATACATCCTATTTACTATCTATTGTTTATGCTTTCTTTGCTATTTTTCTTGTAAATTATGTATTTTACGCTTGTTTTGAGTTTTATAGCTACTTTGGAGTCGCATGGAGGAAAAGAAGAAGAAATCACCCAATTTGAGCCAAAGGGCAAAAAGGTCATTTTACGGGCGATTGATATATGGAGCCCGGTCAAGGTTAAGGGACAACTTTTGGAGAAGTACTAAGGGCGACCACATGTGTTATAGGGCACTCAATTTGGGGTGTCCCTAGCACGTGTGTAGTGGGGTATCCTTATCCATCCCCTACTTTTAACCCAACCCAGTTGATCGAGAAGATATTTCTCCTCTTCTCATTTTCACTGAAATCGAGGACCGAAGACAAGACATTATTGTTATTTCAAGAAAAGATCGAGACGCCGAACCCGAAATTGAGAAGATGGTTTATTGAAGAACATAGAGAAGAAATCGATGATGAATCCAAGTCGAAGTAGCCGTGTCTTGTGGTCATGAGACAAAGAAGAAATTATGGGTTCGATCTGTGAAGATGGGTTGGTGGTGGATTGATAGAAAAGGTGGAGATTGAGTTCGAATGGAGAAACAGAAGGATTGGTTCGCTGCTGATGTTCAATGATACGCAGAGAAGAAGAGATGAAGAATTGAGAATAGGGTTTGCTGTGTTCGAATTAAGAAACCAGAGTTGAAGCAGATCGAGATCTAGATAAAGAGATGAAGGTTAGGATTTAATCGACGAAATGTTGCTGCTGCTGTTCAATCGATTCTGCTGATGAATCAGAGACATGGGTTCGATGTTGTTACCGTGATGATAATCAAGAGTGAATTGAAGTTGTTCTGTTTGCCACGGGATGAAGATAATTGAAGGAGGAATCGAGCTTGTTCTTCAGCTGTTATTGAACATAGAGAGCTGAAATTGTGAGAGAAGAATTGATGGTACTGTTTAAGCTCAGTGAAATGGGTTAGATGTGCTGCAATGGGTTTTGCAGAGGACTGATTTTGGAGACAATGACGTTGCAATTGCTGCTGTTCCATTGAAGCCGTGAGTCACAGGGAATGAAGATTAATGTGTAGATGAATGTTAGGAATGTTGCAAGAAAGATCTACTGGAATTTGGCACGGGAATGTCGGAAAAACAAATGAACTCGCCCCAAATTTCTCTTACGCGAGTCTGTTCAGACCGGGCGATGACCGATCCAGCTCGGTGATCCGGAAATGATCCAGCTCAGCCGAGTAAGACAAGTCAGCCACCTAGGGAGCTGACTCATAGCTGACTCGTCTAGCTGACTACCTCTTCCCTTGACCGTTGACTGACGGTTTGACCCGTTTGACCGTTAGTCCTAACGGTGGACTGACGGAATATTCCGTCGAATATACCAGTGACGGTGAAATTTTTAGGTGGCCGGCGGTGACGTTTCCGGCCGGATTCCGGCCATAATACCAGTTTTCCGGCGACCAAAATTCCAGAATTTTCAGTGGACTTCTCTCATGGGTGTGAAGACTTGGACTAGGAATTGGATGGAGAATTTGGCTCAAATTTGGAAAGAGAAGATGAAAGAAGAGAAAGACTTGAATTTGGAAATTGAATTGCTAAAGGAAAAGGGTTCTATTCCTTGGAAGATTTGGAGAATATTGAAGCCTATAAATAGAGAAGTTTTCTACATCTTTTACACACCTCTCTACACACACAACACTTGTGTTTTTTTGTTTTCAATTCTTCTTCTTAATTATTTGTGTGAACTTTGAAAATTCTCCTTTTAATTATTATTTGTGTGAATTTCAAAAACATGAGTAGCTAATTTTCTTATTGATTGAGGATAAATTCCTAGTTCTTAATATATGATTTGAGTTTTGTTTCAATTCTATCTTGAGATTTTTCACATGATTATCGATTGTTTTTACTAATAGGAATGTTTATTCATTCATGATTGATTGATAGATTGTTTAGAGTGCACGCTAAATTGATTTGTTAATTTGATCTAAAGCTAGTGAAAGTTAGGGGATAAGTAATCGTTTCTTGACTCTTTACATAAGTAGCAAACACGAGACCTTGCGGAGGGATTCCGTGGAGCAATTGTGTGTGAAAACAACGTTAGCAAGTAGACCTTGATCTAAGAGTCTAACTACTAATATTAACCTAATAAGTTCATAAATCTTAATGCGTTTATTTAAATTACATCTAGAGTGATCTACTACTAGGTGGTTTGGTAAATAGAATCCGGTAGTCGAGAACTTCCGTATCCGGTGATACAAGGGATTTAGGGGTTTAACACTGATCTAGCTGCTTTACCTACGGTTGGTGGTAATTTGTGACTAAAAACATGTGGATGAAAAACATAACTTGATTCATTGTTTTGCAACGAAGAATGATTCCTTGATCTTGTCTCTCTTATTGATTTCAACTTTATCTTTTAATTGCTTTGTTTATTTTCTTTTGCTTTATACATTCCCCCCCTTTTTGTGACAATTAAGACAACTAAAACCTCTTGCTCCTCGTGGGAACGAACTTAACTACCACTATATTACTTGTTAATTAGGTGGAAAAATAATAATTAATTTGTTGTGGTTACGACACGCATCAAATTTTGCGCCATTCGGGGGAGCAGATGGACGATTTTAGTTGTTTTTATTTTTCTTTTTGGTTTATTCTTGCTTTGTTGGATTCTATATCGTATCTAACTTAGTTTCGAGAATTTTATTTCGGGTATCGGTTTTCCATGTATGGTGGACAAGAGCAAGCATATTACAACAATCAATACAGTTTTCAACCTCAACATTATGGCAACTTCCAACCATCCTTAGGATACAATCAAAACCAATCTTTTGGCTATGATCAAATTCCTACAGAACCTTATGGATATTCTCATACATATCAACAACCTTATGACGGGTATGTAAGTGGACAATCACAAGGATGGGAGGATAGTTTTGTTTATCATCAGAAATTCTCTAGTTTTGCAGATAAGATGTCTGCCATGATTGGGGATCTTCAACAAAAGTTGCAAGAATCACTACAAGACCAGCAACCCTATGTTTGGGAGGAACCACATCGAGAAATTCAAAGGAATTCGGAGAAATTATACGAACAAATTACTCAACTCGATAAAAATGGGTATGAGCAACTCCAACAACTTCAAGACGGCATTGCTAAAGTATGAAGAGACATGGATCAATACAAGGAGGATAAGGATAAAGAAGAATTTTGCTATCAAAGCAATAACTATTCTAATGTGTCTATGGTGTGTAGTGAATATTTGATCGATGATTATGTTGGAAAAGGCCAACCTTTGGATACTTTTGAAGACGCTAGTGTAGCTTACTCGAGCCTTGATCTTAGTAATGATCAAACACCTATTCAAAAGGTAGAGCTTGAGGAGGATGCAATTAGTGATTGGAAAAAATTCCTTAGGGAAAGATATGAGTCCGCGGAAGTGTATGAGCGTTGCAACAATGAGGAAGTTATTCCAACTCCGGATCATAATAACGATCCTTCGCCTATTCAAAAGGAGGAGATTGGGTGTGACTTACCTATTGTGATAAACGGTGTAACACCCGCACATGAAGATCTTACAATCTATACCGATGAAAATCATTTTAGTGAATGGCCCGATTCCGATGATGAGAATGTTGAAGAGATGATTCTAGAGGATGAAACCAAATTGATTGATTTTGTGGAAGACCCAATTGAACTTGCCAATGATTATAATGATGCCAAAACTTTAGTTAAGGTAGAAAATAACGACGATTGGTTGCAAGATTCGATAGAGGACCACGATATACAAGAGGTAAGTAATTCACATGAATTCTCTAAGGATGAAGAGGATTCCGCAAAACAAGAGATTGTGCAAGGTTTGTCTAACCCTTTGCATATTGATTCTTCTCCTTTACCTCATATTGGTTTGAATGTATGTGCTTCGAAAGTATTTTTGGATGATTTTGTTTCTAGATATCCACCATTGGAAACACTTGATGCTAACACCATGCAGGTTTGCCAAGAGGAATACATGGAAGTTCCAAAATTCTATGTTCTTTATACACTTTCGAGTGTGGACGAGAATAAGTGTGGGGGAAATTTCTATCGAGCGATAATTTCACTATTGTTTTCTTGTGCTAATATTTATATATGGAGTTATTGTTTTCAAAACAGGTATTATGGGTGGATCCCCAAATTTTCCGATTGTTAGTATATGGGGAGTGAATCTTACAAGAGCCAAGTCGGGCCGTCGACTTTAAAACAAGCGCTTAATGGGAGGCAACCCATAGGTTTTGTATTTCTTATCCTTTTGCTTTTTGTTATTTCTTTTTCTTGTTCCATATCATGTTAAAATTTCCCACCTTGACTTTACTAGGACGATTCCATTACATTGAGGACAATGTAAGGTTTAAGTGTGGGGGAGTGGTTAAGCATGTATTTAAAAAAAAAAAAATTTACAAAAAAATTAAAAAAAAAAAAAAAAAAAAAGTTTTACAAAAAACTTCAACTTTTAGAGATTTTAGAGTCCCTAGCATACTTCTAGGTATGTTTACATAGAGATTTTGACCGACATAATTGAACTTGGAAATGTTAGAGAACTACATTCGGATTTCTTGCTTGTTAGAGTGTTAAATAATGGATTTAATCATGCCGGTGATGCAAATTTGATGCCTGGAGAAATGCATTATTAGAGTTGATGATCAATCATTAGTGGAGACTACCCGTATTCATATCATGTGAGGCACCGACCAGAAATTTTTCCATCTACTAAAGAGCTTCTTTTGAGTGTGTGTCACCGTACGTTAATTCCGGGTAGAATGGTGAGCTACCCAACCTCCCACCAATAGAAGCACTACTCTTTGATCTCTTGAGTGCTAATTTTGTCAATCATGAGGGTGACGTCTATAGATGAAAGCCGCCTTCTTGTAGTTCGATTTGCAGTTAGCACCATTCTCTCTCCACAACAACGGATCCATAGAAACACCATCATCATCAACAAGGAGCGACGTCAAAATCTACAAGGAAAGTTGGAAAAGTTTAAGGTTTACAAGCAACGAGAAAAAGAGCAAATTTCATATTCAAGTAAAGCAACATACAAATGAGCGGATTTTTACATATATGTTGAGGACTTACAATAAAATGAGGTAATTTTATATCCAAGTATGAAGACTTATTTATAAGAGCGAAGAAAATCAAAAGGTGAGAATTGTTGAAGTTTATGATTTCGAGACGATACAAGTTGTGAAGAATCAAGCGGTAAAATACTTCTCCCACGGCCACGGTTTGTTTTTGTATTTTATTTCTCTTGTTTGAAAAAAAAAAAAAAAAAAAAAAAAAAAAAAAAAAAGGAGAAATATTTGTTTTGTTAATAAGCCGTGGGGAAGGAAAATTTATAAGGAAATTTCAAGCGACAAGGATTTAAGGTAAAAAGAGTTATAAATTGTTAAGGATTTATGAAATTCGAGAGTTTATCACCAATAGTTGAAACCGAAGACGAAGACCAAGAAGTTCAAGACGAGGAGCGGAAGACGTTTCTATTGGATGCCGTGAGAGTGGTGTTATCATAATTGGCGATCGGATGTGAAGGTGAGTAAGTAATCTCATCTTCGATAATAATGGTTGATTTCCTTTTGTAGAGATCGTCAGAAAAATGGTTTTTCAAAATATTAAAAGATGTGGGTTTTTAAAATATTTCGGAAGTTGTCCTTCCTACCATTCAACGTGTTGCAGGATTTCTCTCTTCATTCCTACCGCACACATGTGTGACCCATAAAAAAGCCGTCTTTTTGAGTGCAATTATCATAAAATCCTATTTGGTGAGGCAGAAGTCGAGGCGAAATGCTTATTGATCGTTTCTCAAACACGCGTTCTCTCATTATGGTGTGGTTATTTCTCACTCAACATTTAAGAACAAGAATATGTTCTTTAGTATTTCTAACTTCTTATTACTAGCATGCAGAAACTCTATGTCCTCATAACTCTTTGGATGCTTGGGACGCTGGAACGCTTTGAAGTTGTAAGTTTTAGTTTGATTTGCTCGAGGACTAGCAAAGTCTAAGTGTGGGGGAATTTGATAGGGTGTAGAATACATCCTATTTACTATCTATTGTTTATGCTTTCTTTGATATTTTTCTTGTAAATTATGTATTTTACGCTTGTTTTGAGTTTTATAGCTACTTTGGAGTCGCACGGAGGAAAAGAAGAAGAAATCACCCAATTTGAGCCAAAAGGGCAAAGGTCATTTTATAGGCGATTGATATATGGAGCCCGGTCAAGGTTAAGGGACAACTTTTGGAGAAGTACTAAGGGGCGACCACATGTGTTATAGGGCACTCAATTTGGGGTGTCCCTAGCCTGTGTAGTGGGGTATCCTTATCCATCCCCTACTTTTAACCCAACCCAGTTCAATCGAGAAGATATTTCTCCTCTTCTCATTTTCACTGAAATCGAGATCAAGACAAGAAATGACCGTTATTTCAAGAAACAGATCGAGACGCCGAACCCGAAATTGAGAAGATGGTATATTGAAGAACATAGAGAAGAAATCGATGATGAATCCAAGTCGAACAGAGTAGCTGTGTCCGTGGTCATGAGACAAAGAAGAAATTATGGGTTACGATACGTGAAGATGGGTTGGTGGTGGATTGATAGAAAAGGTGGAGATTGAGTTCGAATGGAGAAACAGAAGGATTGGTTCGGCTGGCGATGTTCAATGATATGCAGAGAAGAAGAGATGAAGAATTGAGAATAGGGTTTCTTGTGTTCGAATTAAGAAACGAGTTGAAGCAGATCGAGATCTAGATAAAGAGATGAAGGTTAGATTTAATCGACGAAATGTTGCCGTTGTTCAATCGATTCTCACGATGAATCGAGACATGGGTTCGATGTTGTTACCGTGATGATAATCAAGAGTGAATTGAAGTTGTTCTGTTTGCCACGGGATGAAGATAATTGAAGGAGGAATCGAGCTTGGTCTTCAGCTGTTATTGAACATAGAGAGCTGAAATTGTGAGAGAAGAATTGATGGAACTTGTTGAAGCTCGGTGAAATGGGTTAGATGTCTTTGCAATGGGTTTTGCAGAGGACTGATTTTGGAGACAATGACGTTGCAATTCTTCTTTGTTCCATTGAAGCCGTGAGTCACAGGGGAATGAAGATTAATGTGTAGATAAATGTTAGGAATGTTGCAAGAAAGATCGGCCTGGAATTTGGCATGGGAATGTCGGAAAAAAAAAACAGAACTCTGCCCAAATTTCTCTTCTGGAGAGTCAACTCAGACCGGCGATGACCGATCCAGCTCCAGTGATCCAGCCGAGTAAGACAAGTCAGCCACCTAGGGAGCTGACTCATAGCTGACTACCTCTTCCCTTGACCGTTGACTGACGGTTTGACCCGTTTGACCGTTAGTCCTAACGGTGGACTGACGGAATATTCCGTCGAATATACCAGTGACGGTGAAATTTTCAGGTGGCCGGCGGTGACGTTTCACGGATTCCTAGCCATAATACCGTTTTCCATGCGACCAAAATTCTAGAATTTTTCGTGGACTTCTCTCATGGGTGTGAAGACTTGGACTAGGAATTGGATGGAGAATTTGGCTCAAATTTGGAAAGAGAAGATGAAAGAAGAGAAAGACTGAATTTGGAAATTGAATTGCTAAAGGAAAAGGGTTCTATTCCTTGGAAGATTTGGAGAATATTGAAGCCTATAAATAGAGAAGTTTTCTACATCTTTTACACACCTCTCTACACACACAACACTTGTGTTTTTTTGTTTTCAATTATTCTTCTTAATTATTTGTGTGAACTTTGAAAATTCTCCTTTTAATTATTATTTGTGTGAATTTCAAAAACATGAGTAGCTAATTTTCTTATTGATTGAGGATGAATTCCTAGTTCTTAATATATGATTTGAGTTTTGTTTCAATTCTATCTTGAGATTTTTCACATGATTATCGATTGTTTTTACTAATAGGAATGTTTATTCATTCATGATTGATTGATAGATTGTTTAGAGTGCACGCTAAATTGATTTGTTAATTTGATCTAAAGCTAGTGAAAGTTAGGGGATAAGTAATCGTTTCTTGACTCTTTACATAAGTAGCAAACACGAGACCTTGCGGAGGGATTCCGTGGAGCAATTGTGTGTGAAAACAACGTTAGCAAGTAGACCTTGATCTAAGAGTCTAACTACTAATATTAACCTAATAAGTTCATAAATCTTAATGCGTTTATTTAAATTACATCTAGAGTGATCTACTACTAGGTGGTTTGGTAAATAGAATCTCGGTAGTCGAGAACTTCGTATCCGGTGATACAAGGGATTTAGGGGTTTAACACTGATCTAGCTGCTTTACCTACGGTTGGTGGTAATTTGTGACTAAAAACATGTGGATGAAAAACATAACTTGATTCATTGTTTTGCAACGAAGAATGATTCCTTGATCTTGTCTCTCTTATTGATTTCAACTTTATCTTTTAATTGCTTTGTTTATTTTCTTTTGCTTTATACATTCCCCCCCTTTTTGTGATAATTAAGACAACTAAAACCTCTTGCTCCTCGTGGGAACGAACTTAACTACCACTATATTACTTGTTAATTAGGTGGAAAAATATTAATTAATTTGTTGTGGTTACGACACGCATCACATGCCTTGGTGTTGTTTGGCGTGGCTAAACTAGGATTTTGGGTCAAAGGTTACCATGCGTTGTCTGGTAACCTTGGACGGCTAGGATTTGCTCCTGAGATTTAAGGGCGACCGTTGATGGCCGCACGCCTTCGTTTTAGAAACCCTAATTAGCGCCATTTACTATAATCCCTGTAGAATTCTCGTACGGACTCGGATTTTGACGGTCCTCCCCTTAAATCGACCAGAAAAGAATTCCTATCTCCCACCCGGGAATATGTAGGTTTTGATTTCGTTCGGGAGGTGAAAAAAGCCCGACAGTAAAACTCAGGAAGAATTCAAGAGGGATGTTGGGGGCCTGAGGAGGCATAGTTTAGGCGCGGCCAAAATTAGGGTTTTGGCATTGGGACAAACGTTACCATGCGTTGGCTGGCGACCTTGGACGGCTAAGATTTGCATATAAGGTGGAAGGGTGGTCGTTGATTGTTGCACGCCTTCGTTTTAGTGACCGCATAGTGAAGGCTAGCATGGTGGTGCGGCTAGGTTGGCATGCCGTGGGCATGGCATGCCTTGGCGCGGTTTGGGCGTGGCCAAACTTAGGATTTCGGGCCAAAGGTTACCATGTGTTGTCTGGTAACCTTGGATGGCTAGGATTTGATCCTGGGATTGAAGGGGGACCGTTGGTTGTCGCACGCCTTCGTTTTAGTAGCCGCATAGGGAAGACCAGCATGGTGGCGCGGCTAGGTTGGCATGTCGTGGGCATGGCATGCCTTGGTACGGTTTGGGCGTGGACAAACTTAGGATTTCGGGCCAAAGGTTACCATGCGTTGTCTGGTAACCTTGGATGGCTAGGATTTGATCCTGGGATTGAAGGGGGGTCGTTGATTGTCGCACGCCTTCGTTTTAGTAGCCGCATATGGAAGGCCATCATGGTGGCGCAACTAGGTTGGCATGCCGTGGGCATGGCATGCCTTGGCGTGGTGGTGCTGCTGGGCACGGAGGTGCGGCTGGCATGCCTTGGCGCGGTGGTGCTGTTAGGCACGGAGGTGCGGCTGGCATGCCTTGGCACGATAGTGCTGCTGGGCACGGAGGTGCGGCTAGCATGGCTGGCATGCCTTGGCGCGGTAGCATGAGAATTTTAGGGTTTTGTACAGGTGATGTCAATCAATGTTAGGGGTTCTGCCGTGGAACATGATACATAGAAAGAAAAAGGTACCCCGGGTAATTCTTACGTAAGCATCTTTGGTTGATTCGATAAATGTGTTAATGGTCAATAAATGCGCTAGAGGTCATGGTGACGTCATGCCAGGTGCGTAGTTTTACGATTTTAACCCTAAGCTAAAAACCACCATCAACAACAATTTAAACAAGGAAGAACATCTCAGCATATTTTTGCCCCCCATCTTTAGCGACTAGCTCGAAAAGCAAAAGGATGGATGATAAAATGCCTAAATCAGGCAGGAAGATTAGTTCTCATTAAAACTTCTCTCACACCTACATCCAATCACCTTATGCAAACCCAATTTCTTTCAGCTCATATCCACCAAAAAATGGATCGCATAACTAGCGACTTCTTCTGGGGACACGACTCAACCGTAAGGAAACTTCATCCAATAGGATTTGATAAACTCATCAAACCTAAATCAAAAGGAGGATTGGGAATTCGAAGCAGCAAAGAGCATAACAAGGCCCTCCTTATGAAGAGAAACTGGAACATACATGAGAAACCAAACTCTATAGTGGCCTCGTTGTACAACGAGAAATACATTAAATATCAACCAATCCTCCAAAACATCCCTCCTCCTCCATTGTCCACAAGCCCCCTATGGAGGAATTTGGCTTCCCTCATACCAACCCTGAAAAAATATCACTTTCACCAGATATGAAACGGCTCCACCACCCCAATCCAAGAAAACTGGATCCCTCAGTTCGAAAATAACATAAACCCAAGACTTTTCTACCCCATACAATCAGTAGCTGATATCATTGACCCATTAACCCGATCTTGGAATCACGAAAAGCTGAGCATCCTCCCACCAAACACAGAGCAAAGAATCGTCAACCTTCACCTTACACATGAGAATCGGACGGATAGAATAATCTGGCCCTTCATAAAATCAGTAAAATACACGACGGCTTCAGGATACAAATGCCTAACAGACATTTCAGACCAATTGCAGCACAACCCACCACCCCCTCTAACCAACTTCCTATGGACGCTCCCCTGTCCACCAAAAGTACAACTTTTCTTGTGGAAAGCACTTAACGAGGGTTTACCAACCCTCCAACTACTCAATCACATCCGCCTCACCAACTCTAATCTTTGCCCCCAATGCAATTCTGACCCTGAAACTGCAAAGCATATCCTGCTACATTGTCCAATCGCTATGGATTCGATGGAACCTACTACTTCCCCGGATATCCACTCCCATGTAGCACCCACCAAGGAATACCCACTTCAATAAACCCACAAACATCTATATCCCTACTTCTTCAGGCTAAAATCGGTAACGACGCCACCACCACATTCTCCTGGTCTATTTGTCTAGCTATAAATAACGTCATATACAAACAAAAGCAAACGAACCCAACAAACATACTCCAAATGGCTACCCTCCTACAACAGGAATACACCTGGGCTCAACAGAACCTCCCACCGGTGCTACCAGGAATGCAATCTTCTACGAACATTATGCATCTGATTCCCAAGTCAATCACAATTTTAGTAGGTGATAGGTGTAGAATACACCGTATTTAATATCTAGTATTTATGCTTTCTTTGCGAGTTTTCTTGTAAATTATGTATCTTATGTGTGCTTTTGAGTTTATTAGGTGCAATGGAGTCATTTGGGCCAAAGACCCAGTGGAACTCGCTCAAATCCAAGATTTCTGCTCATCATCTCGAAGAGGACGAAAAGACGAAGACAATGGCGAAAGAATGGAGTCATTCGGAGCTCGTATGAAGGAGTTATGAGCAAAATAAGAACTCTTAAGCAAAGGGCAGAATTGTCATTTTAGGGGCGAACACTATTTGGAGCCCAGTCCAGGTTAAGGGGTAACTCTTGGAGGAGTACTAAACACAGACCAGCCAAGGTTGAGGGGCTGCCAGCTGGGTATCCCTTATCAAGATGACAGGGTGGTGAATATCCAACCTAATCTTCTTACACCCTAAATGTCGAGAAGAAATTATCTTTCTTCTTTCTTTCCTCCCACCTGAAATGAGCAGTTATGGCTGCTGTTGAGCCCGAGTGATTGAGAGAAGATTGTTCATGGTCGGGAAGAATTGAATGTGGGGATCGAATCGGAGAATGGGTCTGTTATGGGTTCGATCTGGAGGAGATGTTGATGACTGTTGATTGAGTTTGAGTTCGAGAGAAGAAGTTGATGTTGCTAGGAAACCAAAACAAATGGATGCATCTTGAATAGAAATTGGGAGAAGAGATCGAGAAATTCACAGAGAGCTTGAGAGATTAAGAAGGAAGTAAGGGTTAATCTCGGATTCGATTTTGAGATGAAGTCGACGGTTCTGGGGATGATTTGAAACCAAATTGAGCCAGGGTATAGAAGATGTTGGTGGTGGATTGACAGGATATGGATTGAAATGACACAAGTAATGAGCAGCTGTGGTGTTGAAGCCGTGAAGAACTGGAAGAAATTGTAGTTGGTTATGAAACTGAGCTGGTATTGGTGGCAGCAATTGTGGCAGCCTCTGGTGGTGGACTGAGAAGGCATTGAGGCTTCAGATCCAGAGAATGAGCTCGAGAAATAGGGGTCGAATTGTCTCAGATGGTCATGGTATTCTCAGGTGGAAGTGATGGATTGCAGTGGCAAGGACTGAGCTGTTGCTGGGTTGCTGCTACTGAAGTGAATGAGATGGCCAGGGGCTGTGTTGCAGTGATATGGACTGTGGCAGTGGGCATTACGGGAGCGAATGGATGAACTTGGTTTGAGCAGAGTTGCAATGAGAAGCTGTTGGTAATGGTGGTGACTGGGTCTCAGGAAAGGGTTGTTTTGGATTGGATGAAGCCAAGAGCAGTGCTGGGTGTGCTTATTGTGTAATGCAGAGCTGGTGATTGAGTCCGGTGGTGTTGGCGGTGAAATTGGGCTGGGATGGCTCAGTTGTAGCAGATTGCACAGCAGTGGTATGAAGCAAATGGAATGGATGCACTAAGCAGAGATGCAGGTGATGTTGGGAGCTGCAACTCAAATGGGTGGAACAATGAATGGAAGACCTGAGATAGTTGTTGCAATTGAGCTCAAGAGAGATTGGAGGTTCTGGTGGATTATGTTGCAGGGAATGAACTGGTGCATATGGTGCTGAGGTTTGAATGAGCTGTGTTGTGGATGGCAGAGAATGCAAGAAGCAATGAGGCTGTGGCAGTGTAGGTGCTGAGTGGAGCTGTAGGTGGTATCTGGAAGTGAATGATGGTATGTGAAGCCTTTGCTAGTGAGCTGAGAAGATGCAGATGGTGTTAGTGTTATGGCTCTGGTGGAGGCAATTGAAGTGAATGGCAGAGGAAGGTGTAGCCAAGATGGCTGGAAGAGCACTAGTGAAGCATTATCCTGGTGCAGAACAGCATTTGGCCCTTTGCAATGGCTTTAGCCTGATCTGATTCAGCCCACTCAGCTGGTTAACAGCTGACTTTAAATCTGACTCATTCGACTCACCGAGTCCTAACCGATCTTGACTAGTGACTGTTGACCGATTTAACTCGGCCCGACTCAATGATCGACCCCGAGTTGGACCTTGACCGATTTGACCCGGTTGACCGGTGGCCGGTGGCTTCACGGCCACCCACCGAGATACATTTTCCCAAGAACGATTCCGTCTGGATTCCGGCCATAATCCCGATTTTCCCCGAGCGTTTTGGGACAATTTCTACACGGGTTTCTCTCCATCGTGGGCCGGGTGAATTTCCAACTAATGGACTTTGAAGACAAAACCTAGTTTTGGAAGGAGTGGAGCTATATAAAGAGAAGACTTTTATTATCTATGGGATATCTCCATTAGAGGGAGACTTCTACTTTTGTTCTAGGGTTTCACATGATAGGTTCTTCTAAACTTTCTATGATGATTTCCAAAAACACAAGTACTTAATCTTATTATTGGTTAAAGACGTAGTTGGATTTTGCAACCAAGTTATGATTTTTATGAACTAGTTTTCTCTCAATATTATCGTTTGATTTCTACGGGTTATAATAATTGCATGATTGATGGATTGCAATATGATTGAATGTTTGTTTAGTCGAGTCTAGAATTGATTGAACTCACATCCATATCTATAGCTATTTTAGGGTTTTCATCGAGCGATAACCTTGAATACTAGTAGCATGATATGATTCTAGGTTGTAGTGATACATCCTCATAATCATATGTAGAAATTGACCTTTGTTCGAATTGTTTGCGCAATGTATTTCAATTGCATTGATTAGCCTATTTCTGAAACTTAATGCTCCTAGGAATTGAACTTGATTAGCGCAAGGCGTTAGGTTATTCTTTAGGTAGAATTCACATACGCAGCCCTAATGTGTGTGTTGATAACTTTGGAAATTTAAGGAGTATTCTTGCAATAAGGTATTCTATGGCTTTTGATGATAGCGAGATTAAATACGAATTCTATTCATACATTCATAAACTTGTTTACAATTGAAGATGAAACCTTTATCCAATATTTTCACATCCTTGATTTGCGTGTTTACTTTTATTTGTTTTGCTTTTTGTTTATTTTTATTTACACAATCGAAATTCTTAGGGTGTTTTATATAGGAAACCATAACAATTTGACAACCTAGACCTCTCTCGTAGGATCGATCCTTTCTTGCCCTTGCTATATTTATATTTTGAGTAGTAAGAAAGTGTAATTATATTTGTGTCGCTTACGACAGCGATAGTTTGTATAGTTTGTTTTTGACACCATTAGTGGATGGAACCATTTTGAATGCAGGAGTTGAGGAACCAATTAACTAAAAGGGACGAATATAACTCAGAAATCACAAATTAACATGATAGTTGTTACCATATCTCGGAATATTACCATATCGCATTCTATTTTTATTTTTCCATATTTATCTATTGTTCTCTAAGTGTTTTGGTGGGTCACTAAAAATCGACGTGTTATTACTGCTAGGATGAAATAGAGTGGTTGAGTTACTAGAAAAAAAAAATATTGAAAAAAAAAAAGAAAAAAAAAAAAATATATAAAAAGAAAAAAAAGAGACCGACTAATTAGACCAAAACGGAATAAAAAGACACTTGGGAATAGCAGTATGTGTGAAAGGCAACTATCACGTACTTGCTGACAAGAAGCATGCGCTTGGATCCAGTTTGATCTAATCATGCCGTAAAAAAAAAAAAAAAAAAATATTTGGATCCAGTTTGATCCAATCATAAAAAAAAAAAGAAAAAAATTATTATTGTGTTGAATAAAGTCACTTTTGGTTCCCTTGTATATGCCAATTGATTTGATGTAGCATTCAGCACGAAGTAGCTCAATCCAATAGGATTAGGTTCATCTTATGATGACCTTGAGACAGATATGGGAAACATCGAACACTTGAGAATATTCTGCCAACATCTACATCTATATTCATCTTCTTAATCTTTTCATTGTGATTGTGGTTTGTTAGTTTCCGAGTATTGTGGCTTGTTCGACTATCTAATTAGAGTTTATTTACTAATAATTGAATTGAATTTGCAAGGTACCTCCTCCTGTAGTCATTTTGGATTCATTCATTGATTTGTCACGAATAGACGGAGTTTGAAATATAGGTTTTGTAGGTAGACCTCTTGTAAACCTTCACGAGACTATAACTCGTCCACTAGGGACACCTAGGGGTTTAAAGGCTTGTTATTTATGCTAAAATTAACCGTAGCCTCGACGACACGGAGTTGTTGTATTTTATTATTTTGTTTGATTTGCTCGAGGACTAGCAAAGTCTAAGTGTGGGGGAATTTGATAGGTGTAGAATACACCGTATTTAATATCTAGTATTTATGCTTTCTTTGCGAGTTTTCTTGTAAATTATGTATCTTATGTGTGCTTTTGAGTTTATTAGGTGCAATGGAGTCATTTGGGCCAAAGACCCAGTGGAACTCGCTCAAATCCAAGATTTCTGCTCATCATCTCGAAGAGGACGAAAAGACGAAGACAATGGCGAAAGAATGGAGTCATTCGGAGCTCGTATGAAGGAGTTATGAGCAAAATAAGAACTCTTAAGCAAAGGGCAGAATTGTCATTTTAGGGGCGAACACTATTTGGAGCCCAGTCCAGGTTAAGGGGTAACTCTTGGAGGAGTACTAAACACAGACCAGCCAAGGTTGAGGGGCTGCCAGCTGGGTATCCCTTATCAAGATGACAGGGTGGTGAATATCCAACCTAATCTTCTTACACCCTAAATGTCGAGAAGAAATTATCTTCTCTTCTTTCTTTCCTCCCACCTGAAATGAGCAGTTATGGCTGCTGTTGAGCCCGAGTGATTGAGAGAAGATTGTTCATGGTCGGGAAGAATTGAATGTGGGGATCGAATCGGAGAATGGGTGCGTTATGGGTTCGATCCGGGAGGAGATGTTGATGATGTTGATTGAGTTTGAGTTCGAGAGAAGAAGTTGATGTTGTGGGAAACCAAAGCAAACAATGGATGCATCTTGAATAGAAATTGGGAGAAGAGATCGAGAAATTCACGAGAGAGCTTGAGAGATTAAGAAGGAAGTAAGGGTTAATCTCGGATTCGATTTTGAGATGAAGTCGACGGTTGGGGATGATTTGAAACCAAATTGAGCCAGGGTATAGAAGATGTTGGTGGTGGATTGACAGGATATGGATTGAAATGACACAAGTAATGAGCAGCTGTGGTGTTGAAGCCGTGAAGAACTGGAAGAAATTGTAGTTGGTTATGAAACTGAGCTGGTATTGGTGGCAGCAATTGTGGCAGCCTCTGGTGGTGGACTGAGAAGGCATTGAGGCTTCAGATCCAGAGAATGAGCTCGAGAAATAGGGGTCGAATTGTCTCAGATGGTCATGGTATTCTCAGGTGGAAGTGATGGATTGCAGTGGCAAGGACTGAGCTGTTGCTGGGTTGCTGCTACTGAAGTGAATGAGATGGCCAGGGGCTGTGTTGCAGTGATATGGACTGTGGCAGTGGGCATTACAGGGAGCAGAATGGATGAACTTGCAGCTGTAGCAGAGTTGCAATGAGAAGCTGTTGGTAATGGTGGTGACTGGGTCTCAGGAAAGGGTTGTTTTGGATTGGATGAAGCCAAGAGCAGTGCTGGGTGTGCTTATTGTGTAATGCAGAGCTGGTGATTGAGTCTGGTGGTGCTGGCCAGTGAAATTGGGCCAGGGAAGATGGCTCTGCAGTTGTAGCAGTTGGTATTGCAGGGTATGAAGCAAATGGAATGGATGCACTAAGCAGAGATGCAGGTGATGTTGGGAGCTGCAACTCAAATGGGTGGAACAATGAATGGAAGACCTGAGATAGTTGTTGCAATTGAGCTCAAGAGAGATTGGAGGTTCTGGTGGATTATGTTGCGAGGAATGAACGGGTGCATATGGTCCGAGGTTTGAATGAGTCGTGTTGTGGATGGAGAGAATGCAAGAAGCAATGAGGTCGTGGCGATGTAGGTCTTGAGTGGAGTCGTAGGTGGTATCTGGAAGTGAATGATGGTATGTGAAGCCTTTGCTAGTGAGCTGAGAAGATGCAGATGGTGTTAGTGTTATGGCTCTGGTGGAGGCAATTGAAGTGAATGGCAGAGGAAGGTGTAGCCAAGATGGCTGGAAGAGCACTAGTGAAGCATTATCCTGGTGCAGAACAGCATTTGGCCCTTTGCAATGGCTTTAGCCTGATCTGATTCAGCCCACTCAGCTGGTTAACAGCTGACTTTAAATCTGACTCATTCTGACTCAGCTGAGTCCTAACCCAGTGCTGACTCAGTGACCTGTTGACCGATTTAACTCGGCCTGACTCAATGATCTGACCTGAGTTGGACCTTGACCGATTTGACCCGGTTGACCGGTGGCCGGTGGCTTTGCCGGCCACCTGAGATACATTTTCCGGCAACGATTCCGTCGGGATTCCGGCCATAATCCCAGTTTTCCGGCGAGCGTTTTTGGGACAATTTCTACACGGGTTTCTCTCCATCGTGGGCCGGGTGAATTTCCAACTAATGGACTTTGAAGACAAAACCTAGTTTTGGAAGGAGTGGAGCTATATAAAGAGAAGACTTTTATTATCTATGGGATATCTCCATTAGAGGGAGACTTCTACTTTTGTTCTAGGGTTTCACATGATAGGTTCTTCTAAACTTTCTATGATGATTTCCAAAAACACAAGTACTTAATCTTATTATTGGTTAAAGACGTAGTTGGATTTTGCAACCAAGTTATGATTTTTATGAACTAGTTTTCTCTCAATATTATCGTTTGATTTCTACGGGTTATAATAATTGCATGATTGATGGATTGCAATATGATTGAATGTTTGTTTAGTCGAGTCTAGAATTGATTGAACTCACATCCATATCTATAGCTATTTTAGGGTTTTCATCGAGCGATAACCTTGAATACTAGTAGCATGATATGATTCTAGGTTGTAGTGATACATCCTCATAGTCATATGTAGAAATTGACCTTTGTTCGAATTGTTTGCGCAATGTATTTCAATTGCATTGATTAGCCTATTTCTGAAACTTAATGCTCCTAGGAATTGAACTTGATTAGCGCAAGGCGTTAGGTTATTCTTTAGGTAGAATTCACATACGCAGCCCTAATGTGTGTGTTGATAACTTTGGAAATTTAAGGAGTATTCTTGCAATAAGGTATTCTATGGCTTTTGATGATAGCGAGATTAAATACGAATTCTATTCATACATTCATAAACTTGTTTACAATTGAAGATGAAACCTTTATCCAATATTTTCACATCCTTGATTTGCGTGTTTACTTTTATTTGTTTTGCTTTTTGTTTATTTTTATTTACACAATCGAAATTCTTAGGGTGTTTTATATAGGAAACCATAACAATTTGACAACCTAGACCTCTCTGGGATCGATCCTTTCTTGCCCTTGCTATATTTATATTTTGAGTAGTAAGAAAGTGTAATTATATTTGTGTCGCTTACGACAGCGATCAAATTTTGGCGCCGTTGCCGGGGAGGCAGCGGTTGTTAATTGTTTTTGGTTTCTTATTTTTGTATTTAGTTTTTGTTTTATTTTTATTTTTCTTATTTTCTGGGTTCTAACCTTGGTTTGAGAATTATTTCAGGTGCTTATTTCGATGGACGGAGCATATTGGAACAATGGATACGGGTTTCAACCTCAACAACATAACAATTATCACCCTTACGGGGAGTATAATCAAAACCAATCCTTTGGCTATGATCAATACTCCACGTACCCTATGAGTTATTCTCATACATATCAACCTTCTTATGGTGGTTATGTAAGTGAGCAACCACAAGGAGGGGAGAATAGTTGTTTTCCTTATAATTTTTCCTCTAGTTTGGTAGATGAAATGCAACAATTTATGGACAGCATGGAGTCAATTTGTGGACAACCAAGCATGGAACCAATTTCATCGACCGAATGTGCTAATAATAGTATGTTTGGCCCAATTTCTGATCGTAGTTATGATCATCCACCCATTCAAAGGGAAGATAATTGGCTTAACAATACGGAAGTAAGTAATTCTACTTTTTCTTTGTCGAATGAGCTTTACAAACAAATGGAACACTATATTCAGAATTTGGATGGAACACTCCAAGAGCTTCAAAAAGGTGTTTCCACTTTAAGACAAGGCATTGATGAGTACAAGGAGGAAATGAATAATTATGTTGAAAAAGGCGAACCCTTGGGGACTTTTGTTGATATTTGTGTAGTTAACTCAACTCTTGATCGTAATAATGATCATTCACCTATTCAAAAGGATGAGTTCGAGATTAGCAACACTAAATTCAGCGAGGACCAATGTTATGATGACTATGATAGTGATGATGATTATTATGAAAATACATCGTTTGAACCAACTCATGGTGACATCCCGAGGAGTGTACAATGGAGTCTTTTTGGGATCAAGATGAATACGAAGAGGAATATGTCGACACTTGTGTAGATTACTCGAGCATTGATCTTAATAATGATCAAGAGCCTATTCAAAGGGTGGAGCTTGAGGATGATGCATTTTCGAATATTCTAAAAAAGTTTCTTATGATAAAATTTGGATCCGCAAAAGAGTGTGTGCCTTACAACAAAAAGGAGGAATATGTTGAGAATGAGACCGTTATAACCAATATTGTGGAAGACCCAATTGAGCTTGCAAATGATTGTAATGATGATGTTTATGTCGATACTTTGGTTAAGGCAGAAACGGACGAAGAATGGTTGCAAGGTTTGATAGAGGACCATGATATACAAGAGGTGAATAATTCACTTGAGTTTTTCAAGGATGAAGAGGATTCCGTAATACAAGAGATTGTGCAAGGTTTATCTAATCCTTTGCCTATTACTTCTTCTCCTTTACCTCTTATTGGTTTGAATTTATGTGCTTCGAGAATATTGTTGAATGACTTTGTTTCTCGTTTTCCGCCATTAGAGACACTTGATTCTCATACTATGCAAGTTATGGAACAAGGAACCGTGGATGTACCCGACTTCTATATTCTTTTTACACTTCCATGTGTGGACAAGAATAAGTGTGGGGGAAGCTTTTATCGGTTCATAGCTTCACTTTTGCTTTATATTACTAATATTTGTGTGAAGCTAGTGTTTGCAAAACAGGTTCTATGGAAGGATCCCCAACTTTTCCGATTATTGGTGTATGGGGAATGAATCTTGCAAGGATATAGTCGGGCCGTCGACTTTAAAACAAGCGCTTAGTGGGAGGCAACCCACCGGTTTTGTATCTCTTATCCTTTTGCATTTTATTTTTGTTTCGTTTATTTATTTTTTACTGTTTTCATATCATATTTGCATCCCTATGTTTAATTTCATTGAGTCCGTAATCTATCTTAGAAGAGAATTATGACGAATACCTTTTCGTCAGAAAATTTCAGACTGCGCGTAGTTCAGTCCAGAGACCATAACTGTCAGACCGTTTATCAAAACACTGTGAAATTTTGACACTGTGTAGAAAACACGTAGATGAACAACTTTTGTGAAATGGAGTTTTTCCAAATTCCTTACCAATTTGCACAGTTTTTGCGTTTTATCTGCTGTTACGTCAGAATTCAGAACTTTCGGTTTTACACATTGAGGACAATGTGAAGTTTAAGTGTGGGGGAGCATTATATGTTTGTATAGTTTGTTTTTGACACCATTAGTGGATGGAACCATTTTGAATGCAGGAGTTGAGGAACCAATTAACTAAAAGGGACGAATATAACTCAGAAATCACAAATTAACATGATAGTTGTTACCATATCTCGGAATATTACCATATCGCATTCTATTTTTATTTTTCCATATTTATCTATTGTTCTCTAAGTGTTTTGGTGGGTCACTAAAAATCGACGTGTTATTACTGCTAGGATGAAATAGAGTGGTTGAGTTACTAGAAAAAAAAAATATTGAAAAAAAAAAAGAAAAAAAAAAAATATATAAAAAGAAAAAAAAGAGACCGACTAATTAGACCAAAACGGAATAAAAAGACACTTGGGAATAGCAGTATGTGTGAAAGGCAACTATCACGTACTTGCTGACAAGAAGCATGCGCTTGGATCCAGTTTGATCTAATCATGCCGTCTAAAAAAAAAAAAAAAAAAAATATTTGGATCCAGTTTGATCCAATCATAAAAAAAAAAAGAAGAAATTATTATTGTGTTGAATAAAGTCACTTTTGGTTCCCTTGTATATGCCAATTGATTTGATGTAGCATTCAGGAAGAAGTAGCTCAATCCAATAGGATTAGGTTCATCTTAGCAAGTGACCTTCAGACAGAGATATGGGAAACATCGAACACTTGAGAATATTCGCCAACATCTACATCTATATTCATCTTCTTAATCTTTTCATTGTGATTGTGGTTTGTTAGTTTCCGAGTATTGTGGCTTGTTCGACTATCTAATTAGAGTTTATTTACTAATAATTGAATTGAATTTGCAAGGTACCTCCTCCCGTAGTCATTTTGGATTCATTCATTGATTTGTCACTTAATAGACGGAGTTTGAAATATAGGTTTTGTAGGTAGACCTCTTGTAAACCTTCACGAGACTATAACTCGTCCACTAGGGACACCTAGGGGTTTAAAGGCTTGTTATTTATGCTAAAATTAACCGTAGCCTCGACGACACGGAGTTGTTGTATTTTATTATTTTGTTTGATTTGCTCGAGGACTAGCAAAGTCTAAGTGTGGGGGAATTTGATAGGTGTAGAATACACCGTATTTAATATCTAGTATTTATGCTTTCTTTGCGAGTTTTCTTGTAAATTATGTATCTTATGTGTGCTTTTGAGTTTATTAGGTGCAATGGAGTCATTTGGGCCAAAGACCCAGTGGAACTCGCTCAAATCCAAGATTTCTGCTCATCATCTCGAAGAGGACGAAAAGACGAAGACAATGGCGAAAGAATGGAGTCATTCGGAGCTCGTATGAAGGAGTTATGAGCAAAATAAGAACTCTTAAGCAAAGGGCAGAATTGTCATTTTAGGGGCGAACACTATTTGGAGCCCAGTCCAGGTTAAGGGGTAACTCTTGGAGGAGTACTAAATACAGACCAGCCAAGGTTGAGGGGCTCACATTTGGGTATCCCTTATCAAGATGACGATGGTGGTGAATATCCAACCTAATCTTCTTACACCCTAAATGTCGAGAAGAAATTATCTTCTCTTCTTTCTTTCCTCCCACCCGAAATGAGCAAGTTATGGCTGCTGTTGAGCCCGAGTGATTGAGAGAAGATTGTTCATGGTGGGGAAGAATTGAATGTGGGGATCGAATCGGGAGAATGGGTCCATTATGGGTTCGATCTGGAGGAGATGTTGATGATTTGTTGATTGAGTTTGAGTTCGAGAGAAGAAGTTGATGTTGCCGGAAACCAAGCAAACAAATGGATGCATCTTGAATAGAAATTGGGAGAAGAGATCGAGAAATTCACAGAGAGCTTGAGAGATTAAGAAGGAAGTAAGGGTTAATCTCGGATTCGATTTTGAGATGAAGTCGACGGTTCTGGGGATGATTTGAAACCAAAATTGAGCCAGGGTATAGAAGATGTTGGTGGTGGATTGACAGGATATGGATTGAAATGACACAAGTA
The DNA here is from genome assembly GCA_023531295.1 of Papaver armeniacum. NCBI lineage: Eukaryota > Viridiplantae > Streptophyta > Magnoliopsida > Ranunculales > Papaveraceae > Papaver > Papaver armeniacum. The sequence goes on from JAJJWW010004943.1 coordinate 506,956, forward strand.
ATGAGCAGCTGTGGTGTTGAAGCCGTGAAGAATGGAAGAAATTGTAGTTGGTTATGAAACTGAGCTGGTATTGGTGGCAGCAATTGTGGCAGCCTCTGGTGGTGGACTGAGAAGGCATTGAGGCTTCAGATCCAGAGAATGAGCTCGAGAAATAGGGGTCGAATTGTCTCAGATGGTCATGGTATTCTCAGGTGGAAGTGATGGATTGCAGTGGCAAGGACTGAGCTGTTGCTGGGTTGCTGCTACTGAAGTGAATGAGATGGCCAGGGGCTGTGTTGCAGTGATATGGACTGTGGCAGTGGGCATTACAGGGAGCAGAATGGATGAACTTGCAGCTGTAGCAGAGTTGCAATGAGAAGCTGTTGGTAATGGTGGTGACTGGGTCTCAGGAAAGGGTTGTTTTGGATTGGATGAAGCCAAGAGCAGTGCTGGGTGTGCTTATTGTGTAATGCAGAGCTGGTGATTGAGTCTGGTGGTGCTGGCCAGTGAAATTGGGCCAGGGATGGCTCTGCAGTTGTAGCAGTTGGTATTGCAGGGTATGAAGCAAATGGAATGGATGCACTAAGCAGAGATGCAGGTGATGTTGGGAGCTGCAACTCAAATGGGTGGAACAATGAATGGAAGACCTGAGATAGTTGTTGCAATTGAGCTCAAGAGAGATTGGAGGTTCTGGTGGATTATGTTGCAGGGAATGAACTGGTGCATATGGTGCTGAGGTTTGAATGAGCTGTGTTGTGGATGGCAGAGAATGCAAGAAGCAATGAGGCTGTGGCGTGTAGGTGCCGAGTGGAGTCGTAGGTGGTATCCGGGAAGTGAATGATGGTATGTGAAGCCTTTGCTAGTGAGCTGAGAAGATGCAGATGGTGTTAGTGTTATGGCTCTGGTGGAGGCAATTGAAGTGAATGGCAGAGGAAGGTGTAGCCAAGATGGCTGGAAGAGCACTAGTGAAGCATTATCCTGGTGCAGAACAGCATTTGGCCCTTTGCAATGGCTTTAGCCTGATCTGATTCAGCCCACTCAGCTGGTTAACAGCTGACTTTAAATCTGACTCATTCGACTGGTGAGTCCTAACCTGATCTTGACTCAGTGACCTGTTGACCGATTTAACTCGGCCTGACTCAATGATCTGACCTGAGTTGGACCTTGACCGATTTGACCCGGTTGACCGGTGGCCGGTGGACTTTGCCGGCCACCTGAGATACATTTTCCGGCAACGATTCCGTCGGGATTCCGGCCATAATCCCAGTTTTCCGGCGAGCGTTTTTGGGACAATTTCTACACGGGTTTCTCTCCATCGTGGGCCGGGTGAATTTCCAACTAATGGACTTTGAAGACAAAACCTAGTTTTGGAAGGAGTGGAGCTATATAAAGAGAAGACTTTTATTATCTATGGGATATCTCCATTAGAGGGAGACTTCTACTTTTGTCTAGGGTTTCACATGATAGGTTCTTCTAAACTTTCTATGATGATTTCCAAAAACACAAGTACTTAATCTTATTATTGGTTAAAGACGTAGTTGGATTTTGCAACCAAGTTATGATTTTTATGAACTAGTTTTCTCTCAATATTATCGTTTGATTTCTACGGGTTATAATAATTGCATGATTGATGGATTGCAATATGATTGAATGTTTGTTTAGTCGAGTCTAGAATTGATTGAACTCACATCCATATCTATAGCTATTTTAGGGTTTTCATCGAGCGATAACCTTGAATACTAGTAGCATGATATGATTCTAGGTTGTAGTGATACATCCTCATAGTCATATGTAGAAATTGACCTTTGTTCGAATTGTTTTGCGCAATGTATTTCAATTGCATTGATTAGCCTATTTCAAACTTAATGCTCCTAGGAATTGAACTTGATTAGCGCAAGGCGTTAGGTTATTCTTTAGGTAGAATTCACATACGCACCTAATGTGTGTGTTGATAACTTTGGAAATTTAAGGAGTATTCTTGCAATAAGGTATTCTATGGCTTTTGATGATAGCGAGATTAAATACGAATTCTATTCATACATTCATAAACTTGTTTACAATTGAAGATGAAACCTTTATCCAATATTTTCACATCCTTGATTTGCGTGTTTACTTTTATTTGTTTTGCTTTTTGTTTATTTTTATTTACACAATCGTAAATTCTTAGGGTGTTTTATATAGGAAACCATAACAATTTGACAACCTAGACCTCTCTGTGGGATCGATCCTTTCTTGCCCTTGCTATATTTATATTTTGAGTAGTAAGAAAGTGTAATTATATTTGTGTCGCTTACGACAGCGATCAGTAGGATGGAGTAAATCACACCCGGACTGGATCAAAATCAACACAGATGGAGCAGCTAGAGGACATCCGGGACTGGCAGGAGCGGGAATTATTTGCCGAGACGAAAATGCTATCAAAATCTTAGCAGTTGCACAACCATTAGGGATAACAACAGCGCTCACTGCTGAAACTTGGGCCATGCTCATAGCGTCAAGAACAACTACAGATCGAGAATGGCCAAAGGTGCAATTCGAAACGAACTCGGAAAATATTCTAAGGTTTTTAACCTTGACAACCGAACCACCTTGGTACTTAAACAATATGATGGCAGAAATCAAGCTTAGATTTGCCCAAATTCCGCATTGCACCATAAAACATATTTACAGGGAAGGAAATCAGGCGGCAGACGGTTTAGAAAACAAAGCAGCATATGACATCACAACGGGAAATCTATCCACAACAACTGGGAGCACAAAACACCATCGTGTATTGGTCCTATTGTAATGGCAGACTCTATGGGTACAATGTACCCTCGTGTTATTTCTTCTTAACTTTAATACAATTTCATGCTTCAAAAAAAAAAAATTGAAAATGTTAAAGATCATGATATTTTTAAAGCTTTACAAAGACTTACCTATTCAGTCAAAGCTACCAAAAGAGGCCATAGAAAATCTTATTAGAACAAAATATACAAATAACGCTAACCGATTAATTATAGCATGTACTCAACTTTTAAATGTGAAATTTGAATGATTTCACGGTTGTACTTTTCACGTCAAAATGTATTTAAAAAGAACCGAACTGAGTTTTAGCTACTTGAATTTGTGACTTCAATGGAATACTTATAAGCCGGATACTAAAAATCGAATAAAATTGATTCTAAAAAAGGATTGACTTATATTGGGTTCTAAAATGAGTTTTTTTCTTCACTATTAATGAATTTTACATACTGAAAAAATGAAAAATTGTAGAGTTTTACTTTTTCTTTTTCTTTTAAAGTTAATTATGGGTTGTAATACCGCCATATTATACGTTTATATTAATGAGATTAATATCTTTTGGGTGGGACGTAAACCCCCCTTTTCATGCAAATTATTAACTTTTAAAATTTGAGAAGTCCCGATCAATTTTTAGAATGTGTTTTTAAGGTTCACCATAATTAGGGGGCGCGCGTAACCTAGGATGTTAGCTGATAGCATACGCAATCGAGGAAGAACACCTTGGCGGAAATATTTATATTTATTTCTCATTTCACTCGGATTCGAACTAATGAATTGTAGTAAATAAATTACAACAAAATAAAAGAATTGACACAATTTAATTTCAGTAATTATTCTTAATTTATTGTCGGATAAACTGAATTTACACACTATTTACATCAGAATTTCAAAAAGATCCAAATTTTTCGGTAACATAACCAAAAACAAAATGTGTGGAATTCGATCTAACCAGAAGAATAGATTGCCACCTATTTTCATAGCAAAAAGTAAACTACATAATAATTAAATTAGATAAACGCTTACATTACACTTTCTCTATTTTTATTAAATATAAATTAGGCCTCATATTACAGGGTCCTAACCAATGCAGTTGTGATACTGTTTTTTTCTAGTTTTACATATTTCGGAAAAACATGGGGTTATTTTAGAATGATTAATGGGGATAAAAAAATTAATTGGGGGATATGTGCCGGCATAGTTTTCAATGAAAATCGACATGGTCGATGGACTGTCGGCATTGAAAAACCATGCCGACAGCTACAGTAAAATATCCCCTAATTAGTTTTTTTATCCCCCAATTAATCATTCTAATTTTATAAAATCGTGATACATATTTGAGGTACTTTATTAAAATTCCTATTTATTTTTATTTTAATAAAATTGGATAATTTCTACCATAATTCTATTTAAGTCATTGTAAATTATACAGTACTACATATTATCCCCAAATCCCTAATATTCGCGTTTTAGTCCATATTTCTTTCGGTGTATAGTCCATATTCCTGTCTATTAAAAGGAATATATTCCTTTTGGTGAACCAAAAATTTGGCTAAGCTTTGGCCTTACTCTCCTTAGGGGGAGACACCTGGCCTTCGCAGATTTTTTTTTTTTTTTTTTTTTGATTGATCTCAGTTTCTTGATGAGTGATTAGTCGTAGGATGATTGGTCAGCAATTAAATGACATAATCTATTTTGCCCATTATATGACTCAAAGTTGACCTTAGCCCCATGGTGAATTCAATTGCTTGCACATCTCTGTGCTAGAGATATATATCCATCATTTGGAACAAGAAACGAAAGGAAAACTAAACTAAATTGAGCAGGCGATTGAGTAATTGACAGATAGATCACACCATGAGTGGTTTATTGGAAATCATGCTTGTTGACGCACAGGGCTTGCCTGAGTCTGATGTCGTTGGTATTTATTTTATACTTACCCCTCCCTTTATCTTGTCTATCTGACTATTGTTGATTCAAGATTTCGTATTAATTCTTACTCAATGTTTTTGATTAAATTTAGTTTTTAATTTTCAGGAAAGATGGATCCATATGTCTTGATTCAGTACAAAACCCATAAACTTAAGAGCTATGTTGCCAAAGGTTGGTACCCAATCATGCTCTATTCAGAATAGACTAGGTATGCTTGTTCATTGAAAATTTGAGATACAAAAAGAATATGGGTGATGAATCATGGATGCTCTTTAAAAGAAAAGAAACCCTCTTTTGATCCAAAAAATGTAAATCTTTCTTTACAATTAAGGTTATATAATATAAAAATGCACTAAATTAGCGAGTGACAGCAAAATGATTCACTCGGCCAGCCTATAGTTTATGTGAACTATGTTTAAGATAAAACTATACGTGCCCGACTGCTCGTTGATGGGTGGAGCTAGAAATTTGGTTAAGGGCCGGCTTGAGAAGCTAGCTGGGCTTCGGCCCATATTTTAGGCCTGGCTTAAGCCCCTATATCATCTTCTAATCAAATTAGGTAGTGAAAAAAATGTTTGTTTGGAATTCTTTTTTTGATAGGTTATGTTTGTTTGGATTTTTTGGGGTGGCTTGAGCTAGCCTAAGTTAAGTTGTAGATCCGCCCCTGAAATTGATTGATTGATGTATTTATTTATTTTTGTGATCGATTGATTGATGTATTTATTTATTTTTGTGATTGAGCAGGACAAGGTAGTAACCCCGTATGGAATGAAAAATTCACATTATGGGTTGATTATCCGGAGCCAAACGGCCATTACGATATTCGCTTCAAAATCTTCGATAAAGACACACTTTCGGCAGACGACTTGATCGGAGAAACCACGTAAGAAGATTTTAAGATTCTTAACCTCTTGAATTAAAACATAAGTTTAGGTCATGTTTAGAAGAGTTTTATAGTGTTTATAAAAGGATCCCTTAACATTGTTAAAATGAAACTATCTTGATACTGTGACGTTTTTTTTTTTCTATTCTTTTTTTTATAAAATCCAAACAACAACAAGTCCGAAGTTAAATTTTTACTAACATTTTTATCTGGTAAGGTTGTACATTCCTACCAAAAAGGAGCATTTTTCGAGATACGAAATCTTACTCTCCACAAATTTTAATTTCGACCGTGATTTTTCTTAATTCTTCGGCTATTAATTTTTTTCTAATTCTTCAAACTCTTTCCCACTTGGATTTAGAGCTTTACAAGAGAAACATATTAACTTCAAACTTTTTTCCACTTGGATCTTATAAAAATAATGATGCCATGATGTGAATTTATTTCTCAAATTTATTTTTTATATCGGAGTAGGATATCCGTGAAAGATATCGTGGAATTGGGTGTTGAGAAGGGAAAGGCAGTGGTGGAACCCTGCAAATACAGTGTTTTTGAAAGTAAGAACGGTGAATTAACTCAAGGCCGGGCTGGAGATCTTCATGTAGGGTTTACCTTCACAACAAAGCAGGTATATGTTAATTCATTTGTGAACATGACCGAAATAGGATAAAGGCAAATAAACGTACAAATCTTTTTAAATAAAGAGTGATACCTTTTACGTCGTCTTTTTGTCCCATATATAAGCTGATATTTAACTAATGTTGTTAATTTCAGTATAAAAAAATATATTTAATTTAATAATCATATTTATACTTGTTGATTAGGTCATTTAAAAAGGTATAAAGTTAAACGATACTCATAGTTGTAGTTTGAGAGATATCTTATTATAACAGAAATGCTAAAGAAATCGGGGTACAAATCCCACATTGAGTCCCAAGTCCAAACTCTCGTAGAGTTGCGGAGCCCGCCACACAAAACGTGGTGGCGGTTTCACAATTCTATCAAAGTCAGAACTCACTGCGGGATTTTTTTTCCTTAGTTCCTCTATTATCACTCTATTTATAAATTTCGCTGCAGTATTATGCATAAAGGTATACGTAGAAAAAAATAGATTAAATTGCATTATTTTTTTTTTAATTTCTTTAAGAGTTGTGCAAATAATAGATGTACCTATCTCTCAAGAACAGAAGAAGCATTCACTATTAAACGGGTTTAACATGTGTAGTTACGTGAGATGCTTAGAAATACGGTGATAAGTCAAGCTATTTGGTTAGTCCTAATATAAGACACTAGGTGGATAAAATCGAAATTTCTGAATTTAAGGGTGATGAACTCCTTTGAGAATGATGGTTTTTATTCGAAAATCGTGCACAGCCAATACTTCATTGCCATGTTAGACTGAACTGCATTTTACATCTAATTTAGTCCACTATAAGTGTCTTCAATCTACCACTCCTAACTTAAACAAGACACAGAAAGAGTTTTTATGAGATCATCTACTGATTTATTACAACATCTTGGAACAAACTGACGAATCCAAAGTAGGATCTATAATCTTCTTATATTATATATAAATTATACTTATCTAGACATTCCTATAATTAGCTAAGGTGGATTTTTGTTGTTGCAGTGAACGGGATATGAAACTGTGAAAGAGCAGAGATATATTGCTTAAATGTAATAATTTGAAACTACATTTGTGATGTAAAACGGTTGAGTTGAGGGCTTGCATCGTATATGGTTTTTTAATTGGTTTATTCCACTTTTGAGATCTATAATGTATTATCAGATTGATTATATTTAGGGCCTCTTGTTTATGACATGTCTCAATTAACTTCTTTTTTTTTTTTGTAGAAATAATGATGACGAGATTGAGAATCAGTTTGCTAGTCAATATTTCAATAACATCTTTTTTCCAGCTTTCATTTTTTTTTAACTATAGTCAGTATGAATGTATGAATGCAAATGCTCTTTTTATCATAGTTGTGCACGATAATATTTCAAGGACTGCAAATAGGGGACCGGAATCCAAAGGTGTTACAAAATTCAAATAAGACAAAACAATTTTTGTATAAAACAATATGTGGGCTTGGTATTGTTAAAAGTAGTACAACATTATAAAAATTGTTTGTGGCATGTTGAATGCTGACAAATGGATGTCATATACTCTTGGGCTCGAGTATCTTTGGTGGGCTTTAAAGTTTCAGTTAGCTAATGCTGTCTGTTTGTCCTTTTAGTTTTTTTTTTTTTTTTGAATAGGAGAATTTTATTTAAAGGCTCGAAAGTCTAGGGTTACATAGTTTAGGAACGTAGCATTCCCAGTCTTTACAATCGGGTAAATTAAACATTAGCATAACTAATTCCCAATTATAAGCATTCACTTCTGACAGTCTTGTTCGATTATACCTTATCCCCTTGATAGCGTTGATATTGCTGCGATTTTTGATTCCTGATACCTGCATAGTTTCGTCACAATCTTTGTTATTTCTTGATCCCGGTAATGAATCCATAGTTGGTGTAGTACACAATGATTATAGCTAGCCAAATAGTTATTGATGGTGCGATGGCGGTAGATCCGGAGTGTGAAGGTTATGAAACCTTCGTCAGTGACTATCCACAAGAATAGCCAAAAATTTGAGATAATAATTGATTAGGGTAGTTTTTTCCATATCTGTATTTAATGTCTAGATTGTTGTCATCTATTTATGAGATAGATTTAGTAAATACTATTTATGATGTACGATTGTAAGCGATGAGGTTAGGATCGTTATTGAATTAAATTCTAATCGAGGCTAGATCAACCTATGTGAGAGAAGAGAAGGCTGTTGTATGTGATTAATCATACCGTCCTTATTTTAGAACATGACAATTGGCATCAAAGACACTTTTATGGGCACCTGAGTAGGAGACAAACCACCAACAAGAGGAGGAGATAAACCACCAACAGTAAAATAAGTTGTTGTCGTGTAGCAAACTCACTCGGATCGGTTGACGATTTTAGAGAATTCATTGGAAGTTATCAAGACTCGGATTAGCTCTGTTCATAACTGCTCAATTTGCAATTCCATGTAAACATTCGAATATAAAACGGTCATCTGCATCGACTATTCTTTCTAATGATTCATCTGATAATAAAAATTCTCATCAGTTCGTATAAAGGTTCACAATTCCCTATCTTTGCCGAAAGATTATTTCAACAAGGTGAACATAATTAGAGTTTGACACCGAACTAACTGTGGGATTGTCACCATGTGGATTAACATACAAGTGAAATTTTACTTATAACAATAACAGTAACTATAATGTAGAATGTAAAGTGATGGCACAACAAACAAGATTTTGTTAACAAAGAAAAATTCTTAGCAAAACAACCCAGGAACGCAGTCCAATTCCGCATACTCTCCTAATTAAGCTGTTATACAAATTTATTACCACAACTTTGTATAGTTGAGACCAAGTAAATACTCATACGCCTAGATCCAATCTGATCTACGCACGTGAATACATAGATATCATCCACTATCTTGAGATGATTCACTACTGTGAAGACTTCCTCTCTCAACTCTTTTGGGTCGTAACTCAAAACAACAGAGGACTAACTCACTTATCAATCTCCAAAATAAATATTTACACCAGATATAAAGTAGAGTAAAGTATGTAAGAGCATTGATCAGTCAAACTTACAAGTTTTGGTATGTCAAGGTTGTTATTAAATTAGTTGATGAAAACTATATCTTGATTTATAACCTACTAAAGTCAGTCTCGGACTAGGAATAGAGCATGGTAGTTGAATATCAGAATTCACCAATCGACCTTGAATATTGAAAACTGAAGAACAACGGAGACAACCACGAGGACTTCATCAACAACCGTATGTGAAGACTGACTATCCTATTTACTCATATTTTCTACCATTCTATCTAATGAGACAATGTCGTATGACTTTAGTAATATTATGAATATTCCAAAAAATAAATTTTGAGTTCAAGCTAGTATTTGATAAATCTCGAATTATTACTCAAGCAATGGAAGTTCTATAAGAACTTATCACGTAAGAATTTCAAAGGAGACGCCAAGTTAGTTTTAAGTACATTTACTGATTTCAAGCCAAGTTGGAGAAATCAGAGAATAGTGAAGTTGTCCTTGAAATCTTGCAAAGGTGGAGAATTGTTAGATATTGGCTCGATTTAGGAGACACCAAACAGATTTTCTAAATCTAATTGCACCTTTTTAAGTTATTTTAGGAATATAACTTCTAAGTTATACTATGAACTAGTTCTCTATTTAAGACTTTTATTTCAAGGCAGATCATAAGCCGATAAATAGGGGTCATAACCTTTTGGTTATTGTATCAGTCTGAATTGTGAGAGGTGTGAGAAGAAACAAGTTGACTATTCTCTAAGTTTTCAATAAGAAATCTACTCTTCTACAGTGGAGTAGGCACATCGTCAAAACAGTATTATTCTTTGTGTTCTTGATTAATTTTTGCATAGTTTTTTTGTTCTGGAGAAGGTCTTGGGCAGTGAAGGAAGCAGTTAATCTTAAGCACGACAAGAAGGTGAGACCACTTGCTATGATTTCAGATTTTCTCCAAAGTACTCATGAAATCAAGATATTACACAGGGCCATTAATGTGCAGATATAGAGAACTACACTTTCGTAATAAGAATTAACATGTGTTAAAAGTGGATCCAAAAATCCAACACACATATACTTTTAGACACTATGATATGTGTGTTGGTACTTGGGACTGCGGGGTCATCATCACACCAACTGACGTCTTACTCGCTATAAACGAGTATGCAGCAACGACAAACATAACATTAAGTCAATAATAAAATTTTGAAGTTTCTGGTATAAAACTTGCCGGCCTGGCACACAAAGCCGCGTGTTTCACGTGCTACGTACTATGCTATACCAGCGATTGAGACGTGTTTTTTTACTCAAAAACTAATCTCAGCATAATTTACGGGCACAACACACGAATAACCATGATGTGATGTGATGTGCTGGGTCGTGCCGGCATATTTACTTTACTTATTTCCAATGCATTATCTTATAAATATTTGTATATGAAGTAATTTCATATTGATTCAAGGTGATTACAATAATTTTAGCAAAATTGTCTAAAATTTTGCATATAAATTAACGTATTGCATACTATTGTATTCTTAAAAATAAGTATATGTCCGATTTACGTTATAACTATTTTTATTGTTTATTTTACTATCAAATCAACGCTAAATGAAAACAAAATGACGAGATAATTTTTCTCGACATCAATCAATTCAAGATACACCTTGTGTGATCTAATATAGATAGGAACTGTCAAGAAGATGGCAACAACAAGATGTACACTTAGTATATAGTCAAAGTCCGAAACCAACCAACTATGGGATCAAACCAAGTGTTTGATTAACGTACTCGTGCGTTCACTTTATGATAACTAAAACAATAATTATAATGCGGAAGTAAAGTAAAAGCACACAACAAGATTTTTTTAACGAGGAAACCGCAAATGCAGAAAATCTCTGGGATCTAGTCCAGTTTTGAATACTCTCAGAATTAAGCCGCTATACAAAGACTACTACCAACTTCGTAAATTCGAGACCAAGTAGACTAACTCCAAGTTTCTCAATTTTTTTCAGTATCCCTGCGCCGACTACCAATCTGGTCTACGCACGTGAATCTTAATATAGAGCCCACTATCTTATGTCGCTTCACCCTTTGTGAAGACTTCTAGCACTCAACTCCTTAGAATCGTATTATGAAACAATAAAGGACTAAACTGTTACAATAACTGCTCTATCAATTTCCTAGATCAACATGTTAATCAAAGATAAGTTGAGTTACAAAGGTTCTTTCGTTTAATCAATATAAACTCCTTTGTATCGGTTTGATCAACTAAGATACAGTAGAAACTCTATAAATTAATGTTGTCGGGATCACCAGAATTTATTAATTAAACGAGATATTAATTAACCGATAAATTAATAATTATTAATTTATATATTTAATTTAATTTAATTTAGAACAACAAATAACATAAGTTTAGATAGTTCAGATGAATAGTTAGATGGTGATATCACTCAAGACTTGCAAAATTTGATCGAAAGGTTGGATTATCACAATTTAATGAGTTTCAAGATGTTTTGAATATCTGGAAGAATACGAAGTTGTGCATTTATTGACTGATGGAGAAATAATTGAGATCATTATGGGAACTGATAAAGATGGGAAAGAAGATGATGAAAGTTCTACAATAAATCCCCTTCACGAAACGAGCTTGTTAAAGCAACAATCACATTAAATAATTTCTCGCTGGGCTATGAGAAATAACACTAGAAATTCTTACGATGATATGAAAAATTAGAGATGAAATTCAATGTGATATTAATTTTAACAAAAAACAGAAGATAGATGATTCATTTTCAAGAAATCTTCATAAAAACATTAATGTATTGAATATATATAGTGAATTATTAATTTATATTTTATATGGGGCCCATATAGGTAATCAAAAATGTATTAATTTATAATTTTAGCGAATTATTAATTTGGCACGTTGTCCCAGATTCGGGACCGACTAAAAATATTATTTAAGAGAGTTTATTAAATCGAGTATTAATTAATGGAGTTTCTACTGTATAAATACTATCAAAGATGATCAATCTTAGTTCACAGTCTATCAAATTCGGATTCTGAAGAGAACCCCCAAGCGATAGAATGTCGATCTATATAACCAACTGATGCGTGTCGTAACCACAAAAAATTAATTAATACTTTACTACCTAATTAACAAGTAATATAGGGTAGTCAAGGTCGATCCCACGAGGAGCACGAGATTCTAGTTGTAAAAGTTGTCACGAAAGGGGGTGTAAAAAAACAAAAGAAAATAAACAAAGCAATTAAAATCGAAAGTTGAAAGCAATAAGAGAGACAAGATCAAGGAATCCTTCTTCGTTACGAAACAATGATTAAAGTTATGTTCTATACTACTTGTTATTAGTCACAAATTATCACCAACCGTAGGTAAAGCAAACTAGCTCAGTGCTAAACCCCTAAATCCCTTGTATCCTGGGACACGGAAGTTCTCGACTACGGATTCTATTTACCAAACCACCTAGTAGTAGCTCACTCTAGATGTAATTTAAATAAACGCATTAAGATTTATGAACTTATTAGGTTAATATTAGTAGTTAGACTCTTAGATCAAGGTCTACTTGCTAACGTTGTTTCTACACACAATTGCTCCACGGAATCCCTCCGCAAGGTCTCGTGTTTGCTACTTATGTAAAGAGTCAAGAAACGATTACTTATCTCCTAACTTTCACTAGCTTTAGATCAAATTAACAAATCAATTTAGCGTGCACTCCAAACAATCTATCAATCAATCATGAATGTCTTTAAGATCATTCCTATTAGTAAAAACAAACGATAATTATGTGAAAAACTTCAAGATAGAATTGAAAACAAAAACTCAAATCATATGTTAAGAACTAGGAATTCATCCTCAATCAATAATAAAATTAGATACTCATGTTAAAGAGTTCACACAAAGAATAAGAAAAGAAAAGTGTTGTGTGTGTAGAGATGTGTATGTAGAGAGGTGTGTAGAAGTTGTAGAAAACTTCTCTATTTATAGGCTTCAACATTCTCCAAATCTTCAAGGAATAGCATCCTTTTTCTTTTGCAATTCAATTTCCAAATCCAAGCTTTCTCAACTCTTCCACCTTCTATTTCCAAATTTGAGTCCAATTCTCCATCCAAATTCCTAACCCAAGTCTTCACACCCATGAGAGAAGTCCATAGAAAAGTGCAGGATTTTTGCTCACGGAAAAGCGGGATTGTGGCGGAATTTGACGGAATCCGTCACCCGTAGGCAACTTTGAAAATTTCTCCGTCAGTGGAATATTCGACGGAATATTCCGTCGAGTCCATAGTTAGGACTAACGGTCAAACAGGTCAACCGTCGAGTCAACTGGTTAGTCATTTGGTCAAGTCATAAAGGAGTCGACCACCGAGTCAAGATCTTACTCGGTGATCGATCTAATCAGGGGTGAGTTGGATCGGGCTGGATCGGTCATCGCCGAGTTGAATCGCGGAGTGGAGAACAGAGCGAGTTCTCATTTGTTTACGGCATTTCCAAAGCCGTAAGTTCGAGGGCCAATTTTTTGGGTCTTCATTTTGTTAAGAAACCTAACACATTCATCTATCAATTCAATTCATGACTTCATCAATTTCACACACCATTCCCCTGTTGCTTCTTAGGTTGAGCTCAACACTTTACAAGCATCATCTCTCGAGTCACAATTCACCGACCAATTGACCTCATCACTCTGCCGCAAGTGATATCAACAGCGGCAGTAACTCCTTCTCTGCTTGCATTTCTGCATTGCACAAGCTTCACTTCAACCCTTGCACAGTTGCTGCTTCAACATCTTTTCAGCCTCAACACCACTGCTTTCACTTCCATAACAACAGCTACCACAGCACCAGAACCCATCTCATGATTTAATCCATCTCTGACCTTCTTGTCTTCCCTTCTTGTCTGCAACATCAATTACACAGACCATTTGATTCCATCTCAAAAATAGCAGCAACTTCTTCCATATTGATTCACTGGACCCAATCTCCCTGAGCTTTAACTCCCCAGTCGGTAGTTTTGCAATAAACACCAATTCAAAGCTATTTCATCCTCCTTCTCAATCTTAGTTTGAACAAGTAACTCCAGCCACAAAACCCATCTCTTCTCTGTCTAATCCCATAAACAAGTCGAGCCTATCTTGTATTATCTCATTTGCCTTGTCGACCCATTGTTGAACTCATAACCCTGATTTCATATCAAGACCAGCAACAAATCGAACCCATTTTTCCCTGCAATCTCTCCCTGAATCTTCATCTCCTTCTTCTCGATTCACTGCAACATCAAACCCTAACATCAATTTATCACCAGAACCCCATTCAAAAACCACCTAATCTTGGCCGCAATCTCATACTTGGTCCAATTTCTCTTCTTCTTGTTCTCGATCTGTGCTGTGTTCTTCCTCTGAAAATCTTCTCTGTGATTCGAACCACCTCTTGAATCCATTGATTCCAATTTCCCCCATGATTTCATCACATATCCCTTAAGCAACACCACCAACTTCTTACATTCTTGATTTCATCCTTCGATTTTATTAAAGAAGTTGTTTTTAACTCTCGGTTTCTCGATTCGACGGAAATCCTCTCGATCTTCCATTAATGGATTCCAATATCGGTTTGTTTCTATTTCAGGAGAATGATGATTGAGAAGTAAAAATGAAAGAGAAAAATATTTCTCTGAATTCTAGGGTTATAGGTTGGGCGGTTATTGGCAGTCGGTGGATTTTGATAAGGGATAACCAAATTGGTAGCCCCTTAACCACAACTTTAGCTGTCTTTAGTGCTCTTGCAAAAGAGTTGCCCCTTAACCTCAAGAGGGCTCCATATATCAATCGCCTGTTAAATGACCTTTTTGCCCTTTTCACTCAAATTGGGTTATTTCTTCTTCTTTTCCTCCGTGCGACTCCAAAGTAGCTATAACACTCAAAACAAGCGTAAAATACATAATTTACACGAAAAATAGCAAAGAAAGCATAAACTACTAGATAGTAAATACAGTGTATTCTACACCTATCAAATTCCCCCACACTTAGACTTTGCTAGTCCTCGAGCAAATCAAACTAAAAACTCACAATTTCAAAGCGTTCAAGCGTCACAAGCATCCAAAGAGTTATGAGGACATAGAGTTTCTGCATGCTAGTAATAAGAAGTTAGAAATACTAAAGAACATATTCTCATTCTTAAATGTTGAGTGAGAAATAACCACACCACAATGAGAGAACGCGTGTTTGAGAAACGATCAATAAGCATTTCGCCTCGACCTCGCCTTACCAAAAAGGATTTTATGATAATTCCACTCAAAAAGACAGCTTTTTTATGGTTCTCACATGTGTGCAGGTAGGAATGAAGAAAGAATTCCTACACACGTTGAATGGTGGGAATGACAACTTCCGAAATATTTTTAAAAACCCACATCTTTTAATATTTTGAAAAACCATTTTTTCTGACGATCTCTACGAAAGGAAATCAACCATTATTATCGAGGATGAGATTACTTACTCACCTTCACATCCGATCGCCAATTATGATAACACCACTCTCACGACATCCAATAGAAACGTCTTCCGCTCCTCGTCGTCTTCGGTTTCAACTATTGATGATAAACCTCGAATTTCATAAATCCTTGACAATTTTTAACTCTTTTTACCTTAAATCCTTGTCGCTTGAAACTTCTTTATAGATTTTCCTTCCCCACGGCTCATTCAATAAAAATAAGAACAAATATTTCTCTTGTGTTTTTCTTTTTCTTTTTTTTTTTTTTTTTTTTTTTTTTTTTTTTTTTTAAACAAGAGAAATTAAATACAAAAATAAACCATGGCCGTGGGAGAAGTATTTTACCGCTTGATTCTTCACAACTTGTATCGTCTTGAAATCATAAACTTCAAAAATTCTCACCTTTTAATTTTCTTCGCTTTTATGAATAAGTCTTCATACTTGTATGTATAATTATGCTCATTGTATTGTAAGTCTTCAACATATATGTAAAAATCTGCACTTTGTATGTTGCTTTACTTGTATTTGAAATTTGCTCTTTTTCTCGTTCCGTTGCTTGTAAACCTTAAACTTTTCCAACTTTCCTTGTAGATTTTGATGTCGCTCCTTGTTGATGATGAGAGTGTTTCTATGGATCCGTTGTTGTCGAGAGAGAGAATGGTGTTAACTGCAAATCGAACTACAAGAAGGAAGCTTTCATCCATGGACGTCACCCTCATGATTGACAAAATTAGCACTCAAGAGATCAAAGAGTAGTGCTTCTATTGGTGGGAGGTTGGGTAGCTCACCATTCTACCCGGAATTTACTTACGGTGACACACACTCAAAAGAAGCTCTTTAGTAGATGGAAAATTTCTGGTCGGTGCCTCACATGATATGAATACGGGTAGTCTCCACTAATGATTGATCAGCAACTCTAATAACGCACTTATCCCTGCACCAAATTCGCATCACCGGCATGATTAAATCCATTATTTAACACTCTAACAAACAAGAAATCCGAACGTAGTTCTCTAACATTTCCAAGTTCAATTATGTCGGTCAAAATCTCTATGTAAACATACCTAGAAGTATGCTAGTGACTCTAAAATCTCTAAAAGTTGAAGTTTTTATGTAAAACTTTTTTTTTTTTTTTAATTAATTTTTTTTTAATTTTTGTTTTTTTAAAAACATGCTTAACCACTCCCCCACACTTAAACCTTACATTGTCCTCAATGTAATTGAATCCTCCTAATAAAGTCAAGGTGGGAAATTTTAACATGATAAGGAACAAGAAAAAGAAATAACAAAAAAAACAAAAGGATAAGAAATACAAAACCGATGGGTTGCCTCCCATTAAGCGCTTGTTTTAAAGTCGACGGCCCGACTTAGCTCTTGCAAGATTCATTCCCCATATACTAACAATCTGAAAATTTGGGGATCCACCCATAATACCTGTTTTGCAAACAATAACTCCATACAAATATTAGCACAAGAAAACAATAGTGAAATTATTGCTCGATAGAAATTTCCCCCACACTTATTCTCGTCCACACTTGGAAGTGTATAAAGAACATAGAATTTGGGAATTTCCATGTATTCCTCTTGGCAAACCTGCATAGTGTTAGCATCAAGTGTTTCCAATGGTGGATATCTAGAAACAAAATCATCCAAAAATACTTTCGAAGCACATACATTCAAACCAATAAGAGGTGAAGGAGAAGAATCAATAGGCAAAGGGTTAGACAAACCTTGCACAATCTCTTGTATTATAGAATCCTCTTCATCCTTAAAAAATTCGAGTGAATTACTTACCTCTTGTATATCGTGGTCCTCTATTAAACCTTGCAACCATTCTTCGTCGTTTTCTACCTTAACCAAAGTCTTGGCATCATTATAATCATTGGAAAGTTCAATTGGGTCTTCCACAAAATCAATGAATTTGGTTTCATCCTCTAGTATCATCTCTTCAACATTCTCATCATCGGAATCGGGCCATTCTTCTCTCATATAATCTTCCTCGGTATAAATTGTAAGATCTTCTTGTGAGGGTGTTACTTCGTTTACAACAATAGGCAAGTGATATCCAAACCCCTCCGTTTGAATAGGTGAAGGATCTTTATTATGATCCGGAGTTGGAATAACTTCCTCATTGTTGCAACGTTCATACACTTCCGCGGACTCATATCTTTCCCTAAGAAATTTTTTCCAAGCAATAAATGCATCTTCCTCAAGCTTTTCCTTTTGAATAGGTGATTGATCATTATTAAGATCAAGGCTCGAGTAATCTACACTAGCGTCATCAAAAGTCTCCAAAGGTTGGTTAATTTGTTCGTATATTTTCTCCGAATTCCTTTGAATTTCTCGATGTGATTCTTGAAACTTTTGTTGAAGATCCCCAATCATGGCAGACATCTTATCTCGCAAAACTAGAGAATTTCCGATCATAAACAAAACTATCCTCCCATCCTTGTGATTGTCCACTTACATACCCGTCATAAGGTTGTTGATATGTATGAGAATATCCATAATGTTCTGTAGAAAATTTATCATAGCCAAAATATTGGTTTTGATTGTATCCTAAGGATGGTTGGAAGTTGTCATAATGTTGAGGTTGAAAACCGTATTGATTGTTGTAATATGCTTGCTCTTGTCCACCATACATGGAAAACCGATACCTGAAATAAGATTCGCAAAAACTTAAGTTAGATACGAAATAGAATCCAACAAAGCAAGAATAAAGCAAAAAGAAAAATAAAAACAACTAAAATCATCCGCTGCTCCCCGGCAGCGGCGCCAAAATTTGATGCGTGTCGTAACCACAATAAATTAATTAATACTTTACTACCTAATTAACAAGTAATATAGGGTAGTCAAGGTCGATCCCACGAGGAGCACGAGATTCTAGTTGTAAAAGTTGTCACGAAAGGGGGGTGTAAAAAACAACAAAAGAAAATAAACAAAGCAATTAAAATCGAAAGTTGAAAGCAATAAGAGAGACAAGATCAAGGAATCCTTCTTCGTTACGAAACAATGATTAAAGTTATGTTCTCTTCTACTTGTTATTAGTCACAAATTATCACCAACCGTAGGTAAAGCAGCTAGCTCAGTGCTAAACCCCTAAATCCCTTGTATCACCGGACACGGAAGTTCTCGACTACCGGATTCTATTTACCAAACCACCTATTAGTAGCTCACTCTAGATGTAATTTAAATAAACGCATTAAGATTTATGAACTTATTAGGTTAATATTAGTAGTTAGACTCTTAGATCAAGGTCTACTTGCTAACGTTGTTTCTACACACAATTGCTCCACGGAATCCCTCCGCAAGGTCTCGTGTTTGCTACTTATGTAAAGAGTCAAGAAACGATTACTTATCTCCTAACTTTCACTAGCTTTAGATCAAATTAACAAATCAATTTAGCGTGCACTCCAAACAATCTATCAATCAATCATGAATGTCTTTAAGATCATTCCTATTAGTAAAAACAAACGATAATTATGTGAAAAACTTCAAGATAGAATTGAAAACAAAAACTCAAATCATATGTTAAGAACTAGGAATTCATCCTCAATCAATAATAAAATTAGCTACTCATGTTAAAGAGTTCACACAAAGAATAAGAAAAGAAAAGTGTTGTGTGTGTAGAGATGTGTATGTAGAAAGGTGTGTAGAAGTTGTAGAAAACTTCTCTATTTATAGGCTTCAACATTCTCCAAATCTTCCAAGGAATAGCATCCTTTTTCTTTTGCAATTCAATTTCCAAATCCAAGCTTTTCTCAACTCTTCCACCTTCTCTTTCCAAATTTGAGTCCAATTCTCCATCCAAATTCCTAACCCCAAGTCTTCACACACATGAGAGAAGTCCATAGAAAATTCTGGAATTTTTGCTCGCCGGAAAACTGGGATTGTGGTCGGAATTTGACCGGAATCCGTCACCGCCGGCAACCTGAAAATTTCTCCGTCAGTGGAATATTCGACGGAATATTCCGTCAGTCCACCATTAGGACTAACGGTCAAACGGGTCAACCGTCAGTCAACTGTTAGTCAGTGGTCAAGTCATAAAGGAGTCGACCACCGAGTCGACATCTTACTCGGTGGTCGATCTAATTGGGGTGAGTTGGATCTGCTGGATCGGTCATCGCCGAGTTGAATCGCCGGAGTGGAGAACCGGCCAGAGTTCTGTTTGTTTTCTGGCATTTCCCAGGCCGAGTTCAGGCCAATTTTTTTGGGTCTTCACCTGTTAAGAAACCTAACACATTCATCTATCAATTCAATTCACAGCTTCATCAATTTCACACACCATTCCCCTGTTGCTTCTTAGGTTGAGCTCAACACTTTACAGCATCATCTCTGAGTCACAATTCACCAGCAATTCAGCCTCATCTGCTACTGCAAGTGATATCAACAGCGGCAGTAACTCCTTCTCTGCTTGCATTTCTGCATTGCACAAGCTTCACTTCAACCCTTGCACAGTTGCTGCTTCAACATCTTTTCAGCCTCAACACCACTGCTTTCACTTCCACAACAACGACTACCCACAAAGACCATAACCCATCTCATGATTTAATCCATCTATGACCTTCTTGTCTTCCCTTCTTGTCTGCAACATCAATTACACAGACCATTTGATTCCATCTCAAAAATAGCAGCAACTTCTTCCATATTGATTCACAGACCCAATCTCCCTGAGCTTTAACTCCCCTGGTCTGGTAGTTTTGCAATAAACACCAATTCAGGCTATTTCATCCTCCTTCTCAATCTTAGTTTGAACAGCAACTCCAGCCACAAAACCCATCTCTTCTCTGTCTAATCCCATAAACAAGTCGAGCCTATCTTGTATTATCTGTTGCCTTGTCTGACCCATTGTTGAACTCATAACCCTGATTTCATCTCAAGACCAGCAACAAATCGAACCCATTTTTCCCTGCAATCTCTCCCTGAATCTTCATCTCCTTCTTCTCGATTCACTGCAACATCAAACCCTAACATCAATTTATCACCAGAACCCCATTCAACAACCACCTAATCTTGGCCGCAATCTCATACTTGGTCCAATTTCTCTTCTTCTTGTTCTCGATCTGTGCTGTGTTCTTCCTCTGAAAATCTTCTCTGTGATTCGAACCACCTCTTGAATCCATTGATTCCAATTTCCCCCATGATTTCATCACAGATCCCTTAAGCAGCACCACCAACTTCTTACATTCTTCAGTTTCATCCTTCGATTTTATTAGCAGCAGCAGACGCTGTTTTTAACTCTCGGTTTCTCGATTCGACGGAAATCCTCTCGATCTTCCATTAATGGATTCCAATATCGGTTTGTTTCTATTTCAGGAGAATGATGATTGAGAAGTAAAAATGAAAGAGAAAAACATTTCTCTGAATTCTAGGGTTATAGGTTGGGCGGTTATTGGCAGTCGGTGGATTTTGATAAGGGATAACCAAATTGGTAGCCCCTTAACCACAACTTTAGTTGTCTTTAGTGCTCTTGCAAAAGAGTTGCCCCTTAACCTCAAGAGGGCTCCATATATCAATCGCCTGTTAAATGACCTTTTTGCCCTTTTCACTCAAATTGGGTTATTTCTTCTTCTTTTCCTCCGTGCGAATCCAAAGTAGCTATAACACTCAAAACAAGCGTAAAATACATAATTTACACGAAAAATAGCAAAGAAAGCATAAACTACTAGATAGTAAATACG
The DNA here is from genome assembly GCA_023531295.1 of Papaver armeniacum. Lineage (NCBI taxonomy): Eukaryota > Viridiplantae > Streptophyta > Magnoliopsida > Ranunculales > Papaveraceae > Papaver > Papaver armeniacum. Next base: position 528,349 of record JAJJWW010004943.1, read on the forward strand.
GTGTATTCTACACCTATCACCAACTATAAATAGTCTATCAAGATAAACGAGCTTTTCGGATCCCAGTCAATCAAGTGTGAACGATATATAATCACAAAGATCAGAATATCAATAAAGAAAATCTTCTAGTCTTCAAACTACCTGCACAAACAACTTGTTCCCTGGTAATCGATCACGCACTGAACGTTGTTAACAATGAGTGATCACAAGTCTTATTTTCAGATCTAAAATCGTCAATCCTTGATCTAGTTCGACTGACCTTATATCAGAAGAAAAGTATCACAAATTAAACAAAGTAGGTGATATCAAGATTCAACTATATTGTTAGTCAATCAAATCAATAATCGAAAGATTGAACCAGTGATCCTTGTATGATCCTTTTGGCTAATATTTAGAGTGATTGTGTGATTAACAGTTACTCTTTATTAACAAGGATCGATTCAAAGATTGAACCGGTGGATTATGGATCTTGAGGTAGGCGAGGCTTATCATCAAAAGAGTTGGGAATCGATAACGAACTCTCTTGTATTCATTATTATTTTATACATCTATCTTTTGTGAAATTCATGCATATCTTTATTATTATGTTTGTGTTCCTTTCCATCGGCTGGAAAGTGGTTACAGATTTTACTTGTTGTTAACATGTAAAGAGGAAGGTTTCCTTTTGATTGGTATGAGATATGTGCCCCAAACTTTATAGCTATTTTAAGCACATCTATAGGCTCGGGAGGGGGCGCACTATTATATAGGCTCGGGAGGGGGAGCACTACTATTCCCTATTTATGTACGGGAAACTCATGTCTCATACATGGATGTTTACTGTTCTTTGAATTTACTTTGAAAAGCCAAAACACTGTGTTTTGGTATTGTTTATGGGTGAAAACTATTCCTGTCGGATTTGGTAATTTGGGGCGTGTGGATGAGGAATGAATCTAAACCCTAAACAAATGCCTTGCGCGGTGAGTGCTTGTAGATTCGGAAATCAATCTGTGCAAGTCCAGCCTAAACCAAGAAAAATGGCGGTTCACAGACTTGTTTCGGTCACAAAGTGAAGGAGATGGGGTTGATCTTAAGGAGGGAAGCGAAGAAGGTGTTGAGATTGTGAAGGTGTTGGCTTGCTTATGACTTGTAACAGAAAGATGAGCAGGCTTACGATTGATGCAAGCAGGCTCTGGGTGTTTGAATACGTTTTGTATTAACACTTGGTTTCTGTCTCGTCTGGACTTGTGTTGTTTTTCTCCTGTCTCCTGTTTTTCTCTGTGTTGGAAAATAGGTAGGAGAATCTATTTATACAAGTCATTTGAGCCTTATTCATGTCTCTCGTGGGAAGTGGAGGAAGTGGAATGATGGAGTAGTGGAGGTGTGTCTTTGGTGTTACACGACCGGTCTTGCCCACTTCTCTGTCATCTCTAACCGTCCATGACTTCCCGACACGTTCTTGTGATGGCGCGTTGCACGCTGCACGCTGTAAACCGCTTGAGACCAATACCCCGATATGTATCCCCGGTTTGTGACATGATTGATGTCTCGAATGTGTGGATCGTGGGATCCACAAAAGGTAGCATGTAATGCTAAATTGAATAAGCTGCGTTATTCGGGAAGTTGATACTGTGAAGTATCATGTGTATTTTATGCAGTGCGCATCCTGGTGTGGTAGAGTGATGGGTGGTGATTATCATGACGCCTCACTGACCAATTAACTCCCGACTGGGGTTGTATAACCAAGCCGGTGAAGCTGGACGGACGAGATGATCTTTGAGACACTCATGCGACCGTTTATGGAATCGGGGTTTTGAAGAGGTGCGCGGGCATCACTCTTGGCTTAGTCGAAACCAAGCATGGGAAGGGTTTTGGAAAGGACCGACCGGGCATGCGTGTAAACAGCATGCCGGTGTACACGTCCGTACCTCTCTGTCCCATAAAGGCGCGATCTAGGCCACTCGATTTGACCGGCAAAGAGGGGTGGTTGAGATCGGTTTGCGGCAGAAATCCATTGCCGCAAAGGAATTGGAAACCGCGTGACATGCCTAGTTTGGACGCACGTTCCAAGATGACCAATCTTGGTCGATCAGTCTGGCGTGTAGGTGGTAAGCTGGTGTTCACGCCTATACCTGACTATCCCATGAAAACGTGATCTAAGCCACTCAAATCGTCCGGTGAAGTTGAGTGGTCGAGATCAGTTTGCAATTTGGGAAGTGTAACCACGCAAGTTTGGACGCGCGTTTTGGGATGGCCAGGCATGCTATGCCTTGGCCGATTAGGTGAGGGGATAGACGGGCCCACAGTGGTCATGCTGGTATGACCGGACCTGCTTAATCTAATCTGGGACCCTCCATTCGTGCCGGAGAAGATAGACGCTCGTGATGCTGAAAACCCTAATTTGGCTTTCACGGCCGTGTAACCATGCTCCATTTGGGCGCACGGGTGGGACGACCAACCATGGTTGGTCCTGACCGATTGGTCAAGTATGTAGGCGGGCCCACGGCGATTGTGTTGACATGCTCTGGGCCCTTTGAATCTACATCTACACCCTCCATCTATACCTGCGAAGATGGACGGTTGAGACTGTTTTGCGACACATGTAATATGCCGCAAACCCTAATTTAGGGTTTTTCGTCCATACGCTCTGGTTTGGACGTTTTGGCAAGCTATGCCAATATTTGGGGAGGCCGACCATGCGGGGTCCGCGTTGGTTCGTGCATGAATATTCCATACCGCTTGGGGGTTATGGAATTGATCTGGGCCATCCAATCACGCTGGTGAGGTTGGATGAACGAGATCATATCCAGACTGATACGGTCAGTCAGGATGCTCAATCGGGCTAGTATAACACACCGAGAGTTCTCAATCGGGCTAGTATAACACACCGAGAGTTGCAACACATACGGGTATTTCGTACATGCTTTCATTATAATGCTTGGAGGTTCGTGTTGCTCGCCGAGAGCAACACTCGGTCATCATGCCACAATCGATAATGAGTACAGGAAATACAAGGCTGCTCATGCATTAATTAATAATGCTATAAATTCACAGGGTATATGGGATTGTTGCTACATGCTCCAACCTGGATGAATTTCATGTATTCACGGAATGGGATTTTTGCCACATGCTCCATTCTAGGTGAATTAGTAAAGTGAAGGAGTATCAACACTTATTAATGGCTTTATCTTTTACAAGATGTCGCGCATGATTTTACGGTTTTTACAATTTTAACCTTAAATGAAAATCCACCATCAACATTAAGTCCCATGCCTAGCACATAATGGTTACACTATTGTAGGGTAGGCATGAGATGGTGTGATTAAAGACAAAGCTTATGAGACAAAGTTAGATGTTACAGGAGGGACGGGTCATCCTCGTCCTTGGAGCATGTCACGTTCAAGAGGCGTCCAGGCGAGTGTTCCCCTAGCATGATGTCGGTCTTGCCCGCTTCGATGACTATTACACTTTGTTTTGTTCGTGGGGCTACTGCACCTGCTTGATCGAACGTGGGCTTGATGTGCCTATTTTATTTGAATACCAGCCTTGTAACTTTGATCAATACCAGACTTGAAACTTGAGCAATACCGGACTTGTGACTTGATCGACTTGTGACTTGATCAACACCGGACTTGAAACTTGAGCAATGCCGGACTTGTGACTTGATCAACACCGGACTTGAAACTTGAGCAATACCGGACTTGTGACTTGATCAACACTGGACTTGTGTCTTGATCAACACCGGACTTGAAACTTGAGCAATATCGGACTTGTGACTTGATCAATACCGGACTTGTGACTTGATCAACACCGGACTTGAAACTTGAGCAATACCGGACTTGTGACTTTATCAATACCGGACTTGTGACTTGATCAACACCGGACTTGAAACCAATACCGGACTTGAAACTTGAGCCGGTGTTTGGACCCAATCCCGGCTTTGTGCATTCCAACGTGAATGCAGTTCACACACGTATCGTGTGTTTTTTATACAAGTACTGACTCCTGTCTTTATTGTAGAATGAAGAAAAGAACTCCTGTTGATATGTCTTCTAGAGATAATGCTGGTGCCAAGTCAGGAGGTGTTGACAGCTTCAAAGATATGCCGAATATTGATGATGAGTTGTTCACCGCGCCCTTTCAACTATATGAAAATATCCGTTCCATAAGATAACCCTTCTCCTATCGACTTCAAGGTTTTTCATGCTTCGCTGGGCCCTCATGAAGGATGGATGAGACATATGTTGAGCAATGAGTACATCAAAGATAACTTGACCAGAGCGCATATTATTGATGCAGCTTAAGTGTTGAAACGGCTCGAGAGGATGTTAAAGTAGTTTCTGGTGCGAACGTTGAGGTGGATCCTGGAGAGAGTGTTGAAGAAGGATTCTGAAGCGAACGTAAGTCCCGGAGAGAGCGTTGAGGAGGCTCTTGAATAGACCATTGAAGCGGCTTACGCTAGAGGGAGCGTTGAAGTGTTTCCCTCTTGATTCGATTTACCCTTGCGAATTCCATGCTTCTTGGTGACCATCTCTCTCATGTTGAAAAATTTCTTGACTAACGGTGAAGGAACTTCATGCTGAGCCTCAGTCCCCAAGCGTGGTTTACACGGTTTGTTCGTATTGGTTATTGTCGAGCCAGATATGGAATATCTTGGACATTGTTTCATCATTGTGGGAGTCGTGCATGTGGTACTGAAGTTGGAGTTGACGGACGCGCAGGATGTTGTATCTCGGTGGTTTTCCTCCTGCTGTTTGAGGAAGCGCTTACGAGAAGGTTGAAGGTTGTATCGCTTTGTTGGTAAGATATATGCCCTACAAACATTATGAGGCTCTTCATTACGGCAGGCCTGGTTCTTTCTATCGGGGCATATGTTGTTGTAGATGAGCGTTCAACATCTCCAGGAGAGGATGACCAAAAGCGCGGATTCTCCAACATAGCATGATAGACATGTACCTTTGTCGATAAAGTGACTCGCCCGGATCTTGCTCGATATGACGCGTGGACATCATTATCTTCTTGAGGCTGCTCCCTTGAGGTATCGGCTCAGTGGAAGATTGTCGTCATAGAGCGTTGATATGTTGCACCGGTATTCTTTAAACCAAATGGCAGTATGGTATAATAAAAAATTTCGAGAGGAGTTCGAAAAGCTATCTTACTTGCATCATGCTCGTACGTCCTTATCTGGTTGTAGCCGCTACATCCATCCATGGAGGAGAACATGCCGTGTCCGCTGGTCGCATCTACTAACATGTCGATGTTAGGTAGAGGAGGATCGTTTTGGAAGCACTGTTCAAGTCTCTGAAGTCTATGCAACACCTGATCTATCCATTTTCCTCGTATCCGAACTACTGTTTGTTTAAGGCTTGGATCCAGGTATGACATGTAGATGATGGGTGACCAATTTTCATCTAAATCTGGTATTTCTTCATATCTCCAAGCGAATATGTCCTGGTACTCTTTGATAAGTTCCACGAGCTTCGTGCGTTTATCCGTAGACAAGGTTGAGGTGATGGAGATAGGCCTAGGAGATTCCTCAACGATTTCAATCTCATCAGTTGTGGAGTTGGTGCCATCTTGCAGCTGTTGTGGAGCATCTAGCACTTGTTCTTGTGGTTCGTTATTGTTGTAGCATTCCATTGGGTGGAGAGACTGGGTAACAGTCTCCCATGCTAATTGATAATGGCAGTGTCGGTATACAGTTTTCCCATTCTGGTCACGAATCGCCACAAAAGTTCGTTCCCTCTTCGTGTGAACGTGGGTCGTGGCTTCACAGGATGGAGAAGAATGCTTCGTCAACAAAGATGCATCGTGGGTTTTAGCCCTCAATGATGCAAGCCGGTCTTTTTCCTGAATTGACGCCCACGTGGGGAGTGGGACGCAACGAACTTGTCTGATTCTTTCTGCGGACCTTCTCCCGTATGTGCTGGTTTGGTTTCCCTCGAAGTCTGTCATTGTGGTAGGCTTCCGTACGACCTTGCCTGGGAGAACCTTGGATGTCCTGAGAGTCTTGAGAGTAATCACATTTGAAGACGCTCCTGTGTAGATAAGGGTCGTCTTGAACTCTGAATCCTTGATGCGTGCGGTGACATGTAGGGCACGGTCGTGACCTTCCTATGGTTGATTGCAGCAAAATGTATCCGCGCGCTGATTCTTCGAGAGGTGTGAAAGTTCGCATAAACTTTCCACTAGAGAAACCACTTCCCGATCCACCGCCACGGTTCATAGTGAAACTATTGACTTGAGGAAGATCGTTGTGAGGATCGATCCCTAATGTAGGAGTCTCCATGACAGGACCGCTCATATCTGATGTCGCTTCTTTGATCAGGTCCATGGAGGTCCGCGCCGCTAAAGTACCTTCTCCGGTGCGTTGAATGCGTTCCTTTTTTGCTCCAGGGGCTGTCGCGGCTCTTGTGGCAATCAATCAGTTAATGTCTTAAGAAAAATGAATACCTCTTTCTGAGTTGCGGCCATATCCGTTTGAGTCTTAGCAAAAAATTCCTGCTTCTCCATCAAGTCTGCAATGGTAATGGGGGATGGTATTCCTCTCATCCCTCCGGCTCCTCGTCCTGATGAAGGACTGGAAGTTGTTGCTCTGGTGACTACCAGAGGTGTTACACTTGATGAGATGCCGGGATTTGCGGCTGCTCTGTCTCTGGTGATGGGAGGTGTTACACTTATTGGAACATCTCCTGCTACGCTGGCACTGGTGGTATAAGTGACGGCTCCATAAGATGTATTGACCCGGTAGCTCCACCGACAGGTACATCGACAAGGAGTGTTATCCACACTAGCTCCATCGGAATTGATTGCTGATCCGGACACGAGTTCTACCATCTTGAAATGGATTGATGATTGAATTGGTCCTAAGATCTACCCTTTTTGAAATTGATAAAATTGAATCGGATTTGAAGAAATTGACTTTACAACCGAGAGGTTAACCTCCCGCCGTGGTCGCCAATTGTTTATGGGTGAAAACTATTCCTGTCGAATTTGGTAATTTGGGGTATGTGGATGAGGAATGAATCTAAACCCTAAACAAATGCACTTTGCGCGGTGAGTGCTTGTAGATTCAGAAATCAATCGTGCAAGTCCGGCCTAAACCAAGAAATGGTCGTTCCAGACTTGTTTCGGTCACAAAGTGAAGGAGATGGGGTTGATCTTAGGGAGGGAAGCGAAGAAGGTGTTGATATTGTGAAGGTGTTGGCTTTCTTATGACTTGTAACAGAAAGATGAGCAGGCTTACGATTGATGCAAGCAGGCTCGGGTGTTTGAATACGTTACGTATTAACACTTGGTTTTTCGTCAAATCCGGACTTGTGTTGTTTTTCTCTGTCTCCTGTTTTTCTCCTGTGTTGGAAAATAGGTAGGAGAATCTATTTATACAAGTCATTTGAGCCTTTATTAACGTCTCTCATGGGAAGTGGAGGAAGTGGAATGATGGAGTAGTGGAGGTGTGTCTTTGGTGTTACACGACCGGTCTTGCCCACTTCTCCTGTCATCTCTAACCGTCCATGACTTCATGACACGTTCTTGTGATGGCGCGTTGCACGCTGCACGCTGTAAACCGCCAGACCAATACCCCAGTATGTATCACCCAGTTTGTGACATGATTGATGTCTCGAATGTGTGGATCGTGGGATCCACAAAAGGTAGCATGTAATCCTAAATTGAATAACTGCGTTATTCAGGAAGTTGATACTTGTGAAGTATCATGTGTATTTTATGTGAGTCTGCATCCGGTGTGGTAGAGTGATAGGTGGTGATTACCATGACCCCTCACTGACCAATTAACTCCTGACCAGGGTTGTATAACCAAGCCGGTGAAGTTGGAAGGACGAGATGATCTTTGAGACACTCATCTGCGACCGTTGATGGAATCAGGGTTTTGAAGAGGTGCGCAGGCATCACTCTTCAGCTTGGTCGAAACCAAGTATGGGAAGGGTTTTGGAAAGGACCGACCGGGCATGCGTGTAAACAGCATGCCGGTGTACACGTCCGTACCTCTCTGTCCCATAAAGGTGCGATCTAGGCCACTCGATTTGACCGGCAAAGAGGGGTGGTTGAGATCGGTTTGCGGCAGAAATCCATTGCCGCAAAGGAATTGGAAACTGCGTGACATTCCTAGTTTGGACGCGCGTTCCAAGACGACCAATCTTGGTTGGTCTTGGTCGATCAGTCTGGCGTGTAGGTGGTAAGCTGGTGTTCATGCCTATACCTGACTATCCCATGAAAACGTGATCTAAGCCACTCAAATCGTCCGGTGAAGTTGAGTGGTCGAGATCAGTTTGCAATTTGGGAAGTGTAACCACGCAAGTTTGGACGCGCGTTTTGGGATGGCCAGGCATGATATGCCTTGGACGATCAGGTGAGGGGATAGACGGGCCCACGGTGGTCATGCTGGTATGACCGGACCTGCTTAATCTAATCTGGGACCCTCCATTCGTGACGGAGAAGATGAACGCTCGTGATGCTCAAAACCCTAATTTTGGCTTTCACGACCGTGTAACCATGCTCCATTTGGGCGCACGAATTGGGACGACCAACCATGGTTGGTCCTGACCGATTGGTCAAGTATGTAGGTGGGCCCACGGTGATTGTGTTGACATGCTCTGGGCCCTTTGAATCTACATCTACACTCTCCATCTATACCTGCGAAGATGGACGGTTGAGACTGTTTTGCAACACATGTAATATGCCGCAAACCCTAATTTAGGGTTTTTCGTCCATACGCTCTGGTTTGGACGTTTTGGCAAGCTATGCCAATATTTTGGGGAGGCCGACCATGCAGGGCCCGCGTTGGTTCGGCAGTGAATATTTCATACCTGCTTGGGGGTTATGGAATTGATCTGGGCTATCCAATCACGCTGGTGAGGTTGGATGAACGAGATCATATCCAGACTGATACGGTCAGTCCGGATGCTCAATCGGGCTAGTATAACACACCGAGAGTTCTCAATCGGGCTAGTATAACACACCGAGAGTTGCAACCTGTACGGGTATTTCGTACATGCTTTCATTATAATGCTTGGAGGTTCGTGTTGCTCTGCTGAGAGCAACACTCAGTCGTCATGCCGCACTGATAATGAGTACAGGAAATACAAGGCTGCGCATGCATTAATTAATAATGCTATAAATTCATTGGGGTATATGGGATTGTTGCTACATGCTCCAACCTGGATGAATTTCATGTATTCACGAGAATGGGATTGTTGCCACATGCTCCATTCTAGGTGAATTAGTAAAGTGAAGGAGTATCAAACACTTATTAATGGCTTTATCTTTTACAAGATCATGATTTTCTGGTTTTTTACAATTTTAACCTTAAATGAAAATCCACCATCAACAGGTATTTAGAGAGAATGATGATGAGAATTGGTTGTGAATTTGTGCTGGATGATTGATTGTGAATGTGTGTTTGATACGTATTGATCTCTATACCTTGGTAACTATTACTATAAAGGCGGAATTCAGAATAATAATAGATGAGAAACTTAGAAAACGGAACACAAATAATAATTCGAAGAAAATATCTTCTCTTAGATTATGAACAAGAAAACAATTATAATTCTCTCTTTGTTACGCTCACAATCTTCTCTAAACAGTGGATTAACCTTAAACTGTTTGCTAAGCTAGCACAAGTATCTATCCTTAGCTATTAGCCAAAGCCCTCTATTTATAGCCTTCATCGTACTCAGCCGACCAAGGACTTCTATTAGGAATCTATTTCCTAAACTAAGAGTATTACCTAAAACAAAACTCTTCCCTAACTAAGAATTCTGCCTAAACAAGGATTCATGCCTAGAATAGGTTTCTTCCCTCAACTTAGCTTGAGGTTAACTAAGTTCCCTAAAGGAGTACGGATACACCTGTATCATGGGTCCCCCTTTTAAGAACTTGAACTCCTGTGAGAGTTAAAAATGAAGGTTAGGGAACTCGAAAGTCCCTTTTTCCTTGTTAAACCACTTAGCCTTTCTAGGAACTTGACCTTTACATCCAATTAGAAAAGCTTATTTCTCTCCTTGTCGTGTTTTAGTCACTCTTCGCTCCAATATGCAGTCTTCCTTGAGTGGTTCCTCTCTATCAAACCATAAGTCTTCTACTTGTGGTAAGATCATAGTGTCGTCGCCGTCATCATCAAGTAATGGTGGTTCAAACAACTTCAAGTATTCGGCATTTATGACCGAGTACATTCCTAGATAAGGTGGCAGATCTAGACGAAAGGCATTGTCACCAATCTGATCGAGAATACGAAATGGTCCATATCTCAATGGTTTCAACTTCTTACCTTCCCCCTTCAGTCGTTCCTTACCTAATTTTAACCATACCAAGTCACCAATACCAAAATTACAAGGAACAAGATGCTTGTCATGCTTTGCTTTGTATTTGTCTTGTGACTTCTTTAGTTGTGCTTCAACAGTCGCATGAATCTGAGATATCTTCTCCAAAAATTTTTTTGCCTTTTGCCTTTTGCCGTTCACTTCCTTCCTTTCCCCCCATTGAGGTGTCACTAGAAAATATTAGATCGAAAGGACTAGGTGGTAAGTAACCATAGCACGTCTCGAAAGGAGATTTCCCCGAAGAACTGTGAACTGCTCTATTGAAAGCAAACTGTAGATACGGTAAACTCTCATCCCAAGTTTTAGGATGCTTAGAATTATATCCCCTTAACATGTGAACCATAGTCCTATTGACCACTTCTGTTTGTCCGTCTGTTTGTGGATGAAAAGCTGTACTCTTCTTCAACCTAGTGTCCATCATCTTCCATAAAGAATCCCAAAAGTGACTAAGGAATCGACTATCTCTATCAGAAATAATCGAAGTAGGTAAACCAAAATGCTTCCACACGTGCTCAAAGAAGAGCTTTGCTGCACCGGTTCCCGTTACCGTCTATGTACATGGAATTAATGCAATCATCTTGCTGAATCGGTCGACCACAACGAACAAGTAATCATGACCAGACTTGGTCTTCGGTAACCCACCAAGAAAATCCATAGAAATACTCTACCAAGGCCGAGATGGTACTGGTAATGGTAGATATAACCCACGTTTTCTGTTGGAAGGTTTAGATGTGCTGCACAACTTACACCCTCTAACTAACTTAGCCACATCATCTTGCATCTTCGGCCAAAAGACATAACGCCGGAGGTTAAGTAGAGTTTTATTTATCCCAAAGTGTCCAGCAACTCGGGAAGTGTGTGCCTCTCTCAACCACTGTAAACGATCTCCATCTTCTGGTATGCAAAGTAACTGACCTTTGTATAACAATCCATCTCGGAGTTCATACTCGCTTTTCAAACCACTATTTACACCTTCTAACACCTTCTTGAAGTCTTTCTTTGGATGCGTATGATTCCGCATACTCTTGAGGGACAATTGGCTGAATTCTCATGGCCACCATTAATGCTCGAACTGGAGGTCGAGATAACATATCTGCCAACTTGTTTGTTACTCCTTCTTGTACCTAATGAGAATATTGAAAGTCACCAAGTAAGAAATCCACTTCATGTGCCGGGCTTGTTGTAGTTTAAATGCGTGCATGTAGATACTCCAACGGTTTGTGATCTGAATGTACCACTACTTCTTTACCTAAGAGATACACTCGCCAATGTTTGATACATTGATATAAAGCATAAAATTCTTTGTCATAAGGTGCGTAGTTCTTAATAGCACCTGAGAACAATTCTGAATGGTACTCCACTGGTTTACCATCCTGTAACAACACTCCTCCCAATGCATAGTTAGAAGCGTCGGTCTCAACTTCAAAAGTACGTTGTAGGTTAGGCAATTCCAACACTGGTGCTTCTGAAATATTTTTTTTTAGTAACTGAAAAGCGTCTTCATGAGTTTGCTACCATTCAAACTTTTCCTTAGCTCCCGTCAAACCATGTATTGGTCCTGCAATATTTGAAAAATGCCGGATAAACTTACGCAAGTAGGTGCAAGCCCCTAAGAAACTCCTGATTTCAGTTACAGTACTAGTTCTAGGCCACTTAGTGATCACTTCAACCTTCCTTGGATCAATCTTACTTTGTCCACCACCAACAATAAATCCGTGATACACTAACTCCTCCTTCCCAAACTCACACTTCTTTACGTTCAACTTCAGTTGGCCTTCATGTAACACTTTAAACACCTTCTCAACGTGAACGAGATGCTCTTACCAAGTTCTGCTGTATATTAGGATATTATCCAAGTAAACAATCACAAAATCTTCTATAAAATGTCGTAACAAATCATTCATCAAACGCATAAACGTTGCTGGAGCATTACACAAACCAAAAGGCATCACCAACCATTCGAACAAGCCTTGTTTGGTTTTGAAAGCGATTTTCCATGTGTCATCTTCTCGGACTCTCATCTGGTGATATCCGAATTTGAAATCTAACTTTGTAAAGACTCGAGCTTTTTCCAACTGATCCATCATGTCGTCTATCCTAGGTAAAGGGTAACGATTCTTGATTGTGATCTTGTTCAACGCTCTATAATCAATACACATGCGCCAGCCTCCATCTTTCTTTGGAACCAACAACACCGCTGATCCACAAGGTGAAGCACTTGGCATTATCATTCCTAATTCTAAAATTTCCTGGACTTGTTTCTTGATCTCATTAGATTCCTCTATGGTCGTGCGATAAAGACCTACATTAGGAAGACAACTCTCCCCGGTCAACATGATCTCATGCTCCACACTCCTCTTTGGCGGTAATCCCGTGACATCTGAAAATAAATCCTTGTACTTCAACTTCAACCTTTCTAGGTTATCTTCTTGTTGTGCAGTCAAGGATGCCAAACAAACTATACCCGGCTTCTCCTCAAGAGAACGGATCACAAGGAGAATTAACTTTGTGCTAGCATTCACCAACCGCTTAGCCTTAGTGGCTGTGATCAAACGCTCCCTTAAGAGGAGAATCAATAGCCCGAATCACAAAACTTTCTCCATCTTTGGTAAAGGTGTACTTTTGTTCCCTCCTTTGTAGAGTTGCATCTCTATCCCATAGGTAAGGACTACCTAGTACCACCACGACAAACATCCAAAGGAACTATGTCGCATATAACTTCGTCAATATATGACTCATCTAGAGCAAATTTGAACGTGCACTGATGTGAAACTTGTTAGCCCCCTTCCTTTTGAAGCCATCCTAAAGGGTATGGTTTTGGATGTTTGAAAGTCTTCAATCCTAACTTCTGCACCAAAGAATTTGAGAGTAAATTCTTTTGACTTCCGGGTCAATAACAGCATCAACTAGTGAAGTTTTGACTTGCATCTTCACTGTGAAGAGTTGCTCCCTAAGATCATCTTTTGAAGGTCTTTCTTTTGCCCCTATCATAAGAGAAAGATTTGAATTGGGTTCCGTTAGTCCGTGGACTTCTTTTGGAGTTTGAGCGACTAGTGCTGCCTTCTTGGCTTCTTTCCTCTGCAACCCTTTAGGCTTTAGATGAGGGTTCTTAACCCAACACTTGTCGACAATGTGACCTGTTTGCTTGCAATGGGTGCAAGACAAACCTTCCTTGTCACTAGACTTCCCTTCTTCTTTGCTCCTTTCACCTCCTTTCACAGTGGTACCTCCAGATTTCACCTTAGTATTTCCCTTTGAATCAGATTTCTTAAGCCTGCCCTCAATGGCATTAGCTTTTATACTTGCCTCGGAGATAGTATCCACCGAAAACATATTCAACTCCTTCCGTATATACTCATGGAACCCGGAAATATATTTCATGTAGATAACATAATCCCCCAAGTCTAAGTCCAAAATCATAGCTTGATTCTGAAATTTCGAAGTATATTCTTGTACGGTTTGGTTGTAAGTCTGCTTCAAGTTGTACCACTTGAACTATCTCTCCTCAAGGTAGCCAACCGGATAAAACTGTTTCCTTACAACTGCCTTGAATCTTTTCCACGGCAATACTCCTTTACCTAGGTTTTGTCTTTGATAAGCTTTCCACCAGGTTAGAGCATGCTTTTGTAGCTTCAATGCCGCGAAAGCAATCTTTTCCTTTGAACCATATTCAAAGAAAGAGAAATACGTCTCTAGACGTTCAATCCAATCATCTAATTTTTCTACATCGACACTCCCATCGTAAAGTGGAATATCAACACGAAAATCAATTTTCAGATTCTTACCATGAGGTTTAGTTGATGTAGGACTTTTAAGAAACTCTTTCTTCTTTTCTTCCTCCTCCTCATCTTCTTCCTCTTCCTCTTCTTCTTCTTCTTCTTCTTCTTCTTCCGAATCGTCTTCTTCCGAATCATCTTCTTCCGAAGCTTCAGGTGAAGGTATAATCTTTTTCTTCGTCTTCAGCTTGGTTGTATGAGAACGAATACATTCACTCAGCTCCTGAAGGGTAACTTGAATTGACTTCATGTCTGTTTGCAACGTAGCCACCTATTCTTCCATAGTTTGTGGTTCGCCTTCCTTAGGATCACCATCTGACTTTGTCATCCTTGATCCCCTTGTTTTCTTAACGTCTTCCAACTTCTCGAGTACCTCACCAACCTTTATGTAGAGAGATCTAGTGAAAACCATAAACCACAGGGATTTACCCTAAAAACTAACCTTGCTCGTGATGCCAACTTGATACGTATTGATCTATATACCTTAGTAACTATTACTATAAAGGCGGAATTCAGAATATAATAGACGAGAAACTTAGAAAACGGAACACAAGTAATAATTCGAAGAAAATATCTTCTCTTAGATTATGAACAAGAAAACAATTATAATTCTCTCTTTGTTACGCTCACAATCTCCTCTAAACAGTGGATTAACCTTAAACTGTTTGCTAAGCTTGCACAAGTATCTATCCTTAGCTATTAGCCAAAGCCCTCTATTTATAGCCTTCATCGTACTCAGCCGACCAAGGACTTCTATTAGGAATCTATTTCCTAAACTAAGAGTATTGCCTAAAACAAAACTCTTCCCTAATTAAGAATTCTGCCTAAACAAGGATTCATGCCTAGAATAGGTTTCTTCCCTCAACTTAGCTTGAGGTTAACTAAGTTCCCTAAAGGAGCGCGGATACACCTGTATCAGTGTTGGGTGTTTGGTTAGTAGAACTTTATATTTTCAGTACTGTAATTATTTCAATATGTTTTACGGTCTTTTCGTGTTTTATCAATTTTCAATAAAACCTGCATTATCCTTTAAATCATTCTAGTGATTACTTGAAGTTAGTTGTTATTTCTACTGGGCACCCCTTTTAGGTATGATGTGCTCACCCATTCCCACTTTCAGCAGAGACAGATCAGAGTTGTGCAGCGAAAGCTTCAATGGTTGATTTCGTTAATTGGTTATCTTCTGCTATGTTTATTATGTTGTATATTCTATTTGTAAACTAAATGACTGTTGTTTATGAAAAGACGAGGGTACCCAAATATACCTCAATCTAAAACTTTTCCACCTATAAGTCCTTTCTCCGAAAGTGATTGTCTATGGACTGAGTCGAGACAAAACAACTAATCGGTTCACACTTCGTGTGATCGTCTATGGATACTATATCGAGACAATACGACAACAAGATAACTTGCGTGATTGACTATGGATACAAGATCGAGACAATACAACAACAAAGTATGATTACTTGTAATAGGTTTGGACTTAACCAAACACAATAGGATTGCTATCAAATAATTTAGGAATTAACGTTTGTGTATTTTACTTCTAATTATAATAAAAAAATTATAATTGCGGAAATAGAAAAGTAAAAGACACAACAAGATTTTGACGAGGAAACCGCAAATGCAGAAAAACCCCGAGACCTTGTCCAGAATTGAATACTCTCAGGATTAAGCCGCTATACAAAATCTAAACCAACTTTGTATAGTTGAGACCAAGCAACTAAACCTATAGTTCACCTAGTTCCGTCTGTATCCCTGCGCCTCCAACTTTCAATAAGTCACGCACTTGGAAAAATTCCTTTGGTTCGTATTCCAAACAGTAAAGGAACAAAAAATCTGTTCGGTAACAACTCTTTTCAAACAACGTGATATGAGTTTGACAAAAGGCTCTTCCGTTTATCCCAATAAACTCCTTTGTCGGGTTCTTAGATCAATCTATCAACAACTACCAAAGTAATTGTTTAGACTATGCAATCAATACTATGAATCACAAAGAAATGTATTGATGCCGATCTACACAACTAATCAATCCAATTTATCAAAAGATAAACCGATTATAGTTGGATCCCCAGCCGATCAAGTTTTGTGCACACCAAATATTATGAACTCAAATAAGAAATCTTCTTTGTCTTCAAATCTTCTTAGATCTTCAATAAACACTTGCACACAATCAACTTGAATCTCTTGTGATCAATCAACTTGAATCGCCTAATTAGGGTACTTTCCTCTCCGAATAGACGGCTCCACCAGTAACAACACAACAAGGTAGTTTTGTTGGCTCTGGGGATTAGTTTGCTTGAAATGCAAACTGCAATATTTATAGACCAAGGAAGTTTGGACACCAAGGAATTTCCAAAACCGAATATTCTCAAAGATATGCAATAAACACAAAATCTGTTTTCATAATTCCTGGAAATGCTTTGTCCAAATATTGACCGAAATCTCAGTAGAAAATCTCCAATTAGTAAATGCACATTACCAATATTTATTTTCTAAAGATATGCATTTAATTGCTGGAAACTAAAAGCATATAAAACTAAAAACCTTAATTAAAAGATTCTCAATTTATTTCTAAGGAATATCTTTGAACAATAATAGATAAGAATTACTGCACGTGTTCAAAGTATGTCGATATCTTTACTTTGTAAATCCTCTTTCATATTTACAATCTTGGAACCAATTTGCCACACTTCCAAACGAGTTTAGAATTGTTTCATCTGATTTCCAAGAACTATGTGATTGATCAAAAACATTCAATCACCATTCATGGGTTTAACGGTTCTACCAAAACAAGTTTCGGTTCTACCAAAACAAGTTTCGGTTCTACCTCCAAGTGGCTACTAGGATCGGTCAGACTAGTTTCCATAAAATGGCTTTCTAAGTACTAGGATTGGTTACCATTATTTATGGTACTTACTTGTGATCGGTTGCACAAGTTATATGATCGGTTACACCAATAACTAAAACTTGTTAACCTACTACAAGGATCGATTACACATCTTGTGATTAGTCCCACCAAGTACTAGGATCGGTTACCCAATGACTAGAATTGATCACACCAATTACAAATATCGATCATACCATCTTGTGATGTGTTTGTGATAGTGGTAAATAAAGTGATTCGATTCTCGAACTTGTGAAGGATTTTTTAGACTTAAATTCAAAACAAAAATAGAAAACTCACTAAAAATTATAGCAAACTCAGACAAAGATGTTATCAATATTAAAAGACACTGAGGCTAAGATTCCACTATTTTCCAAGTACAAAGTGATTTAATCCAATATTTAAATTCATGCAATTTTCTTGTTCAATTTGATTCTAAACTATTGCAACAAGTAGATTCTCAAAATAACAAGTGTAAATCCGAAGCATAGAACATCAAAAACCTAGGTCCAAGTATGCTCTATCAAAACAAATAACAATTGCTTAACAAAAATCATTCAAAAAAATTTCGATCAAGGCAAATAATCATATAATAATTGCAAATAAATAGATAAAATAGAATATACCACTTCTTGTTGGAAAAATAGCTTCCTCCGTCGCCTCAGCAAAGGGGTTTAGCTCCTCATATTAATCATGACCTCAAAATATTGGTTTATGGTTCAAAAGTTGATTAAAAGAGTGAAAAGTAATAACACAGACTGTTTGCAACAGTGTATCGGCGTTACAAAACAGCTGTTACAATGGAACTGTTACAGAAAACTGTTGTAAACACTGTTGCTTTGTCGCTGATTTTAAGACCCCAAAAACGACTGTCTTCAATGGCCTTTTGTTCTTCGTGTTCTTTAGCAGCAGCAGCAAAACCCGGTTTCCTGCAACTTTGATTTCTCGGCTATGTGGTGTTCTAAACTTCCCCTAGCTTCTTCTAAACTTCAATACTCCTCTATGGAACTCGACAAAGCCTTTTATACACATCAGAAACCTCAAAATCCCGATTAAATTTCTTCTTTTCTTTTCGTGGAAGTTACGACAATAATTTCTTCCCTTACTTGTTTCACGCGCTTCCGATCTTTCCAACTCCTTCCTAAATCTTCCTTAGATAGAAACTCATCTTAGGAAATAATATCTCGCCTTTAGTCTCCCTATAATACCAAAAACTAATTCATACGAGGTCCGTGTATAACTCCACCTCTGTTTCTATCCAAATCGAGTTCTAGCCAAATCCATTCAACTAAACATCCATACCACGTTGTATTGCCAAAACAGGCCTAGCCCATGAAAATCAGCTATTGAATCTCGTTAAAACTGGTCCAAATCATCAACCCTAATTCTGCCATTAAAACACCAATTTTCCCGCCAAAACGTTCTTTTGAAATGAAAGAGATGGAGTGCCCCTAGTAATTCCGGGGGTGCAGATAGTAGTGAGGTGTAAATAGCAAGTAGGGTACCCCATATCAGTGGCGTACCCCTTAGTAATTGATATGCCCCTTATCCAAACTGAGACTCCGAATAGTGAGTATCCTTCAGGTGCCTTTATCAACTTTTCGAACCGATTTCTCCACACATGTTTATTTCTCCAAAAACACCTACAAAGACACAAAAAGCCATAATAAATACAAAATCGAGCACTAACAATATATACAATTGAGATTATATCAGACATAAAAATGTGTCTATCAAATACCCCCAAACTTATTATTTGCTAGTCCCGAGCAAATCAAATTTACAAAATAAAATCCTAACTCACTGTCGCAGGCATCATCGATTGCATTTAGCGTATGCAACAAGCCTTTAAACCCCTAGGTGGCCTAGTGGCCGAGTTATAGTCTCGGGAGGGCTTACAAGAGATATACCCACAAAACCTTTACACTCCAGACCCTAACTATCTACAGAACCTTGGAAGGCACTAAAGAATCTCCTTGCATACTTATTGACTACAGGAGGAAGTACCCTGATGCGAAATTCCAATTGTTGTACACGAGTTTGCACTCAAGCATACTAAAATTCATATATAAGTGACAGAGCTCTACTCAGATAGTTTCTGGACATCATAACCGGAGTCAACCAATCACATGGATAGATTATGAGATGGATATAGAAAAACATAGATGGTTTTGATGTTGACTAAGGTGAATGGTGTTTCTCATATCTGTCTGAAGGCCACTGCCAAAACGAACCTATCCTAATGGACTCGAGATACTGGTTCGGACTAATATCAACACACTTTGGCATATACAAGGGAACCAAAGTGGTCGATAACCCTAATTCTAGATCAACTCAGCTGGCATATACAAGGGAACCAGTGGTCGATTTTATTGAATTTATTCCGGTTGGTCTCATGGTATGGTCTCAATTTCCCTTCTTTCTTTTTTTTTTTCAAATTTTTTTTTTTTTGGTATCTCAATCACTCTATTTCACCCTAGCAGTGGTAACAACTTGACTCGTGAGCCCCACCTAATCACTTAGAGAAACATATTTTAAAGAAAATAAAATAAAAATAGAAGTGAAAAGGATTCAACGAGATATGGCGAAACTACCACGTTTTTTCTTTAATTCTAACACCTGATCTCTGTGCTTTTATGAATAGACTCTTTAGATGTTTCCATCTAATCAGATTGGTTCCTCAACTCCTACAACCAAAATGCTTCCATCCACTTAGATTGGTTAGTGCCATCCTTAATAACCATAAATTTCTAGGCTCTGGAGTTTAACAATGCAACTAAAATGTTTCTCCCATACCCCCAAACTTAAATCTAACATTGTCCTCAATGTTCTAAAGATAAAATTAAAACCATGAACAAGGAGAAACTGTTACCATTTGAAGTAAAAGAGTTAAGGAAAGATATTACCATGTCGCATGAATATTGGGTTACCTCCCAAGAAGTGCTAAGTTTAAAGTCTTCAGCTAGACTAAGAAAGGATTAGTCACCTCATAGAATCATAAAGTAATAGCCGAAATATCTGTGGGTCATCAAAACCAAATAGAGCTATCACAAGTAAAAGGAATCTGCAACATGCCAAGAAAATTAACAAATAAAGCACACCCTTGTCTAGTTTCTGTTTAAGACAACTACATCTAGAAATTTCGTGGTTCGGAGTTTAGGCTCTATAACTGGGTCGAGATAAAATATTTTCATGTGCTGGAATTCCTCAAAGCTAAGATCCGATTCAGGTATTAGAGTCTGGAAAAACTCAAATAAAAATTTAGAAGCACATAATAATAACCTGAATAATTGTGGATCCTTAAAGTCAATCAGTTTTGACTCACACAATTGACCACGATGAAACTGGCGGTCAATCATAAGAAAATGTGTCGATACTAATCTCCTAAAGCACTTAGGCTCAGTCTGACACATTTGAAACTCATACGTTCCCACAATTGGTTGAAAAATATTTGGTGGGAAAACAAAGTCAATCTGGGTATCATAGCCCTGGATAAGCCACATCAACTAGAGGATGGGTTTCTAACAACTGAATCTTTCTATGAAGATACTCTTGTGAAATGGTAGAGGCATATATTCCAAGTCCACCCCCAAACTTAGAATTTTGGGTGTCTCTAAATACACTAGTCACAATATTCCTAATTTCTAGACCATCGGGTTCCCCGAAAATGGTCAATTACTTTATCTAAGTTATAATCAGGTGGTTCATCCTCTAAATGCATAGTAGGACTTATGTCCTTAATATCCTCTACGGTCCACCCTAAAGCTTCCTTAATGTCTTGAAGCACGGTCACTGGCCTACTCTCCTGATCACTATCCAAATCGGAAGCTATAATAACAGGGAAAGTCTCAGATGGGCCAAAAAATGCATAGTTAGGGTCCAACTTAGGAGGCTCTTCTAAACAAGGGATTAAGGTAGACTCGAAAGCTAATAATGGTTCAAACCTAGCTTTCCATGTATCGGTATCTAACATAGGAATAGAATCCAACAAAGCATTTACTTGTTCAATGTTGCTATCATCGTCGAAATCCATGCTAAAATGGGCTAGACAACTCTCTAATGGATCTTCTGATATGATGTTTGGTAATGACTCCTGAACTAAGGTTCCTATCATGTTCACCTCTTCAATGCACGTGTCATCTAGCTCAGAATGCAGCTTATTGACATTAAGACATTAAAAATATTCAACTCAATAGTCATATTACCAAAAGATAGATTCATAATACCATTTCGGCAGTTTATGATCGCATTAGACGTAGCTAAAAATGGGCGACCTAAAATCACATGTATCTGGTTCTCTGGGTCAGGGATAGGTTGGGTATCTAAGACCACGAAATCCACGGGATAAATAAGCTTGTCGACCTCAATAAGAACATCTTCTATCACACCACGAGGAATTTTAACAGACCTATCAGCTAACTGCAGTGTTATCTTGGTAGGTTTCAATTCACCAAGTCCTAGTTGTAAGTACACATGGTACGGCAGTAAGTTCACACTAGCTCCTAAGTCAAGTAAAGCTTTATCTACCCGATGTTTCCCTATCGTGCAAGCAATGGTAGGGGCACCTGGGTCTTTATATTTAGGAGTTGTGTTGTTCTGAATGATCGAACTTACATGACTATATAAAAAGGATTTTTTAGGGACACTAAGCTTGCGATTTCGTGTACACATATCCTTAAGGAATTTGGCATAAGCAGGAAGTTGCCTAATTGCTTCTAGTAACGGAAGGTTTATGGTAACTTCCTTAAAAACCTTCGTTATGTCATTAAAGTTGGATTCATTCTTTGTTGGTACTAATAGCTGGGGAAATGGGGCTATAGGCATAAAATAGGGCCTCTCAGGAACCGATCGGCATCATCGGAGATTTTATCGGTCCCTCGGCTATGGATGGTCCTGAGGGGTGAACTACAAGTATGCTCACTATCGGGCATGGTTACCCGATTATCTACTACTCTACCACTCCTAAGGGTTCTAACCGAATTCAATTGATATGATGATTTTGCGCCTACTTCATGAACTCTTCTAGGGTTTTGTTGTGTTTGACTAGGGAACCTACCTTTTTCTCTCAAGGACTCATTTATCAGACTAACCTGCATTTTTAACTCGGCAATAGCTTGACTATTTTCTTGCCCTATCCTGTTACTAGCTTCTACGCTTTGTGAAAGTGATTGGTGCATCTTTTTGGTGTTTCGAATAAATGAGGCAAGAGTTTCTTCTAGACTTAAAATTTTCTTATCGGACTGATTTTGAAACTGAGCTACTCCCGAAGGATTCTTAGTATAGCCAAAACCTGGGGGAGCATTCGAATTACTAAGCTGACCTTGATTCTGGTCCTTAGACCATGAGAGGTTCGGATGGTTTCTCCAATCTGAATATGGGTCAAAATTTTGACTGTTATCAAATCTAGTGTTATTATTATAAAGATCATTGGCTTGCTCTTCAATAGTCTGGCCTTCCCAAAAAGGCTCCACTCTACCGCTAGTGTGACCCAATTCTAAAGCTTCTAACCTTTTAGCTATTGCTGCAATTTTGGCATATGATTCAAAGCCTCCTTCTAGCCTATTAACGGTTCCTCTTCCTAGAAGAATTATTTTCTTGGGTTCCATACTATTTTCCCATTGCTGGGTCTTTTCGGCGATTTCATGCAAATATGTCACCGCCTCATCAACTGTTTGGTTTTCAAACCCACCTGTACACATAGATTCTACTGTGGTCGTAGTGGAATAATCTAAACCCTCATAAAGGATCTGAACTAACCTAACCTTTTATAAACCATGATGAGGACGTTGGGCTAATAAATCATTGAACCTTTCCAAATACCTATACAAAGATTCTCCCTCTTGTTGAGAAAACGTGCAAATTTGCGTCCTAATAGACGATGTTTTGTGCCTAGGGAAAAACTTGTTCAAAAAGGCAGTTGTAAGTTGTTCATATGTTTCAATTGAACCAGAAGCCAAACTATATAACCACGATTTATCTTTCAATGAAAAGGGAATACCTAAGTTTCAAAGCATCATCATCAAGGTTTATAATCTTTAGGGTACTACAAATTTCCTCAAAGTCCCTAACATGGAAATAAGGGTTTTCATTTTCTTTCCCTAAGAAGATTGGGAGCAGCTGTAAGGTCACAGGTTTAAGTTCATAAGTTGCTTCCGTTTCAGCTAACCTGATACACGAGGGACGAGTAGTCCTAGTCGGGTTCAACAAAGCTTTCAAAGTTGCCATTTCTGGCACTATCGAACTATTAGGGATTGTCTCCTCAAACTGACGTTCAAAAACGGAGTCTTCAAAAATCGGACTTTCTAAATTGAGGTAGTCGAGACGCTTAGAACTACTAGGTTTCTCTTTAACAAATCTACCTAGGGCGTATCTTTTACGTTCAGGCATGCAAAAGAATAAGGAAAGGGATTCTATGCAATCACAAAACAAGTCTGACTCAACCAAATCAAACCTATTGATTTCTAGCAAACAAAAAGCATGATGGCTCCACTTAGATTGTTTTTAGACCGACTTCTAATCCTTCGAAAGGGTTACAATCCGAGCAAACCCTCTCGGAATCAATCTGAGTTTAAGTAAGTTGAATAGAGGCGAGGGAAGCTCGGTGGAGCTTTGATACCCAAGGCCTCACCGGAATTACAAGGCGGCGTGATCACGCATTCAACTCACAGAAACCATCATGAACTTCGAAGTATGCTTAAAACAGTAACCAATATTTTACGAATGACTTTCCTATTAAGCTCGTTACCTTATTGGTCTCGTTCTAGTCAAAATTTTAAGGCTTAGGTTCGCGTAGGTTACGTGTTCCTAAGGCGGGCAAGAAGAGAACGGTGATGAAATCCGAACCCTTATCTTGTATGGCTAGGCCTTGCCCTTTACTAGAAAATTAAAGCAGCCGTATTCAAGTCCTCAGCATATATGCAAACGAAGGAAGACAGTAACTCGCTGACGGTGGATTCGCGAGTGTTCAAAATATTACATCCCGTTCCTGACTGGCGGATGAATCGGTTGTAGTCGACTCGGGTCACCGACTCCTATGTCGGTGTACGAACCCAAGGTGCAGAGACAATATCGTAATTGTCCTCCTTCTCTCGCAAAACAGTTTATATTTAAAGTACCCTTCCGTAGGGTAAAAATAAAAATAATGTCCCAAGTCCGAAAGTCCAAAGTCCAAAAAGAAAAGAAAAATTACAAAAATAATAAACCCTAATACAATTTTTTTTTTTAAAATAAACAAACCCTAAAAAAATTTTAACTAAAAATAAAATTATCTTCTTTTCCGTTCTTTTCGCTTTAATCTTTAGCTCCAAGTCTTTACGAAATCACCAAACTCCTTGGCTCAATTTTCTTTATGATCCAGAACCTGTAGACAAAAGATAAATACCCAAAACGTAAAAAAGAACAAAAATAAATCTAAAACCCTAAAAACAAGTCCGCGTCGGCGGCGCCAAAAATTTATGTGTTTGTGATAGTGGTAAATAAAGTGATTCGATTCTCGAACTTGTGAAGGATTTTTTAGACTTAAATTCAAAACAAAAATAGAAAACTCACTAAAAATTATAGCAAACTCAGACAAAGATGTTATCAATATTAAAAGACACTGAGGCTAAGATTCCACTATTTTCCAAGTTCAAAGTGATTTAATCGAATATTTATATTCATGCAATTTTCTTGTTCAATTTGATTCTAAACTATTGCAACAAGTAGATTCTCAAAATAACAAGTGTAAATCCGAAGCATAGAACATCAAAAACCTAGGTCCAAGTATGCTCTATCAAAAGAAATAACAATTGCTTAACAAAAATCATTCAAAAAAATTTCGATAAAGGAAAATAATCATATAATAATTGCAAATAAATAGATAAATATACCACTTCTTGTTGGAAAAATAGCTTCCTTTGTCGCCTCAACAAAGGGGTTTAGCTCCTCATATTAATCATGACCTCAAAATATTGGTTTATGGTTCAAAAGTTGATTAAAAGAGTGAAAAGTAATAACACAGATCGACGTTACAAAACAGCTGTTACCATAGAACTGTTACAGAAAACTGTTGTAAACACTGTTGCTTTGTCGCTGATTTTAAGACCCCAAAAACGACTGTCTTCAATGGCCTTTTGTTCTTCGTGTTCTTCAGCAGCAGCAGCAAAACCCGATTTCCTGCAACTTTGATTTCTCGGCTATGTGGTGTTCTAAACTTCCCCTAACTTCTTATAAACTTCAATACTCCTCTATGGAACTCGACAAAGCCTTTTATACACTTCAGAAACCTCGAAATCCCGATTAAATTTCTTCTTTTCTCTTCGTGGAAGTTACGGCAATAATTTCTTCCCTTACTTGTTTCACGCGTTTCTGATCTTTACAACTCCTCCCTAAATCTTCCTTAGATAGAAACTCATCTTAGGAAATAATATCCCGCCTTTAGTCTCCCTGTAATACCAAAAACTAATTCATACAGGGTCTGTGTATAACTCCACCTCTGTTTCTATCCAAATCGAGTTCTAGCCAAATCCAGCCCAACTAAACATCCATACCAGCGTTGTATTGCCAAAACAGGCCTAGCCCATGAAAATCAGCTATTGAATCTCGTTAAAACTGGTCCAAATCATCAACCCTAATTCTGCCATTAAAACACCAATTTTCCCGCCAAAACGTTCTTTTGAAATGAAAGAGATGGAGTTCCCCTAGTAATTCCGGGGGTGCAGATAGTAGTGAGGTGTAAATTGAAAGTAGGGTACCCCTTATCAGTGGCGTACCCCCTTAGTAATTGAGATGCCCCTTATCCAAACTGAGACTCCGAATAGTGAGTATCCTTCAGGTGCCTTTATCAACTTTTCGAGCCGATTTCTCCAAACATGTTTATTTCTCCAAAAACACCTACAAAGACACAAAAAGCCATAATAAATACAAAATCGAGCACTAACAATACATACAATTGAGATTATATCAGACACAAAAATGTGTCTATCAAGTACTAGGATCGGTTACCCAATGACTAGAATTGATCACACCAATTACAAATATCGATCATACCATCTCAGGTGATTACTTAAGATTGGTTTTATTAATAAAAGTCATACTGATACATAAGTCAGGCATTGTGAATAGTTTTACCAAGATACATAAACAAGTTATGAGCGGTTATACTAAACACACATATTGGTAATCCAAAGATTTACAATGAATAACAATACCAATAAGCCTAGCGATTTCCATTTCGATTCACAAAACAAGTTTATGAATGTACTTCCTTTAAACGAATGTAAAACATTGTTTCCTAGGATGAAATATTCACCCATACCCATACATAATCACAATAGCATTCATACGATTATGTAGATGTCTTATATACGAAGTTCGGAAGATAGGCGTTATACTTCGTATTATAATTCCTTAATACTACGTCTAACTAGAGTATAATGATTCACAGCTTCGCAGTTATGTTTTCACTATAACACGACTTGAAAGATACGGTTGGAATGAAACAGTTCAAGTCAAAATATTACTAACCTCAAGAGGAAGGATGATGTCGTCGTTGTAGCTCTTTACTTCTTCACATTCTTCAAGTCTTCGAGTAATACTTGTATGTCTCATATCCTAATAACTTTCTAGCTAACTTATACGAAGTTGACTCTAGTAAATAATCAAGAGAATCTTTAAATGAGTTTTGGTTCACTAAAATATGACAACCAAACTTGACATACCAACGCTTGATGGGTTCAACCCCTTTGTCAATTTTAGTGACAAAATTCTTACATCATATGAATAAACAAATTACAAGAATTCATTATACATACGCTTGACTCCAAGTTTCAACAACACAATAACCTGTATACATTCAATCCACAAATGCTGCTGTTGACATTATAATAACAAAGCTAATACTCCCCCTGAAGGTAAGATAGGTAGGTTTTCAATCCGCGCGTCGTTGTTATTCCCTTTGTAGTTAAGATAACCACAAGTATCAATATGATATGTTACTACCCTTTAGTCTATGATTTACTCTTTCGTTAGATATAACATTAAGCACCATTGTCCTTTCCTTAATGATATCATATCACTTGTTTACTCCATATATTTCTCCCCATTTTTATCACAAAATGACAAAGGTAAGAGCAAACAAAGGACAAACTGAAAGGATCTTACAAATCTTAAAAGACTTGCAACTTATAAGAGTTAAGCACGAGGGTTCCACACACCATTTTTGATAACCAATATCAAAACCGAAACTACAAAGTAATTTTGTTTTGATATGTTACTAAGGAAACAATTACCCGAAGCAATTTTCCCTAATAGTTTAGCAAATTACAAATTGACTAAGCACCTTAGATCTTTGTTAAACCGATTGTACAAATACAATCGCTTGTTTGATAAGACTAAAATAAAGATCAGAATTAACTCTATTTTTCTCATCAAGGTTCTAATTATTCGAACAATAACTTAGACCTTTCACTTTAAACAAGACAAGTACTAGGTTAGTTAACTAGTATTTCTTATTAAGGCATTCGATTAGACTTGAATAACCGAATCCTACACTTTGATAAGTCTAACTAAGATCAAAATTAACTTGGTTTCTCTTATCCGAAATCGAATTGGACTAAAAAAATGATCCCGAAAACCTTTTTATTAAGCCATAAACAATTCATACAAACCAAATAAATCAACTTGCATAATCATTTATCTCAACCGGAAGCAATTGAAACAAACATAGACATTATAGCACCGTGATTTCGTTAAGCCTAAACATTTGATACCAAACAATAAAGAAAGATAACAATAGTTTTTCTTAACCGGAAACAGTTGAGTCACACACACACACATCCATACATAAATAATGGAATAAACATCAATTGTACCGAAATTGCAAAAGCAAAATATATGCAATAAAATCAGGCTTTTCTTAAACAGGAAAACGATTAACTAACAAATTCATTACCTCAAATTCCGCATCCTCTTCTCCCCTTAAGATATATCATTAAGCGCAAGTTCAAGATAGAACTCTCCCCATTAATGTAGTCATCCTCCCGCAAGAACAAAAAAATAACAACAACAACAACCTTTACCAGAGAAAGGTTGAATCGGTTTTTGTTTGACCATTGCTCGGTCAAACTCGCATGCATTTCTATCTCAAGTATGTTTGTCAATGTTAGTGATCAAAACTATAAGTCTTGATTTCTAGCCTATTTATAGATGTCTCGAACTAGGACATAGATAGTGTAGTTGAGCTTAAATCTCTCGACGTTCATCTCTTGAAAACGAAGAACTACTAAGGGGAGCTTGTGGAACTTCTTCGACAAAAGGTATGTGGAGACTTGAACTTATCTATCACTTGGAAAGTCTATTTCTACTATCTCCTATATTGAGACATAAGTCGTGTTACGATATAGTTTTCTTTATACACATTTGATATTTCGAAATGAGTATATCTCGCTTTACATATTTCTAGAAATATGTGTTGGTAAGCTTTCGCTTGACCAAGTTCATCTTATATCATGAGAAAATTGCCGAGTAACATCTTACATGGTTTGTGTGATACAATCATTTGGTGTAAGACTTGGAAGGTTTCAATAATGATTATTTCAATATCTTGAAAATTGCTTTGATGTTAATAGTGTGTGAAAACAGCTATTGACATTATAAAAGAATGTTTCAATGATTGAAATAAAGAGTTGATGATGCAACCATCTTTGGATATAAGCATATATATTGTGTTCGCACATTAGTGTATAAATCCATAAACCGGGAGCCAAGAGTATGCATATGTGTGTATACGAAATTGGAGAAGGAGACAGGTTAAGTATGCGTATCCATACTACGCATACTGGCGGAAGTTCTCAAACCGAGAATTTCTGCTGAGTTTGGTTTTGGCAAAACTCTTAACTAGTCATACGCATACTGGCGGAAGTTTTTGAACCGAAAATTTGTACTGAGTTTGGAAACATTACAAACTCAAAAACCGGTTGCTGAAGTACGCATACGGTACGCATACTTAAGCTGGTTACTTTGTCAAATCGGTCAAGTCCATGAACTTAAACATTTAAATCATAAGGAATGCAATCTTTGCAAACCGTGGCTATAATGTTCATGATTGATTCAAGTAAATCAAACAGATTTGATTTCAATTGTGTTTTCTAAATAATTGAACAACTCTTAACTAGTTTCATTTGAGTCATTTGAACTAGTTATGGTTAAGATGAATAAGGTTGATATGAGAGTAATCATATGGATAACCTCGGTTAACTATTTGTGAACCAACTTGGTGTACACGTTTAGGTACGTCTACATAAACCTAAATGAGGGTACATTTCATTTGTGTGTAACAAGCTAAGTTCGATCTAACAGTTGAAAGATATTAACTTGGTTGAATCAGGTTTTTCATCTAACGGTGAATATTGAATGCTTTGTTACCAAGGTAACTTGGATTGCAAACCCTGATTTGAAAAATATATAAAGGAGAAATCTAGCAACTGGGAAACCTAATCCCCACACCTCATGTGTGTTACTAGTTGCATAACTAGAGTCGATTATCCTTTAACCTTAGGTTTCTTCTCGATACCCTTTAGGTTAACGACTTGAAGACTTCATTGGGATTGTGAAGCCAGACCCAACTATTATCTTTGTAGTTACGTGATATGATCTTGTTGTTTCTATCGTGTTGAGTGCAATTGAAATAACTGGCTCGATATTTTATATCTCTGATAGGCAAGATAGAAAAGTAATCACAAACAAACTTCGTCTCATCGTTTGTGATTCCACAATAACTTGTTTCGCTAGTCGATTAAGTTTATTGTGAGGTGATTGATAATAATAGGCTGTTCTTCGGGAATATAAGTCCGGTTTATCAATTGGTTCCTGTTCACCTTGATTTATCAAAAGACGGAACAAAAAAACTTGGGCATTTCTGTGGGAGACAGATTTATTCAATCTTATAGACTTTTCTGTGTGAGACAGATTTGTCTATCAAATCTTCAACTATGGGTCGTAGCAACTATTAGTTGTGGGTGAGATCAGCTAAGGGAATCAAGTGCGTAGTATCCTGCTGGGATCAGAGACGTAAGGAGCGCAACTGTACTTTGAATCAGTGCGAGATTGATTAGGGTTCAACTACAGTCCAGTCCGAAGTTAATTGGTAGGAGGCTAGTGTCTGTAGCGGCTTAATACAGTGTGGTGTTCAATCTGGACTAGGTCCCAGGGTTTTTCTGCATTTGCGTTTTCCTCGTTAACAAAATTCTGATGTCCGTGTTATTTCTTTTCCGCATTATATTTTGTTATATAATTGAAATATCACACCCTCCTTGACTTTCTCGGCGAGCTCATTCTCATGCTTCTTCTTCTCCTCATCTAGCTAGGTGGCAGCCTCACTCAACTTGGTGTTCAGGAGAACTTCATTTTGCTTCAGCTGGACAACCTGCTCCTCCAAAGCCCTGACCTTCCCTTGCTCAACTACATAAAATAAAGAGTAACACGTTTATAACCCGAGTAAATAAAACGAAGCGACAAGAAGCATAAAGTTCGGGTAAAGCTAATTTTAGAGTCTCTTCAGACTTAGAAAGATTGGTCTCAAGCTCACTCATCCTTAATACCAACTCATTATACTGATGTTCATTGAACTCATTGGAGGGGCAATGTTTCTTATGATCACTCTATGAGACTTACTGACGATGATGAGCTGCTTGAAGACCCGACAACTGGAGCTGAGTCCACTCTAAGTCCCGGCTCAAATTATCAATTTCACAAACTTTGTTCCCCAATTGTTGAACAGTTACTTCGGCCTCATTCTTCAGTCGAGAAAGACGTTGACGATCGGAGTGAAGATCCCCTATTATGCAGGCGAAGCGAATTACACTGACCCTCTAAATTCTCAACCAAAACAAGTCTATCAGCAGCAAACCTTTGCAATCGGGACAGTTCGTCTCGGAGGTTGTCTATCTCCTCGGGCACATACTCAAACCTCTGATAACGAGATAGCTCGGCTCGGGGACCCTCAATTTCTAGAGACTGGCGATCGATTTTATCATCCTTATATTAAACCTTCTGCTGAAGCATGGCCCTCTTTAGCTTTCAATTTCATAGACATACGGCGGTATTCGGAGGCAGATCCCTTACTAAGCTAGATATTTCGGCTAAGAGATAACACTAGACTTAGGATATTGGCACTACACATCAATCAACATCTAATAGAGTTCAACAAATTACCTTTAGCTTCGTTCAACTGCCTCTCCAGATCCCGAGCACGTTCCTGCTCTCCCTGCAACTGAGTCCGAAGACACGCCATTTCCTCCAGCTACTTCTGACGAATTGCCGCTTCAAGGAGTCTCTGGTTCTTGGCCTAGAAATGTATCGGGTCAAAACGATAAATCGGGACGAAGTAAAAAAAATACTAGAATAACTTACAACAATGCTGAGGGAATCCCTCATGGTAGGACCATACAGGGGCACGACCTTCAACATTTCGGCAGTGAAAAGAGAACTGAAGCTAGAAGAAGCGAGAGCACCAAGAAAATCGCAAGCAACGCCGGAAAATGTGAAAATATAACTCCATACTGTACCCTTGTTCGGAGAATTCCTTGGGACATTTTTCATAAACTCATATCCTAGGGAGGACTGATTGTCCTAATCATATGAAGGGATCTCGGGCTCTTTCTGTTCCTCTTCCCCTCCACCCAATCCTTCAGCCTCAATGTCCGGACCGAAGAGCTCATCGTTTTTACTATCATCATCCGACATCACCACAACCACATTGGTATTGGGAAGGGAAGTCCCATTGCCAGAGGAGTATACCTTAGACGATAGGGGAAGAGACACATTCCTCCCTGGGGAAGCCTTACCACCATTCTCGGCCTGATCACCTACAACGACAGATGAGATGTCAGAATTCTTCATCTTGACCAACTTTTTTGGTATAAATTGTGATAGTGGAAGACGATCATCCGAATTCTCACCAACTTTCCCAGAAGAACCTTATACAACATCATCCCCAGTCTTTGATTTCTGCATAAATGACATCGTCACATCCATTTAAGGAAACAAATAGGGGCAAGTACGCGTACTGAGATAGGAGCAGTTATATTTGTTACGTTCACTGGCTCTTCCTCAGACCTATTGCTAGCACCCCTCTTCCGAGTACCTTGAGATTTGGATTGAGTGCTTTGAGACTTATGCTACAAAGAAGTGAAATATTTGAAAATTTTGGTCACCCGATGACACAAAACAAAAAGGACCCAAAGCGAGTAGACCAGTTCAAGGCGAAGAAAACTGTACCTGATCAACATTAACTGCCCAGAACCTGTAGGGATCAGCAGGGAAATCGGGAGGAGGGAGCTTGCCACTCAAGATAGGGTCGCGAATAGCCAGAGGGACCCGATCCCAGACAGAATCACTAGTGTGGAGAGAATGCTTGTTAGTGTTGTTACCTCCTTCAGGATCCTCATCCAACATCAATTTCTCTAAACCACCAGTCGGAACCTTATTACGATGAGGACTAGCAGCAAAACCAGCGAGGTCCCCAAGAGAGGCAGTTCCACTTCGATAGTTACCTGGGAAACTGGCTGAGGTGTACTTACTCGCGTGAGAAGGATCATATATCGACCAAGGGGTTTTAGAGCATTCACCTCTCCATCGCCTCTCCCATTCAGCCATAAGACGAAAGGTATTGCCATTCCATTGGGCCAAGGCCCGAGGAGGCTGGAGTTGAGACAGGATGTCATATACAAAAGGTCGGCTCGGATCATACAGAGGAAGGCGCAACCCGAGTTCCAGCTGACCCCTGGTGATGAATGTCGCCTCGGGAGAATGATCAAACTCATCCACCCTCTCCTTCTTCAAGAGACCTTTTTGACCCGATAACAGTTGAAGCTCATAATCATGAAGATCATACTCATCCTTCAATTGGTTGATGAACTGAGCATCAGAAAGATTGGTATACTTATAAGTCTTCTTCTCGGTCCTACAGGCAGATATAGAAGGATTATCAAGCAAAATCGTATCAAGAGCATGATGACCATGGAGGGAGGGACCGTCAACAGAAAATAGTAAGTCTACAGGAATACTATCTTCATCAAAAAGTGTATAACTTATGCACCTTTTCTCTGTCATGGATGGAGAGGGAGAAGCGATTGATGATGATCACCGGAAAGACAGTGGTGATGGTGAAAGCAAAGAAAAACGGAGATGGTAACAGCAGCAAAGCGAAAACAGCGAAGGAACTAAAGAAGTGACGAAAAACGGAGGGGAAAATAATGGCTAAAGAAGAAGTAGTGTTGCCGAATAGGAGCGACAGAGAATGTTGGATGTGAATGAAGAGAGATGAATGAACAGAAGAACAAAAAACCTAAGGGTTCATGAGGTGCTTTATAACTTGGGCAGTTACAACAGGCGAAAGAGGTAACGGGTAATAAATGTGAAATCATGGGGGACATGGCAGCGAAAAATACGTCATGGCAGCGGTTAGGAAAACCGAAGCAATTTTCTTCCCATCGTGTGGAGCACACGAGTGGAAAGAAGGGGCATAAATGTAGTAGCAATTAGTTGGTCGATGAAGGTGGAACGATCATGAGTTATGATGTACCGAAGAAGGGAGCAAGACGAAGCACCGAATCACATTATCGGATCCAGCACAGTAAAAAAGAGCATTTACTGCATGTGGAGGAGAAAACATCACGTGTAAAGTGAAGACTATATTCAACGATCGGGTCGAACTCAAGGGACAAGGCATTAAATACACTGACAGAACACGCGTAAGAACAGAAGGGCCACGTCATGACAGGATCGAGTATAAAAGATAACCGACTCGGATCGGTAGAGTGCCAATATCGGATTAACAGATATGAGGCTCCTCACCATTAGGAGAAAGCGAGTTCGAACCGAGAAGAGATAAATCGGGAGATCTATTCTTCAGACAAGGATAGACTCGGGAAGGAAGCATCAGAAGAAGATGTCAATGATCACCCGACAAGACCATCAAGATAGATAGAATGTGCCTAACACTGTAATCTCGTTGTATGAACATCTCAGCCTATAAATATAGACCTAGAGAGAAAGGCAAGTGATTTGTAAGTGAGTAAGAAGAGAGACTAAGTAAAGTTGAGAGTTATTTTCCTTGTAACTTGAAAGAAATATTAAGATCATCCTTTCACCCCTGTGGATGTAGGTAATCATGCCGAACCACGTATATCTTGTGTTCTTGTGTGTCTCTTCATTTACTTGTCTTGCTATCTCTTCATCATCTTGAATGTTAAATGTAGGATGTATAACTTCTTATAACTACATACGAAATACCGTGTACTATGTCGTGTTTTATGTATGATGTGATATGCTTTCTCATGTCGTGTGATGTGTTGTGCCACATGTTATGTTGTGCCACGTGCTTATTCGTATCGCATGATGTGTCGATTAGTCTGGCACAACTAAGCTAACGTGTTGTGTTGTGCCCAAGTTCTAACATACTATGCTGTATAATGCTACAAATATGCTACCACAACCCATTTTGCACCTCTGGTGCCAAGCTCCGTTAAGAAGCAAAAGAGTGTTTTTCATGTCCATCCGAGACTCACTACCGATGATTCTCCACTATATTTTAGAAAAAAGTTTAGACATATACCCCATGTGACCAGTATTGAGAGAACATCCGATGTCTTGCCATGATTGTCCAACATATTGACTCTCTTATTTTACTACTCGAGTAATTAAATTATTACTAGTGCTCGAAGTAAAATAATAAACCCAACTTTACCTACGACAAAAATCACTATCGACCAAGCAAAGGACGATTCTGATACCTCACTTTACACATAGATTTCCTCAGGCCGGTGACCCGATCTTGTATATTTCTTATCACCTTCCCCCTTATTCCATGCCGGTGAAGAGCAACTTCTGCAGATCTAGGATCATGCAAATTGTTAAATGCGAATATACATACGGACAGAGGATCTACAACTTTGCATGATCTACGATGCTAATAAAATAACAAAGGGAAGATTCCATTTCACCCCTCTTATTATATTTTCAACTCTCAAAAGAAAATTACTTTAGCCAACACGTTATTTTGTAGCCAGAGTTTCCCATGAATAGATAAACAAATCACATGAGATTGTGAGGTTCTCTTCACTGACTTCTACTTATAGTAATCTGAAATTTGGATCCGATCTTGTTTCGCATCTTGTCTGAATGTTTCATATTTGTTTTATCGTTTACTATAGATAGAGATAGATCCACTACCCAATGTCAATGTATCTTGGCAGTAAATTGTCTTACCATATATAAATGTAAATAAACACTTGGTATAATAATTATGACTGTTACAGTGGCGCCGCCGGTTGGCGGTGGAAGGTAAAACAGTTATTTTGGGGGAAGATAATTCTTTGGATTTCTCGAAAATGCCAAAAACAAACATTTATGGGCATTGGATTCCTTTTGTGAAAATTTTATTTTCTTTTTAATGCAAGAGTAGATGGGGTTTTGAAAGGGGAAATAGCAACCAAACATAATCACTAATCAATTCTCGCCCATTCCTTTTGGTTTCAACATTAGTGTATTGCTGGCTTGCTAGATGAATTGCAGGATCGTGTCCATTCATCCAGTAGGATGGTTCATTTATCGTCTCATAAATGTGAGGTTGGGACCGATCAGGGACGGGCCTAGCAAGGGGCTAAGTGAGGCTATAGCGCGTCCCTATTTTTCAATTGACATGTTTTTGTTGTTAATTTTTTTTTTTTGGATTTTGGGTTTAGCTCACCATTAGCCAATGAAAATTTTAGTCTTTGCACAAATTAGCCCACACTGTAAGAGTATAAGACATAAAATCTTGCTTAAAAGAAAAATGCTTTCTTCGTATGTTGTACAGACACGGACACGGGACACGATTACTGATACTTGCACTGATTCTGCCAGGGACACGTCAAATCTCAAAAAAGTTGGTTACGGGGACACGTTATATGTATTACACACATCATTAATGTGAGATTCTACAACAATCTACACAAGATAATAATTATTCTTATTTTCAAAATACTTGATTAGTAACAAAATAAAATTAATAATAATAACATTTTGATCAAGTTTTTCATAAATAATGTTTGGATTTGACTAAAAGACGACAAAATTAGCTTCGCATTTAGTTTATTTTGATTTTCCATACCAAAATTAATCATTTATGGTGAGTCCGAAAATGTCCAAATAGTGTCCGCAAAGTGTCAAATGTCGATTTTTATGCGACAGGTGATGTGGCGTGTCGTAACCGTATCGTGTCCGATCATGTGTCTGACACGGTTACGGCATCTTTCTAGGCGTGTCCATGCAACATAGGTTTCTTCCTCTCAACATATTTATTCCCATATTTCTTCCAAAATTATAAATGTATCACCTTTTGGCTATTAACTTCGCTCGTTTTAGTGTTTTTTGTCCAGCAATCTAATAATCTATAGGTGAGACATTGTTGCATACTAGTTTCGCGATTCATACCAAAAGTTTTGCTGCGACCTTAGATCCCCTTGCCAACCAATGAAATTCTAGCCTTACCCAAGAAAAAATCTTGGATCCGTCCCTGGGACCGATCAAATTATTTATTTGTTATTATGTGAGAAAATTGGTCCACTTACACCCAAATTCATTTATACTCTCCTTCATGCAAAGGGATGCGTGAAAGTGGAGACAAAGAGGTTAAAGTCAGACGCTTGAGGAAAAAATTGCTTGAAAAGCGATCGATCATCTACTTGTGAAGAGGCAGCAGAATGTGGATGGTGCGGGACCTTCTCAGCTCAAGAGGCAGAAGCTGTAGCTCTGCTAAGGGCAGTGCAATGGGCCAACAGACACAATGTTCAAAATTTGGCGATAGAAGGGGATAACCAGGCAACCATAAAGTATTTACAAGGAAACACAATCACTGTAAACTGGCAATGCATAACAATCTTGGAAGAGGTTAAACTAGTAGCAGATAAATTAGTTTCTTTTAAAGGTTTTCAATACGTAGATAGACGCGCGCGCAAACAAGGTGGCAGGCTTGTTGGCAAAAGAAGGGGCGAAGATCAAGTAGCACAATTACTTGGACTGATCAAGCTCCTAGCTTTTTATTTCTTGCAATTGCTTTTGACACAGTCAAAGCATATGAATTATGTAATTCTAATGACTCTATCAATGTATCTTGTTCTGCCAGGATTAATCCAACAAATTCAGTCATTGGACGAGCAACTCAGCAAAAGTTAATCTCTGAAGAGCCTAAATTAGCAGATTAATGTTGGCTTAGTTAATATAAACTTTATTTTGAGAAAAAAATCATCTACTTGTCAAGCATTTCTTTCAGTTTTTTAATATATTTAAAGCTCTTTAACGGGGATCCTTATAGATTTTTTAATCTATTTAAACCCATCCAGGTCCCAATTTCCTCCAAGCAGCTAATGGTCAAGAAATCACTCAATCTAGTCTCTCACTGGATTTGAAGACGAATAATGTTATTAACACTCGCTCCATAGCCCTTGTCCCCGAGAGCCTCCATTTTCAATATTTATTTATAGGGACATAAATATTTATAAGATGAAAAATATTCATCTTTTGCTTCTTTTTATTTTTGGGATGTACTGTATATGACATGGTTTGCATCGAAAATGTGATGAAAACCATTACTGCCGTCTGCCGGCCACAGAAGGTGATTGATGATTGATAGATAGTGCCCAATATGAGCTAGCTGAAATGCTCGTGCAGTTGCATCCTAAAACACCCATAAGATGGCACGATGACACCCATGTTCGCATTGACTTTCAGGCTGGAAAATACTGTATACAGCGAATTGGGTACTCTGCTCATCGTGCCATCTAGTTGATCAAATTTTACGTTTGACATTTCCTAACATGCACTTGGACACTACTTTTACAGGCACATTAGATCTCGTAAAGTAAACAAAAATGGATAATCATCCCGCTCAAATCAAATCAGATGAATTTTTGATCGTAAAAGAATCAAATTTATAATAGTAGTAGTAGCTATATAGAAAGAGCTAGCAAGTCGCTAGCTAATGAAACAGAGAAAAACAACATAACAATTCTCAACTATAATCTCAACAGTCGTTTCCTAATTCTACTACGAGATGTATCAGTTTCCATCGACTCGAAGAACGATTCGATCTGATCGCACCCACGGTCTTGGTTTTCGAAGAATATAGACGCATCTGATAATTTCCTTTTGGAAAGAATTACTCTGTTTTTCGGCTTCACTGGCGCTCGTGGACAATTCACCGAAACCGGAATCTTGTTTTCATCAGATTTTGGTGTTCTGCATCCTGAATTCTCTTCTCTTTTAACCGATCGATGAAATTTGCTCGGAGAATCACATACCGGTTGTGACGAGGATTCGGGCAATTCAGATTGCCTAATACTAATGAATTCAAATGCTGTGGGCACTCTGTTTTCGTCGGTTCTTGGTGTTGTACATTCTTCTTCTTCGTCCCCCGATTCATGAATATGTGAATTGCATCTTGAGAATGATAATTCGGGTAATTCAGATTCTTTAGACATGGAAAATGGAGATCTCTGCAGAGGTATAGTGAGATGAAGAGAGAGAGAAAGAGGGAGAGGTGATGAATGATGAATAGATGATTGCAGTGAGGTGCGGGGCATATATATATAACACGTATTTGATTGGACAACATTAAACAAATTCCATGCATCATTTCCTGTCTTGGACGTAGTCATTCGGCACACTGGCATTGCCTGTGATGGGGCAATTGCCCCCTATGATTGGCGAACAGCCGGAATCTTTGGTTGGTCATGTCTATGTCTCCGTATCATATCAGTAAAAAATTCTTACTCCGGTGAAGTGGACTAGTGATACATCAAAGTAAAAAGTGGTCCAGACAACTTGTCTTTAGAACATAATACCTTGATCACAAAACTTCACACCTTCCTGCCTTATTGTGATAGCCACTGGTAACCACCAGTGAAACGCCAAAAACTATTCATGAGGATTGGAAATGAGAATTCATTGCTGCTTTGATTCGAATCCCTTTCAAGAAATTTGTGAATTTTTAATTAAATTGCAAATTGCGGATACCACAGTGTGAAAAACCCAATTTCACCACGAGAAACATGTCAATGTCTCTAGTCTCTTAGTTGCACCTTCCACGAAATCATTAACAAGCATTGAATCAAATATGTAGCAAGTATGTAACGTCAGAAACCAATGATTTGAATATTATTGAATATTTTTCAATAATGTGATTATTATAAAGCTATTATTGAATATTTTTCAATAATGTGATTATTACAAAGCTATTATTGACTATTAATACAGCCAACACATGTGTGTATGTAGTGTTATACAGACACA
The DNA here is from genome assembly GCA_023531295.1 of Papaver armeniacum. Lineage (NCBI taxonomy): Eukaryota > Viridiplantae > Streptophyta > Magnoliopsida > Ranunculales > Papaveraceae > Papaver > Papaver armeniacum. Next base: position 567,639 of record JAJJWW010004943.1, read on the forward strand.
CAGATGACCCACACACTTACAACATAAAAGCTAAGTCAAGTCAACTAAGATTGACTTGACAGTCATACATATTATCTAATACACCCCCTCAAACTGTTAAGGGCTAACTAAATAGTTTGAATAACTAAAAAAGAAAAAGCTGAAAAACAAGAGCAGCTAACAAGTAGTGACAAATACAGCCAGACTAAGAAGACAAACTACAAAGGATCAACTGATGTAGTGCTTTTGACAGAAGCAACCATGTAGAAACACCATAAGCACTAAGCATTCAGAACAAGAGTGTAGAAGCATCACAGTTTTAGAAGTACAGCTGAAGTATAGTTGTAGCACACTATGCAGAAGCAGAAACACCAGAAATAGAAGAATCACTTTTTGCAGAACCACTGGAAGAAGCAAACTGTAAACTTGTATCCATTAAAAACTTCAATAACTTTGAGAAAGTAGCAGAGCAAAGTCCTTTTGTGAAAATATCTGCTATTTGATCTTCAAATGAAATATGTTGGAGCTTTAAAACCCATTTCTCCACCAGCTCCCTCACATGTGCAACATGATCTGGAAATAACTTTGGTTTGGATATTCCTTTTTGAGCTCTAGTAATCATAGTAGTAGTTGAGGTAACATTATCAGAACTGGAAGAATTTTGAATTGATAAAGAAGGATTAGAAATAAGATTTTCTGAGGCAGAATGAACATGAGAAGAAGTAGAATGTGCAGGATCAGCAAAATAAAACTTGGATTCATCAAAAATCACATTTCTAGATATGTAAGTTTTCCTAGTGACAGGATTATAACACTGATGAGTGCCAAATATTGCATATTTCTACACCTTTTTATTGGCATTTAACTCATCTTTTGTACTCAGAAATCAGATATTATCCCATATTCTGTATTTTCCTTGTTTTCAAGAATAAATATTTGTACTAATTAATTTTGTGTTTTTAGGTAGTGAATAAAGCTCGGAGAAATTGAGGAGCCAAAAGAGCAGATAATTGGAAGACGAGCGTCTATGGAGCAGAAAGCCAAAGCCCACGCGCGCATCAGTTGCAACCCAACAAGAAGCAACCCAACTTACAATACATGGGCTTGAGCTAGCCACGACCCGGATCCGAGCCCGTCCCTCCCGAGCCGTTAGATTTCATCCTACGGTCGCATTGGCACACGCATCAATCTCCCCCGAATCCGATGGTCGCTCCTGCATGAACATCAACTCTTGATGCTCCGCTCAACACCACACCACCTATATATTCTCCCTTAACCACCCAAACCAAACGCACCCTTCTCCATTTTCTCTTTTCTTTCTCCCGACAGAACCAGACACCACCCCTCTCCTCCTCTTCTCTCGACCAAAACTTGCAGAACCGCCGCCACCATTTCTCTTGACACCACAGCCACCAACAGCACTGGTAGGCCTGGAAAAGGGATGTGTATAAATTTAAGCCTACTTGTAATAAACCGCAAGTGCACGGCGTCTATCGGAGACGCGGCAAGTACGGGTCGATCCACAGAGAAATGGGTGTGCTTAAAGTGATCTTATGGCTTCCTAAACCGATTTCAAGAGTGGCAATGTGACAACAGGGTTTGTTTGCCGATACGGCTAAGATGAAATGTAGTGAACCTAAACTAAAGTATAAAAAAGGTGACGGTGAGGGGCTAGGGTCTTCATTCCACCACTAAATTCCTAGTATGTGTTCAACTAGGTTGAGTTTTCTTGTTCCTATGGCGAGTTAAGGATAGAGTGTCACTTCCACCACTTAACTAAGGAGTTTCACCTTGTAATCCTTCAAATACCGGCTAAATTGCTAACCTAGAGTCTTGGTTGTCTAATGAAGCACAACCAGTCAAGAGAATTAGTATTAATAATAGAAACAAGAGCCGAAACACACTCAACTCAAAAGTATTAACCTAACTACAATGCATACTTGGCATGCATTGTGAGAGAAAAGGGTTGAGGTGTTTAAAATTGAAGCTATCTAATACATTGAGCACTCAAGAACACTTCAACAAAGTTTACTTCATAACAAGGAATTAGGGTTTCACCGAAACCCTAGCAACTAAATTAAAACATAATAAAAATAACAAAGAACACAAAATTAAACCTAATTCTTTGCTCTGGCTAACCTGAGGCATGCTTTCTATCAACACCCATCAACTGCTATTTATACATGCAAGAAAATCCCCAAATACCAAACCCTAATTCATTTAAAATAAAAATTAAATGCAAAATAATTCGAACAAACTCTAACCCATACTACGAATTTGATGTTGGCTCTACTCCCCGGTTACGAGACTCCCTTGCTCTTGATTTGATGTAAGAGAAACCCTAGCCTCAATTATCTCTTACATAGCCTCTAGGGTTTCGAGAGAGGCTAGGCGAGAGATAAGTGAAGCTAGAGAGGGTGCGGATGTCGGGGTGTCAGGAGATGATGGAGTTGGTGGCGAAGGTGGCTCTGGTGGTGGTATGGGTGAAGACGGTGGAGGAGCAGAGCTTTGCTCTGTGATGGAGACGGGAGAGAGCAGAGGAGAAGAAAGAGAAATTGAGGAAGAGAATAGGCTTGTTCGATTAGGGTATAGGGTGTTGGTAACTTCATTGTGAGGCGGGACGGCGATGATCGATGCTTGGTGAAGCGAGCATTGGATTTAGCTGGAGAAGATCTGAACAGTTGAGGATGTATTGAGTTGATTTGGTGTTGAGCGGAGCATCGAGAAATAGATGTGAGCGATGGAGCGACCGTATGATGCATCTGGGCGAGATCTCAACGGCTCGGGATGAGCGGGTTCGGATCCGGGTCGTGGGTAGCTCTAGCCCATGTCTTCTTTGTTGGGTTGCAACTGATTCGCGCGCGGGCTTTGGCTATCTACTCCATAGACGCTTGATTCCAATTCTTCGCTCTTTTGGCTCCTTAATTTCTCCGTACTTTATTTAGTACCTAAAAACACAAAATTAATTAATACAAATATTTATTCTTTGAAAACAAGGAAAATACAGAATATGGGATAATATCTAATTCTTGAGCACAAAAGATGAGTAAAATGCCAATAAAAAGATGTATAAAAATGCACTATTTGGCACTCATCAAATACCCCCAAACCTGAATTTTACTTGTCCTCAAGTGAAACAGAAATGAAGAAATCCTAACTATACCCCTGTCGCAGGTCTCTCGAATGCATTTAGCGTATGCACTAAGCCTTTAAACCCCTAGGTGTCCCTAGTGGACGAGTTGTAGTCTCGTGAGGGTTTACCAGAGGTGTACCCACAAAACCTTCTCCAACTTCAGAGTGTAAAAGAGTCTCAAGCATCCTAGAAGCTATGAGGACATAGAGTTTCTGCATGCTAGTAATGAAGTTAGAACTACCAAAGAACGCATTCTCATCCTTAAGTCTTTGGCGAGAAGTAACCATACCATATGAAAGAATTCGGATTCGATTGTGATCATAAGTCTCAACTTCGCCTCACCATTAGGGTTTTATGATAATTGCACTCAAAAAGATCGCTTTTTAGTCTCTCATGTGTGCAGGCGGGAATAAAGAGAGAAATCCCGCACACGTTGTAGGTAAGAAGGATAACCTTCCGAAAATAAAATACGGAGACTCCACGGAGAGGTGTGGACAAAAAGAATCTTTTCTCGATGATCTCTAAGGAAGGAAATCAACCATTAGAAAGGGTGGGAGTACTCACTCACTTCTCACCCGATCGGCAATTAATATAAGTCTCTCATAGGAACCATAGAAACGTCTTCAATCTTCGGTCTTTGGTCTTCACTTGTTGATGACGAACTTCTAAACTTCACAAAACTTGATAATTTTTTTAATTTTTATACTCAATTTCCTTGTTGTTTGGATTTTTTCTTCTTGAACTCTCTTTACCATGATGGTAGCAAAAATAAACTACAATATATATATATATATATATTTTTTTTTTTGGTTTACAAAAAGTGAAAAAAATACAAATAATGAAACAACTAACTCCATGGACAAAGGACTTTAACACTCAATTTTTCCACAACTTGTATTGTCTTGATTTTATAAATTTTATTAATTTTCATCCTATTTTCTTTTCTTTGTTGCATATAAACCTTGGACTATATCAATTTTTCTTTCAATATTCTGATGATGCTCCGTTTGTTGACGATGATGTGTTTCTATGGGTCTTGCTGATTGAGAGAGAGAGTGATGCTAACTGCAAATCGATATTTAGAAGGAGTTTTCATCTTTAGACGTCACCCTCATGATTGACAAAAACTAGCACTCAAGAGATCAAAAGTAGTCTTTGAAATTGGTGCGAAGTTGGGTAGCTCACCATTCCTACCCGGAATTTACGTACGGTGACACACACTCTAACAGCTTTTCTAGAAAGTTGCAAAAAATTGAAGGTTGGTGCCTCACTTGATGTAAATTGGGTAGTCTCCACTATGGGTGATCACAATTCTACTACCGAATATCTAACAAAGACCTAATTAAGCCCTCAGTATGGTTAAATCCAACTTTAACGCTCTAATCAACTAAGGAACCCGATTGTGTTCTCCGGTACTTCTAACTTTTGTTATTTCAGTCAGATTCTCTATGTAAACATAGCTAGAAGCATGCTAGTGACTCTAAAATCTCTAAAAGTTGGAGGTTTTTACAAAAAGAGTTTTTAATTTTTAATTTTTTTTTTTTTTTTTTTTAAATAAAAGATTAAAAAGACTAAAAACTCTATATGCAAAAATATGCAAAAATATGCAAATGCACCCCCAAACCTAAATCAAACATTGTCCTCAATGTGTCAACAGATCGGAAAAATTTAAACAGTCACATACCATGAGAACTATGCTGATAAGAGAAAAGGGAAGAGATTACCGGATGTCGGCGGAAGCAAGGTTGGAGCTTCACTAATCAAGGCTAGAATCCAATATTCTCAGCGGAGATCATATCGAATTAGCACAATATATGCGCAAGAAGACTCAACCGATTCAAGAAAAGAAAATTTAACAAGTCCTCTTGGATATATACAATGAAAATTCACCATAAACCAACGATCTAAAGAGTTGAGGATCAACCCAATAGAAAATATATACACACATTAACAGCCTTACACAAATATAATATGATAGTGCAAGTAAGACTGTGTATGTGAATGAGCTTCCCCCAAACCTAAACTTGTGAACGGGTGTGTTTGGGAGCACAAAATCTTGCAATTTTAAAGGTACATCATGCAAAAGGTCTAACTCAAAATGAGTATTGCTAAGAACAGGCAGACATACCAACTGTGGTTCCCTAAAGGTGTTATACTTTGATGCAAAATAGTCCAAGAGGACTTGGGAAGCACAAAGTTCTAGGCCTAGATTAGGCATTTTCAGAAAATTTGGTTTTGCAATTTTGTTACAAACTACACCTAGGTTTGGTGGAGGAGTTTCAATTTGTGACTCAGGAGAGAGGTTAGGTACATCTAAGTTATTTCCATGTATAAAATCATTTGTACCATCACACACTTTCCCAAAGTCAGAAGAGGGTAAATCATGTTCATTTTCACAGGACAATTACACAGGTTCCACATCATCATCACATATATGAATATTAGAAGAAGCATCATTCATGGGGTTCAGAAGAGACACTTAATGTCTCGAACCTAAAGATTCTACTACATTTTCAAAATACACATGCTCTTCTAACATATCATATTCATCATCATCATCATCATAGCACAAATGCATTTCCCCTATTCAAAATTGTAGTATTTCTAGTCCACTCATTTATTTCTAAAGTGAGGCTCGTATTCAATATTAGTTACATGAGTAGGACTTTCAACATGCAATTCATTAGGACTAACATTCATTTCACCCCCGAAATTCCTCCCTCTCCTCATTTAGTGCATCACAGATTTGACTCAATTTGAGTTCTAAACTCGCAAACCTTTGGTCAGTTGACTTTTGATATTGCTCAAGGTTTTGAATCAATTCTAGAATTTCATTATGTTGTTCAATGAAAGGAGAGTTTTCAATGATAGGAAATTCATAATCAATCTTTGTATGGTTTATCATGCAATACACTCCTAGCATTATTTTGTTCGATGAGTCTGAGATTTTTCTCCACAGATTGAGAAGTACAAAATTGTTCAACTTCCCACTGTGGTGGATGATACATGTGTGCATGGTTATTAGGGTATATGTATTGAGGTTCAGGACTGTGACAATGTCCATAAAAATCCCTATAACTATTGACATCATGGTTTGTTGGAGGTTCATAATGTGAAGCATGCCCGTAAGCAAGCTCTACGATGGATTGGCTTCCATCCCCAGTTGCAAACCAAAATCCTGACATGATTTATCAACTCAAATTGAACTCAAAGCCCAATTGCAGTGGGTTCAGTTTGGTTTTAGTGGGATTGGTTTGGTTTATTGGGTTTCATTTGGTTTGTTGGGTTTGGTTTGGTTTAGGAATGTTTGGTTTGTGTGGGATTCAATTTGGTTTATTGGGCTTCAGTTTGGTTTATTGGGGATTAGTTGTTTGCAGCCCAGGAAGATACAACCCACAAAAGAAAATAACACTTTATTCTAAGTGTAAGCCCAAAAGGTTGTTTTTTGAATTTGCTAAGCCCAGCTGAATAAGTGTATTTCAGCCCAGATGATGTGGGCTCAGTGTGTGCAGACGGCCAAAGCGGTGAAACCGCACGGCCAGGGTTTTGTGAAACCGCACGGCCCGGATGTGCACAGCCCAACAGATGTGGCTTGGTTTAAGTGGCAAGTTAGCAGCCCAGTTGGTTTGCAAAGCCTAGTTGCTCAATTTAGGGGAAACCTAGTGTATGTGAAATTTGGTCTATTGTACAGCCAAGTGCAACGTGTGCAGGGTTCAGCTTGTGCAACAGCACAGCTTTGCAATTCACAGCACTGAGAAAGCCAGGGCTTGTGCACAGATTGATTTTTGACTATTTGCAGCCTGAGTTCTCAAAAATGTTTGCAAAGGCCACAATGGTTGACTTATGTGCTCGGACGGCCACAGAAAGCAATACGAAGACTAGGTTGTGTGCAAGTCAGGCAAGCACAGGGTTGCAAATGGATACTCACGGCTTGTGCGGGTTAGGTTATGCACAACGCACAAAAATTAACAATTGGGTAAATTGAACGACTTGGTCGGGCTGGCATAGATTATTTGTACAGATTGTGCAAATCAGTTTAATCACAGCACAACACAGGCTTATGCAACTCTCTGAAAAGAAATGACACAGCACAAGGGGTTCAAGCATGCATAAGGGGCTCAACAGGTTAGCTTCCACAGGTGGTACCTCAAACTTGTAGCTGCGAGGGCTAGCAAGGGAGCGGGGTAGCTAGGCGAGTGAGGTCTCGGCATTCAACACAACACGGGAGGCTCACGGGGATCACACAAGGCAAGGGCAGATGACAATACTTACACAAGTTGCTCAATATTCATTGTTTTTGCTATGATATCACATGTATGCTATTCAAATGCAAAGGCGAACAACGAGAGGTAGTTGATGCTCTTGGTTTTACCTAGCTCTGGCTACCTAAGTGTAACCTCACATTCTACAGGGGCTTGAGTAGAACACACGTTGCGGTTCGGTCAGCTAGGTTATGCACTTCCTCACAGATCTTGGCTCAATTGCTCAATGGTTCACACTTGGCTCAAACTTGCGGCTTCGGGGCTAGCAAGTGAGCAGAGTCGGCTTTTAACACAATGGTCAAACAACACAATGGGTAATTGAGCCGGTTCGGGGTATTTGCGGGGGTTCAAGCATGCATTCAGGTCTGAGGCAATTCAATCTTACCTCAAGTTCGGGGCTTCTATCCCTTCTTGGGTTGGCTTGCCAGCAAAGAAGACAGTAGCACGACAAGCACACCGCTACTCAACACAAGAAGATCGGTTCCTTTGGTTGCACATATCAAGAAACACTAAGGTGCACAGACTAAGATGAAAGAATTTTGACAAATGCACAACTAAGTTACAAGATTATAGAAATTAAATGAGCTACTGACATGTGATGCGGATCTGAGCACAAGATAAATGAAGCTAGTGAGGGTAAAAGAAAATCTAAATTATCCTAAGTTATACCAACAATGCAAGACTACAATGCACTATGCACAGATGTTTAACGACTAAGTTACACATACAAAGACTAAAAACAGGTTAAATGCAAATATAAACAGGGGAGCAGAAATGGCTAGAACAGATGCAGATTACAAAAATTTAAACTAGGTTATAGACGCAGGGCAGATATATACAGGGTTGAAAATCAGTGAAGCGAGCCAATGAACAACAGGGCACGCGCCAAGTCCCCGGCAACGGCGCCAAAAACTTGGTAGGCCTGGAAAAGGGATGTGTATAAATTTAAGCCTACTTGTAATAAACCGCAAGTGCACGGCGTCTATCGGAGACGCGGCAAGTACGGGTCGATCCACAAAGAAATGGGTGTGCTTAAAGTGATCTTATGGCTTCCTAAACTGATTTCAAGAGTGGCAATGTGACAACAGGGGTTTGTTTGCCGATACGGCTAAGATGAAATGTAGTGAACCTAAACTAAAGTATAAAACAGTGACAGTGAGGGGCTAGGGTCTTCATTCCACCACTAAATTCCTAGTATGTGTTCAACTAGGTTGAGTTTTCTTGTTCCTATGGCAGTTAAGGATAGAGTGTCACTTCCACCACTTAACTAAGGAGTTTCACCTTGTAATCCTTCAAATACCAGCTAAATTGCTAACCTAGAGTACTGGTTGTCTAATGAAGCACAACCAGTCAAGAGAATTAGTATTAATAATAGAAACAAGAGCTGAAACACACTCAACTCAGTATTAACCTAACTACAATGCATACTTGGCATGCATTGTGAGAGAAAAGGGTTGAGGTGTTTAAAATTGAAGCTATCTAATACATTGAGCACTCAAGAACACTTCAACAAAGTTTACTTCATAACAAGGAATTAGGGTTTCACTGAAACCCTAGCAACTAAATTAAAACATAATAAAAATAACAAAGAACACAAAATTAAACCTAATTACTGCTCTGGCTAACCCATGCATGCTTTCTATCAACACCCATCACTGCTATTTATACATGCAAGAAAATCCCCAAATACCAAACCCTAATTCATTTAAAATAAAAATTAAATGCAAAATAATTCGAACAAACTCTAACCCATACTCTTAATTTGCTGTTGGCTCTACTCCTGCGGTTCTGAGACTCCCTTGGTCTTGATTTGATGTAAGAGAAACCCTAGCCTCAATTATCTCTTACATAGCCTCTAGGGTTTCGAGAGAGGCTAGGAGAGACATAAGTGAAGCTAGAGAGGGTGCGAATGTCGGGGTGTCGAGGAGATGATGGAGTTGGTGGCGAAGGTGGCTCACGAGGTGGTGGTATGGGTGAAGACGGTGGAGGAGCAGATCTCTGCTCTGTGATGGAGACGGGAGAGCAGAGGAGAAGAAAGAGAAATTGAGGAAGAGAATAGGCTTGTTCGATTAGGGTATAGGGTGTTGGTAACTTCATTGTGAGGCAGGGACAGCGATGATCGATGCGCCAGCTGAAGCGAGCATTGGATTTAGCCGAGAAGATCTGAGCAGGTTGAGGATGTATTGAGTTGATTTGGTGTTGAGCGGAGCATCGAGAAATAGATATGAGCGATGGAGCGACCGTATGATGCATCTGGGCGAGATCTCAACGGCTCGGGATGAGCGGGTTCGGATCCGGGTCGTGGGTAGCTCTAGCCCATGTCTTCTTTGTTGGGTTGCAACTGATTCGCGCGCGGGCTTTGGCTATCTACTCCATAGACGCTTGATTCCAATTCTTCGCTCTTTTGGCTCCTTAATTTCTTCGGACTTTATTTAGTACCTAAAAACACAAAATTAATTAATACAAATATTTATTCTTTGAAAACAAGGAAAATACAGAATATGGGATAATATCTAATTCTTGAGCACAAAAGATGAGTAAAATGCCAATAAAAAGATGTATAAAAATGCACTATTTGGCACTCATCAAGCACATCCGCACTTCCTTCACCCCCTACTTGCTCTCTATCTCACTCATAGATTCATCCCTAGAGGCTAAGTCTGAGATAGGAAGAATTAGGGTTAGGTCTTCACAAATCGGGGAACAACAAGTTGAGGAGTTCGTTGCGCAAATTCACAGAGGATAGAGGTTTGGGTGTGTGTCAATTGCTATTTTCGAGTGTTTGTGAGTTATAAATTGTTGTTTTCATGTGAGTGAAGAACTTAGTCAGAGTTTTAGGGTTTAGTTTTAGAATTTAATTTCAAGTTCATTTTACTCTTTGCATGATGTTCCAAGTCTTTTAAACTAGGGTGTAAATGAATCCCTTTGATTTGATATGAAGCAATTAGATTATCAACTTGTTCTCAGTGTGTGTATTGCTTAGGAAAATAGTTAGTTAATAAACTGAATTTACCTGTGATCACTGGTACTGTAATAAGACCAGTGATACTAGGGGTAGGTAAGGAGACTTAGTTCATCAATTATCCAATTAAGACCTTCAAGGGAAGGCCTAAGAACAAAGTGAAAATTTGTATTGCATTAATATAAGATCAGAGGGTGGATTTAATCACCCTGGTACCACTCAACCAATAGTCTACAACTTCTTTTGATTATTTACTGCCTTAGTTTAGAGTCACAACACCAACTCAGTCGTATCGTCACCAAAATCAGTTCACAATTGCATTACAACTCTGTCACTTCTTTAGAAATCAGTTAGGAAGCCTTTAGATCAACATTACACACACAAATTCCCTGAGGATCGCCTGTACTTGCCCTTGCTTCCACTGGCACTGTGCACTTGCAGTTTAACGTAGGACAACCATCTTTAGAATCCTACTAATTTTTTGGCGCCGGTGCCGGGGAATTGGTAGTGTGCCCTGCTGAGTCTTTGCTTTCTTCACTGTTTTATAACTTACCCTGTATATATTTGCCTTAGATATTTTTCTTGTTTTTAGTCATTCATAGAATAACTTAGTACTTAACCATCTTTATGTGTACTTTTGTAGTATAATTTAACTGTCACTTGCATCTTAGTTTCATTACTTCTCTGATTAGTATAACTTAGCTGAAATTTCTCTTTTTTTGCATCTTTGCCTTGCATTCTCTTAGTGCATTGCTACATTGTTAGATCTGTAGGTTAACTCATTTAGCATAACTCATCTGTATCATTAGCATCTGTAGCTCACATTCATAAGCCCTGTGCTCTTTCATATCTTTTTGTTAAACTTTGCATATCTGCATCATTGAATAGATATTTCATCCCCTGTAACTTGGTCTGCCCTGAACAGATAACCAAGTACAGTGGTTAATCTTCATACTACAAGTATTGCTCACCTGTTTTGAAATTCTAGTACAGTCTTTTGAACTTGCTAGGTAGTGCTCCCTTGCTTTAAACTGTGCAAGTTTTGAGAACTGAAACTCTCTCTTGAGTAGCAGGTACCAGTGGAGCAGCTAAAACAAAACCAAGGAAGAGGAGAAAAGGGAGCAGCAAAGCAATTAGTGGATTTGCCTAAACCCATTTTTATACTGGTGGTATAATCTTCTACACTTCCTTACATGAATGTTGACATAGCATGCTGAATGAATGAATGTATTTGAACCATGACTGCATGATAACTTGAGCCTTGTAAAGCCCTGAGCCTCTGCAATTGTTGGTAGCCATCTGAATATCTCCATAACCTTTGAATTACCCACATGCTAGCTGAGAAGCCATAGTTTGTGCATCTACATCTGTAGGAGTTGTTCACTTGATAAGCTAGACACCTTGCTGAGCATTGCTAAACCCTGCAATATTTGAAATTTATGCATGCTTCTATGTCACTTGAGAAAAATCTGTGATAGCTGAAATATATACTGTTGTGCAATCTGTGCATTGAACCATTGGCTGAACTAGCCATCTTTTCACTGTGAAATCTTAAGCTTCCATCTGCCTTGTACTTCAGCAAGCCTTGTGCTTAACTCCAGCCACTGAAGCTGTGAGTTTGAGCTAATACTTGGAAAGCCAAGTTAGCTGAAAACCCCAGTTGATGCCACAGACCCCTTGCATGCTCTATCCTGTTGACAAGAGTGTTAAAACCTGATGCAATGCTTGTCTAACCACTTGTGTTGCATACTCTGTCACTTGCTAAAGTAGCTTCACTTGCTGTCATTTGCACTTATTGTATGATAGGCCTGCAATTCTGCTGAAATATTCTGTCAACCCTGAGTTTACTTGTGACCATCTGACCTGCATAAATTGTGTACAACTTCTGAGAATTGAGATATCTTGACCTTGTTGGCACTCTGAGCATGTTGTAAAGTCTTGTGAGTGTTCATTTGTTGTTCATTTGCTCCATCTGTGATCTATATCTTCATTGTGCTAATCTGTGATGAATGTATGAATGATATACCACTTTGTTGATACCTTGTCTTTGTAAAATATTCATTTGTTGCATCTGTTGATACCCTGTGAGCAACAAACCCTTGAAACCTCTACAATTTGTGTGTGATCTTGGGTGCTTGAATGAGTTGTTGAGTAACAGAGTTTGTATTAGCAACTAGCTTGGTTTTCAAATACACAACCCATCACATACTTCACCATTGAGTGAGCACATCCCATACCCTGTGCACCTCACAAAATTTTTGCCAATCTGTGCATAAGCCGAAATTTCTTAAACCTGTCATCTGTGTTGTGTCATTTAGTGTGAGTTTGTGAGTGATCTAAGTTGTCTTTGTGAGCTGCACTTAGACTTGTCTTTGTGCAATTCTTAAAGCACTCTGTGTGCTTGAAATTGGAGTGTCACTTTGTGAAATTTGTGCACAAGCTGAAGCTCACACAACTGGGCTATAATCCTACCAAGCCCAACCTCCACATAAACTGGGTTCTGCTCCAACCAGACTCTGGGCTTTGCACAACTATTGGGCTGTGCATTTTTGCATAACCTGGGCCGTGCAAACAAACTGAGCCCACATCATCTGGGATGGAATCCACCTAATTAGATGGGCTTTACAACATCAAAAAGCAATCTTTTGGACTTGAGTCTTGTATTGGTGTGTCATTTTTGAGTTTTTGCTTATCTGTGTTGAACGTGATTGTATGTTAACATGCTAGATGCGCTAGCTAGGCTATGAGTGTGTCCTTTAGAGACCAAACAAATCCTAGTTAGAATCCGCCCGGACGAAATCGTAAGCATACCCAGTTCTTCAACCGAAAGCCTAAGCCCAAACCCATCGAAGTAAACGAGAAACTATGGGTGATGAACAAAACCAACCCCGTAGTCTCAAGGACTACATGTACCCAACTAGGGCAAGCCAGCTCTCTTGCATCATTCTCGCGGTGATGCTTGTCGGTTTGAATCGAAAGCAAGCACCATTTACATGCTACCCGTGTTTATAGGGTCGATCTTTGAGAACCCCTACCATCACGTGAGAGATTTTGAGGATATTTGTGGGACTCTGCGTTTTAACCAAATGCCGAGGAGTCCTCAAACCGAGATTGTTTCCTTTTTCTCGAAAGACAAAGCCAAGTCTTGGCTTCATGCCCTACAACCACGAGTCCATTAGAACGTGGGATGACCTCACAAAAGAGTTTTTCAAAAAGTTTTTCCCAAACCACAAGTCGGCGACAATTCGCCAAAGTCTAAATGGTTTTGTGCAATTAGAAGACGAAACTCTAGCAAAGTACTTGGAGAGATTCAATGAATTATTACTCCAATGTCCCCACCATGGTTTTGAAAAATGGAGACTCGTGCAAATATTGTATGAGGGTCTAGATGTTAGAACCCGTACCACAGTCGAGTCAATGTGCAATGGTGCATTTATTGACAAGAGTGCTGATGACGCTTGGACTTTCTTAACCGAAGTCGCTGAAAAGACTCAACAATGGAAGTCCATCCAGAACCAAAAAGGACTACCCTTGTAGGTAATGTTCATAGAATCGAGTCTGACTTTGATGGAAATGCAAAAATGGCATCTTTGGCCCGGAGAATAGAAATGCTTGAATTGCAAAAGAATGTAAAACCTAATGCACCTACTCTCCGTGACCAAATTGAAATGGCCACTTGTGCCGCATGCCATAGCTCTGACCACTTAGTGGACAGCTGTCCAGACTTGCACGCATTCCAAGAGTCTAAAACCGAGCAAGCCAATGCATTGTACCATAGGCAAGAGAACAACCCTTATTCTCAAACCTACAACCCATGGTGGAGGAATCACCCTAACTTCTCATGGTCTAAAGGACCGGTACACGGGGGACCAACAAATAACAACCAAGGATACTCATATCCTAGAAACCCCCAAGTACAACCACCCACTCAGTACCCTGTAGAGAAAAAGCTTAGCTTTGAAGACTATGTCGTTATGTTAACCCAAAATCTTTCAAAACTTGAGAAAACAACCGACCAACGTTTCAAAAATCTAGAACTTAAAATAGGTCAAATTTGTGATGCATTGAATGAGAGAGAAAAAGGCGAACTCCCTAGTCAACCCCAACAAAATCCAAAGAAGGTGTTTCAAGCGAGGCTCCTCTACCTGCAGTGAACCTTCACATAGTCGGCGAATCTTGTCACCACTCTCCCGTAGTGGTAGAGTTGTTGAGAACAATGTAGGTGTACCACGGTCAAGCGAGTCTAAATCGGACTCACCAAGACACTCAACACCATGAGAAAACATCTTTGTAGAGAAAGAATTTGAGCATGTTGATAAAACCAAGAGTCCTACTGATATAGATGTTTCTTTGCCAAGTCATGTACCTGTTGCTCCATTCCCACAACGGTTGGTGCAAAAGAAAGGGGGTAACCAATACAACGAGATTTTGGAAATGTTCAAGAGAGTTAACATAAACATTCCATTTCTCGAAGCAATCAGACAAATACCCACCTATGCTAAGTTCTTGAAGGACCTTTGCACACAAAAGCGAAAGCTTCATGTGCATAAGCGTGCCTTTCTCACTGAGCAAGTGAGCTCCATAATCCAAAACAAGATTCCAACTAAGTTTAGAGACCGGGTAGTCCAACGATTACATGCACCATAGGTGACCATACGGTCGAAAAGGCGTTACTAGACTTAGGAGCCAGTGTGAATATATTGCCATACTCGTGTATGTGCAATCTGGGCCTTGGGGAGATGAAGCCCACACTGTTACGCTATAATTAGCGGATAGATCTGTGAAAATCCCCGTGGTATTGTCGAAGATGTGTTAATCAAGGTTGATAAATTTTTCTTTCTGTGGACTTCATCGTCTTAGATACTCAACCCGTGCAAAACCCAAGTAATCACATCCCCGTGATTTTAGGACGTCCTTTTCCCGGCGACGTCCAATGCCATCATCAAGCTGTCGTAATGGAGTGTTGAAATTGTCTTTTGGTAACATGACCGTAGAGCTGAATGTTTTTAACACTAGTCAACAACCCATTGATTGTGATGATACTGATTTGCATGAGATTAACATGACCGAGAGTCGATCCAAGACTCTTTGCCCGACATTTTGTCGGTGGACCCTTTGCAAGCATGTTTAGATAACTTTGACTTAGATCTCTTTGAATCTAAGTACATTGGTGAAATTAACTCTTTGCTTGAATACATTTCCACCCATGGATATTGCTAAATGGCGGAATGCGGTGGAACCACTTCCACTCTCTGATTCCAAATCTGCCCCACCTCTTGATACACCACCTAAGCTTGATTTGAAACCACTACATGATACCTTGAAATATGCATTCTTAGGTCCTTCTGCTACTTTACCTGTGATTATTGCATCATGTTTAGACACGGAACAGGAAAGTCAACTTTTAGAAGTACTTAAAGAGCATAAAGGAGCCTTAGGTTGGACCATCTCCGATCTTAAGGATATAAGTCCCACAATTTGCATGCATCACATTAATCTTGAAGAGAACACTAAACCATCTAGGGAAATGCAAAGAAGACTTAACCCCAACATGAGAGATGTTGTCAAGGGTGAGATCTTGAAACTGCTTGATGCGGGTATCATTTACCAGGTTCCAGATAGCCAGTGGGTCAGCCCCATTCAGGTAGTACCCAAAAAGTCTGGCATTACTGTAGTTGAAAATGAGAAAAATGAGCTTGTCCCCACCCGTGTGACCACAGGGTGGCGAGTTTGTATTGATTATAGGAAACTGAACACAGTAACAAAGAAAGACCATTTTCCCCTTCCTTTCATTGACCAAATGTTAGAGAGGTTAGCAAAACATAGTCACTATTGTTTCTTAGATGGCTATTCTGGCTACAACCAAATTCACATAGCACCCGAAGACCAACAAAAGACCACATTTACATGTCCTTATGGAACATTTGCTTATCGTCGTATGCCTTTTGGGTGTGTAATGCACCCGCCACTTTTCAACGTTGCATGATGAGCATATTTTCGACATGGTAGATAAGTTTCTTGAAATTTTCATGGATGATTTTCGGTTTTGGTTCTTCTTTTGATGAGTGTTTGCATCACCTCACTTGTGTCTTTGATTAGGTGTAAGGAAAAGAGTTTGGTTTTGAATTGGGAAAAATGTCATTTCATGGTTAACTCGGGCATTGTTCTAGGGCATATCATCTCGGAAAAAGGCATAGAAGTAGACAAAGCTAAGGTAGATCTCATTCAACACTTGCCTCAACCTCGTTCTGTGAGGGACATCAGATCATTCTTAGGCCATGCGGGTTTTTACCGCCGATTCATCAAAGACTTTAATAAAATTTCACGACCTTTGTGCAATCTTCTTGCAAAAGATGTTGCATTTGTCTTTGATGATGCTTGTAAGGAAGCATGGGAGCAATCAAGGCTCTCCTTACATCCGCCCATATAGTCGGACCACCTGACTGGTCATTACCATTTGAGATTATGTGTGATGCGTCGACTATCTTTGTAGGAGCTGTTTTGGGCCAGCGAGTAGACAAACTCCCTTATGTGATCTACTATGCTAGTAAAACACTTAATGATGCTCAATTAAATTATTCCCTTTTGAGAAAGAGTTGCTAGCTGTTGTGTTTGCATTAGACAAGTTTAGATCTTATTTGATAGGGTCTAAGGTCATCATTTATTCCGATCATCTTTGCATTGAGATATCTTTTGTCTAAAAAAAGATGCTAAAGCTCGTCTAATTCGAAGGATACTCTTGTTACAAGAGTTTAACCTCGAAATTCGAGATAATAAAGGGTCGAGAAAATGTTGTTCTGATCAATTGTCTAGGTTGAATATTGAATCTGTGATGAATTGTGCTAATTAGGGAATCATTCACCGATGAGCAATTGATGCTTGTGTCCGAAATGCCTTGGTTTCTTGATATTGTGAACTACCTTGCTACAGGTAGAATGCCCTTGCATTGGTCTAAACAAGACCATTCTAAATTCTTGGCTGAAGTTAAACATTTCCTTTGGGATGACCCATATTTGTTTAAGTATTGCCAAGACCAAATCATTAGGAGATGTGTCCCCGATTCGAACAAAGGGACGTCATTTCTTTTGTCATTACCATGCATGTGGAGGCCACTTTAGTGCCAAGAAAACTGCTGCAAAGATCTTGCAAAGCGGTTTCTATTGGCCAACATTGTTTAAGGATAGCCATGCTTTTTGTGTTGCTTGTGACCGATGCCAGAAATTAGGAAGTATCACTAAGAGAAACATGATGCCCTTACAACCCATTTTGATTGTTGAGCTGTTTGATGTTTGGGGTATTGATTTCATGGGACCATTTCCTAACTCTGAAGGTAAGTTATACATTCTTGTTCTTTGTTGATTATGTCTCTAAGTGGGTAGAGGCCATTGCATCCAAAACCAACGACCATAAAGTTGTTCTTTCTTTTCTTAAGGAAAACATTTTCTCCCGTTTTGGAACCCCTAGAGCAATAATCAGTGATGGAGGTAGTCATTTTTGCAATAGACCCTTTGAATCACTAGTGCGCAAGTATGGAATCACTCATAAGGTAGCAACACCTTACCATCCTCAAACCAGTGGCCAAGTAGAAGTTTCTAATAGGGAAATTAAGCATATCCTTGAGAAGACCGTCAATCCTTCTAGGAAAGATTGGTCTTTGCGCTTAAATGATGCTTTATGGGCCTATAGAAGCTGCATACAAGACTCCCATTGGGATGTCTCCTTACAGAGACTTGTGTACGGTAAAGTATGTCATCTACTGTTGAGTTAGAACACCGTGCATATTGGGCTGTGAAGAAGTTGAATTTTGATCTTGATAAATTTTGGTACCCATAGGAAACTTCAACTCAATGAGAGAAGATTTGAGAAATGATGCATATGATAGTGCCAAAGCGTACAAACAAAGAATGAAAGTGTTTCACGACAAAGCGCATTCTCGCGCAAGTCTTTCACACACTGGCCAAAAAGTTTTATTGTACAACACTCGTTTGCATTTGTTTCAGGGAAGTTACGTTCTAGATGGTCGGGACCATTCTTGGTACATACCGATTTTTTCCCCATGGAGTTTGTAGAAGTTGAAAACCGAGCAACCAAGAACATCTTCAAAGTCAATGGTCGAGATCGAAACCATTTACGGAGCATCTTCCACGAAGTTGAGGCCCGACTTAGAAGACCCCATCTATGTGGACTAGACTAGTTCACTTGTGTACATACTTATGGACTAAATATCCATCATCTGTCCCTTTTCTTTTTCTTTTTGCATAGTTCTTATTTGTGCTAACCAACCTTTTTGTCTTGCGCTCTGGTTGTTTGCTTTCAAAGCATTCATCCTCCTTTGGTTTAGCAACATCCTTGTACATCCGGTAATCTCTTCCCTTTTCTTTACTCAACATAGTTCTCTTGGTATGTGACTTTTTGAATTCTTATTATCTGTTGACACATTGAGGACAATGTTTGATTTAGGTTTGGGGTGTATTTGCATATAGAGTTTTTAGTCTTTTATTTCAAAAAAAAAAAAAATCAAAAAAAAATCAAAAAATCAAAAAAAATCAAAAAAATCAAAACTCTTTGTAAATATGTACATAAAAACCTCCAACTTTTAGAGATTTTAGAGTCACTAGCATGCTTCTAGCTATGTTTACATAGAGAGTCTGACCGAAATAACAGAAATTGGAAGTCTTGGAGAACACAATCGAGTTTCTTAGTTGATTAGAGCGTTAAAATTGGATTTAACCATCGGAGGGCGAATTAGGTGTTGTTTAGATATTCGGTAGTAGAATTGTGATCACCCATAGTGGAGACTACCCATTTTACATCAAGCGAGGTACCGACCTTCACTCTTTGTAACTTTCTAGAAAAGTTTGTTAGAGTGTGTGTCACCGCATACGTCAATTCTGGTAGGAATGGTGAGCTACCCAACTTCGCACCACTTCAAAGACTACTTTTGATCTCTTGAGTGCTAATTTCGTCAATCATGAGGGTGACGTTTAAAGATGAAAACTCCTTCTAAATATCGATTTGCAGTTAGTATCACTCTCTCCCTCTCAACAACATCAACACATTCATAGAAACACATTATCGTCAGCAAGCGGAGCATCATCAGAATATTTGAAGAGAATTGAAATAGTCCAAGGTTCACGTGCAACAAAGAAAAGAAAAGAAAATATGATGAGAATTAATGAAGTTTGTGAAATCAAGACAATACAAGTTGTGAAAAAATTGAGTTTTATTGTTTTATTGTTATTTTCATTTCATGTATTAAGTTCAAAAAAAAAAAAAAAAAAAAAAAAAAAAAAAAAAAATTGTCAAGTTTTTGTGAAGTTCAGAAGTTCGTCATCAACATTTGAAGACCGAAGATTGAAGACGTTTCTATGAATCTTTGAGAGAGAGTAATGTTAATTGCCGATCGGGTGAGAAGGTAAGTGAGTACTCCCATCCTTGCTATTGGTTGATTTCCTTTCTTAGAGATCATCGGAAAAAAATTCTTTTTGTCCACACTTCTGTGGAGTCTCCAGAAATTATTTCAGAAGGTTATCCTTCTTACCTACAACCACTACACCAAAACATCCAATTTGGGACGGATATACGCGTTGCAATGAATTTCACCAACGCTAATATCTGTTTGGAATATGGCGTAGCAAATTATGGTGCAACGCCAAAATCCGTTGGTCAAATAAAGTTGTGCAACGTATAAAAACGTTGGTCAAAATGATTACCAACGTTTATTGAGCAACGGATTCATTAATTTGTGCAACGGTTACAATAATTTAGGCAACGTATTACTCGAATTTGAGCAACACTTATATACGTTGCAAACCCGTTTACAGATAAAAAAAAAATAAAAATTCCGACAATAATTCCAGGTAAAAAATAAAAAAATCTGGGACGGCATCGCCATCATCGATTGAGCACACATCTGTATAAGTATCAAAGAGCAACAAGTTTGTTATAACCACGGAACAAATGTGCACTCCCAATCCCACCACCAAATGGCTATGAATTATTATTACTAAGCTTTGAAGACAAAACACGATGTGTAGAATAAAACACGATGCGTAGAATAAACACGATGCGTAGAATAAACAAAAACCTTAGTCCTTGAGATTCTGATAGAATCGAGCAAGCTCAGTGGTTAATCAACTACAAAAATCAATTCAGAAATAAAATCAGATAGGAATAGTTGATCAAGTGTTGTTGGATGTTGCTTGGATAGATTCAAATCTTTGCCAATACTCATTGGCATGATTTATGCAAGTTTTCATCTTGGTTACCTGGACACAATAAATCTGAAAAGTAAAACTAGAGGATAAATACCTCTGCACAGGATCCTGTACTTCAGTAATAAGCTTCCCACTTTATGGACATATGATATTCAAAATGTTGGTCAGGTGCTGGTCATTATAATATCATCTGGCTTTGGCTGACCTCCAAGGTGAACATTGCATCGAGGAGCGATTGAGAGTGTCAAGTATATAAAAGTGAAAGAAAAAAACGGAAATAAAAAAGCTGAATAATTCAAAATAATATCTTTCTTGCGTGCATCTGTAAAGGTCCTAAGTGCGGCACTTGTGGTTCTCTGTTAGTAACTAAACTGTGATTATTCATTGGCATTATTTATGCAAGTTTGACCTGATTTACTAAATATTAACTTAGATCAATTCAATTTGAATCTATCTGAAGCAAATCAGATAGGAATTGGTGAGGATTCAAATGCATACCTTTCAAAAACAAATCAGATAGGAACATCAGCCGGTTAGCATGGAATTGAACAGCAACTCTTCAATATGCAGCAGCTGCACCACCATATGCAGCAGCAACACCATATGGATCTCCATACTGATATGGGAGGTATGCGGGGAGCGTGGCAGAGCTTATAAGAATTATTTGTATCAAATTTCTTCTCATTCGGAGGTTTAGCAAGGGCAACATCCAAGAAACGACTGCAAAGATTCATCATTAGCCGATTACTTTAACAGAATTCGTGTTGTAAAAATATATGTGCCTTGAACAGGCCGTTATTACGCACATCTTTAACTATGTATTATTACCATCAATTTCATATTTTTCTATCCCTTTTATAGCTTTCAATGCACTTAATCTCTCAGCATAGTGGATGAATCCAAATTCCTTCTAATTTTGCCTACCTTTACTAGGAGGCAAAACGATTTTAGTGACCTCTCCATGACGTCTAAATAATTCCTTCACTGCTCATTACATTGTAGTGTTCTCAGGCAAGTGTTTCACATAAAGGGCCTTCACCTGTAAAATTCCAACAAAAGTAAATTATTGATGAGCCACTTAAAGCATCAAGGTAAAGCTGTAAAAGAGATAAAAAAAAGATATGGTATCTTCAACAGATATGAATACATATAAAATGAATTGGGCATCATCTTTTAGGCAAAACTGAGAAGCTCAAAGACAAAGGGAAGACATTGGTTTTCCTGAGATCGATGGACATAATCGTTTGGACTAACATTTAACTCTCGCGTGTACCTTGCTCGGTTTCCCTGATTTCTAAAAAGCTCTGTAACTTGGTTGTGTCTTCAAGTACATCTTTAGGGAGAAATTGAGAAGCTCAAATACAAATAGGAGACACCGGCTCTCATGGGTCTATGGATATAATCACCACATCATACTTGAAATACCATCCCGATATATGAAAAACGGTGAATAGTAGAGAACCCATACCAAGTAAGAATGATAGAGAATCAATGTCAACAATCGGTACCAAAATGGTGCAAAGGAAACCCATTACCCGAAAAAGAAAAGAAAAGAGCAACTCCATATTATATAACAGGAATATACTAACCTTCTCCCTCTTCCTTTATCCGGGCTTGGGACCGGCAACGCATTCGCATTGGCGGAGTTAAAAAGGTTTGACATTAAAATGAACAAGAAACAATATATATATATATATATATATATATATATATATATATATATATATATATATGATAAACTCCATTAAGCATGGAAACCAAAAAAAAACTAATAAAGACAAGAGTAGACAGATGCATAGTCTGTCTAATCTTCCTATAGCAAAAAAAACACCTAAAAAGAAGTCTTTAGAATTCGCCGTTATATTAAGCAATCTCCCTTGTCAGTATACCCCAAAACAAAAAGCCTGTAAGATTCGCTATTATCTATCTTCCTTAGTGTCAAAATACCCAAAAAAAAGGAAGTGCAGTAGGAGATCTTTGTGTTTGTCAAAATACCCAATCCTAAAAAGTTTCACTATTTACAGGCTGCATCCTATCCTCTCTCCATTTTACCCAAGTAGGCAGTGATAGCTGTCTTAAGAAGAAATAATTATCTCCTTGAGGGGCATCCCAAAGAACTGCTGCTTGGTCATACACTTCCTCTACATAGACCTTCTTCTAGGTCGGCTTGACTTTTTACAATGCAAGATGTCACCCCGGTGAATAATTCCTAATGCAACACTTCACCTTTATTGTTTAGTAGCTCAACTTGCCCGGATGTTACCCCCTGACAGGCAATTTCCTCGTTATCCAGGACACGTTGACTTCACCAACATGACGAGTATTTGACCCATTCTCTGGGCTAGAAGTGACTCTTCTAGGAGGATTGGAGGAACTAGCTGGTGTAAACACATTAGGCTTCAGTAAGTGTAAGAGCGCCTGTCAACAAGATCATATTAGAACTATCACAGAGTTGAAGGTGTACTAAACTTATTGAGAACTGCACGGCAAGTCAGAATTCAACACTTACGTCAACTTTACTGCTCAGCGACCCGAGTTGGCCACCCAAAATACTAACATCAGTTTCAATTTTGTTGAGTTTCTGCTCCTTTTGGGAGTCTCTATTTTGAAGAGCAGAAAACGCGACTGCTGCCATCTGAGCCTGCTTCTTGGACGTATGGGAAGAGTGGCCACGAATACAATCTTTCGATTTGCTCCAAACACATCTTCTAGTGGCTCGAAATCAAACAACTCTTGCCACCACTTGCTCCGCTTGTTTATACTTCTCTTTGGCTTCCATTACTTTCTTCTCGTAATTTCATAATAGAAACTTGGTGGTTAGCTAAGAGTATGCAGCAGATGAAATAAGTGTCGTTTTCAATTTTCAAGTATACTTACATGTGCCTCTTCCGCACTAGGATGCACAGTCCCATCCTTATGTTGGTGTCCCCACAACCACTTGTCTCTGGTGTCTTCAGGTACTCGTAAAATGCCCGACTCGTCCTGGAAAAGTGGTTTATTATATTAAAACTGAACCTCTATTATTATTAAAACCATTAGTTATTCAGTTAACAGAGAGTAGAGTTACCAGTTTATATTTCTTGTTATTATAAGAGCATCGCCCAAGTGTATGGCGGATCGTGGATCGTGCTCTGGATTGTGCATTGACAATATTCTTTGCTATTACCTCAGGTTGCTTTTCATAGTCAACAAACTCATGCCAAATATTTTGATTCATCCCAGCTGGAACTTTATCTCTTGCGGCTTCCCAGAGTTCTGGAGTGAGTTGAAGGCGTTGGGGCACTTGATTCTTCCTCGGTACAACATGAGACCCATCCTCGGATAATGCAGGCCTCTTCTTGGATCTTTTTCCTTTTCCTCCGACCCGGATCCCTTAAGTCGGACTTAAAACTCCCAGTACAATGGTGGAAATCCATTTTCTATAACAGGCGGCAATGATTTGGGTCGAAAGGCAATTCAAACTCATCCCGAGATACGAGTTTACGTGGATAAACATCAAGGAAAATAACATCATTAGTACAAATACAAATGTGAACAATTCGAAGAATAGTAGAATTTACCATCAAAGTTTGTCCAAACATCATCTTTGAAATTAACCGCACGACCCTCCACTCATGATGGTTAATGGGACATGAATTCTGATTAGCTCTTGACCCTAGTTTTGAATTTCCGAGCATACTCTCCCACGAGGCTCGAAAGCAATGTCAAGGTCAAGGAGAATCTTTGGCTTTCCTGAAGAAGAGCTGGACATATTTTGCTGTGATGTCGTACCATTAGTTGTGCTTTGCGATTGTGCCATTAACCTGCAAAATAGAAGTATTAGTAATTCATACACATGGTCAATTAATAATGATAGTAGACATTAAAACATCACAATAATAGAAGAAAGCAAGAAAGCTGAAATCACAAGCTAATTATCATAACAAAACAAGGTTCAAAATACAAACAAGCTGTGATCGCACCTGTTAAAGAAAGCAAAACAACATTTCAGACCCAAAAAACAAAATCAGACAACAACACACATCATTTAACTACTACGTGATACTAGCAAGGATTTCAAATGAGGTTCATCTTCAAATATCGACTGGAATTCTCCCAATTCAGGCTTCAATAAGTCATCTGCTTGTCTGGTAATCTTCCTTGGAGAGTGAATTACAACAGACCATTCAGGGTCCTTCAAATCTGTCGAGTAAAACACTTGTGAAGCTTCAAAATCAAGTATCGCAGGTTCATCAAAGTAACTATTTGAACTTCTGAAATTATTCAAGTTCACCAGTACCAAGTTGGAATCAGGACACATTTTACACCCGCGACTCTTCTTCTCAACTTTCACTTGATCGCAATAAAATACCACCTCTGTAAAATCAGTGTAATCAAGCTCCAATATTTGTTTAACCACACCATACCACTTAGTCACACCATCGACAAGGTTTTTGTCTTTACTACTTGCCCTGTATGTTGTAGTTGCTTCCATGCAAACGCCACTATCTTGTGTGACGCGATCATGTTCTAGCTCATAGGATTTGGATGCAAAGATATGACCATTGACCCTGTACTTGTTATATTCCTTCGCTCCAACAGGCCCTTTTACATAACGCCACAATTTGGAGTTCATTTTGCGCTCTTTCACCAACTGAAACATTACAAAACTTGTCAGTCACAAAGAAAACAAAGAAAACTGACTAGCACAATATGAAAATCATCTAAATCTCAGCATAATTACCTTATTATACAACCATTTTATGAAATCTGTTTGTCGTTGTACTTCGCTTCTCGTGCTCTCTATCCCATTTTTATCAACCATTATCTCATCACAGTATTCACTGGCAAACCAGTTCACATGTAAGAATAGTTATCACAAACTACAAAAGGAAAATATTCATAAAGAATCAAATATAAAAGGTACTCACGAGTAGTAATCTGCAAGACCTTCTACTTCACGACGAAATATCACCCATCTAACTATCTGTATAATTTGTACATCAGATAAAATCACTTTCTTATCTCCATATCCCTGAGGGCCTTCATCACTGTACTCAGAATCGGCATCCAAGAACGCTTCACGTGTAGCTTTGTGATTGCCATCCTTTGAGTTGTTTCCCACATGCTCCATTGCATGCACCACACCTTCAGATACAAGCTGATTTTCTTTAATCGAACCCTCCACGTAATGCTTGTTGCTTGGAATGTTCTTGTAAAGCTTCATCGCCCTGCATAAAAACACAAACTACATGTGAACAAAATAGTTTGACACCATCATTTTTAGCTTTAAATTACGACCTGGTCTCGTTTCAGTGCACACCATTGCAGATATTCATTAACCGTAAAAAATAGAGAATTTGCAAAGTGATAGATAACTCAAGTTATACATGAAACTATTTAGTGCTGCGTAGTCTATAGATTATAGTGTTGTCGATTACCAATAACTAAGTTATAACTTGGTTGATTCATGCTTCAAATGTCAAAATACTTTAAAGTAATTACCTTTCAAATGGATACATCCATGGAATCTAAGCGGTCCACAAGTTAGAGCTTCATCAAGAAGATGCACCACCGGATGGATGCTAATAACGAAAAAAAGAAGGCGGAAAATACTTTTCCAGGAATACACAATGCCTCGGCAACCATGTATTTGGCCTGTTGAAGTTCACTTTTGATCGAGAACTTTCGAGCGAGTATTCTAAAGAACAAACGATCCATTGAATAGCCCTCCGAAGGTCGGGTAGCGCGGAAAGCATGTTGTGGCGGGCGGCGACAAATATTCCATAATCATATGAAAGTCATGTGACTTCAAACAATGCAGTCCGGGAGGTTGAAGAGTGACATTGTTTCCAAGATTGGAGGAAAATCCAGTTGGAAACTTCATGTCTTTCAATATCTTCAAAAAGTCATTTCTCTCCTTCTTGCTCAAAATATAAGGAGCGTCAGGTACGATGTCTTTACCGATTCAGGATCTTGATAATCCATTGACCTCTCTCGAATATTCAGAGCCTCCATATCTCTCCTAGCACACACGCTATCTTTCGATTTCTTCTTTAAGTCAAGAAAAGCATCTATAAGATGTTCAGTAACATTCTTCTCAACATGCATTACATCAATACAATGACGATATTCATTATAAACCCAAGTTGGAATATCAAGCAGCCTCGACCTTTTTGTAAAACGATTTAGTTGGTGAATCAAGTATCATCGCAATCAACTTCATAAAAATCTCTTTCTCTTCTTACCGTCTTTGGAAAGCTTACCGGGGAACATATTGAACATGACTGGTCTTCGCCATTACTTCTTGTCCGGTTAATCGAACTGGTGCAAATCCCTTCTCTTTTGTTTGGAGTCCCATATACTTGCCTGACCTGAAAAGAGGACACTAAAAGTCTCAATACCAATGTAATTCCTTTTCAATTGAACATTCAAAAATTCAAAAATTCAAAAATTAAGAATCAAGTGAGCATATATGACCAAACAAAGCTTGACAAAAAATGAAGAACTCGAATCGAAAATGTCAAATTGGAGATGCACAAGACTAACTCTAACACCATTATCAAGTGAATCATGGCTATTTTAGAACCACAATGGAAGTTCGTAAAATTATAGCCCGCTACTTGTATGAATAGTAGGCATGAAATTGAATCGATACACTAATTTATACTCTCTTGGAAATTATTGAACATGTTAAAATCAAAAATGAACCGTAAATTTATATGGCCACTCATCGAGGGCTACGATGGAGGTGTGGATGTTGATAAAAGTAATGGTGGCAATAACAACTTTAAACCAACTCTCTTGGAAATTATTGAACATGTTAAAATCAACAATGAACCAGAAATTCCAAAGTAAAATATAAATCCATGCTTAGTTATATGCTTTATGTGTAATTGCGATATCAAATTCATGCGACATTTCATCATGTTAGATAATCAAAAAGAACTAAGGAAATTTTCATCATGTATCTGACCTGAAAGGATGATTCGTCTTCAGAAATCTTCGGAAATTTCTATACACAATCTTGCGGGAGTGAGGTAACCAATTACTTTCTGTGTCATCTGCACAACCAGGACACGCTTTGTAACCATGAATTACACATCCAGAAAGATTTCCATATGCAGGTAAATCATGAATACCCCACATAAGAATTGCTCTCAACTTGAATGCCTCTTTTAAACGCATATCATATGCATCAACACCCTCCCAAAGTTGTTGCAGGTCCTCTATTAATACTTGAAGAAAAACACAGATGTCTTGTCCCGGTGCTTTAGGCCCTGGTATCAACAACGACATGATCTGAAACTCAGCCTTCATACATAGTGATGGTGGCAAATTATACATTACCAAGATAACTGGCCAGCAACTATAACCGGTAGACTGGATGCCGCGAGGATTAAACCCATCAGTTGAGATGCCAAGCCACACATTACGCGCTTCACTTGCAAACTCGGGCCACCTTTCCTTCATGTTCTGCCACTGCACAGAGTCTATTGGATGACGCATATAATCATAAGACGCCTCTGCTCTATCATGCCACGTCATGTCTTCAGAGATCCATGGTATAGTATAAAACTTCTTAAGTATTTCATCGAGCGGAAAATGTCGCAACACTTTTTCTGGCTCTTTTGTTGGCCTTGATATTCCATCTTTCCCCACTTTAACTTTGTACCTAGATGCTCCACAAGTCGGACATTCTACTGCATTCTCAAGGTCTTTCCGGAACAACACACAATGGTTAACACAAACATTTATATTTTCAGCCTCCATTCCCAGATCTCTCAACATCTTCTTCATTATCGGGTATTTTCGGGTTAAGTATTGCCCTCTGGAAACCATTTTCTAAGTAATCCCAAGAGGTAAGTTACACTATTCCCTGACCAACCAAAAGTCTTCTTTACATGATGCAACTCTACTATGACAGAAAGTGTTGTATGACCATTCTCACATGACGGATATATCTTCTCCTCTGCTAACTTCTTATACTTGTCGTGCTTCTTACCTAAGCTAGGATCCTGAATAAAGGGATGTTCAGAATCACCTACATCGACATGCTCGTTTAACCCTTCAAATACCCCAAATGCATTGTCAACAAAATCACCCAACCTGCACCCATCATCTCTACTCTGTCCTCTCGCTACATGTTCCTCTACAGTGCTCCACTGAAGTTTCTACTTGAACCAATTGCTCTACATTTTCACCAACTACCTTTGAGGGTGGTGTCGGCTTCTCTCCATGTAGTGACCAATGTACATATGTAACTAGCATGCCATTCACTTTCAAATCATGCCTTACTCGTTCAAACTTCATAGATTTTGAATTACGACAAACACGACAAGGACAGGGACAATATTCTGACTCTCCAATTCTATTCTTATATGCAAAGGAAATAAAATTATCTACTCTGTCCTATACAAATCACTGAACCTATCTTCAAACATCCAACCTTTCTCAATCTGTTGAGACATTCTACAATAATGAAGACAGGAAGACAGGCCAGATTCTAAAAGGCGATGCACTATTTCTAGCCTATAATTCACAAAGAACAAAATAAATCATTCTTATGAAATGACCAAAGCAAATGAATCCTAACCAAATCGAATGCATAACAAGAAACTTAATTATAAGAAAACTGGGAGCAACAAACCCTCTCTGCGATGAACAGGTTTCGTGTACGATACGTCGATACCTAAGTAATGAGCAGCCAACACTATGACAGTAAGAAGTTTTTGAACATACAATCTTATACAATTAATGATAACTATAGCAGGTGACCAAAAGCTGAACATGTTACCCGACCTTTCAAGTCCTTGGAACAGCAATTTTAATCGACGAAACCTACACCAAAACAGAAATCATACTTTAGAATTTGCCATCTGACAACAACATTGACAACAATGATGAACAGAAATAGTGAGTTACTTCAATGTTATTGTTAACCAAATCACAATCTTAACCTTTCTTTGTTTCTTATTCATCCTATTTTTCTATGTCTTTCATCATCCAAAAGCTTGTACTATTTGTTGTTGTCACGCCCATTCAAAAAGGAGATAGTTAATCTAATACATGTCCTAGGTCCGCTTAATTTAAAACATTTCCAGATTTACGGACTCGTCAAGTTTGCTTGACAAGTGTATCATACAATACAAAGGTAAAATCTAGTTGGCATCTAAGATAGCCATCACCTCAAAAAAAAATGTACACATAAAACATGTTTAAGACCCACTGCTAAGATACTCACTCCAAGGTACCAACTTGAAATTACTCACTCGTGCTAGACATAGTACTCGCCTTCCCTATTCCGTTCTCGGCTATAGTAGATTCACTGGCACCAAAAATGACATCAACATGAGTACAACCCAGCAGAATTTACATATCAACGTCATCTGTTATAGATGATAGCTAAAATAAGGAAATGGTAATGGTAAACTAGATATCACCTCAAAACATTTTAAGGAAACCAAAGTATGAATGGTATAAAAGCGACGTATAATATTCAATCTAGTAATTTCACTCACATATTTTAGTAATCCAACCTAACAAACAATCACTAACACATTCATGCAACAATGGCGGGATGTACATGTCTATAAGCTCCAACAAAAAACACCTATCTTTGGTCAAATGATGATCCCTGTAATGGCAGGTAAAAATAGGGATGGAGATATACTAATGCAAGTGCAAATAACTTTTAAGATGCAGCAAAATTTAGCAATTGATAAGCATTAGCATCATCACTAGGCGGCTAACTCATTTATAGTAACAAAGCTTGCAACACGCCTCAGCAAAGAAGCTGTAACCACTTATTCATGGCTAGTATCCTCAAGTTCTAAAATCCGAACATTGAACAGAATGAGATGCTGACTAAATTCCTACTGAATCTTGACGTAGTTCCAATACAATTATCAATATTACAGCATCAATCCCTATTCGGACTCAGGAATCAGGATATCATAACCTGGCCGCTAATAAACCCATTCTATTCTGGTAAGAATCTTAAAGGTTATATACAAAACAACAAACCAAAGATCAAACTTTTGCATAGAATGTTAGTTCTTATCGAAGTGAAAAAATTAGAACATAATCACTATGTCAACAGTAAGTCAAACAATTCATGTCTTAACTCTTTAACTACTCTCTTATTGTATTGGTTGAAAGGAGAAAGATTGAAAGAGAACTAGAAAACCAACAGACAACACCTAAAACTTGTGGCAGTTGAACTCTACCACTACTATGGAAGAAGAAACTCAAACACAAAACAACCAACAGCAAGTCCTAAAAGTCTTAGAAGCTCTAAAACAAATTTCTCAAGATCTCAAAAACAAACCCACACAAAATATCAACTCAAATTCCATTAAAGCTCTATTAGAACTTGAAACTGAAGGAGAAACTATTCTATTCAATTGAATGCACAGACAGACCCTTCAAATCCCTCCCATTTCGGGACTTCCAGTGATAACAAATCAAACAAGTAACATTTTGAAATCCCTCGGCAAGAGATTGATATCTAAAAAAACAATTTAACCCTAAAAATAGCTCACAAATCAGAAAGCAAAACACACCCATGCCTTGAAATTCTACATAATACAAAAAAAAAAAAAAAAAAAAAAAAAAACGGAAGAGTAGAACCTAACTTCAAATCACCAAAATCTGTACATGCTTGAACTTCATAGAGTTAGGTCAACAATATCAAAATTAAACAACAATACTAGTAAATAGATCGAGATCGATATTTATACCTGATGATAATCAACTATCGAGATTTCAGATTTCAGTAACAAAATTGATTTTGCATTCTAGGTTTAGGAATTTTTTAAAGTTCTAGAGGATCGTGATTTCTAGGTTTTGAGAATAAATCAAGATTTCTATGTTTTGATACTGAAATTCAGGTTTCGATTTGTGGTTTTATTGTGAGAGAAGGGTTTTGATTCTACAAATTTTGTGTTTCTGAAAGAGGAGAAGGGTTTGTTTCTGAAAGAGAAGGGTTTGGTCGTTCTGAGAGAGAGAGAGAGATGAGAATAAAGAAGTTTAGTGAAATAAGAGAGAGAGAGAGAAATAAATATGTCTGAAAATATTTTGTGTTTCAAAAAATTGAGAAAAAAATTAATGTGTGGTGAAAAAATGAGAGGGATGATGATTTTGGTGAAAAGTTAGAGGGAAAAATTAGAGGGAAAATTTTTGTTGATTTAAGTTTAGGAGGGAGGATGATTTTGGTGAAATATTGAGAGGGAAATGGTTGAAATTTTAAGATTTTCTAAAAAAATAATAATAAATAAAAAAAATGAGATTAAATAATTAATCTCATTTTACATGTTGCCAACGTTTTTACATGTTACACAAAACGTTGGTCTATTAATTTTATTTAACTTATTCTTATTATCTATTTAGACCAACGTATTTTTCGGGTGCAACGGATATTGGCGCCTGCAGAATGGAGCAACGCCAATATCCGTTGCACCCCTCCAAAACTGATATGTTGGAAAATACAGGATATGGTGTAGTGAACGTGTGCAGGATTTCTTTCTTTATTCCTTCCTGCACACATGAGAGACTAAAAAAGCGGTCTTTTTGAGTGCAATTATCATAAAACCCTATTGGTGAGGCAGAAGTCGAGGCTTATGATCACAATCGAATCCAATTCTTTCATATGGTATGGTTACTTCGCTCAACTCTTAAGGATGAGAATGCGTTCTTTGGTAGTTCTAACTTCGTGTTACTAGCATGCGAAACTCTATGTCCTCATAGCTCCTTGGATGCTTGAGACTCTTTACACTCGAAGTTGGAGAAGGTTTTTGGGTACACCTCGGTAAACCCTCACGAGACTACA